>CM055117.1:995092080-995692080 GCA_029206835.1 Rana muscosa | reverse complement strand
TCAGTCTTCAGGGAATCAATTACAGTCCCAAGACACCCATGGACTTGTACGTGGCTGGGAGGAGGTGGCTGCGGATCATGTCGTCCTCAGTGACCCAGAGGACTCGGCACCGAATGCCTCAGCAAACCTACGCTGCATGGCCTCCCTGATCCTGCAAAGCCTGCGTAAGGATTCTCGTATTCGTGCGATCAAGGAGAGGGATCATTACTGGCTGGCAACCCTCCTTGATCCACGTTACAAGGGTAAGGTTGCGGACCTTATCTTGCCATCGCAGAGGGAGCAGAGGATGAGGCATCTTCGGGAGGCCTTGCAGAAAGGGCTGCGCAACACGTTCCCAGAGACTGGGAGGTTACAAATTCCTGGTCCTGGACAACGTGTTGCTGAGGCTTCAGGCAGTCAAAGTAGGAGCGGTGGAGAAGGTGGCCGTCTGACCGATGCGTTCAGACAATTTTTTAGTCCGCAGCCCCAAGGTATGATCGGTTCCAGCAACCATCGCCAGCGTCTGGTTTACATGGTGCAGGAATACCTAGGTGCAAGATCAGACTTGGACAACTTTCCCACCGAAAATCCTCTGGGTTACTGGGTCTTGAGGATGGATCACTGGCCAGAGCTTGCACAGTATGCAATTGAGATACTGGCCTGTCCCGCATCCAGCGTTCTTTCGGAATGCACATTCAGTGCTGCTGGAGGCTTTGTAACCGATCACAGGGTGCGCCTGTCAACCGACTCGGTCAATCGACTGACCTTCATAAAAATGAATCAGTCTTGGATCACCACCAGCTACCAGGCACCTGATGCTGATGTAACAGAATAATTTTCTTTGAAATGTCAGATCCCTTCAAGACTGCCTATGCTGATGCAGAGTGACTATACTGTTATGCTGAGTGACTATCCTCTTCCTCCTCAATAAGGCACAGCAAAGGAGACCTTCAGATGGACACAGCAAGCCCCGCCGGTGTCCGTGACGTCAACGGATCTCCGACAGAACTTCCTGAAGACCCGGAAGCCGGCGGAGAGGTGAGTACTGATTAAAACAATTTTGATCGATCCAAAAAATGTATCGATTAATCAAGGATTAATAGTTAATTTCCACAGCCCTACAAAAAACTTATTGTATATCAATCAATTAGTACCCCATTAAGTGTCACCATAGGGCCGTAGGACCCTGCTAACCGAGAGACCTCCATGCAACCACAACAAAGGCCCACCAAGCCCTGGTCACTCCACGCCCCCTCCCCCAGCCACCCCCTACCCCCCCCCCGGCGAAGCTCATCTCTGGAAACAGGGGGGGGGCAGGAGGGGAGGCCGGAGCAGAAAGGATGGGGGGGAGATGGTCCAGGGAATGAATAGGGAGAGGGAACAGACACGGGAAGGACATCAGGAAGCCCTGGTTGGGTCAGGACGGCCCCTGTATCAATCTGTTTATGAAATAAGGGCTTCATCAAGAAGTTCTAAGTGCAATACCTTCCGATGAGAAGATGAAGTGCTGCCATAGCTCCCACGTCTCTTTAAATTTTTCTTGCTGTTGTCTCGCAGTGAGCACCAAATCTTCCATTGCCCTAATGTCTTCCACCCTCCGGACCCAGCTAGCTACCGTAGGTGGCGTTTGACTTTTCCATTGGAGTGGGATACAGGATTTTGCGGCATTCAATAAGTTGCGTTTAAGAGATTTTTTGTACCTCTTAGGCGATATTGTGTTGACGTGTAGGAGCCAGAAGGCCGGGTCGTCCAGTATACTGTAATCAGTAAATTTCTGAATTGTGAGCCTGACTGTAGACCAGAAATGGGACAATTTGGGACATGACCAGAATATATGCAGCCACATACCCCTGTCTACCTGGCACCTCCAGCATAGTGCTGAGGAGTTCGGGTAGTAGGTTTGTAAGGTGTGCGGGGTCAGATACCAACTCGTCAGGAGCTTGTAGTTAGTTTCTTGTACCTTCGTACATATGGTACTTTTTTTTTTTTTTTTTTACATTTCTTCAGTTAGTTCCTGGTTTGTTGTCTAGGCAAATTATGTCATACATCCCAGGAGGGGAGGAGGAGTTTTCTCAATTAAGCACACTCTCCTGCATGCATGCTTGAGCTAAGGGCAGACACTCTCAGCTTAGACAACTGCAGCCAGCAACCCTGCTGGCTGGGAAGTCATAGTCCAGTCTGAATAACCTGTCCGGGTTTAAGGCAGTCTGAAACCCGGACGAATGATTCCAACCAAACCCGAACTGTCCGGGTGAATCCTGGACAGGTGGCAACCTTATGCCCCAATAAGAAACCGATTTCCGTTTGGGCATTTGTGCGGGCTCACTCTGGAGCCCTGCTGCTGCGTCCATTGACAGAGACAGAGGGACTCGCCCCCGCCCCCTCTTTACTAAAGTTGATAAGTGTGAGAGCCAATGGCTCCTGCTTCTATCGATCTGCCCAGGAAGGAGGGACAAAGCCAAAGCCTCTCATGCCCAGCGTTGGATTGCAATGGGGTTCAGGTAAGTATAAGGGGGTAAGTATACGACACAGGTTTTCTTTTTACCTTAATGCATTCTATGCAAAATGAATTAACCACTTGCTTACTGGACATTTTTACCCCCTTCCTGCACAGGCTAATTTTCAGCTTCAGCTTTTGATTGACAATTGCGCAGTCATGCAACACTGTACTCGTGACATTTCTATAATTTTTTACACAAATAGGAGTTTTCTTTTGGTGGTATTTAATCAGCACTGGGGGATTTTTTTTTTAAACAAAGGAAAAAAGCTAGAAAAATTTGTAAAACAAAAAAACAAATACTTTCTTAGTTTCTATTACAAAATTTCGCAAATAAGACATTTTTCTCCTTCACTGATATGCGCTGATTGAGGAGGCACTGATAATCTGTGTGCATGTTCCCTGTCAGGATTGCCAATTACCTGCTCTCCTCTCCCCACTCTGTGACAGAGCATGAGGAAAGTACTGCCGATAGCCAGCAATTCTGTTTACCATGTGATCAGCTGTGTCTAATCACAGTGTAAAGGGCCGCTGTGATTGGCCCTTTACCATGATCAGCTGTGTCCCAAGGACACAGTAATCACAGAGCGCGCCGTATGCATGTCCCAGGGGGCACGTGAGGGGCGTGGTTTCAGGAGGATGCCCATGGATGCCCTCCCAGAACGAGAGAGCCGCGCTGTATCAGTCTTTTGGCTATAGCATGCTAAGGAAGTGTTTAAATAGTGTTTTTGGTTTGTGGTGCTCAGGTACAGTGAAGATCCACTTTAAAGCTTTGGCAATAAAACCTGGAAGCGGATTGGTTTCTATGTAGAACTTCACAAAATTCTGTGTGCGCCAGTTTTAGTAAATCTCCCCCATCTCCTACTTCAGCAATGTACAGTATCCCCCTCTCCTCTCTGCTGTGTGCCTCGGACACTAACTATACATTAGCATGCATCCTGCAATTCAGCTTTAAAGACTCAAATAATAAAGTACTAGGCACCATCTGAATATATAATGTCAATGAATACACTTACACTTAGGCAGCGATGATGCGCTGAATCTCTAAATTTCAATGACCAGTTAACCATTTAATCAGGAAAAGAATCTCCCAATTTCAGGATTTTTACCAGACAGATATAATGAAAGTGCTATCCAGGCTTCCTTTATTGGAAGCAGTGCAGTTAAAATCTGCCACCTCCTCTTCATATAAAATGGTTTATTACTCTTTCAGGCTTTAATTACAAGTGACTCATCCTGATTTGCATGAGGATTTTTCTCCCTCTAGACGTATGTCAATTTCCTCTCAGTCAAACCATCTATAACATGTCTTTCCTTGTGATGTCGAGAAGCATTTAATGGCTCTCAGCAGAGGCTTGGGACTGTGCCCTGAATGAGTCATCTCCATTCACCAACTGGAGCACACAGATTTTCATGAATGGATTATTCAGTGACAAATGGCATTCGTTCATGCTACCCGGACTCAACTCGCTGTATAATGGAGCTGATGTTTCTATTTCAGGGTCGCATGAATAAAAGGGGGGAAGGTTTCACATTTCTCTGACAGTGCAGATATAGAGTTCTACTCCTTAATGCATTTCTTCACACCGGTTACACACAGGCTCACAAATTTAATGGCTGCTATACAAACATTGCGAAAGGCAATCTGTTGGGTCTCTTTTACCTTAACAACAAAATAAATAGTTTAATCTGTTGTTATTTGGATATACCGTATTTATCGGCGTATGAAAAACGGACAAGCGTATAACATGCACCTTCACTTTAAGAGGGAAGTTTCAGGAAAAAACGTTGATTTTAAATAAAAGAACTGTGAAGCAAAATAAGGGTCAGTGCCCATCAATGCAGCCTAATCAGTGCCCATCTGCAGCCTCACATTGTGCCATGAATGCAGCCTCAGAAGGGACAGGGAGGGGGGCGGGACGAGCGCCAACAGATTACATACAGGAGAATCTCCTGTTTACTCTGCGGTCTCTTTAAAGCAGAGTTCCGCAAATTTTTTTTTTTAAGTCAGCAGCTACAAATACTGCAGCTGCTGACTTTTAAAATAAGGACACTTCGCTGTCCAGGGCGCCCGCGATGTCGGCACCCGAAGCCGATCTGCCCCTCAGCTCTTGGGTGCGGCCGCCACGCTATCATCAGGAAGGGAATCAGGAAGTGAAGCCTTGTGGCTTCACTTCCTGGTTCCCTACTGCGCATTCGCGAGTCACGCTGCGCGATCCCACTGGTCCCTGCTGTCTTCTGGGACCTGTGTGTCTCCCAGAAGACAGCGGGGGGGGATGGAGGAGGTGCAAGATGTGGTCTAGATCGCCGAGGGTGGCTCGGCTATCTATGCCCGGAAGTGGGATCAAATACCTGTATTAGACAGGTATCTGCTCCCCCTCCCCCCTGCAAGGTGGCAAATGTGACACTGGGGGGGGGGGGTTTAAAAAAGCGGAAGTTTAATTTTTGGGTGGAACTCCGCTTTAACCACTTAAGCCCCGGACCATTTGGTAGCTAGAGGACCAGAGGTGATTTCAGAATTTTGCACCGCGCTGCTTTAACTGTAAATTGTGCGGACATGCAATGTTGTACCCAAACGAAATTTGCGTCCTTTTCTTCCCACAAATAGAGCTTTCTTTTAATGGTATTTGATTGCCTCTGCGATTTTTATTTTTTGTGATATAAACGGAAATAGACCGAAAATTTTGAAAAAAAATGATATTTTCTACTTTTTGTTATAAGAAAAATCGAATAAACTCAATTTTAGTCATACATTTAGGCCAAAATGTATTCAGCCACATGTCTTTAGTAAAAAAAATGTCAATAAGCGTATATTTATTGGTTTGCGCAAAAGTTATAGCGTCTACAAACTAGGGTACATTTTCTGGAATTTACACCGCTTTTAGTTTATGACTGCCTATCTCATTTCTTGAGGCGCTAAAATGGCAGGGCAGTACAAAAACCCCCCCAAATGACCCCATATTGGAAAGTAGACATCCCAAGGAAATTGCTAAGAGGCATGTTGAGCCCATTGAATATTTTTTTTTTTGTCTCAAGTGATTGAATAATGACAAAAAAAAAAAAAAAATTACAAAAAGTTGTCACTAAATGATATATTGCTCACACATGCCATGGTTATATGTGGAATTGCACCCCAAAATACATTTTGCTGCTTCTCCTGAGTACGGGGATACCACATGTGTGGGACTTTTTGGGAGCCTAGCCACGTACGGGCCCCCGGAAACCAAGCACCGCCTTCAGGATTTCTAAGGGCGCAAATTTTTGATTTCACTCCTCACTACCTATCACAGTTTTGAAGGCCATAAAATGCCAAAATAGCACAAAACCCCCCCAAATTACCCCATTTTAGAAAGTAGACACCCCAAGGAAATTGCTGAGAGGCCTGTTGAGCCCATTGAATATTTTTTTTTTGTCCCAAGTGATTGAATAATGACAAAAAAAATAAATAAAAAATTACAAAAAGTTGTCACTAAATGATATATTGCTCACACATGCCATGGTTATATGTGGAATTACACCCCAAAATACATTTTGCTGCTTCTCCTGAGTACGGGGATACCACATGTGTGGGACTTTTTGGGAGCCTAGCCGCGTACGGGCCCCCGGAAACCAAGCACCGCCTTCAGGATTTCTAAGGGCGCAAATTTTTGATTTCACTCCTCACTACCTATAACAGTTTCGAAGGCCATAAAATGCCAAAATAGCACAAAACCCCTCCAAATGACCCCATTTTGGAAAGTAGACACCCCAAGCTATTTGCTGAGAGGCATGGTGAGTATTTTACAGCTCTCATTTGTTTTCGAAAATGAAAAAAAATATATATATATTTTCTTTCTTCAATTTTCAAAACTTTGTGACAAAAAGCGAGATCTGCAAAATACTCACAATACCTCTCAGCAAATAGCTTGGGGTGTCTACTTTCCAAAATGGGGTCATTTGGGGGGGTTTTGTGCCATCTGGGCATTCCATGGCCTCCGAAACTGTGATAGGCAGTGAGAAGTGAAATCAAAAATTTACACCCTTAGAAAGCCTGAAGGCGGTGCTTGGTTTTTAGGGTCCCGTACGCGGCTAGGCTCCCAAAAAGTCTCACACATGTGGTATCCCCGTACACAGGAGAAGCAACAGAATGTATTTTGGGGTGTAATTCCACATATACCCATGGCATGTTTGAGCAATATATCATTTAGTGACAACTTTGTGCAAAAAAAAAAATTGTCTTTTTTCCGCAACTTGTGACAACATATAAAATATTCCATGGACTCGACATGCCTCTCAGTATATAGCTACTTTCCAAAATGGGGTCATTTGGGGGGGTTTTGAACTGTTCTGGCATTTTATACACAACATTAGGAAGCTTACATCCACTCTTCTAACCACTTGAAGACAAAGCCCTTTTTGACACTTTTTGTTTACATGAAAACATTTTTTTTTTGCAAGAAAATTATGTTGAACCCCCAAACATTATATATATTTTTAAAGCAAAGGCCCTACAGATTAAAATGGTGGGTGTTGCATTTTTTTTCTACACAGTATTTGCGCAGCGATTTTTCAAACGCATTTTTTGGGGAAAAAATACACTTTTTAAAATTTTAATGCACTAAAACACACTATATTGCCCAAATGTTTGATGAAATAAAAAAGATGATCTTAGGCCGAGTACATAGATACCAAACACGACATGCTTTAAAATTTCGCACAAACGCGCATTGGCGACAAACTACATACATTTTTAAAAGCCTTTAAAGGCCTTTACAGGTTACCCCGTTAGATTTACAGAGGAGGTCTACTGCTAAAATGACTGCCCTCGATCTGACCTTTGCGGTGATACCTCACATGCATGGTGCAATTGCTGTTTACATATGACGCCAGACCGACGCTTGCGTTCGCCATTGGGCAAGAGCAGGGCAGGACAGGGGTGCTTTTTTTTTTTTTTTTTTATTATTAATTTTGCTTTTTTTTTTTTTTTTTTTTTAATTGTTCCTTCCATATTTTTTTTTTTTTTTATCATTTTTATTGTTATCTCAGGGAATGTAAATATCCCCTATGATAGCAATAGGTAGTGACAGGTACTCTTTTTTGAAAAAAATAGGATTTTTTACTCACCGTAAAATCCTTTTCTCTGAGTCCTTGGCCGACACAGCTTCTCTATTGACAAAGTGGGTATTATCCGTTAATTAGGAGTGACTAGGCAGAAAAACTTGTAAAAAGTGTTGCATCACACCTTCTACAGTACCGCCCAGGGGGCGGACCCTCCGGGTATAACCTCTCAGTCTGCATCTTCGCAGATCAGTTCGTCAAAAAGCAGTACAAACTTAAAAGGAGGGGTGGGTGCTGTGTCGGTCCATGGACTCAGAGAAAAGGATTTTACGGTGAGTAAAAAATCCTATTTACTCTTTCGTCCATGGACCGACACAGCTTCTCTATTGACAAAGTGGGACGTCCCAAAGCAGTGTCAGAGAAAAAACGAGGGGTGGTAACAGCATAAAAATAAATTTCACCCCAAACACAAAACAGCACTCCTCCAACGGAGGAGTTGCAACTCTAAACAGCCGCTTGCAAAACCTTGCGGCCAAAAGAGGCATCCGAAGATGCACCTACATCAATTTTGTAGAATTTTGTGAAAGTGTGAGCGGACGACCAAGTCGCCGCTTTACATAATTGGGAAACAGACGCTTGATGTCGGAAAGCCCAAGAGGCACTTATTGCCCTGGTCGAATGCGCCGTGACAGGAAAGAGGGGCGCCTGACCCTTTAAGGCGTAAGCCTGGATTACTATCTGTCGGATCCACCTAGAGATGGTGGCCGATGAGACTGCTTGGCCCTTCTTGGGACCAGCCACCGAAACAAACAGTGAGTCTGACTTCCGGAACAGGGAAGTAGCAGATAGGTATACTCTCAAAGCTCGGACAACGTCCAAGGAATGTAACGCCGACTCCTTAGGATTCGACGGCTGAGGACACAAGGATGGAAGTACAATGTCTTCGTTGAGATGAAAAGCCGAAACGACTTTCGGAAGAAAGGAAGGCTGCGGCCGCAGCACCACCTTATCCTTGTGGAAAATCAAATAGGGAGCCTTGCAGGACAAGGCTGCCAGCTCAGAGACTCGTCTAACTGACGTAACAGCCACCAAAAAGACCACTTTCTGAGAAAGTGTCAACAGGGGAATATCTCTAATATTCTCAAACGGTGCCTTCTGAAGCACCGAGAGGACCAGGTTCAAGTCCCACGGAGGTAACGGGGGACGGACCGGAGGGGCCACATGTCGGACCCCCTGCACAAATGTACTCACAAGAGAGTGAGTCGCCAGGGGTCGCTGAAAAAAGACAGCCAGGGCAGATATCTGTCCCTTAAATCGTACTTAGGGCAAGCCCTTGGTCCACCCCATGCTGTAAAAACAGCAGGATTCTGGAAACCAAATAGGTACGCGGATGCCATTTCATTTCCTCACACATGGAGATGTAGGCCCTCCAAGTGCGGTGATAGACCTTCCTAGAGGACGGTTTTCGAGCACTTCTCATAGTAGAGATTACTGAGTCTGACAGGCCCCGGTCTCTCAGTACCTGGTTCTCAACAGCCATGCCGTTAAAGCCAATGACTGTAAAGCAGGATGGAATATGGGACCTTGCGATAGCAGGTCCTTCCGTAGTGGTAGGCGCCAGGGGACGTCTGCTACCAGACGTACTAGATCGGCGTACCAAGGACGCTGAGGCCAATCTGGAGCGATTAGGATCATTGGAATTCCCTCTGCCTCCACTCTGCGGAGCAGAAGAGGAAGAAGCCTTAAGGGAGGGAAGGCATAGATTAGCCGATACTGACCCCACGATGCTACCAACGCGTCCGTTGCGTCTGCCCATGGGTCTCTTGACCGGGCCACAAATCTCAATACCTTCCGATTGACTCGGGAAGCCAGAAGATCTACGTCTGGTGTGCCCCATCTTTGGCAGAGGAGTTGGAACACCTCCGGGTGTAAGGACCCTTCTCCCTGGTCCAGCATCTGGCGGCTCAGGTAGTCCGCCTGCCAGTTTTCCACACCCGGAATGTACACGGCCGACAGTGCCGGTACGCTCCTCTCTGCCCACTTCAGGATGCGAGCGATCTCCGATGCTGCAGCTGAGCTTCTTGTTCCTCCTTGATGATTGACATATGCCACTGCTGTGGCGTTGTCTGACTGGATCTTGACTGGACGCCCTTGCAGCCTCTGAGACCATTTGAAGAGGCACAGCCTGATCGCCCGGATTACCAGGACATTGATCGGCAGGAGGGCTTCCTCAGGGGTCCAGCGACCTTGCGCCGACTGAACACCCCAGACTCCCCCCCAACCTGTAAGGCTGGCGTCCGTCGTGATCACTATCCAGTAAACCGGAAGAAATTACTTCCCGGCCATTAGAGCCGGTGCTGTCAGCCACCATACCAGGGATCTCCTGACTATGTGGCTCACTCGGATTTGATAATCCAGAGATGATGGACATCTGTTCCATCTGGACAGAACTTCCTTCTGTAACACTCGAGTGTGGTATTGAGCATATGGAACCGCCTCGAAGGAGGCTACCCTGAGGCCCAACACTCGCATGCAAAAAACAGAGTGACGACCAATTCCTGGAAGTCAGCTGCCGTACTGCAGCCCGGAGGGTCTGCAACTTCTCCACAGGGAGGAATACCTTTGCCTCTGAAGAATCCAGAATCAACCCCAGGTACCCTAGGCGTTGAGTGGGCACCAATACTGACTTTTGCGTGTTTAGTATCCAACCACAGTCTCGAAGAGTCTGACAGGTAATGGACACGCTTACCTCTAATTCTGAGCTTGAAGGGGCCTTCAGCAGAAGGTCGTATAAGTAGCCTGTGATAGCGATACCCCGCTGTCTTAGAAGTGCCAGAATCGGAGCGAGCACCTTGGTGAACGTCCTGGGTGCTGAAGCAAGGCCCAACGGGAGGGCCACAAACTGGTAGTGGTCCTTCCCGATAGCAAATCGCAGAAACCTCTGGTGTCTGGAGTATATGGGGACATGCAGGTATGCGTCCTTGATGTCCAAGGAGGCCAGAAAGTCCCCCGGATGGAGAGCCGTGACTACAGATCGAACCGACTCCATTCGAAAACTTTGTACCTTCACAAAGCAATTGAGGGCTCTGAGATCCAAGCTTGGACGAACCCCCTCCTTCTTCGGCACAATGAACAGATTTGAGTAAAAACCCCGTTCCAGTTCTGGAACTGGAATAACTACCCCGCGTTCCAGTAGACCCTGGACCGCCCCATACAGGGCCTCCCGACGGGTCGGTAGTAGCTGGAGATTGGAGGTGTTGAAACTGTCCGGTGGACAAGAGAGAAACTATCTTGTAGCCTGAGGAGATTACTTCGCAAACCCACCTGTCGGAGATTAGTGCTGTCCACTGAGTCGCGAATTTGCGAAGACGTCTCCCCACCCGAGAGCTGGGTGGGGGTGGACCTTCATGCGGACGCAAATTTGTCCGCAGGCTTATTGGGTATGCGGGACCAGGGACGTTTTTGTCCTTGGGCAGGCGCTTTATCGGCCTGGGGTCTTTTCCCTGTCACCCTAGGGGGACGAAAAAACCACTTGCGTGCAGTAAAGGAGGGCCCTTGCCCTTGGCGTGGCCCCTTACCCTTGCTAATTTGGGGAAGCAAAGTGCTTTTACTTCCTGTGGCATCCTTGATGATGTCATCCAGAGAAGCCCCAAAAAGTCTGTCGCCCTTAAAAGGCAGATCCAACAGGGCTTTCTTGGAAGTCTGGTCCGCAGACCAGCCTTTTAGCCAGATCAGGCGGCGTATTGCTACTGCATAAACCGAAGTTTTAGACAGCAGGGGAATAGTATTCATGTCTGACTCGCAGACAAACCTAAGGCCCTGGACCAACAGGTCGGCCAATGTTATCTCATCAGGAGGAGCATCTCGCTCCTTAACCCCTGGAGTAGCAATCTTGCCCATTCAGTAAGTGTGTGAGACACTAGGGCCCCCGCCAATGCCGGGCGTACTGCGGAGCCTACCACTGAGTATAGGTAGCAAGCGAGTGCTTCAGCCTTCTTATCCACAGGGTCCTTGAAAACAGGAGCCCCTTCTACAGGAATTGTGGTGGCTCTATTAAGTCTGGACACCGGAGGGTCCACTATAGGGGGGAGAGGTCCATTTCTTCAGAAAACTCTCCTCAAAAGGGGTACCGTACCGCAAACCTCTTTGGGGCTGTAAAGACCCTCAGTGGGTTCTCCCATTCCTTGTATAAGAGTTTTTCAAAAGACACACAAGGGAACACCTTAGCAGTGCGGGCAGGTCTATGAAACCCAAGTGGACCGGAGTCTCTGCTGCTTCTGCAGTATTTTCCAATTTTAGCATATCCCGCACTGCAGTAATAAGGTCAGATACCAAAGCCGTCTCGCGTACTGACCTGGACTTGGAGTCATTCTCACTGTCCGGTCACGGTCTGCAGTCTCTGATGCGTCAGAATCTGGGCCCGAGCCATAGCTGGACCTGGTTCTGCACCAGAATTATCCCCAGAAGCTTGCAGGGGATGGGGCGTTTACTACCCCCTGTATTCCCGTGTGCTGCTTCCACCCTGGCAACAAACGCCTCTAGGATTGCAGTCATAGCGTTCATAGACACCTCAGGGGCACCAGCTGCTAAATCTGGTGTTTCAGGGGAGAAGACATCTGGCTCAGATGCCATGCTGACCACACGCTGACACTCACAGGGCTCCAGGCAAGATATCAATAGGCCACCCTCCTGTGCTGCAGAGAGGCCGGGTCACCCAGAGGACTCACCACCCTGGATAGGTACTGCTATGCTGCGCCAGTGATGCTGTCCTCCTGCTGCTGTGTCAGTCTGCTTCTTTTATCAGCACTTCCTGTGTGAATTTTCGCGCCAGTGTAATGCACCCTAGAGGCCGGAGGCTCTCGAAAAATGGTTGCCAAAAACGTCTGTATGGAAGATAATGTGGGCTCTAAGAAAATGGCCGCCGACAGAAGATAGAGGTCAAGCAGCCATAGCCCACAAAAAGATGGCCGCCGAACGGCAATATCTGCATACAGGGTGGACAAACATGGCCGCCGATCAGCTGATAGGGGCCAGTGGGTGTGGCCGAACCACAGGAAGATGGCCGCCGGGCAGTCACAAGAGGCCAAACTTGGCATGGACCACCTCAAAATGGCCGCCGACAGCATGGAGGAGGAAGGACACAAACACAGGTAAGAAAAAATGACATTTCTTTTAAATGTTAGTTACAGCCAGCCCCGCTCCAGTGGGACCCCCTAGGTGACCCCCAGCACCCAGCAACCTTTAGCTAGAAGCCCAGGGAGGAGGGAAAGGCAGGGAGAGAGGGAAGAAAGGGGCCACAACCACTTACTTGATCTCTCCAGGAATGTCCAGCTAAATCACCCAGCCGAGGCAAGGGAGTTTTACTTACCTATCCTGCATGTATTCTGCTGGAAGACATTCCAAACAGATCATCGTCCGCGCACAGAAGGTGACTGTTGGCCAGGCATGCTGTGATTGGACCCAGAAGGGACGATCATATGTATGCCCTGGAGCATGACGCTCACCGGACAGGCTGCTGCGACTCGGCCGTAAGGTCAGCCGAAGCTGAGCGGTCCGATGCAAGCCTTGGAGCGTAAGCTCACCGGCCACCCGTGGAGCGGCGGGCATGTCGTGGAAAACCCAGCGCGTAGCTAGGGTCGGCACATGCTCGATGGCCGAAACTCGGGAGACTACAAGGATCGAGGATCCAGCCTGTCACCCAGTCGGCAGTTGATCGCAGGAAACAACAAATGTAGCAAAAAAAAATAGGATTTTTATAACAGCTTACCTGTAAAATCCTTTACTTGGAGTACACCACGGGACACAGAGCCAGTCATTACATAATGGGTTAAGGGTCACCAGCGGTGATTGGACACTGGCACAACCAATGGAAGACAGTTCCCCTCCATATAACCCCTCCCATCAGGGAAGTACCTCAGTTTTGTAGCAAAGCAGTAAGGTTCCCATAAGAAGGGTGGGACCTCTGTGTCCCGTGGTGTACTCCAAGAAAAGGATTTTACAGGTAAGCTGTTATAAAAATCCTATTTTCTTTATCGTACACCACGGGACACAGAGCCAGTCATTACATAATGGGACGTCCCAGAGCAATGCTCATATGAAGGGGGGGAGACACAGATCAAACCGACCGCTTGCGGACCAGAAGCCCTATACTGCTGCCTGCAGCACACTTCGCCCGAAGGCGGAATCCTCATGTCCTTTCACATCTATTTGATAGAATTTGGAAAATGTATGGACTGAGGACCAAGTTGCAGCCTTACAGATCTGAGCCATCGAAGCCTGGTGGTGCACTGCCCATGAAGCACTTATCGCCCTGGTAGAGTGCGCCTTAACAGGAAAAGGAGGAGTCCTGTTCTTTAAACCATAAGCTTGAACAATTACTTGTCTAATCCACCTGGAAATGGTGGATTTTGATACCGCTTGGCCCTTCTTGGGACCATCTGGTAAAATAAACAAAACATCTGTTTTACGTATCTGAGCGGTTGCTTGCAGATACACCCTTACCGCTCTCACTAGATTTAGAGAGTGTAATAATTTTTCCCCCGCCGTCCGCGGGTTTGGAAAAAAGGAAGGCAGAACAATGTCTTGATTCAAGTGAAAAGCCGACACCACCTTAGGCAGAAAAGCCGGATGGGGTCGTAGTACGATCTTGTCCTTGTGACAAATTAGATAAGGCTCTTTACAAGAAAGAGCTGCTAGCTCTGATACTCTCCTAGCAGAAGCTATAGCAATCAGAAAGGCCAATTTCCTACTTAATATAATTAAAGGAATATGGCGAATAGGTTCAAAAGGTTGCTTTTGCAACACTGACAATACCAAATTCAAATCCCATGGACACAAGGGAGACCTGACTGGAGGATTTATCCTCAGTACCCCCTGAATGAATGTCCGAACTAGGGAGTGAGATGCCAATGGTCTCTGAAAGAAGACTTATAGAGCCGATATTTGCCCTTTGATGGTGCCAAGGGCTAATTTCATATCCACTCCTAACTGGCAAAAAGCAAGAATCCTACTTATTTCATATTTCAGAGGATTCCAACTTCTGGATTCACACCAGGAAACGTATGCTTTCCAGACTCTATGATAGATGAGTCTGGAGGCTGGCTTTCTAGCATTAATGAGCGTAGAAAGAGCCAGGCCAGAGACCCCTCTCTTTTTCAAAATGTGGGTCTCAGCAGCCAGGCCGTCAAATTTAGCCTTTGTAAGGAAGGGTGGAATACTGGACCCTGTGACAACAGGTCGTGTCGAAGTGGAAGCTTCTAGGGCCTTCCTATCGCCATTTTTACGATCTCGGCGTACCAAGGCCTCCTGGGCCAGTTTGGGGCCACTAGGATTACTGGTATTCCCTCCTCCTTGATCCTGCGAAGCAGTCTTTGTAGAAGAGGGATCGGAGGGAATGCATAGATCAGTGAGAACTGATTCCATGGAGTTATTAGAGCGTCTGTCCCGTAGGCTAGAGGATCTCTCGTTCTGGACAAAAAGTTGTCCAATTTCTTGTTGAACCTGGAAGCTAGCAGGTCTACATCTGGGTTTCCCCATCTCAGACATATGGCCTGAAAGATCTCTGGGTGAAGAGACCACTCTCCTGGTAGCAGCTGCTGACGACTCAGGTAGTCTGCTTGCCAGTTTTCTATTCCTGGAATGAAGATTGCAGAGATGCAAGGTACATGCTCTTCTGCCCATGCCAAGATCCGGTTCACCTCTCTTTGGGCTGCCCGACTATGGGTGCCTCCTTGGTGATTGATGTAAGCTACTGCCGTAGCATTGTCGGATTGAACCCGAACTGGGTAGCCCTGTAACCTGTATGTCCAGGTTTTGAGGGCTAGATATACTGCACGGATCTCTAGCACGTTGATGGGCAGGATCCCCTGAGTCTTGGCCCAGGTTCCCTGGGTAGAAGCCTCCTCGAATACTGCACCCCAGCCCGATAGGCTGGCATCCGTAGACACCACCTTCCAGGCTGCTGGGAGGAAGCACTTTCCCTTCCGTAAATTCTTGGCTTCTAGCCACCAATTGAAGCTGTGGCGTACTTGTGAGGACAGGCGCATGGGTATATCCAGAGCTTGGCTCTTTCTGTTCCAGGAGGCTAAAATATTGCCTTGAAGTAGTCTCGAATGAAACTGGGCGTAAGGGACCGCCTCGAAGGAGGCTACCATCTTTCCCAATAGTCTCATGCAAAGGCGAATAGACGGCCTCTTGTTTGCTTTGACCTTGTGGATCAGGTCTTTCAGAGACTGTATCTTTGGCTCTGGCAGGTATACCCTGTTTTGGGCTGTATCTATGATCATGCCCAGGTACACTATCCTTCTTTGGGCCTGGAGAGAGGATTTTTGTAAGTTTATAATCCATCCTAAATGCTCCAGGTATCCTACTGTAGTGTCTACAGCGTGATCCAATCCCTCCTTTGACTGATCTATTAATAGTAGATCGTCTAGATAGGCTGTTACCGCAATGCCCCGTGTTCTCAGGTTTGCTAACATAGGAGCTAGCACCTTTGTGAATACTCTGGGCGCGGTGGCTACACCAAATGGCAGGGCCACAAATTGAAAGTGGCGATCTTCTACCGCAAACCTTAGGAATCTTTGGTGAGCGGGGAGGATTGGTATGTGTAGATATGCGTCTTTGATATCTATGGACGCAATGAATTCTCCGCCTTTTAAAGTAGCGACCACGGATCGAATCGTTTCCATTCGAAAATGGCGAACGTTCAGAAACTGGTTTAGATTTTTTAGATCCAGGATGGGTCTGACTTCTCCGTTCGGTTTTGGAATCACAAAGAGGTTTGAGTAAAAACCTGAACCTTGCTCCTTTTGGGGTACCTCTGTAACCACACCTTGAGCTATTAAGTGATTCAAACCTTTGAAGAAGGATCCTCTTTTTTGTGGATCCTTGGAGAGTCTTGAACTTCGGAATTGAGAAGATGGGATCTCTCGAAATTCCAGTCTGTACCCTGAGGATATTGTGGATACCACCCATTTGTCCTGGGTTTCTGTCCGCCAAGTCGCTGAGAACTGACAAAGCCTTCCCCCCACTCGGCCGAGCGGGGGCGCCCCTTCAATGAGAGGTTTTGGGGGCTTGCTTATTAGCTCTTGAACCCCACGGCTTCTTGTTCTTCTGAGCCTGATCTTTGGCTTTTTTGGGCGGCTGAAAAGGCCGTCGCCACTGGCTGGAGTCAGATTTCCCGGGAGCTGGGGAGAGAGTGTGTTTAAAACAAGGTCTCTTGTTTTTCTTTTTCTCAGGTAAAAGTGTAGTTTTACCACTTGATATCTTTTGGATATATCTTTCTAAATCTTCCCCAAAAAGGCGTTCGCCATGGAACGGGAAACTTGCCAACAACTTTTTGCATGGGGCTTCCGCTGACCAATGCTTAAGCCAAAGTACTCTGCGCATCTGTACCAGCTGGAGTGTAAGGCGTGATGCCTGTATGATAGAATCTCTCATGGCATCCACTGTGAAGCATAAGGCTTTAGGCAAATTCTCCCAATTTTTAGCCTGCTCTGAAGGCAGCTCCTTCAGCCCCTGCTTTACCTGTTGGCTGACGACCTGACACATACCGACTGCTGCTACTGCAGGTTGGATAATTGAGCCGGCCAAAAGGAAGGAGGATTTCAGTAAGGATTCCAACTTCTTCTCAGAAGGATCTTTAAACACTTGTACATTATCCACTGGACATGTCAGGTTTTTACTTACACAAGAAATAGCCGCATCTACCGTAGGCAGGCTCCATTTCTTTAAAAAAATTTCCTCCATAGGATAAAGAATGTTAAACTTTTTTGGAGGTGAAAAACGCTTATCTGGATGTTGCCAGTCTGCGTACAATAGATCCTCTAGTAACGGATGAACCGGGAAGGAGCATGCACCTTGCAGGGATCTTAATGATCCTAGGGAGGAGACAGGTGATTCTGTTACCTCCAAAGAGGGTAACCTAAATGCAGCTCGCACGGCTCCTGCATAGCATTGCACCTGTGACTTTAAAATCTGGGATACCGAAAAAGGCTCATCCGATATCCCTGATCCGTCTGACTCCTCATCCTCTGCTGATGTAGCCTCCTCCTCATCCTCCTCCTCCTCAGGTACTTCTGAAGGGAGGTCCAATACTGGAGGAGATCTGCTTCGCTTATTGTCCTTTTTAGAGGATTTAGCGATTAAAGTAGCATTTTTCTCCTCCAGATTATTTAGGGCAGCTGATAAAGTGTCCTCAGTGACATATGCAGGCCCAGGCTTCACTGGGGAAGCCGCCATACCTGACAGAGGTAATGGCTCATCCTGTACAGGTGCTTTTGGCAACACAGGAGAGGAAGGTACCGAGTCAGCACAGCTAGAGCCCCCTGTCTCAGGCGGCGGTGCTCTTTTATCTCTTTTTGTCCGCATTACTTCCCCTGGAAGACTTACTGTTTAGACAAAATACAAGGTACCTAAATGCATATACTACCGTGTTCAGTTTAGCAAATACATTAAGTATGCAACTTTTAACACATAACTATGCATAACATGGATGTCTTCTAGGAAGTACCCAATCCAACCACATGGAGTCTTACGTCCCTGTATAGCTGCTGTGTTTCTCTGCCAGGAACAAGAGAACTAACGAGCTTGCTTGCTGCTGCAGTGCTTTTTACACTGACAGTCTTTTAAATTTGGCGCCGTTTCTGTGCCTGCGCGCGCCACGTGCCCACGCACGCCTTCGGCCCCCCCCCCTCCGATAAATCGCGCTCCCGCGCGCGCGCACGGCCTTTAGCGCTATGGTGGTGGCCATAGTGAGAGAGGACTCTCATCAGCCCCTGTCTCCACTTACCTGCATCTGCAGGTGTCTGTATCGGCCACCGAAAGGAGGAGCGGGGTGCTCAAGCAAGCTCAGCAGCGGAGGTGACGAGCAGTGTATTTCGCCGAAGCCGACACTGAACAGAGTGAGGTGAGTATATTCAGCTCTTTACTCCCCCCAGTGGTGGAAAAAAAGAAGACATCCACTTCTTGAAAAAAAGGTCCCAACTTATTTTTTTTTTTTATGGACCTTCTAATCTTACCTTTCCACGCCGCAGGTTTTTCTGCTGAAAGTTTTCAGACAGATACCAAACTTCACCCTTCACGGTGGGCTATGTGTGCCAACCTTCAGGGATATGGGTTCCTATTTAAAGGATACCTCTCCCCTGGGCCTTGTACAAGACTCTTACCAGGACTTTATAGCGAAATAGCGAAAGTGCTGGATCTTAGAGCCCAGTCCTCCGAAGAGAGACATTACAGGCGACGCCTCATGGATGAGGCCCGGATCCCATCCAGATTCAGCTCATTTGTAGGCGTCTTGGATGGATCCGAAAGCATAGCTCTTTTACCCCCAGAGGGTCTCTTTGGTAGAGCTTTCCTTTAGCACCTCCTAACGCGTCCAACACCTTTCGACACTGGCGAAAAAACTGAGGTACTTCCCTGATGGGAGGGGTTATATGGAGGGGAACTGTCTTCCATTGGTTGTGCCAGTGTCCAATCACCGCTGGTGACCCTTAACCCATTATGTAATGACTGGCTCTGTGTCCCGTGGTGTACGATAAAGAAAATAAAAATATATATATATCTTTTTTCCCCGGACCAATGGGCCCGAAGGGAGCCATGTCCTACTCCTTGCTAGACAGAAAAAAACTGATCTGCGAAGATGCAGACTGAGAGGTTATACCCGGAGGGTCCGCCCCCTGGGCGGTACTGTAGAAGGTGTGATGCAACACTTTTTACAAGTTTTTCTGCCTAGTCACTCCTAATTAACAGATAATACCCACTTTGTCAATAGAGAAGCTGTGTCGGTCCATGGACGAAAGAGTAACTGGGGTCCAGAGGCTAATTAGCCACTAGGATTGCTTTTACATGAAAGCCGGCCGCTGGCTGAAAAGAATGATACCAAGATGATACCTAAACCCGCAGGCATCATTCTGGTATAAACATTCAAATTCCAGCAACATACCAGTACGTTGCTGGTCCTTGTTGGACATGTATTGTAATCTTTTTTTTTCATGCAGCCAGTTGGCTGAACGAAAAAAGAGATTGATCGGTGGGTATGCCCACCATTAGAATACCGCCCTTCATCCACCCACTTCTAATGATGGGCATACATGCACCATTTATATATGCCGAAGCATGGGGGCATCCTCCCGCAAAAAAGTTATGCCGCACACACATGGTCGGACTTTTCCACGGGCAAGCCTCCGTCAGAATTTCGACCCTATGTACGCGGCATTAGGAGCAAAATCGCTCCTCCGCCCCTGCTGCCCCAATGCTTCGGCATATATGCTTTTTTTATTTATTTTTTAACTGTGGTGGTGAAATCACCTCCTACAGCACTGGAGTCGCAGGGATCAGGCCTGTCTCTGCGAACGCTGCAGTTATGTGTGTTGTTTTTTGTAAGTGACAGTGATTGATCGATACTGCACTTGGGGGGCCTGGGCTGGACGAAGGGGCAAAACGCAGGTGCTAGCAGGTATCTGGGCTGATCCCGCTAACACTGCGTTTTTGGGAACCCTAAACTGCTGGGGACGCTAGTATAGATCTGATCAGATCAGATATTGATCTGATCAGATACTATACCACTAAGGGGGGTGTATGCTTCACGCGTGGGTGTTAGCGTTACTGGCACTAACCTGACGCTGCCTGGGGTGTGACGCAGACCCTCTCTGACGCTAAAACCTAATTGATATCACCCGCCGGGCGATCAGGGGGTTAAACCTTTATTGGGTTATATATACGGCGGGTGCCCTGACACTATAAAAAGCAAACTAACTAACCAGCGTCACCCGTAACACTTATATGGTGATCACTGGTGAAAGGGTTAACTAGGGGCAATTAGGGGGTTAAAACCTTTATTAGGTAATATATTGGGGTACCTGACGCTATAAAAACCTGCGGCGAACCTAAAAAAAATAACTGGATACCGATCTGCATCACCGACAATAAGACAGCGATCAGAAAAATGATCGCTTAGCGACAGTGGTGATAGGGGGTGAAAGGGTTACCTGGGGGGCGATCAAGGGGGTTAAACCTTTATTAGGTAATATATGGGGGTACCCGACGCTATAAAAACCTGCGGCGAACCTAAAAAAAACTGGCTACCGATCGGCATCACAGACGCTAAGACGGCGATCAGAAAAATGATCGCTTAGCGACAGTGGTGATAGGGGGTGAAAGGGTTATCTGGGGGGCGATCAGGGGGTTAAACTTTTATTAGGGGGGGTTAGGGGGCTACACTGGACCTAAAACTAAACTTTGGTGACACTTTTACAGTCACAAATGTCACTGATTGCAGTGATCAGTAAATAAATGGTCACTGCAATCAGTGACACTGTGGCTGGGGGCTGGGGGGTGATCTGGGGGTGTCTGGGGGGGGGGCGATTTATGTACCTATGTGTCCTGGTGTCAGTGTAGTGTTTTGTGCACTAACCTGGCATCTTCTCCTGTACGGCGCTCGGTATATGTGAGCACCACAGGAGAGATGACATCACTTCCTCTGCCTGTGTAAACATTACACAGGCAGGGGAAGCTCTCTCATTCGCCGGGAGCGATCGAGAGGGGGTGGCCGGAATCGAACGGCCGTCCCCTCATGCCTGATCGCTCCCGATCAGTTAACCACCGCTCACTGTAAAGAAGGGGGGTCCGATCGGACCCCCCAACTATACAAAGGCAGTCACGTAGATATACGTGATTCTGCCTGTCGGTGCCATTCTGCCGACGTATATTTACAGTGGGCGGTCGTTAAGTGGTTAAGGAGAAAAAGAAAACCAACATTAAGGGCCAGTTCACACCAGATGCAGTTCCATACCAGTTTTGTGCGCATTTTTTCTGCACTAAAAATGCAAGCACAGTGTTTTCCATGTATTCCATTGGCTCTTGTTGGCTCTGTTCTGTTGCATTTGTATGCGCATTTGAGTATCTTTGGACAGCATATTTCAAGAGTGTTGGAGCTTTTACGTTTTTGTATTAGCTAATAGAGAAAATTATTATACGTTACATGATCATTTGTTGCTATGTTTTTTTAACAAATTGATCCAGCACTGCACAATGTGATTATTTATGGCCTACGCTAAGAGATATATGAAGGCTACCCCTGTTAGTTACTTGTCTGTCTCTGCCACTCACCCAGAGCTGGTATGCAAAAAAAACAAAGTCAAAACACACAACCTACATGTTTTTAAGGCCAATGATTTAGAGAGTATTAAAACCACAGGATTAGCACAACAGTCATACAACCAGCATTTTCAGGACAACTCAGATACATGGCAGGCTCTGCATTTTTTTTTTGTGACCACAATGAGGCCACAATGAGTTCTGGCAAACCCAAAATTGTAAGGAGAATGAGATCATATTGAAAACAGAGCAACCCTCATTTCTTCAAAATATGCATGCCAGTGACAAAAAACTGTCAAGCCTCGTACACACGGGCGGGAATCCCGTTGGAGAAAAAAAATAGGATTTTTTGTACTCACCGTAAAATCCTTTTCTCTGACATCCATGGACTGACACGGTGTGTCTTTACACTTTACACGTGGGTTATGTCCCTGCTTGCAGGAGAAGACCTAGGCAGAATGTGAGATGTTATACATACATTCTAAAAGCCAGAGCTGAACAGCCCCACCCAGGGGGCGGTCCCTCCGGGCATAACCCTCCCACTACAGTCAGCAGACTTCAGTTCGTAACAAAGCAGTACAAACTTAAAAAAGGAAGGGTGGGTGCCGTGTCAGTCCATGGATGTCAGAGAAAAGGATTTTACGGTGAGTACAAAAAATCCTATTTTCTCTTATCATCCATGGACTGACACGGTGTGTCTTTACACTTTACACGTGGGATGTCCCAAAGCAGTGACAAGAGGGATGGGAGCAGTATAAATGGAAAAACCAAAAACTTCCACTCCAAGAAGGCAGATCTCCTCAACGGAGGAGTCGCAACTTTAAACAGCGGCCTGCAGCACCCTGCGGCCGAAGGAAGCATCCGAAGATGCAGCCACATCAACCTTATAAAAAACTTAAAAGGTATGAACAGACGACCAGGTCGCCGCCTTGCACACTTGTGCAACCGACGCTTGATGTCGGAAAACCCAGGAAGCACCAATTGCCCTGGTGGAATGCGCCGTAACCGGAAAGGGAGGCGCCCGCCCTTTGAGAGCATAGGCTTGAATGACGGTTTGTCCGATTCCCCTAAAAATGATTGGAGACGAAACCGCTTGGCCCTGTTATGGACCAGGGGCAGTCACAAACAGTGAGTCGGACTTCCGAATAGAAGCAGTAGCAGACAGGTACACCCGTAAGGCTCGTACCACATCCAATATGTGCAGCGCAAACTCTCTGGGATGCGATGGGTGAGGACACAAGGACGGGAGGACAATGTCCTCATGTAGGTGAAAGGTAGACACCACCTTTGGCAAAAAGGAAGGTCGCGGATGCAACACCGCCTTATCCTTATGGATGAATAAATATGGCGACTTGCAGGACAAAGCCGCCAACTCAGACACTCGTCAAACAGAAGTGATTGCCACTAAAAGGCCACCTTCTGAGACAAGACAAGAGAGGAATATCCCGGATATTCCCAAAAAGGAGGTTCCTGGAGGACCTAGAGCACCAAATTCAGATCCCACGGTGGGAGAGAAGGCTTGACAGGAGGGAGCACATGGCGAACCCCCAACACAAGGTGCTAACCAAGAAATGACCCGGTAGAGGTCGCTGAAAGAAGACGGCCAAGGCCGAAATCTGATCCTTGATGGTACTCAAAGCAAGCTTTTGGGTCACTCCACACTGTAGAGAACGCAGGATTCTGGGGACGGAATACATCCGAGGACGCCAGTCCAGCGCTTCACATATGGCGATATAAGCTTTCCAGGCACGGTGATAGATCTGCCTGGAGGAAGACTTCCGTGTCCCTAACATGGTCAAAATGACAGAGTCCGAGAGACCTCGGTCCCTCAATACCTGGCTTTTAACAGCTCTGCCGTTAAAGCCAGAGACTGTAAGCCGGATGAAACATAGGACCTTGAGACTGAAGGTCCTCCCTCATCGGCAACCGCCAGGGAACGTCCGCAACGAGACGTACCAGATCAGCGTACCAGTGACGCTGAGGCCAATCCGGAACAATTAGGATCACCGGAGTTTATATCAGGCGATAAGGACCCTATGGGGCCACCAACGCATCAGAGTCATCGCCCAAGGATCCCTGGATCTGGCCACAACCTCGACCCTTGCGACTGAGTCGAGAGGCCATCAGGTCCACATCCGACGTGCCCCCCCCCGTCGGCAAAGGAGTTGAAATATGCAAGGACCACTCTTCCTGGTCCCGCGTCTGGCGATTGGCGACTCAGATAGTCCGCCCCTACAGAGCCGGCACGTTTCTTCCGGCCCACTTCAGGATACGGATTACCTCGGAAGCCGCAGCTGAGCTCCGAGTCCCCCCGTGATGGTTTACATACGCCACCGCCGTGGCGTTGTCCGACTGGCTCCTGATGGAGCGACCCCGTACTCTCTCCGACCTGAGGAGAGACACAGTCTGATGGCCCGCATTTTCAGAACAGTGATTGGTAAACGGGCTCGTCCGGAGTCCAAGGTCTTGAGCCGACAGGACTCCCCAGACTCCACCCCAGCCCGTCAGGCTGGCGTCCGTCGTGAGTACCGTCCATTGGATGGGAGGGGAACGACTTTCCGGACCGAAGAGCCGAGGGTCCCAACCACCCTGTCAGGGACGCCCTGACCAGGTGAATCACCTGGATCCGAAGATCCAAGGACAACGGGGATTTGTCCCAGGTGGACAAGATCTCCATCTGCAATGCCCTAGTGTGTGATTGGGCATACAGAACGGCCGCGAAGGAGGCCACCAGGAGTCCCGGGACTCTCATGCAAACAACGGATTGACAACCATGTTCGGGATGTCAGCACCCGCACCGCAGACTGAAGTGTCAGCAACTACTCCAGAGGTAGGATACCTTGCCTCCAAGGAGTCCAGAACTAGAGACTCCAGACACTGAGTCGGGACCAGGACTGACTCCTGAATGTTCAGGAACCACCCGAGGTCCCTGAGGGTCTAATTGACGATAGTCACCTTTCCTCTAAGTCTGAGCCACTTTCTGCTCATAGCAGAAGACCGTCCAGATAGCCCACGACAGCAATACCTCGCTGTAACAGAAGGCTAGAACCGGAGCAAGCACCTTGGTGAACACCCTTGGTGCCGAGGCAAGGCCGAAAGGAAGAGCCACAATCGAGAGTGGACTTCGCTGATCGCAAGGCGCAGAAACTTCTGGTGACTTGCGCAGATCGGAACATGCAAGTAGGCGTCCTTGAAGTCCAAGGACGCCAGAAGAAAATCCCTTTGGTGGAGTGTAGCGATCACCGTGCGAATGGATCCCATGCGGAATTTCTGCACCTTCTCGAAGGCATTCAGGGCCTTGAGGTCCAGGATAGGTCGAACCACGTCCTATTTTTGGGACGACAGACAGATTCGAGCAGAATCCCTGAAAACTCTCCTGTGACGGAACCGGCACAATCACTCCGGACCTGATCAAACCTGTACAGCCCCCAAGAGGGCTGCCCGACAGGTAGGAAGGAGAGAAAGATTCAAGGGAAAGAATCTGTGTGGGGGCCAGGATCGGAATACTATCCTATAACCTGAGGTGACCACCTCGCACACCCACCAGTCGGAGATTCGGGAGGTCCACCGATCCATGAACCTGCAAAGTCGTCCCCCCCACCCCAGAGTCGGGCGGAGGCAAGACTTCACGCGGAGGCGGGCTTGGGAGCCGCTTGTTTGGCTTACGCACCCAGGGGCACTTGTGCCCACCAGCCGCACTGCCATCAGTCTGAGAGGGCCTACCTGTGGACTCTGACTGACGAAAAAACCCCTGTTTGCTGGAAAGGAAGGCCCCTGTTTGCGGCGGGCCTCCTCACCATTGCTAGTCTAAGGAAGAAGAGTGCGTTTACCTCCCGTGACATCCATGACGATGTCATCCAGAGCAGCACCGAAAGGTCTACCGCCTTTAAAATAGTAGATCCGTCAGGAGCTTCCTAAGGCTAGGTCAGCAGACCAGCATTTCAACCAGATAAGACGACGCAATACCACCGCCGAGACAGAGGCCCTGGATATTAAAGGGGCCGCGTTCAGTGTGGCGTCGCACACAGAAACCAGGCCCTGAACCAGTTGGGTGGGCCAGAGCAACTGTGTCTGGAGGAAGAATATGCTCCTGTACAGCTAGGTGCAACATTTTTGCCCAACCTGTAAGTGTTTTTGACACAAGGGTCGCCGCTACCACAGGTCGTAGGGCGGATCCCAACAAGGCAAACATGGTTCTGCTCACCACTTCTGACCTCCTGTCAGTGGGGTCCTCAAATGCAGGAGTCCCCTCCATCGGGAGAGTGATGGCCTTGTTCAACCGGGCGACTGGAGGGTCGACCACTGGGGGAGAAGCCCACTTTTTAAGTAGGGCATCTTCAAGGGGTACCTGATAGACAAACGCCGCGGGACCATAAAAAAAAAAAATTCTTCTGCGGCTTTTCCCAGACCTTATCAATGAGCTGGTCAAAGAAAGTACAATGGAAAAAACCCCTTTAGAAGGCCTGGCCTTAAAAGAACCAAAGGAGACAGTATCCGCCTGAGGTTCTGCATCCGCAGCATTTGAGCTTGAGAGTGTCCCTCACCACAGTCATGAGCACACTAACAAGCGCCCTGTCATTTACTGACTCAGAACTGGAGTTTCCCTCATAAGGAATGTCCTGTTCAAAACCATCCATACATTCAGAACTAGGGTCCTGAGCGATAGTGGCTAGGCCCATATCTGAATCAGCGCACTGCCCTCGAGTAGATAAAGTGGGGAGAGGGCGCCTTTTTGCACCTTGCGCTTGCACACAGCTCCCATCCTGGTCAGAAATTGATTCCAGGGCTGCCCACAACAGGTCCATAGGGACCGCAGTGCTGAAGCACTGCCTGTTGCCACTGACATTTTTAGGGGAAGCTGGTGACACAGACTCCATATTGTCCCTCTCTGAGACTCTCTCAGATAAAAAGTCCCCCCACAGGCTGTGCTGACTGAGGAGGGGGCGCCCAGGGGACTCACCAAACCGGACCAGGGACCGCTTAGTTCCGCTGTCTGTACCGCGCTGTGTCAGCGCTGGTAAGCTGTGAGGAGACTGTGAGGAGATTTGCGCTGCTATAGCAGCGCTAGAGGCCAAACTAGTGCTGAAAAGCGCGCGGGCTACAAGAAAATGGCCGCCGCACTTCACTGAGGCGATCCGCGGCAAGATGGCCGCCATGACGCAGTTAAAATGAAACAGCACACACGCACAGCGCCACTCGGCGCTCAGGCCCCAAAAAAAAAACCACACAAAAAAGCCCCAAGCCATACATTGCAGACCAGCATGAGCCCCCCAAGAACAGTGTGACCCCCAAGCACCCCACACAGTCAGCGCCAGTAATGGTGACAGAGAGCGACAATAAAATACAGGGGGAGACAGGGAAAATCCCCCACAGAGAAACACACAGCCCTTTGTACTCACCTGCAGGCAGGAGAGACTACTTACCCGTCCCCTGAGGGACACACTGGTGTTTCTGACAGGACTATCACAGTGCAGTACTGAGTAGCTGTCGGCCCGGTCCACCGCGAAAGATACAGTCAGTCAGGAGCTGTTCAGTCTTGAGAGGACCGTGGGAGCATGAAAGCAAACCCGGCCACCCCTGGAGTCATGGGGCCTGTCGTGAACTGAGTCTCACGCACACAAGGCGAGGATCAGCACGCTCGATGGTCGGACAGGGAAGACTACGAGGATATCTTGTACCCAACCTGTTGCCCAGCCGACAGTTGATAGAAGATTCTCAAAAATAAAATAAAAAAGAATTCCAAAAAGGAATAAAATAGGTCAGGAGACTGGCTCCTGAGGGAGCCACGTCTTCTCCTTCTGCTAGGCAGAAAAAAACTGAAGTCTGCTGACTGTAGTGGGAGGGTTATGCCCGGAGGGACCGCCCCCTGGGTGGGGCTGTTCAGCTCTGGCTTTTAGAATGTATGTATAACATCTCACATTCTGCCTAGGTCTTCTCCTGCAAGCAGGGACATAACCCACGTGTAAAGTGTAAAGACACACCGTGTCAGTCCATGGATGATAAGAGAAACATCGGTTTTCCCGACGGGATTCCCGGCAAGCTTGCCTTGCACGCTGAGTGTACACACGGCCATTCAAAAGAACCACCGTTCTTTTGAATGGCAACAACACGGTGACGTCATCGACTACGACGAGCCTGCGCTCGTCACATTCGATGCAGCCATCTTGCTACACCCTACACTACCCTTGTATGCTACCTCGCATGTGTCAATGTGTCATAGTCTTTTCGAGCAAGCGCGGGTTTACCATGGACAGGTAAGCATACACACTCACGGTTTTCTCGGCAGGAAACACCCTGCCGAGAATCCAGACGAGAAAAATAGAGAGCAGGCTCTCTATTTTTCTCGTCGAGATTCCCACAGATTGCAGGAAAGAAACTTGCATGATTCCCCCCATCAACACAGACAGTGCTGACAGGGGAATTCTCCTGACAAACAGTGATTATCACTAGTGGCTATAGCAACCACTAGTGATAATCATAAGAGAATCTGCTCATTAATGGTTCAAATCTCAGCCAGTTCCCGCTGAACCAGCTGAGATTTAAATTGTCTATGGCTGGTCTTGGCTCTTAGGCAGCCCATACATTGATCACTTTTTTTCATTCAACTATTAGGTTGAATGAAAAAAAAAAAGGAAATGATCCAATTCCCCCTCATCTACACATTATAGGTGGATGGGGGAATGTTCCCAGTGTGGACCAGTGCTGGAACAACCAGAGTTGCGCTGTTACTAGTGATAGAATCAAATAGTAAAATTAGATAACTGATATCACCAGAATGGGAGTGCAACAGATTGCTAAACGCATGATCAAAAGGGAGGAGCAGCCATCCCTGTGATATATATACACAATTTACACATCTATGCGGTTGTCTTTTACCGCAAGGTAAGAGGTCACTCTCACTGGTGTGTCCTTTGACCGAAGGGGAGACTGTTACACCTCTCCAGCACTTTTGCACATGGAATCCGTTTGCACACTGAAGAAAGAATATCACATTGCTATTCTCACAATTTGATTGCGATTTTGCACATAGTTTTTGGACTTTGCACTGCTTATTACAGATTGGACATTTTTATATTTTGCTTTGCACAGTTGCACCTAGTGTTTGTTTTGCACTTTGCACAGGATTACATATTGGACTTCGCACATTTATTTTGCTATTTTGCACAGCCCCTATGGATATTTATGGATATTCCAGATTCTGAGTTTCATATGCACGCTGCACTTTGTTATTATTGTTTTTTGGATTTATGTTTATGCGTTTAGCATTCATGCGTTTAGCAATCTGTTGCACTCCCATTCTGGTGATATCAGTCATCTATTTTTACTATTTGATTCTATCACTAGTAACAGCGCAGCACCACCCCCCCTCTGCTCAATCTCACATTAACGGGTTGGTTTGACCCTTTTTGGTGCCTGCAGCAGTTCCACTTTCTTACTGTATTATTCCACATGGTAGCGCGGGAATAAACATATTACTCAACAACCAGAGTTGCTGTCCTGTCCATCTCTACTGGTTGTAGACAGTTGAGCTCCCTGCAGGTTGCTTAGCAGCAGTGGAGCCTTCTCTGACATGCTGATCGTGATGCAATCCAGGTGATGCTCCTGGATTGCATCAAATCCTAGTGTTAAATATCAGTGATTTTATTGATCAAAGCCCACACTTTACATAGAGCCCACATGGCTGCTGAACATAGGGTTGATTATATATATGTGGTTGTACTCTTGATGCTAATAAATACTGTGTTTATTAGATCTGACTGGGAGCATCACCTGGATCACATCCCGATCAGCATGTCAACAGAGAAGGTTATACAGCATTACTGCTGCTAGGTGACCAGCTGGGGGCTTGGCTCCCTATAACCAATAGTGCCAGCCTTCCCCTGCATGCACCCATAATGTCACCAGCACTAGGTCCTAATAGACTGCCGCCGCTGCCAAGGAGACAGATGCCAGACCAGCGCTATCAATAGCAGGGACAGGACAGCTGGGGAACCCCACAGTGGCAAAACACCAGGGCCCGGTGGCAAGACAACCTTTGCAACCCTGATAGTTCTCCCACTGCTTTGGACCCTTATATTTTCTTGGTGTGCTGGTGACATATATCTCTTGTTTTCTGCCACCCTGGGGGGCCCCAGTATAGTAGGAAGGGAGCTCACTGCAGAACATGTGAAAGGGCCCGTTGTGGGATCGTAGTAAAGGGCCCCAGGATATATATATATATATAATTGCATTTTATACTTGGCCCCCCTACTTTTGTCCCTGTCCCCCCATGTGCCCCCCCTAAGTATGAAAGCTGGAGATGCCATTGTGCAGCGGCTCCTCCTCTGACCCGCTGTTGACTCACCGACAGTCCCATTCACTTTAATGGGACAGCTGGTGATGCGGCATTGACAACAAAGTGAGGGAAGTGGCGGCAGCAGGTGAGTGGATGCCCGCTAACAGGCACTGCAATGATGGATCTGAAATGACAGGTGCTCTATAAATGTAAGGACTTTTTCTTGCTGGTAGAATCTTTAATATTTGCAAACAAAATGAAGGTTCCCTATTTAGAATAATAAGCTGTCAGGTTAGTAAAACAGCGATATCAAAACCGATTCAATCATACAGTTTGTAATGTACATAGGTTTGTAAAACAATGGGATAAAGGAATATTCCTAAACTTTGTTTTATCTCGTGGTTACTGTGACATTGTGTGAATGCATCAATTCAGTGCATGTTATCTCAGCTTACAGAGCTTGGTTTCATTGAATGAGTTTACCAATAATGTAAATGTAGCCCCCCCTCACCCCGTCCTCTTTAGCTAGGGGTATGTCACGCGACAGGGTGAGGTGTGCTACGGCCCATGTACTCCCCACAACGGCGGGCGAGGTGAAGGCCAATACCTGATGTTTCCTCGGGCCGGTGTGTCCTGAGCATGTACCGAGTCTGTTGTGCAGAAATCACCGAACCACCCTTTGCTCCCATTAACAGAGTCCATACACCGATCACAGTCCAATTGTTGGTTTATTTCGTATCTCCACATACAGGCAATGCGATGGCATGATACGGTGAGATGAGCAGGTCGAGGCACTATACTGATCTGGGTCCCTACACCCCCCTATGCTATGACCAAGGGTTGTAGGAGTCTTGACATGAATACCTCCGTTGCGTTGCGGCCTCTATCAGGGGAAGATGTCCTCCAAGAGAGTTACCGAAGGCCCATCCGTCACCGGGTTGACACTACACCGGGTCTTCGAACGGGTGACCTCCCCAGCCTCCTCACCTCAGATGCGGGTCCCCTCGCAAGGGGCGCCCTGGAGCAACTTCACCCTCGCGGGACCCGGTCGGAGTCACTGGGTCCCAGGCCTCCTCAATAGTACCTCATCCCAGGCTGAAGGTGCCTGGAATGGACTCCATCTTCATTCCAGCCAGGCCTAGGGCGCCTAGGCCGGAACCTTGAACCGCCCGCACCCAGGCCTAAGGTGCCTGGGTGCGTGAAGAGATGATCCCCCGAAAAAGAGACCTCGTGGCGAGGGCGTCTCCCCCTTTTATCTCCTCCCGTCGATACCACGGCGGGTTCCCCGCCCCGGCCGTACCATCTCCAGGAAGGGACAAAGAAGGGTAGCACTGCGGTAGTGATTCTACCCCGAGTCAGTAGGTACACTGACACCCACTGGTCAAGGAGAATATTACACCACCCAATCCTCCACGAATAACAAAAAGGGGTCTGAACCCTAACACAATTACACACTTGGGTCACACTACCCCCAAGTGTATCCCACTAAATTGAGGACCCCGCTACACAAATATTGCAGAATATACAGCCTCATGCTACATAACTAAGCTCCATTTCATGCTGAATAAACTAAATTATTAATGTATCTTAAATAGAAAAAACTATCTTTAGATAGATTTTTACTCGAAAAGCATTTTATTAAAATAAAATTTGACAAAAATCCAATTTAAATAAATAAAAAAACAGTTTTTTTATTTTTTAAATAGATTTTTATCCACCCTGTGTGCTGTAGATGATTATATATTTAAAGCCTTTGCATTTTTATGTTAAGAAATATTATTCTGAAATAGTTTGACAATTTTTCGATGCAACTTTTCACAGTGAACCTCTGCCCATTTTTACTTCCGATTACTTTTGCCAGTTTTTTGTTGCTCTGCCCCAATTGTTGATGGCAGCAACAATTGATGTGTTGCTGCCATTAATTTCAAAATTTACCTTCATTTTTTTTCTTAAAATGGTACATTTTCTCAGTGTAAACATGTAATCTCTTCTCTATTTTCTATTGTGAATAAAATATGGGATTTTCAAATCTTTGCATAACATTTTTATGTAGATTTTATACAGTCTTACAATTTTTTTTTTTAAATTGGAGTTGTAGGAGACAGACCTTTTATTCATCCGCCTGTCCTCTACTCTTAAATCGTCTTATATTGATGGAAAGTACAGTACAGCTTCTATGAATGGAGGAGTGGGGTTGAAAAGGGCCAGCAAAGTCATGATAAGTGCCTGTGACAGGTCCCTTGCTCAATTAACCCCCCCCCCCTTTCCCCCATCCTTGTACCAGAAGAATACGGTTGCAAGAAAGGGGGGGGGGGGGCAGACATTTCACATTGATTGTAAGTACCGTCGCTTGTGCCGATGTTTTTAAAAATAATGTTTTTCACCAAACTTAGGATTGTGTATGGAGCCCTTTGTGTATGTTCACACTATCTCATACAGTAGCAGTGGACACCTTGCAAGTGTTACAAAAATGCCTGCCAAGAGCCTTCATTTGAAACCCAAACGGACTTATCCCAACAGATGAAAACGTGCAGTTATTTTTACACATACTGTACATATAAAATGCAGAGTTCAGCTATGACTAACACCCTGTCAGTGGATAAATATAAACCAGTGTCCTTGAAGCATAAACTCCTTATTAAAAACAGCTACTGAGGCATAAAGAACAAGCCTCTGAACATACTTCCAGTTTATGCATTAAAGAACCAACATTCACAGAATACTGTATCTACAGTATTAGGCATTATGCACTCCTACTATAATGGCCAAATGTACTTTGCTCGATTTTTTTTTAAGGCAAAAGTTGGCAGCTCTGTATAATAGGTCTTTAAGGCTGGAGTAACATATTGGAAAATGTTGAGCCAAAATGCTAAATGGTTCAGTTGCAGTAAGCAAAGTACAGATATTGGAGACCAGGTCAGGAGACCACTTGAAGACCAGGTCATTTCTGGAACTTTTTTTTTTAGAAGTTTAAATCAGTATTTTATGCTAGAAAATTACTTGGAACCTCCAAACATATTTTTTTTTAGCAGAGACCCTAAGGAATAAAATAGCGATGTTATAAGATTTTCTTTAATCTAATATTCAACTATTAACAATATTAACAAATGAATGAATGGAGGTGGGTCTTTGAGAATAATGGACTTGAATACATTTAAAATATTTATATTTGTGTCTGGATATGGAAAAGTGAAATATATAAACTTGTAGAATTATGTAAGTATATAGCTCATTTAAGCTTCAAATGCTTTTCTATGGTAAAGCTAACATAATTAGGGCTTCTACCATCCTCCCATCGTAAGAGATAAGGTTACATCCTTTTCAAAAGACACAAACTTTCAGTATGTTGGTTAAGAATTTGGGTTACAGCATTTCTGAGATTATATATATATATATATATATATATATATATAAATATATATATATGATAGGAATTTTAGATACTGAACAACTCCCTTCTGGAGGATATATTTGAAGTTCACATTTTTTTTTGTAGAACCACAAGGCAAATATGAACGTTAAATGAGCCTCTTTTAGGAAGGTGGAGGCGGGCTATATAAGCAGAGATGAGCAGACATGCGGTCTCTTGAATGCTTCACACACTTGTGCTCACACTTGCAGAAATGAGCTGACATGCTAATTAAGCTTCACACACACACACACACACACACCCGTGTTAATTTTGGCAGCAAATTTTGATTTCATTTTAGTTTTAGTCCCATTTTAGTCTTCTGAAAGTGTTTTAGTCTTAGGCCGCGTACACACGACCGGTTTTCTTGGCAAAAAACGTCAAGAAAACTGCCGGGAGAGCTTTCTTGCAGAGAAAACCGGCTGTGTGTACGCGGGTTTCAGTTTTCTCGTCAAGAAATCTGCCCAGATTCCCAGACGAGAAAAAAAGACGACCTGCGGTCTTTTTTCTCGTCGAGAATCTCGTCGGCCTGTTTCTCGACGAGAAACCCGAGCGTGTGTATACTTACCTGTCGCCGTGGAAACCCGCGCATGCTCGAAATGACTGACGCATGCACGGTAGCTTCCTAGGCATAGGCATAGGGTGTAGCAAGATGGCGGCAATGGCATTGAATGTGACGAGCGCACGCTCGTCGTAGTCGATGACGTCACCGCGTGCGTGCCATTCAAAAGAACGGCGGTTCTTTTGAATCGTACGTGTGTACACTCGGCCGAGACAAGTTTCTTGTCAAGATTCTCGTCAGGAAAAACAACGTTTTTTTTCCCGACGAGAATCTCGGCCGTGTGTACGAGGCTTCAGTCTTTGACTAAAATGCCATTTTAGTCCCATTTTAGTCATCGTATTTTAGTCGACTAAAATCTCCAGTACATTTTAGTCTAATATAAGCATTTTAGTCAACTAAAATTGAATGTTCACAATACACAGCCCCCCACAGCACAAAGCCCCCCACAGTACATAGCACAGCCCCAGCCTCCACCCTCTGCACAATACAAACCCCCCACAGTTCACAGCCACCCACCCTCTGCACAATACAAACCCCCCACAATACACAGCACAGCCCCCCTGCATTCCCAGGAGACCCCCAGTCTCCTGGGACAGCATTGCCAGGGTACTCTAAAGTTAAGAATAAATCACTGCCAGCCCTTTCTCATACACAGCTCCTCCTGTGTCACTCTCATTGTAAATCAAAGTCTCTAAACTTACCTCATAGCTCCGTTCTCGCATGAACCCAGTCACAGGGCTGCTCTCCTCTGAAGATTCATGGCTGGTCATGTGACGGAGCAGGAGGAGGAGAGAGGCCAACAAGAATGAAGCTATTGAGGTTAGAAGCTTCATTTTACAATGAGTGACACAGGAGGAGGGGCTGGCAATGATTTTTTTCCTAATGATAGATTTGCTGGCAGTGCTGTCCAAAGGCCAGGAGGCAGGGCGGCTGGCTTGACCACCCCCCAATGTGTGTCACCCGGGGGCGGACCGCCTATTAGTAAAAAACAAATATCGGCGTATAACACGCATACACTGTGTTATACACCGATATATACAGTAAATTCATGAGGGTAAACGTCCCTCCTTGCCATTAACGTCCCGTTTTCGTTCCTTAACGAAAACCGATTTTATTTGCGTCATAGTTTTCGTCAGTTGACAAAAATGTGCTGTACTTTTAGTTTCGTTTTCGTCACTGTAAAAAAGCCAAATTATGACGAAAACTTTTTCGTTGACGAAATTAACACTGACACACACACACAAAGATATTCATTTGATTCAATCTTCGAGAATAAGAAACTTATCGATGCTATTTTTTATATTCTACAATTTTCATTTCAATGATGTTATTTTTATGTAACATTTAACCGTTTTATTATTAAATCAATTTTGGAGTTTTTACACGAGAACGGAACAGATTTTCTTGGAACTTTTCTCATCAATATGAATTATTGAATATCGATTATTAATACAATATTATCGATTCATCGATATTTATTTCAAGCGATCGTTGCAATTTTTTATGTCATATGGTATTTGCACAGCGGTTTTTCAAACGCAATTGTTTTGGAAAAAATTGGATTTTTAATAACAGCTTACCTGTAAAATCCTTTTCTTGGAGTACATCACGGGACACAGAGCCTTTAATCATTACATAGTGGGTTATATCTCACCTTCAGGTGCTGGACACTGGTGTAATCATCTAGACAGGAAGTTTCCTCCCTATATAACCCCTCCCACACTGGGAGCTCCTCAGTTTTTGTAGCAAGCAATAAGTGTCCCAATATCCCCAAAAAAGAGGGGCGGGATCTCCGTGTCCCGTGATGTACTCCAAGAAAAGGATTTACAGGTAAGCTGTTATTAAAAATCCTATTTTCTTTTTCGTACATCACGGGACACAGAGCCTTTAATCATTACATAGTGGGATGTCCCAGAGCAATGCTCAACTTGAGGGGAGGGAGACACAAATAACGCAGACCGCCATCAGACGTGAGGACCTATACTGCCGCCTGCAGTATACTGCGCTAAAATCGACATCCTCTAACCGCCTTACATTCACATGATAAAAATTTGAGAAACGCAAGCATTGACTACCAAGTTGCGGCCTAGCAATCTGAGTCATAAAGGCTTGGTAATGCACCGTGCAAAAATCGCTTACTGTTCTGGTAGAGTGCATACTAAAAGAAACAGGGGGAACCCTCTTAACCATAAGCCTGAATAATAGCCTGATGAATCAGCATTGAAACAATTGATTTAGATGCTGCCTGCTAGTTCCGGAGCCTCCTGGTAGCGCAACATAGGCCTTGACTGCTCTCAGTATAACGAGAGAGTAACCATTTTAATAGCTGATTAGAACGCTGCCTACCCCTTTCTAGGGTCTTCTGGCAGCATAACAAAACTTCAGTCCTGTATCTGAACCTTCAGACCACAACTGTTCTCATCTATATTTAGAGAGAAGTAATAATTTTCCTTCCGTAACCAAGTTTCTGGAAAAAAAAGGGGAGGGTAAGAAGTGTTTTGATTAAAAGAGAAACTAGATCCTTTTGAAAAAAAAAGGCTGGGTGAGGATTCAACAACATCCTAATAAATAAGTATGGCTCTTTACAAAGAAAGTTGCCAATACTGAAAAACTCTTGCGGAGGCTACCGCAACCAAGAACACCAACTCCCCTGAAGGAGGATGAAGGGAAATATGGTGCATCAGCCCAAGGAGCTGTCCCTGCAAGCCGATAAACCAGATTCAACTCCCTCCGGGCACAAGGGCGAACTGGCGGACTTATACGCGTTACCCCTTGTAAAAAGGCCCGGAACAAGAGTGCGAAGCCAGCGACCCTGAAAACACTGACAAGACCGAGAATCGACTCTTGATGGAACTTAAGGCTAGCTTCATCCCTTCTTTAGAGTAGGAAGGTAAGAATTCTACCTGTGACATACTTTCGAGGATGCCATCCCTTGGTTTCACATCAGGAATATGGACCTTCCCGATCCTATAACACATGGTCCTGGAGGCCCACTCTCATGCATGAATCAGGGTAATCGTCCCCGATTCTGAAAGCCGTGATCCTCAAGAATGCGGGCTAAACCAAGTAAACCATTAATTCCCCTGTTTGCAAGATAGGATGGAATACCGGCCCTCGCAAAGTAGGTCTGGACAAAATGTAGGGGACTATGTCTCTGGCTGCGTGACTTCTAGTACCTCCTTGGTAAACGAAGTTGTAGCAAAATACTGAAACTGAGAATATGGTGGGGATCACTTCAAAGGGGACAGTAAATATTCATTCCAGGAAATGTAGAGACAGAATGTCTACTGATGTCTGAATAAGAAAATTGGGTTAATTGTGCTCTGAGGTAGCTTTCCATTCATCTATTGTCAGTGTGTTAATGACCCTATTATCTGCTACGGGATGTAATTACACTCCTAGTAATGTGTCTGGCACGGTTTCATTGTTATGGGTAAATATGCGGAGACAAACGTCTCACGCATACCAAGTTGTTAGAAATAGTTCCAGGTAATTAAATCACTGTCATCTGTTAGTTGCTGAAGGGAATGCCCCTGGAAAATTAGTTAAGAAACCCCTTGCATGGGGAATGATATAAAAATCCAGCTGTGGCAAAATAAAGTGTTGATTTACTCCCAGAACTGTGTCGTCCAGTTACTGGGATAAAAGGTTGCCTTGGATAAGTTAGTACTTCCTCAGCTTCAAGGATTTCCCAGCGGACTTTGGAGTTCCGCAACAGAAGTCAACCACTGATGTAGCATTGTCGGATTGTACTCCGACAGACAAACCTGCAACCTAAAACGCCCAGGAGATTAGGCCAGACATCGACCCTTAAAAGGGGTTGTAAAGGTACAAGTTTTTTCACCTTAATGCATTCTATGCATTAAGGTGAAAAAACATCAGAGTATTTGCGGCCCCCCCGAGCCCCCATTACTTACCTGACCCCTCGAATGTCCCGCGCCGTGAACACGCAGGCTTCTCGGTCAGCTTCTCGGGTCATTCATTGGTTGATTGAAAGCAGCGCAGCCATTGGCTCGTGCTGCTGTCAATCACATCCAATGACGCGCCGAGCCAGGGGGCGGGGCCGAGTGATACAGTGAGCGGCTATGGCCGCCGGCTGTATCACGGGAGCGCGCCCGCAAGCACTATCCACCATGCGAGAGAGCTCGCATGAAGGAGCAAAGTTCTTGCGGGGAGGAGCCGATACAGCCGCCGAGGGACCCCAGAAGACCAAGTTCAGGGCCACTTTGTGCAAAACGAGCTACACAGTGGAGTTAAGTATAACATGTTTGTTATTTAAAAAAAAAAAATTGTGCCTTTATTGTTCCTTTAACCACTTCAATACAGGGCTTTTTGTACCTATTCAATACCGGGCCTATTCTAGCACTTCTCTCCTACATGTACAAATCATCATTCTTTTGCTAGAAAATTACTCAGAACCCCTAAACATTATATATGTTTTTTTAGCAGACACCCTAGGGAATAAAATGACGGTCATTGCAACTTTTTTTCTTGCACGATATTTGCGCAATAATTTTTCAAACGGCTTTTTTTTTAAAAAAAAATGGTTTCATGAATTAAAAAAATAACAAAAAACAGTAAAGTTAGCCCAATTTTTGGGGAAAATATGAAAGATGATGTTACACCGAGTAAATAGATACCTAACATGTCACGCTTTAAAATTGTGCACACTCATGGAATGGCGCCAAACTTCGGTACTTAAAAATCTCCATAGGCGACGCTTTAATTTTTTTTACAGGTTACCAGGTTAGAATTACAGAGGAGGTCTAGTGCTAGAATTGTTGCACGCGCTCTAACGCACGCGGCGATACCTCACATGTGTGGTTTGAACGGCGTTTACATATGTGGGCGACGTACGTGTGTGTTTGCTTCTGATCGCGAGCTACCGGGGACAGGGGCGTTTTAATTTTTTTTTTTTATAATTTTTTTTTTTTACTTATTTATTTATTTTTTTTACAATTATTTTACTTTTCTTTCTTTTTTTTGATCACTTTTATTCCTATTACAAGGAATGTAAACATCCCTTGTAATAGGAATGCGTGTGACAGGTCCTCTTTATTGAGAGATGCGGGGTCAATAAGACCCCACATCTCTCCTCCAAGCTGGAAAGCATGAGATCAGTGAAATTTTTTTCACTGATCTCATACTTACAGCCGCAATGGCGGCTTTGTTTACATTTGAGGATCCGGGCGTGACGTCATCACATCGCGCCCGGGCCTCTGACGATCATAGAGATGACTGGTGACCATCTGGTCACCAGTCATCTCTATGCTCATCACGTGACCCACCAACGGTGCCGGAAGATTCGCTCCGGGTCCCCGATCGCACGGGAGAGCTGGAGAAGCACCGGATGGCGGCGGGAGGGGGGATGTCCCCTCCTGCCGCCTATAAGAACGATCAAGCGGTGGAACCGCCGCTATGATCGTTCTTATGGTGCACAGAATCGCCGGCACTTTAAAAGGATATCTGAATGATGCCTCTAGCTGCAGGCATCATTCAGATATCCCCCTACAAAGCCGAGGACGTCATATGACGTCCACCCAGGATAGGAGATCCCATCTGTGGACGTCATTTGACTATGGCTGGGTAGGGAAGTGGTTAATGGCTAGAAAGTTGACAGACAAGGTTCTCTTGGAGCTAGACCACCTCCCCTGGGCCGTGGTCTCTTCCAGGACTGGTCTCTATCCCTAGAGGCCAGTCTTCGTAGCCACTACCTCTCAGGTAACCGGCCTGAAGAATCTTCCTTTCTGACAAACTTTTGGTTAAGAACTACCAACTGAGACTTCAGCGTATCCGTGGAACCAGACCCTTTGGATAATGCCAGGTTAGGATCAAGTCGTCTAGAATGAAACTGAGCATAGGGAACTACATGAATAAAGCCACCATCCCTAGCACCTTAAGCAAAAGGTGAATACAAGGAACTCTTCTTTGCCTTGACCACATAGACCAGCTTTCTTATAGCGCTGACTTTGTCTAAAGCAAGAAAACTCTCCTTTTTGGGTTGTGTCCCAAACACTCCAAGCTCCTTATCGAACGTACGTACGTACCCTTAGACTGGGATCGTACCCTAGGAGTTCCAGATACCCTGCTGGACACACTTAGGTCCAGCCATGCTACTGACTGATTTATCAGCAGCAGATTGCCTCGGTATGCCATAGCTGCAATACCCTGGGCCTTTATTCCTGCTGGAGGCGGGCTCTAGCACCTTGTAAATGCGGGCACGGTGGCTAACCCAAGGGGCAAGACCACCAACTGGAAGAGGTGCTGTTCCCCCACGAACGCAGACAACCTCTTGCAGTCCCATGTAAATAAACACAAATGGCTCCCCATATATGTAAGTGGCAAGTGTTGAAGGTAAATGCTTCTATGGAAGCATGCATTCATGGAAGCCTGAACTTGTACAAATATGTTTTAGGCCAAAACATAAAAAAAGTGTGTACTGTATACTCGCATTATATATATATATATTGTACAGGACGCCAAGGTCGGGTCCTGGACGGGTGCTATATAGCGCCAATATTTGGGTTGTGGTCCCTTTAAGGAGTGGTGATGGTGTTCAGGAGGTCACCCAGAATGGGTGAGGAATTCCCGGCAAAAGAAGTAGTCCAGAGAGGACTGGCTCGCAGTCCTCTTTGTCTTGATAGAGAGTTATTTGGGGCCCGGAATTTGGGAGGCTCTAAAGTGATATTCGGGTGGGATAGAGCCTCCACTCCTGACCACTGGGAGTCAGCACACAGGGGGTTTAAGGCTTCCAGGAAACAGCTCATAAAACAGGAAGTGGAGCAAGAGGTGTGGGGAAGGAGTATGGGGATTGCACCTGTGAAGATGAGCGGTGTCTCTGCTGGGAGCTTTTAAGGATTCAGCAAGGGCTCTGGAAGTTCTGGGACGAAGATCCCTCTACAAAAACTGTATGTGCCTTTTCTTTCATTTGTTTTGTGCTGAAGACAAGCAGGACTTTATGCTGGAGATAAGCGGACTTTGTTTTTATATTTTTCCTGTGTGCTGAATGAAGCTTTATTTTTGGTTTATTTACAAATAAAAGCCTTTTTGTTCAAGTTCAACAGTTTATGCACTTGGTCCGGTGGAGCTATAATCCCCTATAAAGCGGGCCTCTTGCAAGCAAGCATGCGTTTATTAATGTGTTTATGCAACATCACACATCATGTATCCATGCAGACACGTATTCTTATACGAATACAAGGAATCCTGTATAAATTATCATGCCTTATTATGCAACCATGCAAAATCAAGGCGATCATGCAACTTTTATGTGATTCAGCATCTTGATGCGATCAAACATTTAATGTATCTTAAGCACTACTGTGCGGACAAGCACCCTTGACCAAAGATTCTTGAGTGATCAGGCACCCTTGTGCGATTCAGCATCTTTTATGCAATCAAGCATTTTTTATGCGATTTTAGGCATGTCTGTAAAACAAGCCTGTTCGTGCGATTAAGTACTCTTGGGTAACCAAGGGCCTTGTGAGATTAAGCACCTTTGTGCGACCCTGCATCTTTATGCAATCAATCATCCTTATGCGACTATGTAAAAAACATGTAAATTCATACAAACAGAAACATGTATCTTTATGTGATCAACACTAAACACATTCTGTTACTTGTTTTTACCCCACATGCATCTTGCACATCCCAAACTCATGTATTTTATGCAAACATGTGGACTGGTAAAGAGGAAACGTGCATTTCCACAATCATGCGATTTAGCTGTTGTGCGTTTAGAAACAATGTGCACCAGCAACTGTGCATCCCAGCAGCTTGTGCATTTGTGGAAACAGGCCTCTTCGAGCGACTTAAAGGGACACTAAAGCTTCCCTTTTTTTTTGCAAAAAAATAACAAACAGTTTATACTTCCCTCCACTGTGCAGCTCGTTTTGCACACAGTGGCCCCGATCCTGGTCTTCTGGGGTCCCTCGGCGGCTGTCTTGGCTCCTCCCCGCAAGGACTGCACACCATAATGCGAGCGAGCTCGCATGGTGTGGAGTTATTGCGGGCGTGCTCCCGTGATACAGCGGCGGCCATAGCCGCCGACTGTATCACTTGGCCCCGCCCCCCGGCGCGCCGCGTCATTGGATGTGATTGACAGCAGCGCCAGCCAATGGCTGCGCTGCTCTCAATCCATCCAGTGTAGCAAATCGGCGGCCAGGCTGAGAACCGGAGAGGATGACGGGGACGAGCGCGGGACTTTCGAGGGGCCAGGTAAGTAAAACGGGGGCTTGGGGGGGGCGGTATTGTCAGATGTTTTTTCACCTTAATGCATAGGATGCATTAAGGTGAAAAAACATGTACCATTACTACTCCTTTAAGCACTTTAATGTGACCAAGCATCCTCATGCGATTATGTAAAGACATGTCAATCCATTAACCGCAAACATGTATCGTATGCCAACATGTGGGCTGGTAAAAGAGGAAAAATAAATTATAGAGCGAACACTTAAAAAAAAGTTGGTATATAGCACCTACATCCCTATAGGAAAAATTGAAACCCCAAAAGCGGCGAGATGCATGGGACTTTAACGGTGCTTAATTGGCATTTTAAATTTAAATTATATATATTTTTATGCAATATATCTAATTTTTAATAATTAGTTTAATACAATAAAGCAATACCATTAAGCACCGTTAAAGTCCCACGCATCTCCCCACTTTTGGGGTTTCTATACTGGTAAAAGAGGAAGTTATCCTCCGCAAACATGCGTTTCCGTAAACATGCGTTTTAGCTCAACAGTTTGCTGTGGAGGTTTTCTAGCATCCTATACTCCTCGGCTAAAAATTTTTAGGGGGAGAAAAAAAAAAACAGCTTATATGGGTGCCCAACCAGCAGAAATAAACTGTTGCAGTAATGGATGGAGTGGGAAGGTACAAGCAACCTAAGTGGATTTAATTTTTTTCTTAAATTGGAGTTCCACCCAAATTTGGAACTTCCGCTAAATCCACTCCTCGACCCCTTACATGCCACATTTGCCATGTAATTTTTTTTTTTTGGGGGGGGGGGGGGAGTGGGGGCTTCAGTAGGAGTGGAACTTCCTGTCACACTTCCTCCTTCCGCCCTGGGGTCGCCTAGGCGATACGTCATATCGCCTTCTGGCGGCCCCTCCCTGTAGGCGATCACCTGGCATGTGACAGGTCCCAGGCGATCGCCTGTCCACTCAGAGAGCGCTATGCCGTTCGCGCATGCGCAGTGAGTGCCCGGCCGTGAAGCCGAAAGCTGTCACGGCTGGGTGCCCACACTATGAATGGAGGCGCCAGCGGAGAAGGGGGGGAGAGGAGCGGAGCTCCGGGCGGCGTGGCGCTGGACAGTGGAACAGTTAAGTGTATGTTTATTAAAAGCCAGCAGCTACACTTTGCTACACTGCTGACTTTTAATAAACATAAAAAAAGTCTGGAACTCCCCTTTAAACCCAAAGGAGGAGACAGAGGCTTCGGCCATTTAGGCTGAGGTAAGTTATATGCAGCATGAATCTCTGAAAAAGACTGCAGCTGCAACTTCAGAGCTTGTGAGGCTTCTGATACCTCCGCCTCGTCAGCTGCACCTGTCCCTGTCCTGACTGTGAACTTTCATCCTCAAGACTTTAATCCACTTGTTTGAGGACTTAGAGCAGGGGAAGGAGCACACCCTGGTTTCTGCTCTTTGTGAGGAGGCTGTGATTAGCAGTTAATCTCCATAGAGACCAACAAATGCAAAAAAACTTCCAAAATGACATATGCGCTGCAAGGTTGGGGGAGGCTGCCTCAAGCCTCTCAGAGGAGGATGGTATCATGCAGGCATGATCCTACCCCTGAACCTTTTTTTACAGGAAGACATAGTCCCAAGCTAAAAAGCAGAGGAACATAACACAGGTGGATCAACAGCTGAACTTAGTCTAGCAATTAACAATGCCTGCTAATCTGCACAGCCTGATGCTGAGTAGGCATCTTAGGTAAGTCTGTATCCAACACACAGGAGGTGCTTACATGCCCAAAGCTGCTGAGTCCCTCTGGCTTTACAGAGCTCTGGCGTCTGGGGTTTCTTTGAAGGGCCCGCCCTGCGCCTGCACTGTAAGCCGGCGTGCACGACAGCGGCAATCACATCCACCCCCCCCCCGCTTACCTGCCGCTGTGGCTTTAAAAGCGCACCCAGTGGCGTCACTAGGGTTGGTGTCACCTGGTGCGGTATAACATGGTGTCACCCGCCCCCCATAATTTTTTTCACCCTAATAACACTGCATATATTGGCAACAGTAGTGCCGTTAATAACTATCAATCAACTAGCAAATTTGAATAACAAAATCTTATGAAAATAATAGAAATCAAAGCTTAAACTGTTAAAGAACTGTATTTATTTTAACTTTAAACTTTACTGAATTAATAAATAAATAACACAAAAACAGGAACGAATATGAAAGCATTTAGTTAACATCTAAATCAAAACTTTGCTTTTCTAGCCTTGACAGCTGCAAAATTGTGAACAACATCATCAAAATCAATACATTTCGCTAGTTCACTTTCAACTGATAATATTGCAAGATCAGAAAGCCTTGCCTGTCCCATCGTTGAACGCAAATAGTTTTTTATCAGCTTCAACTTTGAAAAGCTCCTCTCACATGAAGCCACAGACACACAGATTGTCAGAAATATTTTTAGACATAGTGAAAGGGTTGGAAGAGATTCAATGAAGTCCCATTCTGCTATGAAGGTCAAAACTTGTAAAGCCGACCAATCTTTGACTTCTTCTAGGTTGATCTTGGCTGCTTTGAGATGTCTCCTCAGTCTGGGTATTGCCATTAACAGCTCACTCTCAGATATTTCGTCATAAAAAGTGGTCAGTTTTGGAATGGACACCTTTAATGTTTCTTCAGTTTCATATATGAGACTCTTTGCTTGAACAGCCTCAAACATGGCTGCAACTTCCATGATGGCTCTTAATCTGATCTGGAGTTCAGAATGGAAGCGATCAATGCACTCAAGCATTGCCCTCTTGTTCTCGTCTTGTAGACTTATGCCTCCAGCATCACGTGCCTGTTCCCCTGCCATCCTCTTCTTAAACCTGGCTCTTCTCTCTACGGCAATTCCATATTCTTTAGATTTTAAATGTGCCTGCTTAATTGCATGTTCCACTAGGTGACTGCGCTCTTCAAACAGAAAAAGTCTTAGTGACTCTAGCTTTGTCACCACCTTGTCCAGACTTAAGCCTTTGGTCTGCAGGTACTGTTGTGTAACATCAACTTCTTGAAGTACATCACCCCAGAAGTATAGGTAGCACAAAAACGTAAAATCACAGACAGCAGGCAGTAGACATTCTGCTGCTCCTCTTGTGTCCATATTTTCAGAAGGATCACAAAGCGCTTCGATTGCAGACACAAACATATTCAATTTTTCTTTTACTGGCTTAACTGCAGCATGATGAGCACTCCAGCGTGTTGTTGATAATCTTTTCACTGACACTCCAGTATGGTGAATTAACACATCCCATCGATGGGTGGAAGCAGCAAAAAAAGAAAACATTGACTGAAGTGTTCCAAAAAATGTCACACATGAAGCATTCTCAGCAAAAGAGTGCTGACCGCACAAGTTCAGTGAATGGTCCACACAGCCATTAAAAATCGCTTTTTTGTTTTTTTCCCTAATAATGGATTGTACACCTCCATGAATTCCAGCCATAGTAGCAGCATTATCATAACCCTGAGCACGACACATCATTATGTCCAGTCCATCACTCTCTAATTTTTTAAAGATATCCACACTGAGATCAGCAGCTTTTTTCCCCATTAAAGGGAAAAATCCTAGAAACACTTCTTTTACTTCAACTTTCCTATTCTTGATGTTCACATATCTGATCACTTCGGACATCTGGTCAGTATGTGATATGTCGGGTGTGCTATCAAACATGATTCCAAAGTACTTTGCAGACTTTATGTCCATGACAATCTTCTCCTTCACGTGATTTGCCAGGACACTTATAAACTCATTCTGAGTTTGTGGAGAAAGATATGAGACCGATACTTTAAGTTTACAGGTGCTCCGCTTCAATCTAATTAGGTGTTCTTTGAGTACTGAATCATATTTTGATAGCATTTCAACCATCTCAAGAAAGTTCCTTTTATTAAATGAGCACTCATCTTCCTTGTGGCCACGGAATGCTAGGTTCTGCTTGGCAAGAAACAATGTGATGTCAAGCAATCTGTGTAAGATATCCCTCCACTTTTTCTTCTCATTCTCCATCACAGTAATAGCTCCAGCATCAATAGTTTGGTGCAGCCTAAGTCCTGCTGCCAAGGTTTTCCATTTTTCAAGGCAGTTTAGGTGTTCTTCGGAGGTCTCGTGATTGTGTACTTTCGGGCTTAGCTTCCACCATTTTTGAAACCCAGTCACAAATTTGGATGCTGTATCTAGAGTACAAATGGCAAACAGTCGGCAGCAAAAACAATATAAATTCTCACTGACAGGTGAGTAAACCATCCATGACCGCAAAATTTTTTCACCATTTGGCATCACCTTGTAAAACCACTCTTTTGAAAGTTGCCGCACGTGTCCCTTTGTTGCAGCTTTTGTATCTTGCCTTTTTGCAACACTGAAAGGGCCCTCCTTGTTCTGGAAAGAAGCACTTCCCTGTTTGATTATTTCAACCCGAACATGATCTTGAACTGGTATCTCCCAGAAAGAAACATCAGATAACATTTGGAAATCTTTCTTCTGAATGGCACTCATCTCCTTTACAGTATCATGACTGTGGCTAGAGTCACTCTCAGAACTCTCTTCTGCTTCAGATTCTGCCATTTCCATTTCTTGCACTTCTGCATCAGATTCTGCCATTTCCACTTCTTGCTCTTCTGCAGAATGCATGCTAGCAAAAGCATCAGAAGAATCAGCTTCAAGTGGAGACTGACAAGCAGGGTCTTTTGATGAACCCTGCCCATCATCTGGTCTTTTCACATATTGAAGCATGGATCCCGCAAGTGTTTTTATCGATTTCATTTTTGCCTCCTTTGCTTTCCTTTGCTGGTATCCACTTTGTCTCTTTGACTTGTGTACTCCATGTGGCATTCCTGCTGTAAATATCAACATATTCTGTTCAGATATATATTCTGTATTTCAGATTATGCCTGAGAAGACCCAGTGTCATTAACCAGGCTATATGCCCTATGGCCTGCCTTGTCAATCTCAGCGATGTGATTACAATAAAGTATGATATACTCACTGGCCACTCTATTAGGTACACTTGTTCAATTTCTTGGTAACACAAATTGCTAATCAGCCAATCACATGGTAGCAACTCAATGCATTTAGGCATCTAGACGTGGTGAAGATGAATTGTTGAAGTTCAAACTGAGCATCAGAATTGGGAAGAAAAGGAATTTAAGTGTCTTTGAACGTGACACGGTTGTTGGTGCCAGATGGGCTGGTCTAAATATTTTTTTTAAACTGCTGATCAGCTGGGATTTTCATGCACAACATCTCTCCGGTTTACAGAGAATGGTGGGAAAGAGAAAATATCCAGTGAGCAGCAGTTGTTTGGAGGAAAATGCCTTGGTGATGTCAGAGGAGAATGGGTAGACCTTGAACCTTGAAGCAGATGGGCTACAGCAGCAGAAGACCACACTAGGTGCTACTCCTCTCAGCTAAGAACAGGAAACTTAGGCTACAATTTGCACAGGCTCACCAAAATTGGACAATAAAAGACTGGAAAAACGTTGCCTGGTCTGATAAGTCTCAATTTCATCTGCGACATTCAGATGGTGGGGTCAGAATTTGGCGCATTAATCCTTCCTGCCTTGTATCACTGGTTCAGGCTGGTGGTGTAATGGTATGGGTGGGTATTTTCTTGGCACACTTTGGGACCCTTAGTGCCAATTTAGCATTGTTTAAACACCACGGCCTACCTGAGTATTGTTGCTGACCATGTCCATCCTTTTATGACTACAGTGTCCCCATCTTCTGATGGCTCCTTCCAGCAGGATAATGCACCATGTCACAAAGCTCCTATCATCTCACCACTGGACAATGAGGTCACTGTACTCCAATGGACTCCACACTCACCACATCTCATCCAATAGAGACCCTTTGGGATGTGACCGGGAGATTTGCATCATGACCACATTTTCTTGGTGAAAATAAATAACCCAAAACAGAGTATATTATTTAGTCTGTGAAAAGTTATAGTCCACAATCTATGGAATTTATGTAAAAATTGATCAATCCTGATGTATTGTCGGCCTATTTCATTTCTTGAGACCCGAAAACACCAGGACAGTCCAAATACCCCCCAAATGACCTTTTTGTAAAGTAGAAAGTCTGATGTATTTAGTAAGAGTATAATTATATATAACAATTTTAGCGTAATCAATTCCAGTGAGCTGAGTGACAGGCCTAGACACTGCTACTGGAATTGCTTACAATAAAATATTATATATAATACATTTTGGCTACACATTAGTACATATTATAAGTAAACTATAATATATTATGGCTAATTATTAAAGTGCACGGAATTTTTTCACACATCCTTTTTGGATGGTCCCATTACACATTGAATGTATGAAAAAAAATGTCTGCACTGTGTAATTTAATCATGTGTGATGAATGTGTAGCCATAATTTCTTATTTATAATATTTTACTGTAATCAATCCCAGTGGCAATTATATAATACACAAATTAGGTTGCACTAGGGTTACCTAAAATTCAACTTAGTAAAGCTGCTGACACAATATTGCTGGAAAACAATATAAGATATAACATTTTAAAGATAAAAAACAGTGCAGTACTAAAGAAAGGGAGCCTAGTAAAGACCGCTTTGTGATTTTTACCTACAGGTAAGCCTATAATAAAGCTTACCTGTAGGTAAAATGAATATCTCCTAAACGGGCACCGTTTAGGACACATTCATACTAGATGCATCCGGCAACGTCACTGGCGTATGCACTCTGAAGGTCCAGCATACCGCGCCGGACTTTCAGAGTATTGTGCTGTAAGACCCCTTTCACACTGAGGCACTTTGCAGGCGATATAACGCAAAAAATAGCGCCTGCAAAGCACCCTAAAAGAGCCGCTCCGCACACTGGAGCGGTGCGTTGGCCGGATGCTAAAAAAAGTCCTGCTAGCAGCATCTTTGGAGCGGTGAAGGAGCGGTGTGTATACCGCTTCTCCACCGCTCCTGCCCCATGAAATGAATGGGCACTGCGGCTATACCACCGGAAAAGCGCTGCTGCAGCGGCGCTTTGTGTGTGATTTTAACCCTTTTTCGGACGCTGGCGGGGGTTAAAAGCGCCGTGAAATTGATGGTAAAGCGCCGCCGACGCACCAACTGCCCCAGTGTAAAAGGGGCTTAACCGAGGGCTCCAACACGATGAGTGACTTCATCGCAGCTCTGCCCCCACACTTTTCATTATCTGCTGTCCCCAGGGACAGATCCAATCCAGAGATCCCACTGTATGGTGATCTCTGGATCGGATCTGTCCCTGGGGACAGCAGATAATGGCATCATTGGCATGATTTGGATTTTGGAACTGACCTGCTGAAACGGTGTGTTGTTTGCTGGACCGGATCTGATGGCTGCAGAGAAGATGAGAAGATGCTGTAATCTGCTGACAACAAGGCGTGTTGCTTGCTTGGACCGGTTCTGATGGCCGCAGAGAAGACGAGAAGATGCTGTAATCTGCTGACAACAAGGCGTGTTGCTTGCTTGGACCGGATCTGATGGCCGCAGAGAAGACGAGAAGATGCTGTGACCTGCTGACAACAAGGCGTGTTGCTTGCTTGGACCGGATCTGATGGCCGCAGAGAAGACGAGAAGATGCTGTGACCTGCTGACAACAAGGCGTGTTGCTTGCTTGGACCGGATCTGATGGCCACAGAGAAGACGAGAAGATGCTGTGACCTGCTGACAACAAGGCGTGTTGCTTGCTTGGACTGGATCTGATGGCCGCAGAGAAGACGAGAAGATGCTGTGACCTGCTGACAACAAGGCGTGTTGCTTGCTTGGACCGGATCTGATGGCCACAGAGAAGACGAGAAGATGCTGCTGTGACCTTCTGCTTGCTGGATGGATCTGATGTGGGTGTGGGTCACTGTCTGCCTACACCTGTGCTGTGGTCTGTGGACACCCACCCCCCTTATCAGGCCAGATTAGGGCGGCTCCGCTCAGCTATCATACCTGGTGACACAGAGCACCCCCCCCCCCCCATGAGACCAGCTTGCTCAGGGTGGGTAGGTGTGTCACTCAGCTACTGTGCCTATATCTAATATAATATATCTGTGGCCAGCAGCATTCCCCCCCCCCCCCCCCATCATCATCATCATCAGACCAGCTCAGGCTGGGGGTGTCTCAGTCAGCTAATATAAATTATATTGTGAGTGTTGGCTGTCTGATAATGGGGGGGGGGGGGGGGCTGCTGGACACAGATATATTATATTACATATAATAGGCACAGTAGCACAGGAGTTAGCTGGTCTGGTGGGGGGAGGGGCGGCTGGACCAGCTATATTACATAGTATATATATATATATATATATATATATATAAAATCTATAGCTGTGTCTAGCAGCAGACCACCTTGCATCCCCCCCCCTTCCTTATCATATCATATACAGGCCGTCAGGGGCAGGGCGCCAGACACTGAAACTGAGTCCTCCCACTGTCCCACACTAGCTCTCTTACAAAGGCAACCCCCCCCCCCCCCCCATACACACACCTCATCTTGTGCTCCGGCGGGCCGACGGTGGAGAACCCCCCCCACCTGTTCTTATTCTGTGCGCCGCGCCGCCGCCAGCTGGAGTCTCAGACAGTTTGTACTCCTGGAGAGTGGAGAGGAGGAGGGCTGGGCACTGTGGGCAGCGACCGTCACACACAGCAGCCGCGCCACCCGGGCGGAGAAAGTTGTGTGTGTGCTGCAGTGACGTGTCGTCACATCATCACAGTGCAGTGTGATGATGTGACAGGCTGAGTCGCTCGCTGGCTCTGTAGGGTAGGGAGGAGGATTGGAATTTAGGAATAGGAAGAATAAGGAGCCGGAGGACACACACCAGGCGCGGCCGCGGCGCTGGAGGTGTTGTTCCAGGCTTCCAGCCCAGCGGGGTGAAATTAATCAATGAATGGGTCAGCTGAAAAAAAAAAAAAAAAAGGGAGGGTGTCACCCCTCTAGCGGGTGTCACCCAGGGGCGGACCGCACCCCCCGCACCCCCCTAGCAACGCCTCTGAGCGCACCTCCCCCTCGCGTGTGAGTAGGAAAATGGTGGAGGCGGGAGCCAGAGGTGGAGAGAGAGAGAGATCCCCCAAAAGGAGCGCCGTGGACCACGGACTACGAGGGGCCTCCCCCAACACACAACTGTGGCAGAGCCTAAATCGGAGGAAGTGAGCCGCTCAACAGACCGGCTGACACTGAGCTTTCGTTCCTGGAGAGCATGGTAAGTAAAACACCAGGTATGTCTTACTCCCTCTAGTGGAGGAAAACAGATAAGACATGCAGCTACTCATGGAAGATAATCCTTAAGGTATTTACCTAGGATTGTCTTCACTTACCTTATCCCCGCCGCAGGATACTGCTGAGCACAGACAGATCCAGCCTTCACCCATCACGGCGGGTAGTGTTGTGCCAACCTTCAGGGTTCTGGGTTCCTATTTAAAGGAAGCCTCTTCCCTGGACCTTGTAAAAGACTGTAAGAAACTATTGCGCATTTTTGACATTTTGCGAAAGTACTGGATCCCAGAGCCCAGTCTTTAAAGAGAGACATTAAAGGCTAAACCTCGCTCTTCTGCGAGGCCCGGGTACCATCCATTTTGCGTAGCTCCTTGACCCCCAGAGGGATCTTTCAGTAGAGCTTTCTTCTTAGCACACCTTTAACCGTGACCAACACCATAGACACTGGCGAAAAAACTGAGGCGCTCCCAGTGTGGGAGGGGTTATATAGGGAGGAAACTTCTGTCTAGTTGATTACACCAGTGTCAGCACCTGAAGGTGAGATATAACCCACTATGTAATGATTAAAGGCTCTGTGTCCCGTGATGTACGAAAAAGAAAATAAAATTTAATTAATTAAAATAAAACAAAAACACAATATATACTAGGGGATCCACCGTAATTTCGGCGGCAGAAACCTATCGGTGGAAAATGATGTTTTCGCCATTTTTCCAAAAGAAAAGTGCAGATAAGGTGCAGATAATAGCGCATTCACAGTATTGGTGGCCACGCCGCCGAGTGCCGCCCATTGCGGGGTGTCAGCCTGGCGGCCTAAGGTCCTGTCCTCCCCTCCCTCCTCCTCCTCCTCCTCCTCCTCGTAGAGCAGTGATCACCTTTTGTGTCAGGGAACTGAATTGTCCAGGCAGCCATAGTAACAATGTCCCGCCTCCTGTGATAGACGGCACACTCATCCAATGCCGGGACATTGAATCAGTGTGATGGCAGGCAGGACATTGTTACTGCAGCCCGGGCAATTCAAATCCAGCTCCGTGACACAGCAGCACAGGCTGCATTTGACAGGCACTGGTGAGGCTGCATCTGACAGGCACAGGTAGACCGCATCTGACAGGCACAGGTAGACCGCATCTGACAGGAACAAGCAGGCTGCATCCACAGGCACTGGTGAGGCTGCATCTGACAGGTCCTATTTATGGAAAGATCTGGGGTCAAAAAGACCCCAAATCTCCCCTTTACCTTTAAAAGCAATAATAATAATAATAATAATAATAATAATTTTTGATCTTTTGCTTTAAAAAAAGTTGTTTACTTCCACCCTAGACCGGAAGTGACATCGTGATATTGCTCCGGTCTTCGAAGGCCATAGAGGTAAGCAGAGAAGATCTAGCCTCTTTCTGCCTCTGTGACTAGCCAGCCGCACAGTCAGATTGTTTCGGGGTGTGTCAATGAAAGCCTCCCGCCGCTTCGGAAAGCGATCCAGTGGCCAATGAGCCCCTTTCGTGTGAAAGCCAGCCGCCGACTGAAAAAAGATACCGGCCGTAAATGGCTGAAAGGAAGCAAAATGGCAACACAGGATTGCTGCAAGGGTCCATTCACACCAGGTGTGGTGGGACTGCGTTGGACAGCTATTCAAGCATAGGCAGCATGCCTTGTCCCCAGTGTAGCCAGTTCACTGTGTGGGCAGTGTGCACTGAAAAAAAAATATTGCATGCAGTACTTTTCTCCAGCGCAACGTAGTCACTGCACTGTGGTTCATAGAATATTATGGTGCGCCACCCTGACACTTCAATAAAGTTAGTTTAAAAAAAACAAAAAAAGTTAGTGCGATGTGTCGGGATTGGCACAAACACTGTGTTGATCCTGCTGGACCGCAGTACCTAGTGAGAATTGACCCAAAGTTTACTTTCTGAAGCCTGCGCTATGTAGCTTCATCTACTTTTGCTTCCAGCATCACCAATTACATTTAAGCGTCCAAAACGGAATCAAATTGGTAGCTAGGAAAAAAATACCCATCACCAAGATAGTCAGGGTTTTCCATGATAATCTTCATACAACAAAGACAATGAAATCCATATGCTTTTTCTCCCCCACCCAATTTCACTGTGCAGTGCCCAGCTGTTTTTAGGGAAGATCTGGTTCATAGGTAGGAACAATTATCTAAAGACTTTTTTTCCCCTCAGTTGGGTGCACCAATGCTTTAAGATCAAGCTTACCTGTAATGCACTGAAACTGTCCATCTTCTCTTCTTATTGTAAAAGCTTCTCCTGGGTTCACTTGTACCAGAATAACCTAAGGTAAGGAAAAAGAAAACCGTTTTCATTTCCAGATTTTCCACAAAAAGCACATACTATCTCTCAAATTCCTATAATAATATTAAGCAGACAATGCATACTTATGAAACGTTGTATGGCTTTAGTACACAAATTAACATATTTATCTCTACAGATCTATTTTAACCGCAGTGCAGACCTCTTCTGGTGAATGTGCGGTGTTTATTTCATTAATACAGTTTTTATTAGTGTTGCATGTCAGCATTGTTGATCTGCAGCTGGGCAGAGTTTTGCTAGGTTTTCAATCCAATAGGGCAGCACAACTTCGGAACCCTGATACCATAATCCTGAAAACCCCAGCACTTGTTTAGCAGTAAAACTGTAGGCTTTTAAAAATTCAAGTAAAATGGAATCCTATCATCAAAATTCACATCTCGCATAAATCAACAGGGTATGTGTCAGTATTTAAAAAGAAAAAAATCAGATACCATCATGTCATGCAAGCAATCATTAGCGATACCTTAAAGTAGAACTATAGGCAAAACTTTTTTTCGGATATAGTAAGGGAGGGTAATAACCTGTGTCAGATTTTTTTTGCCATCTCAGTCCCATTGTGGAGATTTCCCTTCACTTCCTGTCCCATAGCCAAACAGAAAGTGAGAAGATATCTCTGCAGATTAAAGGATTTTTTTGGAGACCCCCAAGCTCACCAGAACGAGTGTCCCCATTGGAAGATTTCCCATCTATTTTTTTTTACTTTCACTTTCAATGAGAATGGTAAACAGGACAAATAAAGCAGGTGAATATCCTAACAGGGGCACAGACAGCAATAAAAACTGAGAGGGGGCTCTAATCCCTCTCCACTCTGTCCAAAAAAAAAAAAAAAAGTTTTGCCTTTTAGTTATACTTTAAAATAATACCTAGTAATCCTGCCATGAAGGTCCATGTTCAGGCACCTCCTTATGATGAGAACGCTTTGTCCCCGTCTCCTAACAATTCTCCTGCATTGCCACTCTGTCACATGCTCTCCCAATACAGAATACAATGCACTGTTGCCACCAAATCCATCCTAAAAATTTAAATTCAGTAGCTACAAAAAGGTGTAACAATGGTTGAAAAAAGTGAAAGTTATATATGATCATTTAAGGCCAGGTTCACACTAGCTGCAGCCACGGCTCACAGCATGAGGTTCGGTGTGTCCCTGTTCTCAGTTTCAAAGAGTAATGTCACCAGCACACCAGGATCTCCAAAACTTTAATCAGTAAAGGAGAAACAGGTCTGATGCTACCCATGAAATGCGTCCATCCCTAAATAATACGACAGAAAAAGAGAATAGCCCCTGGGACTTTAAAATGAGGCAAGCATGGGAGCCAACAAAGTAGAGTAAAATATAGTAACATGGTTTATTAAAACCTGAGTATATACATAGACATAAAAGCCAAGCTGTTTATCATGATGGCATAATGCTTAAAAACATGCACATGTTGTTGTATACAATATTAGAGTTGTACTAGCATCTATAACTCGATGCGTTTCGCGAGCCACTGCTCGCTTCTTCAGGAGTAGATCGATAGGTGCAGTCTCTCTATAAAGACAAAGTATGCATTGAAAATACATGTCAAACTTTAATCAGTGATCACATAATTACAGCAGAAAGCAACGTTTCGGAGCCACGCAGGACCCCTTCATCAGGGATGTGACCGTCACATCCCAGATGAAGGGGTCCTGCGTGGCTCCGAAATGTCGCTTTCTGCTGCAATTATGGTGTGATGGAGACATTACTCTTTGACTATACACGGTTCCAGCCGGTGATCGCTTCAGAACCCATTTATAAATACAGCCATCTTTACAGGAATGTGTGCGTTTCAGGGGCGAGTCAGCTCCGAACCTTTCCAACAGTTCCTTAGGCCTCTTCATTTGCTGGCATGGGAGGATGTCACTGCTGAGTATTTGCAGGAGCCAGTCATCTCGGCACACAGGGCCCGCTGTATGCAGAGCTGTGTATGTGCAGCTCAGCTTACATTCTGGGGATCGCAGTGATTAGGCCGGCAGGTGCAGTCTATTGCAGAAGAGACATCGCATGTCTCTTCTGCAATAAAAAGCCTGCCTGCTCACAGCGAGTTACTTTAGTTCCACTTTAGGCCGTTGGAAACTCATCTAAAAGCCTTTTTTCTCTTGGCAGCAGTGTTTTGGCAGAAAGTGCTTGGGCGTTAATTTAACCCATTGGCCAAAATACCAATTTACTCTGCCTGATGAAATGAATTAACGCTCAAGCACTAAACATGCCTGATGTGAACAAGCATTTAGAAGCGTTACAACACCATTACAAGCGCCAAACAATTTTTTCTGGCAAAACGCTGCTGCTCCTGGACGCACTGGCAGTGGGGGGGGGGGGGGGTTGTTTTCTGCTTCTAAATGCTGTGCTAAAAGCCTAGATAGCTAAAATACACATAGGCTAACAAGGAGGGGAGTTTAGTGGCCTGCAACAAAAACAAAAAAACGTCTGATGACCCTAGAAGCAGCTTCAAAAAACGTCCAGTGAGCAAAGGGTCTTAAAAGTTTACTTTAAAGAGCAATTTCAGCCAAATGCTAACTAAGGATAAACCTACTCCCACCTCCATTCTAAGCCTATTCTATCTACCCTGCAAAAGGAAAGATGCCTATACTTACCAATTCTGAAGCTGCTCTGGTCCGGTTACATTATTGGGTCCCAGCGCCAGCTTCAGTGTAGAGGAGGGACAGCTGACAGTAAGCCTATGGGTGACGTGATCGCCCAGGGCTCCGCAGATGTGGTCACTCCCGCTACTCTACACTGAAGCTGGCCCTGGGACCCGATCATGTGACCAGAGCGACTACAGAATAGATCAGTATAGATGTCTTTTCTTTCACATGGTAGATAGAATAGTTTTAGAATGGGGTGGGAGTAGGTTTAGTCTTTGCTAGAATTTGACAGGAATTGCACCTGTTATATGCAAATTTAAACTTTTCTTGTAAAAGTCAATCTTTGCCCTACTCACTCCCTCCTCCCAAATGCTCATACTGTCCCTTTAATGTGGCAGCAAGTCACTTCCTAAAAGAGGAGCTTGGGAATCGGGCAAGCTAAACTTTCCTAGGAAAAACGTTGCACAGGGATACACACACATTTAGTTGTCTGTATCTCAGGATTTACTGATTGTTTTGACATACAATTTTAAAATTAACCTCTGCTTATGCGCTTTCATTGTATGCTTTGGATAAGTTGCCTAGATCAGGGAGAAAAAAAAAAAAGTGACAAATGCCGATACAGCTTATCAGATATAGAATGCCATAAAATACAAATTTCACTTAGTTGCAGATGGAAAATATTTCCTGATGAAAATAAATAAGCTTCATTACACAAACTAAAAAGACCAAAAGAAAAAAAAAATCTACTTTTCGATGTGGAGTATTTTTTAGCTACATGTGCATCCAGAACTTTGATTTGAATGGAACCAAAGTCAGAGAACAGCTCAATGTGATGAATGTCAATTAGAAGCCAAGTTTGCTTCACGCTTTTGTCCATGATGCACAATGCAAGCTGATAAAGGGATTACATAAAGGCTTTCAGCATGAGAAAAATAATTGGTAAACAGCTGTTCGGCAAGTATGGTAAGCACTATTATAATGTCTCTGTACTGAATTGTGACTATGAAAATGAAAATAAACACTTTCTCTGTGTTTTTTGATTAGTCCATCAACCCACATAGTGAAGAGTTCAGCATCTGTCTGATCCTTAAAGTGGCCCCTCACCCTCCTCTAAGACTACTTTTTGTTTTTTAAAACGTAAAGTACTTTTTCTGCAGAACTCAGACATGTATTTTTGGCTTTCTCGCCTAGGTGAGGGTGTGCTGTGAACAAGGCTTATCGCCGAAACTAGTCTGCTGCTGACTGTACTCACGGTGAAGGCTTCACAATAAATACGCTTGATCATATGGAGTTGCCGGCTGCTTCTTTTACACAATGAGGGTGAGGATGAGTTGCACCCCCTAAACCTCCTGGGATACAAATATCACACATCCCAGGAGGCTTCATTGAAAGAACTACTGCACTGCGCATGCACTGCATGATCTGGGGTCGGTTGCAAGAATCAGGAAGAGACAGGCCACCCCCTATGACATCAGATGAGAAGATGGTGGCATGGGACCGGAATATGGTGAGATGGAGCATCTGCTTACACCAGCCAATGCTAGATTTTCTGGGTGTGCGAGTACCTTTGTTCCAGAGGAGGGAGGAAAAAACATTGAAAAGGGGGAATGAAGTTCCCCTTTAAGAAGCAACCATATTTAAAGCGGAGCGCCACCCAAAAGGGAAAGTTCCACTTGTTTGCACTTTTTGGGGGAGAGAGTACATGGTTTTGACAGGTACCCGCTCCCACTTTGGCCCTTCCCCCTCCCCCGCAGTCTTCTGGGACACATCACAGGTCCCAGAAGACTAAGGGACCATTCACAAAACGCAGCACAGCTCGCAAATGCTTAGTTGGAGGCCGGTTGTTAAGCCATAAGGCTTCACTGCTGGTTTCCCTTAGACAAGATGCCGGTGTCTGCACCCAAGGCAAAGCTGAAGAATCGGCTCGGGTGAGGACACTGCTGGATCCCTGGACAGGCAAGTGTCCTTATAATTAAAGCCAGCAGCTACAGTATTTGTAGCTGCTGACTTAATTTTTTGAGGGAAGCCTGAAACTTCTATGCCACATAAACAGAAAATAAACACCCCATTCTGTGTTTTGTGTGTATGTGTACACATATATAGTGGCCACATGTCTGAGGAGCGCCATGTTTGAGGACAGATGGTTGACACAATCGTACTACGATTTTCCTTGCCATATGAATGGCAGACAGTACATTTATAAGCCTCTCCACTTTCCACAATGAAGTCCGTTTAGAAACCAAATGACTCATTGCACAGATGTATTAAAGCTGGACTTGTTTAAAAAATAAAAATAAGGCACAACTCATTTGATCATCCCAAAAAATCATGTATTCATTAGAAAAACAAAACGAAAAAACAAAAGTGTACCAAATCTATGTTAACCTCCAGTAATCAACTGTATGGCAGAAGGGAGCAGGAAGGCCAGCACTAGAGCTGATCTTGCTCCACTGCAGAACACACAACTACCAGTTTAACAAAAAGTACACATTTACAGGAAGAGAAAGGACAAAGGACAAATGACAACATTACTTTGTTCAAGCAACAAGCTGAGGAGCTCATAATCATGCACTGCAGATCGCAAAAGCTGCTGAAACTAGTTGGAAATCTGTTTAAGCCCAGGTTCACACTGGCCTGCGGGAGTGAAGCAGTGCGATTTCACTCCCGCTGGCAGTCTCGATTTAAGCCTTGGTTCACACTGCTGCGTTTTGACATGCGATTTGACATGTCAAATCGCATGTCAAAACGGCGGCATTTGCCGGCAATGACACCGTCCTAATTGGTGCGACGCCGCATCTGCGGCGCTGCACAGATTTACAGATGTCTCTGTAACCTGCACAGATGTCTCTGTAATCGTGTCCGAAATCGGGACTGCCAGCGGGAGTGAAATCGTGCAAGTTCAGCTGAACTCGCACGGGTTCACTCCCGCAGCCCAGTGTGAGCCTGTACTAAATTCAAATCCATTTCCATATATGCATTTCAACAGAATATTTACTTGTTTGGAACTCTACTTTAACATGTATTTTCCTAACAGCTGCCTTTGCAGAAAGTAAAGACCGGTTTCACTACTGTAAGATCTCAAGTTTTAAAGTGGTTGTAAAGAACGAAGTTTTTTTTTACCTTCGTGCATTCTATGCATAAAAAGGTAAAAATCATTCTGTATGCCCCCCACAGCCCCCCTTAATACTCCCCTGAGCCCCTTCTTGATCCAGCGATGTGCACAAAAGCCTCAGCTGTCCCGGGTCTCTCTCTCTTCATTGGCTCAGATACAGCAGCTAGAGAAATTGTCTCCCACTGCGGTCAACTGCTGTCAATCACAGCTAGTGAGCCAATGCAGAGGGAGCGGGGGGCAGGACCGAGATGCAGCTGGACACAGAGCCTTTCTGGCTCCTCCTCCTTCGCCCCCCCATGTCCTCCTTCGGCCCCCCCCCATGCCAGGTCCTTAGGGTCCCCCCCGTGTCCTTCCCGGCTCCTATTCCAGTCCCAACATGTCCTCCTTCGGTCCCCCCCATGTCCTCCTCGGCTCTCTGGCTCCTCCACCGGTCTCCCCCTGCCCCGGATCTGTCAGGATGGAGAGGGAAGGAGGGAGCCACTGAATCTGTTATTTATCGGCTCCTTCCTTTTCCGAATGAACAGAGTAAGTGATTACTGACTCTGTCTATTCATAACTGAAACATTGTTACCGGTGTTTACGATGCTTCAGTTTATGAATGGAGAGGAGCCTCTGTCTCCTGTCCAGTCATTTTCAGTGCAGCTGAGGCTGCAGATAAAGGATTTCTGTCCCCAGTCCCTTTCCATGTCTCAAAGGAGAGATGTCAGGGGTCTGTTTAGATCCCTGTTATCTTACCATAGCAGCCCCCCTGCAACAGGGCTGAAAAAAACCAAATTGTAATAAATATTTCAAAGTTAGACTGTAACAGAAAAATATGAAATTGTCACGTGACATAAAAAGTATCGGTAATCAGTATCGGCGAGTACTTGGGAAAAAAAAAGTATCGGTACTTGTACTCGGTCTTAAAAAAGTGGTATCGGTGCAACCCTATTCAGTACCCACACTAGAGTAATGAAAAGGATAGCTGAGCCAGACCCTGGTGAAAAGAGGAGGAAAACCCAAACTTTCGGGGATGTAAGAACCCCCTTTCTCAAGAAACTCCTCCACCAAATTTACCATTAGAGCACATCAGAACAAAAAAAAGGATTTTTATAACAGCTTACCTGTAAAATCCTTTTCTTGGAGTACATCACGGGACACAGAGCGACATAGTCATTACTAATGGGTTATATAGATACCGTCAGGTGCTGGCACTGGCAACTTCCAAAACCGGAAGTACCCTCCCCTATATAAGCCCCTCCCATCCGGGAGCACCTCAGTTTTGTAGCAAAGCAATAAGTGTCCCCAAAGAGGGGTGGGAGCTCTGTGTCCCGTGATGTACTCCAAGAAAAGGATTTTACAGGTAAGCTGTTATAAAAATCCTATTTTCTTTTTCGTACATCACGGGACACAGAGCGACATAGTCATTACTAATGGGATGTCCTAAAGCAATGCCAAATGAGGGGGGGGATACACCATATATAAGCTGAGCGCTATCAGACATGAGGATCTTTTGCGGCCTGCAACACACTGCGCCCAAAGGCGACATCCTCCTGACTTCTAACGTCCACCTGGTAGAACCTAGTAAACGTGTGTACTGAAGACCATGTTGCGGCCTTACAGATTTGAGCCAGGGAGGCCTGGTGATGCACTGCCCATGAAGTTCCAACTGCTCTCGTGGAGTGCGCCCTAACTTTGAACGGAGGCGGTCTACTTCTCAAGCCATAGGCTTGTATTATGACCTGTCGAATCCACTTGGCTAAAGTAGATTTTGACGCTGCCTGACCCCTTCTGGGGCCTTCCGGCAGAATAAACAAAGTATCCGTTCTGCGAATCTGAGCAGTGGCTTTTAGATAAGCTTTAACTGCTCTTACTACATCCAAAGAATGCAATAACTTTTCCTCTACCGAAGTAGGCTTGGGGAAAAAAGAAGGAAGAACCACATCTTGGTTCAAATGAAACCTCGATACCACCTTAGGAAGAAAGGCTGGATGAGGACGTAACACTACTCTGTCCTTATGGATAACCAGATATGGCTCCTTACAGGACATAGCTGCTAATTCCGACACTCTTTTAGCCGAACAAATGGCTACTAGAAAAATCAATTTCCTGGTGAGAAGCACCAAGGAAATATGCTGTAATGGTTCAAATGGTTGTTTCTGTAGAACTGACAGAACCAAGTTTAGATCCCATGGACATATGGGAATATTAACCGGAGGACTAATACGCATCACTCCTTGTATAAAGGCTTTGACTAGTGAATGCGAAGCCAAGGGCCTTTGAAAAAATATTGACAAGGCCGAAATCTGACCCTTGATAGTACTCAAGGCAAGCTTCCTATCTACAGCCCATTGTAGGAAGTCCAGAATCCTACCTATTACGTATTTACGTGGATGCCATTTTCTGGCCTCACACCAGGCGATGTACGCCTTCCAGATTCTATAGTAGATCTGCCTGGATACCGGTTTCCTGGCATTGATCATGGTAGACACCACAGCATTAGAGAGCCCTCTCTTTTTTAGAATGTGGGCTTCAATAGCCAGGCCGTCAAACCTAGGGCTGGTAAGGAAGGGTGGTATATCGGTCCCTGCGAAAGCAGGTCCGGACGATGTGGGAGGGTCCAAGGACTCCCCACAGACATTTTTACAATCTCCGCGTACCATGCTCTTCGGGGCCACGCTGGAGCCACCAGAATCACTGGTTTCTTTTCTACCCTGATTCTGCGGAGTAATCGAGGTAACAATTGTGGCGGTGGGAATGCATATATCAGCTTGAACTGATCCCAAGGGAACACTAGGGCATCCGAGCCGCAAGCTAGGGGATCCCTTGTCCAAGAGACAAACCTGTCCACTTTTGTGTTGAATCTGGATGCTAGCAGATCTACATCCGGTGTTCCCCACCGCTGACATATTGTCCGGAAAACCTCGGGATGAAGGGACCATTCCCCTGGGCATAATTGTTGGCGACTTAGAAAGTCCGCCTTCCAATTCTCCACTCCTGGAATGAATACCGCAGATATGGCTGGGACATATTTTTCTGCCCATCTCAGGATGTAATTTACTTCCCTTTGGGCTGCACGACTCCTGGTGCCCCCCTGACGATTGATATATGCCACTGCTGTGGCATTGTCTGATTGAACTCTGACAGGGGACCCTTGGAGTTTGGATGTCCATGCTACTAGGGCATACCGGGCTGCTCGTATCTCTAAGAGATTGATGGGCAGGGCCTTTTCTGCTTCTGACCACTTGCCCTGGAGAGACCATTGCTCCAGTACTGCTCCCCAGCCTACAAGGCTGGCATCTGTAGTGACCACCTTCCAGGAAATCGGACTGAAGGATTTCCCTCTTTCCAGATTCTGGGGAACCAACCACCAGCGGAGGCTCCTGCGAACGGAAGGGGACAAGGACATTGGTAAGTCCAGAGCCTGAACTTTTTTGTTCCAGGCTGACAGTATGGCCCTTTGCAACTTCCTTGAATGGAATTGACCGTAGGGTACTGCTTCGAATGATGCCACCATCTTTCCCAGCAGCCTCATGCACAGGCGTATGGATGGCTGTCTTTTTGAGGCAAGAAAATTTTTCTCTGGTCTGAATCCAGCCTTAGCCCCAAGTATTCCAGACTTTTGACTGGTTTTAGGGCTGACTTGTCTCGGTTGATAATCCAACCGTGATATTCCAGATACTTGATTGTCTCGTGAACAACCACTTCTAGTTTTTCCACTGAGTGGTCTATCAGCAACAAGTCGTCTAGATATGCCATTATCGTTACACCTCGTGTTCTTAGATTGGCCAATAACGGGGCCAAAATTTTTGTGAACACTCTTGGTGCTGTGGCCAGACCGAAGGGTAAGGCTCTGAACTGAAAATGGCGGCCTTCTACCGCAAAGCGTAGAAATTTTTGGTGGGCTGGAAAGATGGGAATGTGCAAATAAGCATCCTTGATGTCGATCGAGGCTAACCATTCCTCCCCTTGTAGGGCAGTGGCTACCGATCGGATCGACTCCATCCGGAAAGTCCTGATATGCAGGAATTTGTTTAGCCCTTTTAGATTTAGTATGGGCCTCACGTCCCCGTTTGGCTTCGGAACTGTAAAGAGGTTTGAGTAAAACCCGAACCCCCACTCTTCCAGGGGAACCTCTATAATTACTGCTTGTAGCAATAATTGTTCTAGTGCCAACAGGAGGGATCCTCTCTTCTGGGGATCCCTTGGCACGTTTGACCTTATAAAGCGGGAAGAAGGGGAGTTTTTTAACTCCAATTTGTATCCCAGATTTACTGCGGAGAGCACCCATCTGTCTCAGGTCGTGTCCCGCCAGGTCTCTGTGAACAACTGAAGTCTTCCCCCCACCCGATTGGGTGGGGGCAACCCTTCATGCATTTGACTTTGGGGGAGGTTTTGTACCTCTCCTGCTCCAGGGCTTCTTGTTACCCTGCAACTGTCCCTGATTTCTACCTCCGGGATTTGACCGAGGAGGCCGTCGGAACTGTTTCACAGCCGATGCCCTAGGGACTGGAGAAGCCGGCCTCTTAAAAGAGGGACCTCTAACTCTATTTTTAACCGGCAAAAGTGTACTTTTACCGCTGGAAATTCTCTGGATATACTTGTCCAGGTCTTCCCCGAATAAGCGCTCCCCATGAAATGGGAAGCTGACCAGCAATTTTTTACAGGGAGCTTCAGCAGACCAGTTTTTGAGCCATAGAAGCCTGCGCATATGTACTACAGACAGCGTAAGGCGGGAGGCCTGATGGATTGAATCCTTTATAGCGTCCACCGCAAAGCATAAGGCTCTAGGTAGATCAGCTAGGGCAAGAGCCTGCTGATCTGGCAAGTCCCTTAAGACCTGTTTCAACTGATCCTTCACTGCTTGGCAGACCCCAATAGCTGCCACTGCTGGTTGTGTCACCAATCCTGCTGTAGAAAAAGCAGATTTCAATAAGGACTCCAATTTTTTATCTATTGGGTCCTTGAACATTTGGACATTTTCCACCGGACATGTCAGTGATTTATTCACACAAGAGATGGCTGCGTCCACTGTAGGGACCCTCCATTTTCTGATGAACTTATCCTCCATAGGATAGACCACCGGAAATCTCTTGGGAGGAGTAAATATTTTGTCAGGATGCTCCCAATCCTGGTAAATGAGCCCCTCCAGTAAAGGATGGATCGGAAAGGAACAAACAGTCTGGGGAGCTTTTAGCGACCCCAACGAGGAGACAGAAGTGGAGGATGGCTCCGCAAGTGGCATTTTAAATGCTGATCGGACCATATTAGTCAGGGACTGAACCCATAACCTTTCAGCATGTGATGCTGAGAACGGCTCTTCCACTGTTGATTCCTCTGCAACCGAATCGACCTCATCCTGATCCCCCTCAGGTAGGTCGACCTCTGTATGGGACTGTTGCTCTGTTAACAGGCACTCTGAGGGAGGAGACGGAGATCGAGCGCTTTTCTCCTGTGACAGGGAAGCAGCGATCAATGCTGACAATCTCTCTTCCAGCCCTCCCAGAGCTGAGGAAAAAACCTCCTCTGTTACATACACAGGAGCAGGTGAACTGAGGACAGCCACAGTACCAGGTACTCCTGGGGGTGCCCTACGGTCACTAACCTCTGATTCTTCAGGGGAGACTGGTGCAGCCAAAGCATGCCCAAGATCCTCAGAGCCCGATGGAGACCCCCTATTCCTCCTGGAATTTCTAGTCCCGGAGTTTTTAGACGGCATATTCCTAAGCCACAAAGCTGAGGTATTCCAGCCGAAATACACCAGTTACTGATAATAGTCTAGCATAAATGCTGCTATAAGAAACAGTTGGTGTCTACTAATGTGCCTTTCTAGGGGATGCCTGTATCAACCGCTTGCTGTATGCCTTTAAATGTTGCCAGCTCTGTCTCTGTACTTCATAGCCAGCTTACTACAATATTGTGGTTTTTAAACCTGCTGGGACGCCCGCACATGCGCAGAAGCGCTGCGGCGCGCACAGAGCGTCATCCCCCAGGCTCCGCCCCCTTTTCCGGCTCACCTCTATATATAGAGGCGCGTGCACGCGGCCACGTGCGCCTTCGGCGCTAATTTCAAAAATGGAAACAAAGGGACAGGAGCCAGGGCCCCTCTTTGCCGCAGGCCGGGGGATGGACGAGCACTGCAACATGGCAGAGGAAGCAGTTTCCTATAAGAGAACTCACCAACTGCCTGGACTTTGCTCTGCTGAGAAGAAACTAGTCCACATGACAAGAAAACATTCCACAGCGGCCTCTAGTGGACAAACACAGGTACCACAGTCTAATATATTAAATATATATATAAAAAATTTTTTTTTTTTTTCTTGACCACCATTAAAAATTATTACATTTTTTTAGCAGTTACAGGCATGCACAGAATCTTGCGGGAATACCATTAGGTAACAGACAGAAAGACAAATTAGGCTTGGGGGTCCCCCAATAGAACCAAGTTCCTGGGGGCCCCCACTTACCTGTTCCCCGCCGCAGGACTTTGTTTGGTCCACAAAAGCCCAAACTTCACCTATTACGGCAGGCATTGTAGTCAAACCTTCAGGGACCGGGTTCCCAAGGATTCCACTCCCCTGGACCTGTATAGCACCCTGCACAGAAAACATCTTGGTCGTGGGTATGACCAGAGCTCTGGATCCCAGGGTCCAGCTCTCCTAAGAGAAGCATTACAGGCAAAACCTTGCTCTTCTTTGCAAGGCCCGGGTACCGACCGTTTAGCTATGAAGCTTTTTTGGTCGGATCCGGAATAGCTTACTGAGGCCCAAAAGAACCTGTACGCAAGCTCAGTGAAAAACACATGTTTCTTCTTGGCCAACACCTTAGACACTGGCAAAAAACTGAGGTGCTCCCGGATGGGAGGGGCTTATATAGGGGAGGGTACTTCCGGTTTTGGAAGTTGCCAGTGCCAGCACCTGACGGTATCTATATAACCCATTAGTAATGACTATGTCGCTCTGTGTCCCGTGATGTACGAAAAAGAAATCTCTCCTTTGAGCTCTGGTGTTTCGCTAGACACGGGTCGTGTAGTCCAATCTTAAGGCAAGGTCTATAGTCTTGCAGCCCTCCTCAGAACAATGGGTGTTCATATGGCTAAAAGAGAAAAAGAAAAAAGGGAGGGCGCACCGACCTAGTGCATTACCGCATATAAAAAAGTTTGTTTAAAATAGGATAAAAGCAATGGTCCTACTCACAAACGAGCTTAGGTATAAGCTTTTCAGACAATGAGGCTGGATCTCTTGGCACCTGCAAACAGGACCCGATGACAAGAGGATCAGACGGTACCTCAAACGGCTGAACGGCTGACGCGTTTCTGGGGCGCACCCCTTCGCTCCCAGCTATGCAAATTTATTCATGGGGTACTGGGAGCTCAAATACATCTGGGCCAATAACCCCTTTAGGATGAACCTAGTCCTTTACTCACGGTACATAGATGATGTTCTTATCATCTGGAATGGCACTGATGATGAACTAGATGGATTTCTGGCACATTGCGCGAGAAACCCATTTGGGATCTAGTTCACGCATTTGGTGGATGTAAAGTCCCTAGTGTTTCTAGACCTTGAACTAAGGGCCGATGACAACCACTCGAGAACCCACTTCAAACCTAGTGCGGGAAATTCCTATCTGCATGCCCACAGTCATCACCACCCAAGGTGGATTAAGAATGTCCCATTTGGTCAGTTCTGTAGACTCAGGCGGACTTGCACTTTAAAAATGGATTACGAAGACCAAAGTCTTATTCTAAGGAACAAATTCAAGGAGAAGGGGTACAAAGAAGTGCATATAGAGGAGGCCTTTCAAAAATACTTGCAGTTATACGAGGAGGATGGTGTAGAAAAGGAAAAAAACAACAAAGCCTGTTAAAAATGAACCACCACAGGTGAGGTTCTGCACCAGGTTTAACAACCTTCCCCGCCCTCCCTTTTTTCTTTTTCTCATTAGAGCACATGCCCTTCTATACAATGGCTGCTACTGATAGCTACTTCCCCAGGAGACATCACTTTCAGTAAAAAAAATCCGGGAAATGTTGGGTTTTCCTCCTCCTCCTCTTCTCCCTTTTCACCACGGTCTGTCTCAGCTATCCTTTTTATTGCTCTAGTCTGGGTACTATATGTATTTCTGAACATCAGCTTTTATACGTTCCAAGTGTAGCTCGCTGTACCTATATGCATCCATTTATTTTTGCTGCGATTTAACAGTGGCGCGAATACTTTTGCTGTATTATGCTTGATGGGATATGACATACTTGGAGATTTGTACCTAAATATAGAATTGTATGTATCTGCCTAATACAAATTTATTGCTAAAGCATTTTTATTATGTGGTGTGTTTACTCTATATAGTTAAAATGATTTTACTAACAGATTGATACACTGTGGAGAGGTTTAAGCACCCTAAAAAATAATCTACTGTTGATTACTGAATTGTGTAGTTCAGGGGTGTCAAACTATCATTGCAGGCCGCATCAGCAGTATGGTTGTATACTGGGGTGCTCTATGTAGAGTGCAGGGTTCAAAAGTGCTTCACGTACAGAGTGCAGGGTGTGCTATGTAGAGTGCATGTTCCAGGGGTGCTCTATGCACAGAATGCAGCATTTAGGTGTGCGCTATGTACAGAGTTCAGGGGTGCGCTACGTACAGAGAGCAGTGTTCAGGACAGAGTGCATGGTTTAGGGGTGCACTATGCAGTGTGCAACCCCAACTTGTTCTCTTTCTGATTCTGGAAATCTGTCCCCCCCCCCCCCCATGCCCCACTAGGAGTGTGTTCTGGTAGCCCTAGAAAAAAGCTGTCCCTTGTAAAACACAGAAGGCTTCTGTGTCTACAAAAGACGTCAGGGAGAGGGAGTGTTGAGTGAGAGCTGAAGGTGGTAAAATGGAGTTCCACCACGTTCTGCCTGCAAAACTGGGTGCAAATGCCACATGACAAAACCTGGGGGCCGGATTTGGTCCACGAGCCTTGTGTATGACACGTGGTGTAGTTATTAGGGGTGTGCAGACCTTTATTGCCAATTATGGTCAAATGACTTTCCCAGGTCCTCTCCCTTTTCTTTGTGCATTAGCAGTTGGTGTTTCTGAATACTGCAGGCAGAAGTACTAACATTATGGCGTCAGCTCTGTGCTGTGCAGTATTTAAGTCTGAGTCCAGTGCTGGGTTAAAGGTGAGTATTATAGCAAACGCAGCATTTGATATTTTAATAATGCATGAGCAAGCAAGGTTTTTAAAAATCTACATGCTGGAGTTGTTTTTTAATCCCCAACTTATCTGCTTTGAGTAAATGAAATGGATGAGAAAAGAAGTTTCTGCCACGTACCCTACATATTCTGACAATGGAGACTCTTGCTGGATGACTATCAGATAAAGGGCCTTACTTTTTTTTTAAATTGACAAAATTATCCCACAGCAAAACAACGCACTTTCATTTGCCAACGCAGATTTTCTGGTTTTGAATCTGAATATTTTTCGTGAGATAATACAGAAGCGGTTTAAGAATTGGTACTAATTACAAATGCAGCCTGAAGCCACAACAGGTTTAAAAATTTTCAAATGAACAAAAGTTTGGCAATTTATGTAAATCAGAAAATAACTTTTGAGATTCCAAACACTTCACCATTATCCTGTTGATTCGTATGAAGTGTTTTGACTGTCAAGTCAGTCCATTGTGCCTTGAAAAATTGAAATGTCCGAGTAAAATTTAGGTTCATTGCCTCAATATAGACCGACACAAACAACACGGCTGTCAAGGCAAGTCACACTCAAGGACCAGAGCACTAATAAAAGTCAGTGTGGCTTAGGGCCGATATCGTAACATAACAACTGGCTTAGAGGAGGTGATCATCATATCAAGAAGTGTTTTGACTTCACTGCTAGTGATTCATTTATCAGTGAATAATTTCTAAAGGTCAGTTTTCAGCAAAATATGTTCTGTGAAAAACGAATCTGCAGCACTCAATGGAGTCAGCTATTCATTGGAATGCCTTATTATTCTCACATTCCTCATCTGTTCATCAGAAACAGCACATGGAAGGGTTAGAAAATCTGTTAGTCTTGATTGTTATCTTTGTACCCGAGAGATATTTCCTCTACTTTTTTTATACCAGTGACCACACAGGAGATATATTGCATTTGCGGACAAGTAAAAGCAACAGAGTAATGCCTAGTACACACGATCAGAAAATCTGACATCTTTCCAAGTGATCGTACGATAATCTGATCGGTAAGTACACAGTTTGAGAGTCAATCATGACAGTTCATGCGAAAATACCTCAAGGGACAAACACGAAAAATGTTCTCGTACGATACCAAAACGTACAATTTTCATTCAAAAATCAAAAGACCAAGACGACGCATGCTCGGAAATTAAAGAATACATCACAATACAACACATTACATCACTTCTGAAGTTGTATTCTGTCACGCGAGAATGTTCGTAACCTCTTCATTTTCGATAGACTAGAATGCAAACCCCCCCCCCCCCCAAAAAAAGCAGATGATCATTCGCTTAATATTTTCATCATGTGTAAGAGGCTTATTTTTTCCCTTCCTAACTCTACAATGTAAGGGTTTAATGTTTCTGTTCACCTTAAAGGAAGTCATACTGTTCTGCCTCCAAAGCCTTGATCCCCAGCATACACTGTGTGGCTCCTTTGGTGTCTAAAAGAAAATTAAGTTATCAAATATGATGAAGGGCAACAAGAGTATTCACACATTTTCACTGCCACAGAGCTTTGACATCATTGGGCAGCCACAACTGAGGTTAAAAGCTATGTAAAAGCAGAGGATTCTGAGAAAGTTGATTGCGCAACATGCTTGGTATTTACTACCACATATTATAGTATATAGGATTTATCTAGCGCTTTACAACATAAGGGCAGACAGTGCAATTACAATACAACCTAATATAGTAGGAATCAGAAGGCCCTGCTTGCTTACTAATATATATATACACACACACACACACACACACACACTATGTACAGTACTCAGCATAAAGGAGTACACCCCAACAGATTTGTCAGAAATCCTTTTAGAATCAACATTTTCTATGGGACACTATACTACAAAATACTCCCACAAATGCGGGCCATTGATTGAAATCATTATTTGTTAATTTGCACACACAAAAAAAAATTTTTCTTAACAAAAAAAGACCATGTTGCAAAAATGAATACACCCCAATAAAAGTCTTATGCCCCGTACACACGATCCAAAAATCGGACGACAGATCGTCTGACTTTTTTCGATAAATAGTCGCAAGTAGAAATTGAATAGGTTACTAAAGTCACGAAAATCCTCGTACGACAGAAAAAAATAAATAAATCTGAAGTGATGTCATGTGTTGTAATGTATTTGTATTGTATTTTCGGACAACAACCATACTGACTAAACGAAAATCGTACGATCTGGTATCGTACGAGGAAAGTTTTTGCGCTTGTCCGATCTAATAATAATAGGATGAATTGTCGTGATCGGCTCTCAAAAGCTCTGTACCAACGATCCGACTACTGTACGATTCTTCCTCGGACGACAGTTTTCATATAATATTCGGATTGTGTGTATGGGCCATTAGGAGCAAAGCTAAATTATAGACAACAAAATACTAATTAACAAGAATTCAACTACAGGCGAGTCCAATAATTCATTAAACAGGTGTTCAGCAGACAGTTGATTATAAAAGGACGTTACTTAAAATAAAATCTCTTCCCTTTTCATGCTGTTAGCACATGAAAGAGAAATGTCACAAGGCCTGAGAAAGAAAATAATTTCTTTACACGAGAAAGGTGAAGGCTACAAGAAGATCAGCAAAGCTTTACTCAACAGTCAGAATACTGTAGCAAAAGTGATAAAAAAAAATGTAACAAAGATAGAACTGCAACCATCTCACGGAGATGTCCAGGCCATCCATGGGAGTTAATACCTTGAAAGGAGCATCTTCTGATAAGAAGGGTTGAAGAAAATAGCCATGCAAGTTGACTGCAGTTAGCTAAAGAAGTAGAAAGCCAAACTGAGGTGATTCTTTCCCGTGACACAATACGGCATACACTTCAGAGGAATGGCATGCATGAGTGCCATCCACAAAAAGGAAGCCTCTCCTAGAGCCCATGCACAAAAAAGCCTGCCTAAAATTTGCCAGGGCCCATGCTGAAAAAGAAAACGACTACTGGGACTTTACTCAGGAGTGATGAGACCAATATAAATGTTTTTGGCAAAAAAATGGGTAGTGGTGATGCTAAATAGTATGAGATTTAATACATTAGTCCTTAAAGTAGATACTCAGCGTATGTGGAGGGGAAGTAGATACTCAGCATATGTGGAGGGGGAAGAGGTGAAGAGGGGAGACCTGTATAGATTACTTTAGCAGTCCAAACAACCTTGGCAGCCTTTGAGGGGGAAGTTGAAAGAAGACAGCAGATATGCAAATGAGAAGAGAAACACAGGCGCCTCTAGGTTAGAACAGTAAACATTTTAATAAGATGCAGGTGCATTATCCATTTATATGGAGGTTAAGTAAGGCACGAGTCCATCCACACTGGCGTGGTGTTCACTGCAGAGCTTTTTCTGCCTGTGGGGAAGAAATCCTAGCCAGCAGGAACTCTGGGACCACAGCGATGAAACTGAGGCTTAGATCAGGCGGATGGTGAGGGCTGGAACGCGGCATCATGCGTGATGACGTCACTGGTGGGTTGCAATGGCATTTTGGAGCATGCGCACTGGTAGATGGAACTCGGGGCGCGCTCCTTTGTCAAGCTAGTGAGACTTTGGCTGATAACAGCCTTATATATGCCTTGGAACACTGCCATCTAGTGGAAAGGATGCAACATACTTTCCAACATGAAATACCCAGAGCTAAAATAATATAGATAAACAGACTGCTAACCCTCTATGGTTCAACAGAACTAACATGCCATTAAATATCAATGTCAGTTCTTGAGGCAATTCCATATAAGAATAGGTAACAAAAATATATATCAAAATAACATAAAAAAATAAAATTAGCATAAAATCAATCTAAATAACACTATTGCATTAATTTCTTTGGATGAAATGGATTCATTATTGCGAAATTAATAGTATGCGTCGGTGGGGGGGGGGGGGAAAGAAAATTTATATGGGAAGATACATTAAATTATGACTACTATGTATGCATGTAAATAAATTGTAAATGAATTAAAATAATATGTTTACACTCTGTGTGTATAACACAGAGGCCAGTAGTACCAAGATACCTTTTGCAAAGTAATGATTTTTATTATAAATTCATGCAATAATAGAATTTATATGCACCAATAGTGGTATCTAATGTAATTTTTTTGTGATGGGGTAACGTAGTGAGGTAATTGCACCTTAAAGGGGCTATTGGGAGTAAAAGCTCAAAATTTCTCCCCGTCAATTTGACACCCCAGATATGCCTCATACCATTACAGGGTATGTTTCAATGTAAAAAACGCTATGCAAGACCTGTAGTTTTGAACAACATGGCAAGAAACAATTTACTACCAAGGGCAAAACCTATAAAATCAGTGAATTTTATAACGGTTTATCCGATTATGTGATGTATTGCCTCAGCTGCCCCTGTCATCAACTTTATGTAGGTCGTACTATCCGACCCCTCCGACAGATTTGGCGAGCACCGGAGAAAGGTTGAGGAAGGCAAAGATAAAAACACAGGGTTCCTCGCCACTTCTCCCAATATCATAAGAAATCTACTGAAGGCCTAAAAGTATGGATCATGCCTAAGAACCTCACAGAGGCTGAGCGATTCCATGGGCTCTGCGAACGCGAAACATATTGGATTTATTCTCTCGATACTCTTTCGCCAGGGGGACTCAACGAGGAACTAGAGGCGTCATGATGTTTTTCACATAAAATACTTTTGTGAGAGGTTCGTCCCAATAGTAAGTAAACACGGTGTTACTGTTAATGTCTAACATCTAATTTCCCCCCTTTTTTTCATCCCTACAAAAAAACTCCCCCCCCCCCCCCCCCCATTCAATGCCCAAAAAAAAAAAAACTCCCCTTCCTCCTTTTACTCCCAATAGCCCCTTTTAAGGTGCAATTACCTCACTACGTTACCCCATCACAAAAAACATTACATTAGATACCACTATTAGTGCATATAAATTCTATTATTGCATAAATTTATAATAAAAATCATTGCTTTGCAAAAGGTATCTAGGTACTACTGGCCTCTGTGTGATATACAGAGTGTAAACATATTCTTTTAATTAATTTACAATTTCTTTACATGCAAACATAGTAGTCATAATTTCATGCATCTTCCCATACAAATTTTCTTCCCCCCCCCCCCGACGCATACTATTTTGTAATAATGAATCCATTTAATAGAAAAGATATTAATGCAATAGCGTTAGATTGATTTTATGCTTAAATGTTATTTTTATATATTTTTGCTACCTATTCTTATATGGAATTACCTCAAGAACTGAAGTTGATATGTAATGTCATGTTAGTTCTGTTGAACCATAGGCGGTTAACAGTCTGTTGATATCTATATTATTTTAGCTCTGGGTATTTCATGTTGGAAAGTATGTCACATCCTTTCCACTAGGTGGCAGTGTTCCAAGGCATATATATGGTCGTTATCAGCCAAAGTCTCACTAGCTTGACAAAGGAGCGCGCCCTGAGTTCCATCTACCAGTGCACATGCTCCGAAGCTCTGTTGCAACCCACCAGTGACGTCATCACACATCAACTAATTTGAGTAAAACTGAAGATCTTGTAATCTAAGTTATATTAACAACCTTACCTTCATGTAATGAGCTAAACAAGTGTAGCGGGGTCTCCTTTAAGACTCTTGGAACTACATCCCCCAGAGTCCTGTTTGGCACCCAGGGTGCAGTGTTGCCACCGCAGAGACTCATGGGAGGGACTATTTAAGAAGGGGGCGAGGCGGAGTTTAGCCTCTTTGGACACCGCGCTGCTAGCAACAGCTTCTTCCTGTACGGATCTGCTGCAGTACAAGGCCTGAAGCCTGGGGCCTTGTGCAACTTCCGAAGAGCCTTCCATCCCGCTGCAGAGCCTGGGTGGCACCTGACAGAGTTTGCTGCGAACATCAGTTGGATCAGGGGACCCGATCATTGCGGACGCTGTGTGTGGAGACACAGCAGGTGGAAGTCCCGGACTGGGATCGGGTCCAGAGTGGTGAGCGAGCACCTGCTCAATCCAATCGGTTGTATTGTGTTTCGGCCTATAGACTGCCTTGGCCCACCGTTCATTTATTTGCTGTTTCCGCTGGAGACCGGTTGCAGGACAGAGTTAAAGGGTCTCCAGCATAGTGTTCCTTATGACTGCCTACATTGTGGATTACAATACTGTTCCTGAACGTGCACCACCATTTCAAGTTTGCATGCGAAGAAATCTTTATTCACAAGACTGAGTTTATTCCATGTCAGGCCCGACTAGGGAGGGGAGATAGAATATTGTTTAGTGCGCCATAGGGCGTGTAGATAGCAATAGTTGCACGTAGTGGATTACCGCGCTGTGCTATTGCTATATATACATTACATCTATTTCTGCAGGGCTCTGTAAGCCAGTTATATGTTAGGTTTTAATCCATGCCCTTTTAACCTAAAGTAAAGCTGTTATACCTTGCCATTTGCTATCACTGTGTTGTCATTACTCATAGTGCTTACACTTAATCTGAAGTTAAAGTGTGTATGTTACCAGGTGTAGATTACGATCGAAAACATCCCTAGACTAACTGTGCCACAGGGGACTATACAACATTGCCAGGGGTTGGTGGAGCTGTACTCAGGGCCCGAAAAATCAAACCAGCGGCTTTCTTAACTGAGGGTAGCGCTACACAAATGTTCTATAAAAAACTCAGTTTGGTCAAAAATTTGGAAATGGTATTTGTGTTCATTGAGATATTGATTAAAATCCTACTTTTCAAAAGGGGTGTACTCATTTATGCTGAGGTGTATGTGTGCATGTGTGTATAGAGATATATATATATATATACATATACACATACCGTATTTATCGGCGTATAACACGTGAGTGCGTGTTATACGCCGATACTCCGTCGAATTCCCCTGCTGAAAACGAGCGAGAGGAGCGAGCGGAGCCGAAGCCGAAGTACAATCGGCTTTACTCGGCTCCCCTCGCAGTCCCGCCCATCTCTGACTGCGCCGCTGACATAGAGAAAGCCGAGTGTACTTCGGCTAGTCTCGGCTCCTCTCGCAGTCCTGCCTGTGACTGTGAGCAGAGCCGAGTCTAGCCGAAGTACACTCGGCTTTCTCCGTCAGCGGCGCAGTCAGTGGAGATGGGCGGGACTGCGAGAGGAGCCGAGTCTAGCCGAAGTACACTTGGCCCCGCTCGCTCCTCTCCACAGAAATCGGCGCCAAATTTTAAAAAACGCCGGGACTGACACGATCGCAAAGGCACTGGGCAAGGCTGCAGATGGACAGATGGACACTGGGCACGGCTGCAGATGGACAGATGGACACTGGGCAAGGCTGCAGATGGACAGATGAACACTGGGCACGGCTGCAGATGGACAGATGGACACTGGGCACGGCTGCAGATGGACAGATGGACACTGGGCACGGCTGCAGATGGACAGATGGACACTGGGCAAGGCTGCAGATGGACAGATGGACACTGGGCAAGGCTGCAGATGGACAGATGGACACTGGGCAAGGCTGCATGCTGCATTTAAATGTAAGTTTTTTTTTTTCCTTGAATTTCCCTCCTAAAAGTTTTTTTCCTTAAAATTCCCTCCTAAACTTGGGGTGCGTGTTATACGCCGATAAATACGGTATATATATATATATATATATATATACACACACACACACACACACACACACACACACATACACACACACACACACACACACACGATATATAAACACCTGTGCAGGTTTATCTAACAGCAGCTGAATTGCACACTATTTGCTGCGTAGAATTGTCTACATCTTTATAAAAAAACGCTTCTTTAATACTCCTCAGTTATACCTTCTTATTAAATGAGGTTCAGCATTTCACATATGCATCAATAAATAAGTGCATCCTTAAATCAATAACGTGACCAGTGCGACACAAGAAGTGCAACAAAACAGTGCTTCAAATCAGCGCTTTAGTCCATATATCTTACATTCAAAAAGTGTCCCAGTTAAATCATAACAACTTGAATGAATCAGCGCTTCATATCTCCATGATCCACATCCCATTCCACCTCCACACCTGCGAGAACTCACCAGACCATTATGACCTCTTTATAAAGAAGGTCAACAGCGCCTTCCCCCAATCCTACAAACCTTCGAATAATATCTCATATACAGCAAATTCATTGGAAAGGAAAGAAAGCCGCCATAGCATAAAAACACCTTTTTTTGTTTTTAAAACAATATAAAATCCACTTGCATTAAAGAATGCTATTCCCACAACAAGTTACAATCACTTACTCTTGTTTGAAATGCAGGCTCCACCACCTTTTACTAAGTGCAAGCACAAGCTTCCTTGCGGGATGACGTTAGCATCTGTAGCTCAGTCCTGAAGCATTTGTTCAGTAGATGTCCAATTAACCCTTACCTCTCCAACTCATAACTAGATCTTGCTCCACACCTGGCTATCTGCCTATTACTAGTTCACTCTATTATTGCTTTCAACTATCTTCATGTAAATCAGTATATGCAAGTCCCTATATACTTTTACTATCCTACCCTTCTCTCTTAATAAATGCAATGTGAATGCACATCACCTGGGCCTATATTAATTTAGGGGATATCTATATGTGAAACACTGAACACTTTTTTAATAAGAAGGTAGCACTGAGGAATGTTAAAAGGAGCACTGTATACAAGTATTCACTAGACCAGGATTTTAGGCCCCCGTGCACACTTGCAAAAGAAAAGCAGCATAAAAAATCCACTTAGAGTCCATATTTGAAAGGCGTTTAGGCACGTCAAATGCTTGGGCGTTCATTCACTTCATTGGCCAGCAAATGAATTTATTCCAGTCAATGAAATGAATGAACGTTCAAGCGCTAAATGTGCCTAGTGCCTCGGGCGTTTTTTGTGGCCACCAAACACTCCTTTCCTAAACGTGCTGGCCCTGGGGTTTTCTGCCTCTAAATACCTGAAAATGCCTACATGTGCATGGACACAAGGGGAGACTTACTAAAACTGGAGCACACAGAATCTGGTCCAGCTGTGTATAGTAACCATTCAGCTTCTAGGTTTTATTGTCAAAGCTTAATTGAACAAGTTGAAGTTAGAAGCCGATTGGTTACTATGCACAGCTGCATCAGATTCTGTGTGCACAAGTTTTAGTAAATCTTCCCCATAGGCCAACACCGATGGGCGTTTAGAGGCAGGAAACAAAAATGTGAAACACCCTTAAAATCTGCATTTTTGACACCTTGTGTGCGGAGAGATCCTATAGCCAGACCATTCATATTAAAAAAAACATTCCCATAATATTATTTGTCAATTTAACCTATTTTATGGATGGTATTTGCTGTACTTCTCTTGTTCATCTAAAAAGCCTAGAGACTGCTGCTGGGTTCCGCCATCTTAGTTGTGATGTTAGCAGCCCCAGCAAACCCGAACGGTCACTAAAATGAGGTCTATAGTCACACTATACCCTTTTTTTTAACATTAGAATTGTGATAGCAATACAAATAGCTATTTTTAACAAACCAATAAAAGCTTACTTAAAAATCTCCTTTCATGTTGTGAGTGCTGCCTGTCTGCTGGTCATCTCCTAACTCAACATCCTGGATTCACTGCATGCTTTGCAGCGTCTCCTGTGCTACATTCAATTTCTAAGAACTACATATCCCATGGTACCTTGCTGCCTGCAAGCAGTGATTCACTGCCTCCTGAAACTCCTCCTCTTAGCACCGCTGTAGTTTAGATGGCAGGCTCTGTGAAATGCAAGACACAGCGATGCCTAATCACGGGGCATAGTGAATACATATCACAGAATTCAAAATGTAAACGTGTAGCATTCTTCAAAAAGTAAGTTTTCAAACTTCAGGATCATTCAGGTTAATGAATACAGTGGAACCTCGGATTACGAGCATAATCCGTTTCAGGAGAATGCTCGTAATCCAAAGTACTCGCATATCAATGCGAGTTTCCCCATTGAAGTCAATGGAAACAAAAATAATTTGTTCCGCATTGACTTCAATATCATGCAATACCACATGCGGACAGAGGTTGGGGGCGCCGGAGAGCCTCGGAAACGGCCGAAAAGGCCCGAGGACACCTCGGCAAACCTCAAAAAGACTTTGTTCCCGAGATTTGCAGAGGTTAGCCGTGCTGTCCTTAGGCCTTTCCGTGCATTTACGAACGGCGACGATCGCTGTGATCGGCGACGTTCGGCTCTGCTCGGCTCCGGTGCCGCCCCCACCTTAGGCCAAACACGGTACTGCACACCGCTTTGGCCTAAATCGTGCTCATTTTGCGAGACAACACTCGCAAACCGAGTTACGATTTTTGAAAATACAGTGCTCGTATTGTGAAACACTTAACCGCGTTACTCGCAATCCGAGGTTCCACTGTATATGATTTTACATTTTGACAACAAATACAGTTTAAGTGACACGCTATACTAGCATTTCCCTTTGCTCCTCCCCTGAAAGCAAAATGAAAGGCTATTTGTTCACCACCACAGCACCCCATTCCTTAAATACTTTCCTTACTCCAGGTTACCTCTCCAGCATCGTTTCCCTTACTTCCTGGTTTCACAGGGGAAACTGGAGGCAGCAAAACCTTAGGCTGCTGCTGCTGTCAGTCAAACTCCTAAGGAAGAAGGAGCAGGGGGAGTGGTTTATCAATGCTGGGTCTATGGTCACGGCTTACTATTGTTTGCTGTAGGTCAAAGCCCTGCCTCTACCAAGATGGCTTCCTCTAAATGCATTTTTTTTGTTTTGTTTTTTACCTTTTAAGAATTCCATGCCTTAAAGGTAAAAAAACCTGTGTTCAGCAACCCCCCCCCCCCAGCATCCTTACCTGAACCCGATCTCGATCTAGCATTGTGTCCAAGAGCAGGGGCTCTCCCCTCCCCACTGAACATGGAGGCATCAGTGGGAACCATTAGCTCCTGCTGCTGTCAATCAGTCTGTAAAAATGGAGCAGGGGACAGGACCGAGCCAAGCTCCTCTGTGTATGTCAATGCACGTACAGAGCCAGGCTTATGATTGAGCCCACATGAGTTCCCCCATAGCAAGTGGCTTGCTATGGGGGCATCGGTGGGGGCCCCAGAAGAGAAAAATCAGGGCTACTCTGTGCAAAACCATTACAAGAGTAGGCAAGTATGACAATTTGAATATCGTGCAAAAGTTCTTTTCACTAATGCAACTTAAAAGGTGAAACGAATATATGAGATAGACTCATTACAGGCAAAGCAAGATAGTTCAAGCCGTGATTTGTCACAATTGTGATGATTATGGCTTACAGCTCATGAAAACCCCAAATCCACAATCTCAGAAAATTTGAATATTAAATGCAATCAATAAAACAAGGATTAAACATAGAACAATATCGGACCTCTGAAAAGTATAAGCATGCATATGTACTCAGTACTTGGTTTGAACCCCTTTTGCAGCAATTAGCTTCCATGCCACGCCGCATTGAGGCAGTATCAGCCTGTGGCACTGCTGAGGTGTTATGGAAGACCAGGATGCTTCAATAGTGGCCTTTAGCTCTTCTGCATTGTTCGGTCTCATGTCTCATCTTTCTCTTGGCAATGTCCCATAGATTCTCTATGGGGTTCAGGTCAGGCAAGTTTGCTGGCCAATCAAGCACAGTAATCCCACGGTCATTGAACCAGGTTTTGGTGCTTTTGGCAGTGTGGGCAGGTGCCAAGTCCTGCTGGAAAACAAAGTCAGCATCCCCATAGAGCTCGTCTGCGGAAGGAAGCACCTGGTAGACGGCTGCGGTGACCCTGGACTTAATGAAGCACAGTGGACCAACACAAGCAGATGACACGGCTCCCCAAATCAACACAGACTGTGGAAACTTCACACTGGACTTCAAGCATCTTGCAGTGTGTGCCTCTCCATTCTTCCTCATTCTTCTTCTTGGTTTCCAAATGAGATGCAAAATTTGCTCTCATCAGAAAAGAGGACTTTGGACCACTGAGCAACAGACCAGGTGTGTTTTTCTTTAGCCCAGGTAAGACGCTTCTGATGTTGTTTGTTGTTCAGGAGTGGCTTGACAAGAGGAATGCGACATTTGAAGCCCATGTCCAGGATCTGTCCGTGTGTGGTGGCTCTTGATGCACTGACTCCAGCCTCAGTCCACTCTTTGTGAAAGTCCCCAACACTTTTGAATGGCCTTTTCCTGACAATCCTCTCCAGGCCGCGGTCATCCCTGCTGCTCGTGCACCTTTTTCTTCCACACTTTTCACTTCCACATAACTTCCTATTAATGTGCTTTGATACAGCACTTTGGGAACATCCAACTTCTTTTGCAATTACCTTTTGAGTCTTTCCCTCCTTATGGAGGGTGTCAATGATGGTTTTCTGCACAACTGTCAGGTCAGCAGTCTTTCCCATGATTGTGATTCCTACTGAAACAGACAGAGAGACAATTAAAAGGCTCAGGAACCCTTTGCAGGTGTTATGGCTTAATTAACTGATTAGAGTGAAACACTTTGAGCCTAGAATATTGCACCTTTTCACAATATTCAAATTTTCTGAGATTGTGGATTTTTTGGGTTTTCATGAGCTGTAAGCCATAATCATCACAATTATGACAAATCACAGCTTGAACTAGGGGTGCAACGGATCAAAAAACCCACGGATCGGATCAATCCTCGGATTAGAGTCACGGATCGGATAATTTTTCGGATCGACAAAAAAAAAAAAAAAAAAAAAAAAAGAAGACAAATCTTGTTACACCCACCGGAGTTTTAGATTTCACAGTTATTTTCAACACAAAACTGAGCTTATATGCTTAAATACAGTATATGTAAATCTGACGGACTGTTTACATGTTCAATTTTAAAAGCAGCAGCAAACCTGCTGACCTTACATGGTTGCTAATGTGACAGAACACCTCTGATTTTCACAATTAACTAAAGCATGCAAGGTTTGCTGCTGCTTTTAAAATGTTACATGTAAACAGTCCGTTGGATTTCCAAATAATGTATTTAAGCTTATAAGCTCAGTTTTGTGTGGAAAATAACTGAAATCTAAAACTCCATTGGGTGTAACAAGATGTCCGCTTGGCCCCTTCTTACTATCATTACTGTGCAGGAGTGTGGGGTGGAGCAAGATGGCGGTGATGAAACGTCACTACAGCGGCCGCCTCCTGGTGTACCAAGATGGCCGCCGCTCCGGAGCTAGGCCGAAGCCACGGCCTTTCCTATGGCCGAGGCTCCGGAGCGCTTCGCAGATTGCGTGGTGTGCCGATCTAAACAGGGTGACCCGTTCGGATCACGGATCGGTGACGATCCGTTGCACCACTAGCTTGAACTATGTTGCTTTGCATGTAATAAGTCCATCTCATAGATTAGTTTCACCTTTTAAGTTGCATTAGTGAAATAAATAAACGTTTGCACGATATTCTAATTTTTCGAGTATCACCCGTATAGGTAAAGTTGATCCAGGGACTATCTGATTGTCTCTCAGGATCTGGAAGGATTTCTTTCCCCTGCTGGAGCAAATTGGATCATGCTTTGCTGGGGGTTTTCGCCTTTCTCTGGATCAACTGTGGGTATAGGATTGTGTATATGGGATTGTATGATTTATTTTATTTTTTTATTGGTTTAACTAGATAGACTTGTGTCGTTTTTCAATGTAACCATGTTTGTTATTTTATAAAAACATTTCCTTTACAATCACTTTACCAGTTTTAGCCCTGAAAACCCCCCACACTAGCACAACTGTATGGTCGATGTACTGTAACAAACTGATAACTTTACTCCATAGAACGTACAGATGTACATTAAGAAGAGTGACTCATCGCTTAACCTTGAAATGTACACAGCAGTTCCGTGATCTGAGAACTCGGCAGCCGTCATTACAAGCAGCTGCCACGCACGTACAAAAGGATTTCAAATAATGAATGAAACACCTTCTTTGTAATGAATGAAAGAAATGGGCATCTATAAAAGGAAATGACAAAATAAAAAAATAAAAAGCCACTACAGAAAGGCGGAAATGATTTTTGATGAGATTTTTTTAATGAGAGTATTTAAAAAGAGGTTTCAGGTGCGTAATAGTAATTTAAGTGTTTCAGATATGAGAAGATACTTAAAGTATTACCTGTACCACTTTACAGCACATCTGTACATACTAAGATTTACTATTTATTAGATTAATGCAAGTTATACCATTTTATAAAATACTAAATAGCAATTTTCAGAGGTACTGCTTCCTACAGAACATCTAGCATGACTTTTAGATGAGAATCTGTTCTACGGTGTTCATTTTAAGAAATTTTTCTTCGATATTTCCCAGAATCTTCCCTACTGACAAAGTAATTGTCTCCTTGCTAAAACCTAAAACTAAGATTTTAACAGAACAATTAAAATTGAAATAAGGGCTGGAAAAAAACAAGGTTAAAAATGCTGCCTCCCCCTGATATTTGATGGGTCTATACTACAGCTATATTAGTCCTTATAAATTGCTTAGCACTACAGTGTCAATTGGAGATACGTTGAGTGTGGAGACTTCTGTGCATGTCTTTTCCAGTCTATCAAGCGTACTAGGTGACAAGCAGTGTGATACAAGGTTAAAGCAGCACTGCAATCCCACCGTGGGGCTTTGGGTACTCACCAGTTTACATGAGGAAATCTGTTGGCAAAACCAAAATTTGGTGTAGGGTTTAAGAGGTCAAATAAACACATTTTGGTAAAACTGTCATCTTCAAAATATTGCAGCAGCCAAACCAGGAGTGCAGTTCTGTGTTCCACTCGTGAAGGAATGTTCCTTAGGAGTGGGATAAGATTTAGTTAATAATGTGTCTTGGAGACTGTGTGGGGTCATAGTGCTCAGGTATTTACAGTGCCTTGAAAAAGTATTCATACCCCTTGAAAATTTTCCACATTTTGTCATGTTACAACCAAAAACATAAATGTATTTTATTGGGATTTTATGTGATAGACCAACACAAAGTGGCACATAATTGTGAAGTGAAAGGAAAATGATAAATGGTTTTCAATTTTTCTTTTATAAATAAATATGTAAAAAGTGTGGTGTGCATTTGTATTCCGCCCCCCTAAGTCAGTACTTTGTTGAATCCCCTTTTACTGCAATTACAGCTGCAAGTCTTTTTGGGGATGGCTCTACCAGCTTTGCACATTTAGAGTGACATTTTTGCCCATTCGTTGCAAAATAGCTCAAGCTCTGTCAGAATGGATGGAGAGTGTCTGAACAACAATTTTCCAATCTTGCCACAGATTCTCAATTGGATTTAGGTCTGGACCATTCTAAACACATGAATATGCTTTGATCTAAATAATTTCATTGTAGCTCTGGCTGTATGTTTAGGGTCGTTGTCCTGCTGGAAGGTGAACCTCCGCCCCAGTCTCAAGTCCTTTGCAGACGCTTACAGGTTTTCTTCTAAGATTGCTCTGTATTTGGCTCCATCCATCTTCCCATCATCTCTGACCAGCTTCCCTGTCCCTGCTGAAGAAAAGCATCCCCACAACATGATGCTGCCACCATGCTTCACAGTGGGGATGGTGTGGTCAGGGTGATGTGCAGTGTTAGTTTTCCATCACACATGGCGTTTTGCTTTTAGGCTAAAAAGTTAAATTTTGGTCTCATCTGACCAGAGTACCTTCTTCCACATGTTTGCTGTGTCCCACATATGGCTTCTCGCGAACTGCCAATGGGACTTCATATGGCTTTCCTTCAACGATGGCTTTCTTGCCACTCTTCCATAAAGGCCAGATTTGTGGAGTGCACAACTAAAGCCTCGTACACACAGACCGAGAAAAAAAATAGGATTTTTATAACAGCTTACCTGTAAAATCCTTTTCTTGGAGTACACCACGGGACACAGAGCTAGTCATTACATAATGGGTTAAGGGTCACCAGCGGTGATTGGACACTGGCACAACCAATGGAAGACAGTTCCCCTCCATATAACCCCTCCCATCAGGGAAGTACCTCAGTTTTGTAGCAAAGCAGTAAGGTTCCCATAAGAAGGGTGGGACCTCTGTGTCCCGTGGTGTACTCCAAGAAAAGGATTTTACAGGTAAGCTGTTATAAAAATCCTATTTTCTTTATCGTACACCACGGGACACAGAGCTAGTCATTACATAATGGGACGTCCCAGAGCAATGCTCATATGAAGGGGGGGAGACACAGATCAAACAGACCGCTTGCGGACCAGAAGCCCTATACTGCTGCCTGCAGCACACTTCGCCCGAAGGCGGAATCCTCATGTCCTTTCACATCTATTTGATAGAATTTGGAAAATGTATGGACTGAAGACCAAGTTGCAGCCTTACAGATCTGAGCCATCGAAGCCTGGTGGTGCACTGCCCATGAAGCACTTATCGCCCTGGTAGAGTGCGCCTTAACAGGAAAAGGAGGAGTCCTGTTCTTTAAACCATAAGCTTGAACAATTACTTGTCTAATCCACCTGGAAATGGTGGATTTTGATACCGCTTGGCCCTTCTTGGGACCATCTGGTAAAATAAACAAAACATCTGTTTTACGTATCTGAGCGGTTGCTTGCAGATACACCCTTACCGCTCTCACTAGATCTAGAGAGTGTAATAATTTTTCCCCCGCCGTCCGCGGGTTTGGAAAAAAGGAAGGCAGAACAATGTCTTGATTCAAGTGAAAAGCCGACACCACCTTAGGCAGAAAAGCCGGATGGGGTCGTAGTACGATCTTGTCCTTGTGACAAATTAGATAAGGCTCTTTACAAGAAAGAGCTGCTAGCTCTAATACTCTCCTAGCAGAAGCTATAGCAATCAGAAAGGCCAATTTCCTACTTAATATAATTAAAGGAATATGGCGAATAGGTTCAAAAGGTTGCTTTTGCAACACTGACAATACCAAATTCAAATCCCATGGACACAAGGGAGACCTGACTGGAGGATTTATCCTCAGTACCCCCTGAATGAATGTCCGAACTAGGGAGTGAGATGCCAATGGTCTCTGAAAGAAGACTGATAGAGCCGATATTTGCCCTTTGATGGTGCTAAGGGCTAATTTCATATCCACTCCTAACTGGCAAAAAGCAAGAATCCTACTTATTTCATATTTCAGAGGATTCCAACTTCTGGATTCACACCAGGAAACGTATGCTTTCCAGACTCTATGATAGATGAGTCTGGAGGCTGGCTTTCTAGCATTAATGAGCGTAGAAAGAGCCAGGCCAGAGACCCCTCTCTTTTTCAAAATGCGGGTCTCAGCAGCCAGGCCGTCAAATTTAGCCTTTGTAAGGAAGGGTGGAATACTGGACCCTGTGACAACAGGTCGTGTCGAAGTGGAAGCTTCCAGGGCCTTCCTATCGCCATTTTTACGATCTCGGCGTACCAAGGCCTCCTGGGCCAGTTTGGGGCCACTAGGATTACTGGTATTCCCTCCTCCTTGATCCTGCGAAGCAGTCTTTGTAGAAGAGGGATCGGAGGGAATGCATAGATCAGTGAGAACTGATTCCATGGAGTTATTAGAGCGTCTGTCCCGTAGGCTAGAGGATCTCTCGTTCTGGACACAAAGTTGTCCAATTTCTTGTTGAACCTGGAAGCTAGCAGGTCTACATCTGGGTTTCCCCATCTCAGACATATGGCCTGAAAGATCTCTGGGTGAAGAGACCACTCTCCTGGTAGCAGCTGCTGACGACTCAGGTAGTCTGCTTGCCAGTTTTCTATCCCTGGAATGAAGATTGCAGAGATGCAAGGTACATGCTCTTCTGCCCATGCCAAGATCCGGTTCACCTCTCTTTGGGCTGCCCGACTGTGGGTGCCTCCTTGGTGATTGATGTAAGCTACTGCCGTAGCATTGTCGGATTGAACCCGAACTGGGTAGCCCTGTAACCTGTATGTCCAGGTTTTGAGGGCTAGATATACTGCACGGATCTCTAGCACGTTGATGGGCAGGATCCCCTGAGTCTTGGCCCAGGTTCCCTGGGTAGAAGCCTCCTCGAATACTGCACCCCAGCCCGATAGGCTGGCATCCGTAGACACCACCTTCCAGGCTGCTGGGAGGAAGCACTTTCCCTTCCGTAAATTCTTGGCTTCTAGCCACCAATTGAAGCTGTGGCGTACTTGTGAGGACAGGCGCATGGGTATATCCAGAGCTTGGCTCTTTCTGTTCCAGGAGGCTAAAATATTGCCTTGAAGTAGTCTCGAATGAAACTGGGCGTAAGGGACCGCCTCGAAGGAGGCTACCATCTTTCCCAATAGTCTCATGCAAAGGCGAATAGACGGCCTCTTGTTTGCTTTGACCTTGTGGATCAGGTCTTTCAGAGACTGTATCTTTGGCTCTGGCAGGTATACCCTGTTTTGGGCTGTATCTATGATCATGCCCAGGTACACTATCCTTCTTTGGGCCTGGAGAGAGGATTTTTGTAAGTTTATAATCCATCCTAAATGCTCCAGGTATCCTACTGTAGTGTCTACAGCGTGATCCAATCCCTCCTTTGACTGATCTATTAATAGTAGATCGTCTAGATAGGCTGTTACCGCAATGCCCCGTGTTCTCAGGTTTGCTAACATAGGAGCTAGCACCTTTGTGAATACTCTGGGCGCGGTGGCTACACCAAATGGCAGGGCCACAAATTGAAAGTGGCGATCTTCTACCGCAAACCTTAGGAATCTTTGGTGAGCGGGGAGGATTGGTATGTGTAGATATGCGTCTTTGATATCTATGGACGCAATGAATTCTCCGCCTTTTAAAGTAGCGACCACGGATCGAATCGTTTCCATTCGAAAATGGCGAACGTTCAGAAACCGGTTTAGATTTTTTAGATCCAGGATGGGTCTGACTTCTCCGTTCGGTTTTGGAATCACAAAGAGGTTTGAGTAAAAACCTGAACCTTGCTCCTTTTGGGGTACCTCTGTAACCACACCTTGAGCTATTAAGTGATTCAAACCTTTGAAGAAGGATCCTCTTTTTTGTGGATCCTTGGAGAGTCTTGAACTTCGGAATTGAGAAGATGGGATCTCTCGAAATTCCAGTCTGTACCCTGAGGATATTGTGGATACCACCCATTTGTCCTGGGTTTCTGTCCGCCAAGTCGCTGAGAACTGACGAAGCCTTCCCCCCACTCGGCCGAGCGGGGGCGCCCCTTCAATGAGAGGTTTTGGGGGCTTGCTTATTAGCTCTTGAACCCCACGGCTTCTTGTTCTTCTGAGCCTGTTCTTTGGCTTTTTTGGGCGGCTGAAAAGGCCGTCGCCACTGGCTGGAGTCAGATTTCCCGGGAGCTGGGGAGAGAGTGTGTTTAAAACAAGGTCTCTTGTTTTTCTTTTTCTCAGGTAAAAGTGTCGTTTTACCACTTGATATCTTTTGGATATATCTTTCTAAATCTTCCCCAAAAAGGCGTTCGCCATGGAACGGGAAACTTGCCAACAACTTTTTGCATGGGGCTTCCGCTGACCAATGCTTAAGCCAAAGTACTCTGCGCATCTGTACCAGCTGGAGTGTAAGGCGTGATGCCTGTATGATAGAATCTCTCATGGCATCCACTGTGAAGCATAAGGCTTTAGGCAAATTCTCCCAATTTTTAGCCTGCTCTGAAGGCAGCTCCTTCAGCCCCTGCTTTACCTGTTGGCTGACGACCTGACACATACCGACTGCTGCTACTGCAGGTTGGATAATTGAGCCGGCCAAAAGGAAGGAGGATTTCAGTAGGGATTCCAACTTCTTCTCAGAAGGATCTTTAAACACTTGTACATTATCCACTGGACATGTCAGGTTTTTATTTACACAAGAAATAGCCGCATCTACCGTAGGCAGGCTCCATTTCTTTAAAAAATTTTCCTCCATAGGATAAAGAATGTTAAACTTTTTTGGAGGTGAAAAACGCTTATCTGGATGTTGCCAGTCTGCGTACAATAGATCCTCTAGTAACGGATGAACCGGGAAGGAGCATGCACCTTGCAGGGATCTTAATGATCCTAGGGAGGAGACAGGTGATTCTGTTACCTCCAAAGAGGGTAACCTAAATGCAGCTCGCACGGCTCCTGCATAGCATTGCACCTGTGACTTTAAAATCTGGGATACCGAAAAAGGCTCATCCGATATCCCTGATCCGTCTGACTCCTCATCCTCTGCTGATGTAGCCTCCTCCTCATCCTCCTCCTCCTCAGGTACTTCTGAAGGGAGGTCCAATACTGGAGGAGATCTTTTTCGCTTATTGTCCTTTTTAGAGGATTTAGCGATTAAAGTAGCAATTTTCTCCTCCAGATTATTTAGGGCAGCTGATAAAGTGTCCTCAGTGACATATGCAGGCCCAGGCTTCACTGGGGAAGCCGCCATACCTGACAGAGGTAATGGCTCATCCTGTACAGGTGCATTTGGCAACACAGGAGAGGAAGGTACCGAGTCAGCACAGCTAGAGCCTCCTGTCTCAGGCGGCGGTGCTCTTTTATCTCTTTTTGTCCGCATTACTTCCCCTGGAAGACTTACTGTTTAGACAAAATACAAGGTACCTAAATGCATATACTACCGTGTTCAGTTTAGCAAATACATTAAGTATGCAACTTTTAACACATAACTATGCATAACATGGATGTCTTCTAGGAAGTACCCAGTCCAACCACATGGAGTCTTACGTCCCTGTATAGCTGCTGTGTTTCTCTGCCAGGAACAAGAGAACTAACGAGCTTGCTTGCTGCTGCAGTGCTTTTTACACTGACAGTCTTTTAAATTTGGCGCCGTTTCTGTGCCTGCGCGCGCCACGTGCCCGCGCACGCCTTCGGCCCCCCCCCCTCCGATAAAGCGCGCTCCCGCGCCGGCCTTTAGCACTATGGTGGTGGCCATAGTGAGAGAGAACTCTCATTAGCCCCTGTCCCCACTTACCTGCATCTGCAGGTGTCTGTATCGGCCACCAAAAGGAGGAGCGGGGTGCTCAAGCAAGCTCAGCAGCGGAGGTGGCGGAGGTGACGAGCAGTGTACTTCGCCGAAGCCGACACTGAACAGAGTGAGGTGAGTATATTCAGCTCTTTACTCCCCCCAGTGGTGGAAAAAAAGAAGACATCCACTTCTTGAAAAAAAGGTCCCAACTTATTTTTTTTTTTTTTATGGACCTTCTAATCTTACCTTATCCACGCCGCAGGTTTTTCTGCTGAAAGTTTTCAGACAGATACCAAACTTCACCCTTCACGGTGGGCTATGTGTGCCAACCTTCAGGGATATGGGTTCCTATTTAAAGGATACCTCTCCCCTGGGCCTTGTACAAGACTCTTACCAGGACTTTATAGCGAAATAGCGAAAGTGCTGGATCTTAGAGCCCAGTCCTCCGAAGAGAGACATTACAGGCGACGCCTCATGGATGAGGCCCGGATCCCATCCAGATTCAGCTCACTTGTAGGCGTCTTGGATGGATCCGAAAGCATAGCTCTTTTACCCCCAGAGGGTCTCTTTGGTAGAGCTTTCCTTTAGCACCTCCTAACGCGTCCAACACCTTTCGACACTGGCGAAAAAACTGAGGTACTTCCCTGATGGGAGGGGTTATATGGAGGGGAACTGTCTTCCATTGGTTGTGCCAGTGTCCAATCACCGCTGGTGACCCTTAACCCATTATGTAATGACTAGCTCTGTGTCCCGTGGTGTACGATAAAGAAACCAGTTTTTCCCTGATGAGATTCTTGACAAGAATCTTGTCCTGGCCGAGTGTACACACGCTCGATTTAAAAGAACCGCCATTCTTTTGAATGGAATGAACGCTGTCACGTCATCGACTACGACGAGCGTGCGCTTGTCACATTCAATGCCGTCGCTGCCATCTTGCTACACCCTACCTATTCCTAGGAAGCTCCCGCGCATGCGTCAGTCATTTCGAGCATGCGCGGGTTTCCACGGCGAGAGGTAAGTGTACACACTGTCGGGTTTCTCGTCGGGAAACAGGCCGACGAGAAAATAGAGAGCAGGTTCTCTATTTTTCTCGTCGTGATTCTGGCCAGTTTTCTTGACGAGAAACCTGAAAGCCTTGTACACACGCACGGTTTACTCGGCAAGAAAGCTCTGCCAGCAATTTTCTTGCTGGTTCTTGCCCAGAAAACCAGTCGTGTGTACGAGGCTTAATAGTTGTCCTGTGGACAGATTCTCCCACCTGAGCTGTGGATCTCTGCAGCTCCCCCACAGTTACCATGGACCTCTTGACTGTTTCTCCGATTAATGCTCTTCTTGCCCGGCCTGTCAGTTTAGGTGGATGGCAATGTCTTGGTTAGTTTGCAATTTTGCTATACTCTATTTTCCATGATGGATTGAACAGTGCTCCGTGAGAAGTTCAAAGCTTGGGAATTAGTTTTTATAACCTAACCCTGCTTTAAAACTTCTCCACAACTTTATCCCTGACCTGTCTAGTGTGTTCCTCGGCCTTCATGATGCTGTTTGTTCAGTAAGGTTCTCTAACAAACCTCTGAGGGCCTCACAGAACACCCTGTGTTTATACTGAGATTAAATTACACACAATTGGACTCTATTTACTAATTAGGTGACTTCTGAAGGCAATTGGTTCCACTAGATTTTAGTTAGTGGTATCAAAGTAAAGGGGGCTGAATACAAATGCACGCTACACTTTTCAGATATCTATGTGTAAAGAAAATTGAAAACCATTAATCACTTTCCTTCCACTTCACAATTGTGTGCCACTTTGTGCTGGTCTATTACATAAAATCCCAATAAAATACATTTACGTTTTTGGTTGTAACATGACAAAATGTGGGAAATTTCAAGGGGTATGAATACTTTTTCAAGGCACGGAAGGGGCCCATTTAAATTTAAAATTAGATTGTAGTCTAGATAGAGAGGCAGGGGAAACCGCTACAGCCAACACCTCCCATTTTTGAATTTTAGATTACATAGTGCAAAAGCAAAGTCTAATGTATATTAAATATGGAATAATAATGGATGCCAATGAATTTTGCAGATTTCAAGTTAGTTCGTAGAAAATTATGGGCTCTTTTTTTCATTGTCAAGAAATTTGTCCATGGCTGTACTTTACTTTGTTTCGCTCCCCTGCACTCCTTTTAAGACCCAATAAAATTACCTGCAACCTACAGGTATGTGAGCGCATGTGACACTCTCCCCTCCCATGCGATAGCACTGACACTAAGGCATCCACCTCTGTCACAGAGGTCAGAAAAAAAAGGCCTATTGTATGCTTCAAGCATTAAATGGAGACTGTGCAGGGTTCACCCTCCTCTCTCCTGGCTACTACAGCAGGGGAGCAAAGAGAAAGTATTATAAGCTACTGTTTGGGCCACAATGGATAAAGCAGGGGTTTACCTCAAGTAATTGTTCAATGTCAGGCTGTACTTGTCCTCCTCCTCACATTTCATTTATTCACTGCACTGGCTGAAGAATGAACAATCGTCATAAGGGAGGAATGTCAGAAACAGATACTATAGGCCTAACTCTTTGCAGAAAGTCAGGCGCATGCTTTTACTGGAAAAGGTCTCTTTGAAAAGCATACAACATAAGGCTCCATGTACACAGAAGCTCAAAAACGGTCATTTTTAAAGCAGAAGAAAAAGCTAGCTTTTATTAGCGTTTTTCAGTGTAGCTTTTTTTTTCTTTTTTTTTTTCAATGGACCAAAAAACGCAAAAAACACTTGCGGCCAGCGTTTTTGAGCGTTTGAGCGTTTTTCGGCATTTTGCGTTTTTTTCTGCCGAAAAACTGCACTTTGAATGCGAATTTCTTGCATTCAGAAAAAAGCCCATTAACTCCACTGCTCATTAAAGCTAAAAAACGTTATGTGTACATGAACACATAGGCTAACAGAGTGCAGTTAATGGGCTTTTTGAAAAAAACGCCAAAACACCAATAAACTGCAGTTTATCAGCTTCTGTGTACATGGAGCCTTAATGATATCACTGTTTAATTAATATTTTAAAAACAAAAAAGTGGTGGAAGTTTATATATCATTTTAAGATTTTGAAATTTCCTGTCTAGTAAATACTTACAGCTATTATGGAATAATTTGCTATAGAACAAAGCTACATTAATAAATATAAAGCATTCCCATACATATATAATGACAGTTAACACATTAGTGCTTTCACAAAAGTCCAACATAGACTTTTCTTTATTAGATTACTGCTTTAATGGGACTGTCATGTGGGAATCATGGAGGCAGCCATTCCTGAACTCTCTTTTTGAGAATGCCAGTACCCAAGGATGTCATGCTGAAGCTCTGTCTAAAATGGGGTCTGAGTTACCTGGAACAAAGTACCGGTAACATAGGTTTAAAAAGGACACAAATACATCTAGTTCAACCAAGAAAAAAATACTACTACTACTACTACTACTACTACTACTACTACTACTACTACTACTACTACTACTACTACTACTACAATCCCATATACACAATCCTTCACCCACAGTTGATCCAGAGGAAGGCAAAAAACCCCAGCAGAGAATGCTCCAATTTTCTCCAGCAGGGGAAAAATTCCTTCCTGATACGTCGAGAGGCAATCGGATTTTCCCTGGATCAACTTTACCTATAAATGTTAGTACCCAGTTATATTCTGTACATTTAGGAAAGAATCCAGCCCTTTTTTAAAGCAATCTACTGAACTGGCCAGAACACCTTCTGGAGGGAGTCTATTCCACAGCTCTTACTGTGAAGAAACCTTTCCGTATTTGGAGATGAAATCCCTTTTCCTCTAGACGTAAAAAGTGCCCCCTTGTCCTCTGTGATGACCTTAAAGTGAATAACTCAACACCAAGTTCACTATATGGACCACTTATGTATTTGTACATCTTGATAATATCCCCCCTTAATCTCCTCTTCTCAAAAGGGAATAGATTCAGTTGCTCTAAATCTTTCCTCATAGCTGAGCTCCTCCATGCCTCTTATCAGTTTGGTTGCCCTTCTCTGCACTTTCTCCAGTTCCCCGATATCCTTTTTGAGAACTGGTGCCCAAAACTGAATTTCATATTCCAGATGAGGTCTTACTAATGATTTGTACAGGGGCAAAATTATAATCTCTCTCTCTGGAGTCCATACCTCTCTTAATACAAGAAAGGACTTTGCTCCTTATTAAGCTTATGATCTACCAAAACCCCTAGATCCTTCTCCACCATTGATTCCCCCAGTTTTACTCCCCCTTGTATGTATGATGCATGCATATTCTTACCTCCAAGTGCATAACTTTACCCAGATACAGAACAGATAAATAGATTAAAAATTATGATACTTTATGACACTCATGTACAGTATATGACTGTTCTGGGTCTGTGACTCTCACAAGCCTGAAACTAGCATATACTCCAGCAAGTCATCAATGGCGGCACCCATACTTTCCTTGTGACAGTATCACTTTGAAGTGTTCTTTTCTTACAGGCGCTGACCTTGACAGTATAAATAAAAAGGGCCCGTATGTCAATTCCAGCTTCTATGAATGACACAGGATCTATGAATGGAGGGGCAGAGCTATCAATTATCCACCTGTTCCCCATTCAAAGATCCTGTAGTATGGGGAGGGGAGGACGGAGGAAGATTTCTCCTAAAAGATGAAGAATCCATATGAAAACCATCATACAATAAAGTTCCTTGTGCCGATTTACATGTTTTTGGTTTTAGATAAACGTAGGCTTTAAAAGCTGAACTCTGGGTAAAATCCAAAAGGTTAACCTAGCAGTGGGGCTCCCCCCTGCACTGCACATTAGATGCTCATTTTTTGTCTTGGGGAATGCAATTTTACTTACCTTTTTCTTCACTCTTGCAGGTTCCCCCCCAAGTGAATGACCAGTCCCCAAGCTGCTTCTGTTCATCAGTCGCAGGTACGCGGACATCATGTACAATGAATGTAGTATGAGCCGTCCTGCATTGTGAGGATGTGTGTCCATATCCCAGAGCATTGGCAAGAAGAGAAGAGTGCTGGCTGCTAGGGAGCAGGGGATAACTTAAAGCAGCACTTTACCCATAACAATTTGATAAAAATAATGTTCTTTAGCAAGGAACACACATTCCACAATAATAATTATGCTGCCAAAATTAGTGTGTGCTGTAAATTGCCTCCAGCGTTGCTACTATTTCTTCCTTGCGGAGGCTGATATTTTGCTGAAGTCCAGAGCCCCTGAACAACAATAAATCATAAAGCGGAACTAAAAACATTTATTCATTGGTTTAAAAAAAAAAAAAAAAAAATTACATTTCTGGAATGCCAGGATTGCCAACTGTCACATTTTGCTTGTGTCCTCAACCAAAACTGTCCAACCATCAAATGTCTGGTGTCATAACTGATCACATGTGCAGCACCATGGCAGTTGCAGATCAAACAGAAGCAGCTTCCTTGGCTGTAAAGGATAGGAGGGTGTAACTCCGCTTTAAGGCTGTCAGCAGATCGGCCTCTACAAACTCTGGAATGCCTAAAAATGGAGAGCAACTGAGCATGTGCAGAGCAGGGTGAGACAGTATTACTTGATTTCAATTAGCATAGGGATTTTTACATTTTTGCATAGCTATACCTGCAAAAGGGGCCAGCATAAATTGATCCTGCAGGACTTAATTTTCTGACTAAAGTTCTACTTTAAAGAGGAGCTCCGCCCCCAAGCAAATAAACTGTAGCTACTGACTTTTAATATTAGGACACATACCTGTCCTGCAATCCAGCGATGTCGGCATCCCAGCTGATGTTTCCATCGGCTCTTGGGTTCTGCTGCCACCATTCGTAGTAAGGGAACCCAGCAGTATAGCCTTTCGGCTTCACAGCCAGTACCCTACTACGCATGTGCGAAGCGTGCTACGTTTTCTGAAAGGCAGGCGGTGGAGGAAGGAGTAGGGGGCCAAACTTCCGAGAGATCTTGTCACCTGTCAATAATAGGTACCCGCTCCCCGCCGAAAGGTGCCAAATGTGGCACCGGAGGGGGGGCTGATAAGCGTAGCTTCCACTTTTGGGTGGGACTCTGCTTTAAGTAAAACTGCCTTTAATGTTTCCATAGAGAAAAGCAAGCATTCAACCCTAGTAATTCAGAGGGAGCCCACTGCAAGGGTACGTTTAGATTTTACCTGGAGTTCAGCTTTAAGCAGTGATGTGGAGCTCTCGCTCTTCCAAATTATATAAAATGTAAATATGTTGCTAAACTTCATAACATGGGAATGACCACTTAATGTTAGTAGATTTTTCACATAAATATATTAGCTATACTATACAGTACGTAGAAAACCAATAGCTGGGGACTTTAACAGTGTTACGAATATACACAGAAAACTATTAATAAAAATATATATTCCCACGTACATGGATTTATGTGGGAAGTTCTGTCTTCATCTGTTGACCATCTATAGAGATTTTCACATGGATGGGCTTGTTAAAAGGTCATTTAACTAATATAAACCGAGATGAACCACTAGATTTCAGTATACAGCCATACATTTTTCAAAACACACTAATCTGTGTTGTATTGGTAATTCATGTTATTACGCTGTGCCCTCAGTAATGTGTTTATTGCGGGTTAATTCAGCGTTTGGATTAAATACCTCCACATTTCTTCAAGTAGTGATTACATGAATATTCATGAAGCACAGAGCAGTCATTTTGTCTCTTCAGCGCCCAGGGAAAATGATCCCCTTTAACCCCTTTGAACAATGAAAGAGATAACGCAAACAATGATAACACATTGCAGTAGATCCAGTGGGAACCAGGATTTGCCATGTAGACTGGGCACAAGACGGCATGGGAAAACCCCTCCCACTCAGCATGTCTTTCCTTATGGAGTCATTGCAAAATGTTCAGAAAACGGTGCAACTTTTTCTTAAAGGCACTTTTCTAACACTGCTAATCTATGTATACACCATTTTGTTCCCACTCCACCACCGTCCATGATTTATAAACATAATACAAGAAAAATTAAAGCATTCCCCCCCCCCCCGGGTAAGAGCCCTTTCACACTGGGGCGCGGGCCGCATTAGCGATAAAGCGTCGCTAGTTTTAGTGATGTGCGGGTGGGAGTGGGGCGCTTTTAACCCCAAAAAAGGGGTTAACAAGGTGTTAAAAGCGCCCAGAATGCGCCGCTGCCGAATCGATCTGCAGGCGCTTTGGCAGTGGTACCCATGGATTTCAATGGCAGGGGCGGTTTAGGAGCGGTGTATACATCGCTCCCGCACCGCCCCAAAAACGCTGCTTGAAGGCCTTTTTTTTTTCGATACCGCAAGCACACACACCCCCCCCCCCAGTGTGAAAGCACTCAGGCTTTCACACTGGGGAGGCTTGAGAGGCGCTTTTTGGGCGCTATTTTTTGTGATAAAATGCCTGAAAAGTGCCTTCAGTGTGAAAGTGCGTCTTACTGATCACATGGCAGAGGTTTTATATTTCCACACTGCAAGCTAGAAAACTACACAATTAACTGGCTGCTGTGGGCAATACCATAACTCTCCCAAATTTCCAGCCTCAATAAATTATGCTCAAAGTCTCAGACAAGAACGCACACTAATATAAACTAGACACTCATTTGCTAGTTCCCGATTTTGAAGCCAACGCGGCAGGCTCTGGTCTCCACCTCTTCAGCACTTCCCAGAGCACTCTCCTTGGGCTTTTTCACACAGGTGTTGAAAATAGACAGGTCGGTCACATTTTTACCACTTTCCAGCCACCTATAAACGCCACGCAAAACTGTTAAAATGGTGATCAGTAGGAGATTGTACACATAGATTAATTACCTCGCGTTGCATTGAGGCAAAAAATAAATAAATACAAAATGCTGCCTGCAGAGTTTGGCAGGTGTTGGGACGTTGCAACCACCTCTATTCACCTCTATTGAAATGGGCCACAAACACGCCATAAACATGCCTATAGTGTTTACAGCATGGTTGCAAAACATCAAAAGAGTGATTATTTCCCATTTTAGCCTCATAAAAAAAAAAAGAAAGCTCCCAGGGCATTTGATGTCACCTGATGCGACTTGAACAGCTATGTGGCATGTCCGAAACACTCATTAACGTTACAGGTGTGTCAATGCGCCTTTAAACTCAACATATGTGTAAAAACCCTTCCACTTTTGTAGACAAATTTCGGAAACTCCCACTACGTGTGTCTGTTAGGTGTTCCCATCCACACAACATACATAAAAATTATTTAAAAAAAAGATTTGGTGTTTATTGGCGTCTTTGAAGCAGTCTTTTACATAGGGCTTCATAAGCAGCTTGATTCATTCATAATAACTTGAAAAAAATAGGATTTTTATAACAGCTTACCTGTAAAATCCTTTTCTTGGAGTACATCACGGGACACAGAGCGACATAGTCATTACTAATGGGTTATATAGATACCGTCAGGTGCTGGCACTGGCAACTTCCAAAACCGGAAGTACCCTCCCCTATATAAGCCCCTCCCATCCGGGAGCACCTCAGTTTTGTAGCAAAGCAATAAGTGTCCCCAAAGAGGGGTGGGAGCTCTGTGTCCCGTGATGTTCTCCAAGAAAAGGATTTTACAGGTAAGCGGTTATAAAAATCCTATTTTCTTTCTCATACATCACGGGACACAGAGCGACATAGTCATTACTAATGGGATGTCCTAAAGCAATGCCAAATGAGGGGGGGGGGGATACACCATATATAAGCTGAGCGCTATCAGACATGAGGATCTTTTGCGGCCTGCAACACACTGTGCCCAAAGGCGACATCCTCCTGACTGCTAACGTCCACCTGGTAGAACCTAGTAAACGTGTGAACTGAAGACCATGTTGCGGCCTTACAGATTTGAGCCAGGGAGGCCTGGTGATGCACTGCCCATGAAGTTCCAACTGCTCTCGTGGAGTGCGCTCTAACTTTGAACGGAGGCGGTCTCCTTCTCAAGCCATAGGCTTGTATTATGACCTGTCGAATCCACCTGGCTAAAGTAGATTTTGACGCTGCCTGACCCTTTCTGGGGCCTTCCGGCAGAATAAACAAAGTATCCGTTCTGCGAATCTGAGCAGTGGCTTTTAGATAAGCTTTAACTGCTCTTACTACATCCAAAGAATGCAATAACTTTTCCTCTACCGAAGTAGGTCTGGGGAAAAAAGAAGTTAGAACCACATCTTGGTTCAAATGAAACCTCGATACCACCTTAGGAAGAAAGGCTGGCTGAGGACGTAATACTACTCTGTCCTTATGGATAACCAGATATGGCTCCCTACAGGACATAGCTGCTAATTCCGACACTCTTTTAGCCGAACAAATGGCTACTAGAAAAATCAATTTCCTGGTGAGAAGCACCAAAGAAATATGCTGTAATGGTTCAAATGGTTGTTTCTGTAAAACCGACAGAACCAAGTTTAGATCCCATGGACATATGGGAATATTAACCGGAGGACTAATACGCATCACTCCTTGTATAAAGGCTTTGACTAGTGAATGCGAAGCCAAGGGCCTTTGAAAAAATATTGACAAGGCCGAAATCTGACCCTTGATAGTACTCAAGGCAAGCTTTCCTATCTACAGCCCATTGTAGGAAGTCCAGAATCCTACCTATTACGTATTTACGTGGATGCCATTTCTTGGCCTCACACCAGGCGATGTACGCCTTCCAGATTCTATAGTAGATCTGCCTGGATACCGGCTTCCTGGCATTGATCATGGTAGATACCACAGCATTAGAGAGCCCTCTCTTTTTTAGAATGTGGGCTTCAATAGCCAGGCTGTCAAACCTAGGGCTGGTAAGGAAGGGTGGTATATCGGTCCTTGCGAAAGCAGGTCCGGACGATGTGGGAGGGTCCAAGGACTCCCCACAGACATTTTTACAATCTCCGCGTACCATGCTCTTCGGGGCCACGCTGGAGCCACCAGAATCACTGGTTTCTTTTCTACCCTGATTCTGCGGAGTAATCGAGGTAACAATTGTGGCGGTGGGAATGCATATATCAGCTTGAACTGATCCCAAGGGAACACTAGGGCATCCGAGCCGCAAGCTAGGGGATCCCTTGTCCAAGAGACAAACCTGTCCACTTTTGTGTTGAATCTGGATGCTAGCAGATCTACATCCGGTGTTCCCCACCGCTGACATATTGTCCGGAAAACCTCGGGATGAAGGGACCATTCCCCTGGGCATAATTGTTGGCGACTTAGAAAGTCCGCCTTCCAATTCTCCACTCCTGGAATGAATACCGCAGATATGGCTGGGACATATCTTTCTGCCCATCTCAGGATGTAATTTACTTCCCTTTGGGCTGCACGACTCCTGGTGCCCCCCTGACGATTGATATATGCCACTGCTGTGGCATTGTCTGATTGAATTCTGACAGGGGACCCTTGGAGTTTGGATGTCCATGCTACTAGGGCATACCGGGCTGCTCGTATCTCTAAGAGATTGATGGGCAGGGCCTTTTCCGCATCCGACCATCTGCCCTGGAGAGACCATTGCTCCAGCACTGCTCCCCAGCCTATAAGGCTGGCATCTGTAGTGACCACCTTCCAGGAAATCGGACTGAAGGATTTCCCTCTTTCCAGATTCTGGGGAACCAACCACCAGCGGAGGCTCTTGCGAACGGAAGGGGACAAGGACATTGGTAAGTCCAGAGCCTGAACTTTTTTGTTCCAGGCTGACAGTATGGCCCTTTGCAACTTCCTTGAATGGAATTGACCGTAGGGTACTGCTTCGAATGATGCCACCATTTTTCCCAGCAGCCTCATGCACAGGCGTATGGATGGCTGTCTTTTTGAACCCACTAAGTGGATCAAATCTCTCAAAGACGACCCCTTTTCTTGAGGCAAGAAAATTTTTCTCTGGTCTGAATCCAGCCTTAGCCCCAAGTATTCCAGACTTTTGACTGGTTTTAGGGCTGACTTGTCTCGGTTGATAATCCAACCGTGATATTCCAGATACTTGATTGTCTCGTGAACAACCACTTCTAGTTTTTCCACTGAGTGGTCTATCAGCAACAAGTCGTCTAGATATGCCATTATCGTTACACCTCGTGTTCTTAGATTGGCCAATAATGGGGCCAGAATTTTTGTGAACACTCTTGGTGCTGTGGCCAGACCGAAGGGTAAGGCTCTGAACTGAAAATGGCGCCCTTCTACCGCAAAGCGTAGAAATTTTTGGTGGGCTGGAAAGATGGGAATGTGCAAATAAGCATCTTTGATGTCGATCGAGGCTAACCATTCCTCCCCTTGTAGGGCAGTGGCTACCGACCGGATCGACTCCATCCAGAAAGTCCTGATATGTAGGAATTTGTTTAGCCCTTTTAGATTTAATATGGGCCTCACGTCCCCGTTTGGCTTCGGGACTGTAAAGAGGTTTGAGTAAAACCCGAACCCCCATTCTTCCAGGGGAACCTCTATAATTACTGCTTGGAGCAATAATTGTTCTAGTGCCAACAGGAGGGATCCTCTCTTCTGGGGATCCCTTGGCACGTTTGACCTTATAAAGCGGGAAGGAGGGGAGTTTTTTAAACTCCAATTTGTATCCCAGATCTACTGCGGAGAGCACCCATCTGTCTCGGATCGTGTCCCGCCAGGTCTCTGTGAACAACTGAAGTCTTCCCCCCACCCGATTGGGTGGGGGCAACCCTTCATGCATTTGACTTTGGGGGAGGTTTTGTACCTCTCCTGCTCCAGGGCTTCTTGTTACCCTGCAATTGTCCCTGATTTTTACCTCCGGGATTTGACCGAGGAGGCCGTCGGAACTGTTTCACAGCCGATGTCCTAGGGACTGGAGAGGCAGGCCTCTTAAAAGAGGGACCTCTAACTCTATTTTTAACCGGCAAAAGTGTACTTTTACCGCTGGAAATTCTCTGGATATATTTGTCCAGGTCTTCCCCGAATAAGCGTTCACCATGAAATGGGAAGCTGACCAGCAATTTTTTACAGGGAGCTTCAGCAGACCAGTTTTTGAGCCATAGAAGCCTGCGCATATGTACTACAGACAGCGTAAGGCGGGAGGCCTGATGGATTGAATCCTTTATAGCGTCCACCGCAAAGCATAAGGCTCTAGGTAGATCAGCTAGGGCAAGAGCCTGCTGATCTGGCAAGTCTCTTAAGACCTGTTTCAACTGATCCTTCACTGCTTGGCAGACCCCAATAGCTGCCACTGCTGGTTGTGTCACCAATCCTGCTGTAGAAAAAGCAGATTTTAATAAGGACTCCAATTTTTTATCTATTGGGTCCTTGAACATTTGGACATTATCCACCGGACATGTCAGTGATTTATTCACACAAGAGATGGCAGCGTCCACTGTAGGGACCCTCCATTTTCTGATGAACTTATCCTCCATGGGATAGACCACCGGAAATCTCTTGGGGGGAGTAAATATTTTGTCAGGATGCTCCCAATCCTGGTAAATGAGCCCTTCCAGTAAAGGATGGATCGGAAAGGAACAAACAGTCTGGGGAGCTTTTAGCGACCCCAACGAGGAGACAGAAGTGGATGATGGCTCCGCAAGTGGCATTTTAAATGCTGATCGGACCATATTAGTCAGGGACTGAACCCATAACCTTTCAGCATGTGATGCTGAGAACGGCTCTTCCACTGTTGATTCCTCTACAACCGAATCGACCTCATCCTGATCCCCTTCAGGTAGGTCGATCCCTGTATGGGACTGTTGCTCTGTTAACAGGCACTCTGAGGGAGGAGACGGAGATCGGGCGCTTTTCTCCTGTGACAGGGAAGCCGCGATCAATGCTGACAATCTCTCTTCCAGCCCTCCCAGAGCTGAGGAAAAAACCTCCTCTGTTACATACACAGGAGCAGGTGAACTGAGGACAGCCACAGTACCAGGTACTCCTGAGGGTGCTCTACGGTCACTAACCTCTGATTCTTCAGGGGAGACTGGTGCAGCCAAAGCATGCCCAAGATCCTCAGAGCCCGATGGAGACCCCCTATTCCTCCTGGAATTTCTAGTCCCGGAGTTTTTAGACGGCATATTCCTAAGCCACAAAGCTGAGGTATTCCAGCCGAAATACACCAGTTACTGACAATAGTCTAGCATAAATGCTGCTATAAGAAACAGTTGGTGTCTACTAATGTGCCTTTCTAGGGGATGCCTGTATCAACCGCTTGCTGTATGCCTTCTTTAAATGTTGCCAGCTCTGTCTCTGTACCTCATAGCCAGCTCACCACACAAAATTGTGGTTTTTAACATGCTGGGATGCCCGCACATGCGCAGAAGCGCTGCGGCGCGCACAGAGCGTCATCCCCCAGGCTCCGCCCCCTTTCCCGGCTCACCTCTATATATAGAGGCGCGTGCACGCGCACGCGCGCGGCCACGTGCGCCTTCGGTGCTAATTTCGAAAATGGAAACCAGGGACAAGAGCCAGGGCCCCTTTGCCGCAGGCCGGGGGATGGACGAGCATTGCAACATGGCAGAGGAAGCAGTTTCCCATAAGAGAACTCACCATCTGCCTGGACTTGCTCTGATGAAAAGAAACGTTCCACAGCGGCCTCTAGTGGACAAACACAGGTACCGCAGTCTAATATATTAAATATATATAAAAAAATTTTTTTTTTTTTTCTTGACCACCATTAAAAATTATTAAATTTTTTTAGTAGTTACAGGCATGCACAGAATTTTGCGGGAATACCATTAGGTAACAGACAGAAAGACAAATTTGGCTTGGGGGTCCCCCAATAGAACCAAGTTCCTGGGGGCCCCCACTTACCTGTTCCCCGCCGCAGGACTTTGGTCCACAAAAGCCCAAACTTCACCTATCACGGCAGGCATTGTAATCAAACCTTCAGGGACCGGGTTCCCAAGGATTCCACTCCCCTGGACCTGTATAGCACCCTGCACAGAAAACATCTTGGTCGTGGGTATGACCAGAGCTCTGGATCCCAGGGTCCAGCTCTCCTAAGAGAAGCATTACAGGCAAAACCTTGCTCTTCTCTGCAAGGCCCGGGTACCGACCGTTTAGCTATGAAGCTTTTTTGGTCGGATCCGGAATAGCTTACTGAGGCCCAAAAGAACCTGTACGCAAGCTCAGTGAAAAACACATGTTTCTTCTTGGCCAACACCTTAGACACTGGCAAAAAACTGAGGTGCTCCCGGATGGGAGGGGCTTATATAGGGGAGGGTACTTCCGGTTTTGGAAGTTGCCAGTGCCAGCACCTGACGGTATCTATATAACCCATTAGTAATGACTATGTCGCTCTGTGTCCCGTGATGTACGAGAAAGAAAATGCAATTAGGGGTCAGAGAGAGGGACACTTTTTTTTTTGTTAAGTCATCTTAGGCGAAAAGGTCATTTAAAACCCTATACAGTATATATTTTCTGAAAGCAGAGACCCTGGAGAATAACATGGTGGTAGCTATAAATCATTTTTTTTTACGTCACACACTATTAGCACAATGTAAAAAATATGCTAAAGTTGATTTTAGGGCTTACAAAAAATATATTACCCATTTTTTGTGAAATATAAAAGATGAGGCTGTGGCGAGTAAATAGATATCCAACACGTGGGGTATGGGGTGGCTTAAAATGGTGTATGCTTGTGATAAAGCAAAAACATCTGCCAACCAAAATGTTCCATAGGTAATGATTTTTATTTTTTTAAGGTAAAAATAACACACGTTATACTTGCCTGCTCTGTGCAGTGGATTTGCACAGAGCAGCCTGGATCCTCCTATTCTCGGGTCCCTCTTCGGTGCTCCTGGTGAGTGCCCCCACAGCAAGCAGCTTGCTATGGGGGCACCTGAGCCGAACCACAGCTCCCTGTGTCCATTCAGATACGGAGCAGCGGCCTGGCATTGCCCCTTTCTCTCCTCATTGGCTGACTGACTTTGATTGACAGCAGCGGGAACCAATGACGTCGCACTGCTGTTTCAGCCAATGAGGAGCGGAGTCCCGGCCAGTCGAGCGTCTCGTTTTTCACTTAAAGCAGAGTTCCACCCAAATTTTGAACTTCCGCTTTATCCACTCCTCACCCCCTTACATGCCACATGCAATTTTTTTTTGGGGGGGAGTGGGGCCCCTCCCTGTAGGCGATCACCTGGGACGTGACAGGTCCCAGGCGATCGCCTGTCCATTCAGAGCACGCTGCGCCGTTCGCGCATGCGCAGTGAGTGCCCGGCCGTGAAGCCGAAAGCTGTCACGGCCGGGTGCCCACACAATGAATGGAAGCGCCAGCGGAGAAGGGGGGGAGAGGAGCGGAGCTCCAGGCGGCGCGGCGCTGGACAGTGGAACAGGTAAGTGTATGTTTATTAAAAGCCAGCAGCTACACTTTTTGTAGCTGCTGACTTTTAATAAACATAAAAAAAAAGGGTGGAACTCCCCTTTAACTTTATTGCTATCACATAGGGGACCAATAGACCCTTATGTGATAGCATGTTTAATGTGAGAAGCTCACTGTAATGAAATATCAGGGGTCTTATCCTTGTCAAATAGCCCAACAGGCTGCAGAAGCAGGACATGCAGTGTCCCCCCCCCCCCCAAAAAAAAAAAGAGGGGTGATTGAAGTTCTTCTTTAAAGTAGTTCTAACAGTTGGAGTTTTTTTTTTGTTTTTTTTTACCTTAAATTAAAGTTCTGCTCAGTCCCTCTCATCTATTCCAGCACTGTATAGTTAGTTGCAACAGAAATCCAGCTTCCAGGCCACATTCAGCATTGAAAAAGGGGAAGTTACAGTTTTTTGGGACATTAAAGGGACAACTAAAAAGGCAAACCTTTTCTTAGTTTTGGATACATTAGACTGAGGATTAAGAACACCTGTCGGTTTTTTTTTTGCAGTCTGTGCTCCCATTAGGAAGATTCACACTCTCTACTTGTCCTGTTTACTGTTATCATTGACAGTAAAAGAAAATCCCAAATTTGAGATTGTCCCCAGAAAAGTGATAGAGGTTAAATGGGGACACTAGTTCTGGAGATCTGGGGGTCCCCAATGTATTCCCTTAATTTGCAGGGATTTCCTTTGACTTCCTGTTTGGCTATGGGACAGGAAGTAAAGGGAAATCTCCAAAATGGGGCATAGATGGTGGAAAACAAAATCTGACATAGGTTTTTAACCCTCCCTTACTCTATCCTAACATAAAGAAGAAGAAAAAAAAAAAAAAAAAGTTTTGCTTATAGTTCTACTTTAATGCATTCTGTGCAGTAAAGCGGAGTTCCACTCAAAAATGGAACTTCCACTGTCTGGATTCCTCCCCCCCTCCTATGTTACATTTGGCACCTTTCAGGGGGGAGAGGGGGGGCAGATACCTGTCTAATACAGGTATTTCCTCCCACTTCCGGCAAAAGATCGCCACAGTATCCACGGCGATCTATGCCATGTCTGGCCCTTCCTCCATCCCCCCGCTGTCTTCTGGGAGACACACAGGTCCCAGAAGACAGCAGGGACCAGTCAGAATGTGCAGCGCTACTCACGCATGCGCAGTAGGGAACCTGACTGTGAAGCCGCAAGGCTTCATTACCCGATTCCCTTACTGAAGATGCCGGCGCCTCCATCCAGGAGCTGAGGGATGGGTCGGCTTTGGGTGAGGACATCGCGGGGGCACCCTGGACAAGTAAGTGTCCTTATTTTAAAAGTCAGCAGCTACAGTATTTGCAGCTGCTGACTTTGAATTTTTTTTTTCCAGGCGGAACTCCACTTTAAAAACCTTCTGTGCCACAGGATCCTCCCAGCTCCCCCTTACCTGAGCCCAATCTCATTTCAGCACTGTGCTTGGGAGCAGCGGCTCTCTTAGCTTATGCCCTCCTCACAGGGCAGCTTGACAGCAGAGGGAGCCATTGGCTACTGCTGCTGTCAATCAAATCCTGTGATGAGGGAGCGGGGCCAAGACGTGCTGTCTGTGTCTATAGACACAGGCAGCGTGGCTCGGTATCGAACCCGCACGAGTGCCCCATAGGGAGCAGCTTCCCATGGGTACACAAGCCGAGGAGGTGAAGCCAGGAGTGCTGGTGGGGGGCCATAGAAGAGGATGATCGGGGCTGCTCTGTGCAAAAACATTGCACAGAGCAGGTATGTATAACATGTTTATTATTGAAAAAAAAAAGTTTACAAATCACTTTAACATACAATGTGTCACCCAAGCTATGAGATCTTTAAACCCTTGTTTTGACAGAGTGTGTATATCAGGCTTACAATAGATAATAAAAATCTGCAAGCACAGTACAAACAGGGTTAATTATGGTGAACATAAATCCGCAGTGCCCCCTTACACATTAAACAGGAGGGGATAGTTGGGTAGGATTTTCAAGCATGTCAAAATGTAAGCAGCAATTTAATATTTTTCGAGGTTATGCTACAGGTCCTTCTCAAAAAATTAGCATATTGTGATAAAGTTCATTATTTTCTGTAATGTACTGATAAACATTAGACTTTCATATATTTTAGATTCATTACACACAACTGAAGTAGTTCAAGCCTTTTCTTGTTTTAATATTGATGATTTTGGCATACAGCTCATGAAAACCCAAAAATCCTATCTCAAAAAATTAGCATATTTCATCCGACCAATAAAAGAAAAGTGTTTTTAATACAAAAAAAGTCAACCTTCAAATAATTATGTTCAGTTATGCACTCAATACTTGGTCAGGAATCCTTTTGCAGAAATGACTGCTTCAATGCGGCATGGCATGGAGGCAACCAGCCTGTGGCACTGCTGAGGTGTTATGGAGGCCCAGGATGCTTCGATAGCGGCCTTAAAGGAGTTGTAAAGGTACATTTTTTATTTTCTAAATAGGTTCCTTTAAGCTAGTGCATTGTTGCTTCACTTACCTTTTCCTTAGATTTCCCTTCTAAATATTTTTTTTCTTTGTTTTCTTTGTCTGAATTTCTCACTTCCTGTTCCTCCTCAGCAAGCTGTTCAGTAAGCTGTTCTGGATGACTCCACACCACTCGGATGATGGTGTGGAGTTCAGTGAGGAGAAACAGGAAGTGAGAAATTCTGACAAAGAAAACAAACCTTTAGAAGGTAAATCAAAGGAAAAGGTAAGTGAAGCAACAATGCACTAGCTTAAAGGAACCTATTTAGAAAATAAAAAATGTACCTTTACAACTCCTTTAAGCTCATCCAGAGTGTTGGGTCTTGCGTCTCTCAACTTTCTCTTCCCAATATCCCACAGATTCTCTATGGGGTTCAGGTCAGGAGAGTTGGCAGGCCAATTGAGCACAGTAATACCATGGTCAGTAAACCATTTACCAGTGGTTTTGGCACTGTGAGCAGGTGCCAGGTCGTGCTGAAAAATGAAATCTTCATCTCCATAAAGCTTTTCAGCAGATGGAAGCATGAAGTGCTCCAAAATCTCCTGATAGCTAGCTGCATTGACCCTGCCCTTGATAAAACACAGTGGACCAACACCAGCAGCTGACATGGCACCCCAGACCATCACTGACTGTGGGTACTTGACACTGGACTTCAGGCATTTTGGCATTTCCCTCTCCCCAGTCTTCCTCCAGACTCTGGCACCTTGATTTCCGAATGTACTTTGGACCACTGAGCAACAGTCCAGTGCTGCTTCTCTGTAGCCCAGGTCAGGCGCTTCTGCCGCTGTTTCTGGTTCAAAAGTGGCTTGACCTGGGGAATGCGGCACCTGTAGCCCATTTCCTGCACACGCCTGTTCACGGTGGCTCTGGATGTTTCTACTCCAGACTCAGTCCACTGCTTCCGCAGGTCCTCCAAGGTCTGGAATCGGTCCTTCTCCACAATCTTCTTCAGGGTCCGGTCACCTCTTCTCGTTGTGCAGCGTTTTCTGCCACACTTTTTCCTTCCCACAGACTTCCCACTGAGGTGCCTTGATACAGCACTCTGGGAACAGCCTATTCGTTCAGAAATTTCTTTCTGTGTCTTACCCTCTTGCTTGAGGGTGTCAATGATGGCCTTCTGGACAGCAGTCAGGTCGTCAGTCTTACCCATGATTGCGGTTTTGAGTAATGAACCAGGCTGGGAGTTTTTAAAAGCCTCAGGAATCTTTTGCAGGTGTTTAGAGTTAATTAGTTGATTCAGATGATTAGGTTAATAGCTCGTTTAGAGAACCTTTTCATGATATGCTAATTTTTTGAGATAGGATTTTTGGGTTTTCATGAGCTGTATGCCAAAATCATCAATATTAAAACAAGAAAAGGCTTGAACTACTTCAGTTGTGTGTAATGAATCTAAAATATATGAAAGTCTAATGTTTATCAGTACATTACAGAAAATAATGAACTTTATCACAATATGCTAATTTTTTGAGAAGGACCTGTATATGAAAAACATCCCAATTTGGCTGCAGAATTGGAAATGCAATTTAAACCCCCCCACTTTCAGGTTGTGGGTTGCATACATCCTTCATGCTCCCATCAAGTAATGCAAAATGCACTGACTAATCAACCTGTCAGCGGCCAGGGCATTGCCACGTGGGTGGTTTGTCTATGCCAGCTTTGAAAATCAACAGGCAGAATTGAAGGGGTCTAAGCAAATGTACAAGACATATCTTTATGCCATCAACTCCTAAGCTTTTAATCCGAGTTTGCCACAGGTTTATTTTAAACAAACAAGTTACCTACTCAGAGTAAGAGCAATTGCATCAACAGGGTAAAGCAATCAGTGAGCTACTAAGGCTAGCAACTACTGCAACTGTGCTAAAATAAGAAAGTGCAGTCAGTCTACCGTAATCTGAGGTTCCTGTATTTCACTGCACCAGATTTCAGATTTAGTAGGAAAAGCAAAAGAAGTATTAAACTTCCTGAACCTGTGCTATGTGACTTCCTCTCCGTCTTCTTGCTGCACACTCAAGCTTCCAAAAGCAGGTTTGAATGTGATTGGAGGCAGCAGGAAACGTTTTTGTACTGGTATTTTGTTTTACCCGAGATCACCAGATTAAGGACAAGAGGGAGTGAGGTGGGCAGTTCCCTAAATCAAAGGCTGGGTGAAAACCTGAAGCACTTGGCAGGTTATGCAAGCTGTATGCGTTTCCAGGATTCGTTTTCAGTTCAGACCGGCATGTACCTTTTAGAAAACATTAATGGGACCTTGGAAAGATCTGTGCAACCAAAATAGATATTTAGTTTTCTAGATTGATTATAAATTTAAAAAAAAATATGAATAGGGCTAAATAACAAGTAAATCCTGCAGAGCAGAAATCTATTTTTAACATACGGGCAGCACAGTGGCTAAGTGGTTGGCACTTCCGCCTAGCAGCACTAGGGTTGCTGGCTTGCATACTAAGCACGACACTACCTGCACAGAGTTTGAATGTTCTCCCTGTGCGGGTTTCCTCAGGGTACTCTGGTTTCCTCCCACACTCCAAAGACATGCTGGTAAGTTAGAAAGTAAAAAAGAAACTGCGCTACAGGTGTGAAACTAGGCAGATATATCAAATACCTAGAAACAAACAAGGGGAAAAAGCAGCAACTATTCTGAAAACTAACAGTGCATACAAATAAGAAAAAATATATAGTCGCGCTAACTTATGAGTATAAACATAAGCCCACCACTGAATGATTGAAAAAAATTTCAAAATCACCACAGTGATAAATTATGTAAGTGCTCAGTGAAGAACAATAACTAAACAGTGTAAACAAAACATATGAAATAATACAAACTTAATTAATAATATTATTACATGCTTGAATAGGACCCTTAAATAATCAAGTCTAAAGTCCATACAAAAAAACACCCGTGATCAAGTGTCCATACTAGATGAAAAAAGAAAAAAGAAAAAAGAAAACAAAACAAAAACGATTCCAAATCTTCTTGTATTCGTGACTTTCACCACCACCAGTAAGAATTCCTGCTTACCAAAAAGCGATGGTCCCCTATGACGGAGGACCCCAAACAGCCTCAATTGATAATCAATAGGACTCCAAACTTCAGTGTATGTTGAGCCTCAATTTTTTTGGTAGCCAAAACGCTCATATACCATCATGCAGTACTCGATACGGAACATGGAAGGAAGGGAGGACACTAGATAGTGTAAAATCCTTGTCCTCTGGAGGCTACGATTTCCTCTTGTTCTGAAAGCCAGAAAACCCAATTATCGACTCTGTGGACGAGTTGTGGGGTGTACCAAGATGGCCGCGAGGCAACGTCACTTCAGCTGCGCATCGCGCATGCGCAATAGGATGAGTAGCGGCTATCTGATAACAGCTCTGTTTCAACGTTCGTTATTCCGGGCACCGGTCTTAGTTCCTTAAAGCGAGCCTTCGAAAGCGGCTGCCCTAAAAAGCCGAAGCAGACTCTAACGTGTATTTTTTTATTTAGTTTCCCAAGACCAAGATGACCTTGGTCTTGGGAAACTAAATAAAAAAATACACGTTAGAGTCTGCTTCGGCTTTTTAGGGCAGCCGCTTTCGAAGGCTCGCTTTAAGGAACTAAGACCGGTGCCCGGAATAACGAACGTTGAAACAGAGCTGTTATCAGATAGCCGCTACTCATCCTATTGCGCATGCGCGATGCGCAGCTGAAGTGACGTTGCCTCGCGGCCATCTTGGTACACCCCACAACTCGTCCACAGAGTCGATAATTGGGTTTTCTGGCTTTCAGAACAAGAGGAAATCGTAGCCTCCAGAGGACAAGGATTTTACACTATCTAGTGTCCTCCCTTCCTTCCATGTTCCGTATCGAGTACTGCATGATGGTATATGAGCGTTTTGGCTACCAAAAAAATTGAGGCTCAACATACACTGAAGTTTGGAGTCCTATTGATTATCAATTGAGGCTGTTTGGGGTCCTCCGTCATAGGGGACCATCGCTTTTTGGTAAGCAGGAATTCTTACTGGTGGTGGTGAAAGTCACGAATACAAGAAGATTTGGAATCGTTTTTGTTTTGTTTTCTTTTTTCTTTTTTCTTTTTCCATCTAGTATGGACACTTGATCACGGGTGTTTTTTTGTATGGACTTTAGACTTGATTATTTAAGGGTCCTATTCAAGCATGTAATAATATTATTAATTAAGTTTGTATTATTTCATATGTTTTGTTTACACTGTTTAGTTATTGTTCTTCACTGAGCACTTACATAATTTATCACTGTGGTGATTTTGAAATTTTTTTCAATCATTCAGTGGTGGGCTTATGTTTATACTCATAAGTTAGCGCGACTATATATTTTTTCTTATATGCTGGTAAGTTAATTGGCACTAGTATGTGTATGTATGAATGCGAGTTAGGGACCTTAGATTGTAAGCTCCTTGAGGGCAGGGACTTTGTCAAAATAATTGGGACACACCGGCCCTTACATGCATATGAACTTTAATGGCATCCCAGTCTTAGTCCGTAGGGTTCAATATTGAGTTGGCCCACCCTTTGCAGCTAGAACAGCTTCAACACTTCTGGGAAGGCTGTCCACAAGGTTTAGGAGTGTGTCTATGGGAATGTTTGACCATTCTTCCAGAAGCGCATTTGTGAGGTCAGGCACTGATGTTGGACGAGAAGGCCTGGCTCGCAGTCTCCGCTCAAATTCACCCCAAAGGTGTTCTATCGAGTTGAAGTCAAGACTCTGTGCAGACCTGTCAAGGTCCTCCACCCCAAACTCACTCATCCATGTATTTATGGACCTTACTTTGTGCACTGGTCCAAATCATTTGGTGGAGAGTGGATTATGGTGTGGGGTTGTTTTTCACGGGTTGGGCTTGGCCCCTTAGTTCCAGTGAAGGGAACTCTTAAGGTGTCAGCATACCAAGGCATTTTGGACAATTTCACGCTCCCAACTTTTTGCAAATAGTTTGGGGATGGTTCCTCCCTGTTCCAACATGACTGCACACCAGTGCACAAAGCAAGGTCCATAAAAGACATGGATGAGAGAGTTTAGGGTGGAGGAACTTGACTGGAGGAAGAGTCCTGACCTCAACCCGATAGAACATCTTTGGGATGAATTGGAGCAGAGACTGCGAGCCAGGCCTTCTCGTCCAACATCAGTGCCTGACCTCACAAATTCACTTCAGGAAAAATGGTCAAACATTCCCATAGACACACTACTAAACCTTGTGGACAGCCTTCCCAGAAGAGTTGAAGCTCTTATAGCTGCAAAGGGTGGGCCAACTCAATATTGAACCCTACGGACCAAGACTTGGATGCAATTAAAGTTCATGTGTGTGTAAAGGCAGGATTCCCAATACTTTTTACAATTTGCTGTATATGTAAAGTACTGTGAAATTTGACGCCGCTATATAAAAGTACCTGTAATAATATAACATCAATTGTTCTAATATTTTTTTTGCATATGTCTTATCAAAGTTTGGACATAAATCTCAATGCAGTCTTAGTAGGTGAGCAGACCTCCAGCATAAAGCCAAGAGACATATAAATTATATGATATAATACAGTATACATTACTAAAGTACTAAAAGGAGCTCTAAACCTTACACCTACCTCATTTTATGTTGTAATGGTTTGCTAATCCTAGTGGACCATCAATGTGTTTACAATTCTGCTATTTGAGAAGATCGCTGGGAGAAAAGTGTAAAGAATACACACCGTATTCTGAAAACAGGCTACTTTAGTATAATTACAGAAACTAAATCCAGTCCAAAAACAGACACGACGGGCCTCCTGGCAAGTGTAGAAGATGTTCAACTGCCATCCTGTACCTGTATCAGTGAGGCAGGAGCCACAGTGTCACCTGGCTGAGCAACTTCAACCAACAACTCATTACTGCGTTCATTTAACGTGTATAGTTTCACAATTCCAGCTTACATTTGCAGTATTGACTAATGACAAAGCTACAAAATTTATTTTAGGCGCTCAAACAAAAAATTGACCTCTTCTTAGCAAATGCTTTACTTGCATGTGTTACAAATTATTAGATCAAGAAAATGATTTCAAGGTAAAAATTTAAATCTTTAGTGTAGGTTAGTTTAACATTTAGTTTTTTCCCCCAATGAGATTGACCTCAATTAAGTCACCAACACAGTCAAAGTTTTACAAAGATGGATATAAAAACTCTGAAACAAATAAAACGCGCTACTCCCGTAGACTATCTTCAACTCCCTTTAATTGCATTTAAAGCACCGGGTTACACAGGTATATAATCTAATCTACTCAATGGACACAAATCGAGAGGTTAACCTTTTATCAGCCTGAATGTCCGAGCCGTGTGCTGCAGACATGACTAGATGGTTAAGGAAGCCAGCCAAAGCAAATTCAGTGATTCATTCAGACACATCACTTTGCCATTTGTCAGACCCCACTGAAAGCGCTGCAGGGCTGCGGCGAGACACAATGGCTAAAAGAAACCCACCCAAGACTTACTCTGAACACATGCACAAAGCCAGGCTGTGCCCTAGGATCGCCAACAAAGCCTCCCCCTTTTCGTCTTTTTTTGTGCTGAACATTTGCTAACAAAACCAATCAGCCTTGTAATCTGGCATAATGCACAAGACTAACAAAAGCATCTGCAGGAGGGTGGAAAAAAAACAAAAAATACTAAATAAAAGAACGAAAAACCTAAACACTTCCACTTACTGTTGCTCGCATCCTTTGATGTTGCTCATTCAAGAGGCGTTAGCACGCTGACAAAGGCAGGGAGGCTCTAGAGTCCAATCTGTTCCATTCAGCATAGAGTGAGATAAGCAGCACTGACGTCTAGGTCATTGGGCCCTTCTCCGCTCAACAGGGCAACCTAACCTACCTCCTAATTTTAGATGGCATCAGATTTTTGTGGACCTCTCTCTGGCAGTCCATGAATGTACGAGGAAGCTGAATGTTAAAAGGTATGACCAATTATCAGTGCAGTCATCAATACCTACCTCAAGACTTGCTTCCTATCACATCAGCCAATGTGCAGGGAGCTTCCTGCTGTAGACGAATGTATCAGGTTTCCATGGAAACTAAATCAACAAATAGCTGCGGCAGCATCTGTTTCTGGATTAGCCAACGTCAGCCAGCAGAAGGTCAGGATTTAAGAGAATTTGTGCATCCAAATGCCCCCCCCCCCCCCCCCTGTAATACCACATTCTACATTTAGTACTGATGCCAAGATGAAAAAAAGTCGCAGCTTTTTCTGTCGACCCGCATACAAGTCAAAAGAGGCATGGGAAGGCTGCCATGGCAACAGGGACTCTGCACTTCAGCATCATCGGCTTCCAGTCAAAGGGCAGGTGGGCTGAGCAGGAATGCCATGGCTGGTGTCTGTCCCATGCTTAGAAATAGTGGCAGACACAAACTCTCCAATGCCTGTGGGAAGGAGCAGCTGAAAACGGAAACTATAGTGTGTTTTCAGTGTGTACACATTTCACATCTAACTTAAGTCTGAAGTCTAACCTGTTTATGGCATTTCAAAAGCTGTGCCCAATTATTTCCTAATCAGCAGCTTTCACTAATATATTTGGTGGTCCTTAACCGCTTCCAGCCCAGGCCTATTCTGACACTTCAAAACAAAAACAAAATTCTGACACTTCTCTCCTACATGTAAAAATCATCATTGTTTTGCTAGAAAAATTACTAAAAACCCGCAAACATTTTATATATATTTTTTTAGCCTAGGGAATAAAATGGCGGTTGTTGCCATTTATGTCACACAGTATTTGCACAGCAAGATGGCGGCGGAGGGGAACGAGGAGGACTTCGGGGGCTTCGATTTCAGGTAAGTGCCACATAATGAGCTAGTATGCTATGCATACTAGCTCATTATGACTTTCTCTTGCAGGGGTATGTTTATCTCAAAAATGTATGGAGGGTTTACTTCCTCTTTAAAGGCCTCATACACACGACCGGTTTTCTCGGCAAGAAACCATCAAGAAAACAGCTGGCAGAGCTTTTTGCTGAGAAAACCAGTCATGTGTATGTTTTCTCGTCGAGAAAACTGCCGGGAATCTCGACGAGAAAAATAGAGAACCTGCTCTCTATTTTCTCGTCGGGATTCTCGTCGGCCTGTTTCTCGACGAGAAAATTGTAGGTGTGTATGCGGCTACAAGCTTACCTGTCCTCCGGTAAGCCTGCGCATGCTTGATGAGACTGATGAATGCGCGGTAGCTTACAAGGGTAGTGTAGGGTGAAGCAAGATGGCGGTGACGGGATTGGGGCGCTCCAAGTTTTTTTTTTTATGGTTTCTTTTATTTTTACACTTTCCCTTTTGTTTTTTTTGATCACCTTTATTCCTATTACAAGGAATGTAAACATCATTTGTAACAGGAATAGGGCATGACAGGTCCTCTTTGCGGAGAGATCCGGGGTCTAAAAGTCCCCAGATTTCTCCTCTATGCTGGAAAGCCTGAGATTGCTTCCGGCCTCCTAGGGTCATAGAGATGGCTGGGGACCATCTGGTCCGCGGTCAGCTCTATGGTAAACTGCCGCCGCCGGCTTCACTTTCTAGCTCATCGATCGCTTGGGCGAGTCAGGAGAAGCACCTGAGGGTGGCAGGTGGGGGGGGGGTGGACGTCCCCTCCTGCTGCCTGTAAAAGTAATCAAGCCGCTAAACAGCCGCTATGATTGCTTTTACTTTACAGGGAATCACCTGCTGAAAAAAAAGATATCTGAATGATGTCTTCACTAAAGTCCAGGACGTCATATGACATCCTTGGGCAGGAAGTGGGGTAAAGCGGAACTTTATCCATAACTTAAAAAAAAAAAAAAAAAAAATGAACTAAACTCATCGATTTAATGGATTAACCACTTCAGCCCCGAAAGATTTTACCCCCTTCCTGACCAGAGCACTTTTTACAATTTGGCACTGTGTCACTGACAATTGCGCGGTCATGCAATGCTGTACCCAAACCAAATTTGAGTCCTTTTTTCCCCACAAATAGAGCTTTCTTTTAATGGTATTTGAGCACCTCTGCGGTTTTTATTTTTTGCAATATGAATCAAAAAATAATTATATTCTACTTTTTGTTATAAAAAAATACAATAAACTAAATTTTAGTCATACATTTAGGCCAAAAAGCATTCAGCCATGTCTCGGGTAAGAAAAATTCAATAAGCGTATATTTATTGGTTTGCACAAAAGTTATAGCGTCACTTTTAGTTTATGCCTATCTCATTTCTTGAGGTGATAAAACCGCATGTGTGGGACTTTTTGGCAGTCTAGCCATGTACAGCAGTGGTCATCAACCCTGTCCTCAGGGCCCACTAACAGGCCAAGTTTTATGTATTACCTTGGGGAGATGCAGACTAGAATACTGCAATCACTGAGCAGCAAATGATATCACCTGTGATGTATTTCAGTGATGTATTTCAATCTTGCAAACCTGGCCTGTTAGTGGGCCCTGCGGACAGGGTTGATGACCACTGGCGTACAAGACCCAGAAAAGCAAGCACCGCCTTCAAGGCTTTCTAAGAGCATAAACCCTTGATTTCACTCCGTCCTCACTACCCATCACAGTTTCGGAGGCCCTGAAACAACCAGATAGCACAAAACCCACCCATATGACCCCCATTTTGGAAAGTAGACACCCCAAGCTATTTGCTGAGAGGCATGTTGAGTATTTTACAGATCTTGCTTTTTGTCACAAAGTTTTGAAAATTTTCAAAAATAAATGAGCTGCAAAATATTCACCATGCCTCTTAGCAAATACCTTGGAGTGTCTACTTTACAAAATAGGGTCATTTGGGGAGAGGGGGGGGGGGGGCTGTGCTATCTTGACATTTGACAAACTATACACTAAAACAAGATTTTCAAAATAACACTTGTTAACCACTTGACCACTGGGCACTTAAACCCCCTTAATAACCAGACCAATTTTCAGCTTTCGGTGCTCTCACATTTTGAATGACAATTACTCAGTCATACAACACTGTACCCATATGAATTTTTTGTCCTTTTTTTCACACAAATAGAGCTTTCTTTTGGTGGTATTTAATCACCGTTGGGTTTTTTATTTTTTGCGCTATAAGAGAAAAAAGACTGAAAATTCTGTAAAAAAATGATTTTTTTTTGTTTCTGTTATAAAATTTTGCAAATTACTATTTTTTCTTCATACATTTTGGCCAAAATTTATACTGCTACATATCTTTGGTAAACATAAGTACAAATTGGTGGATATTATTTGGTCTTTGTGAAAGTTATAGAGTCCACAAGCTATGGTGCCAATATCTGAAAATTGATCACACCTGAAGCACTGACGGCCTATCTCATTTCTTGAGACCCTAACATGCCAGAAAAGTACAAATACCCCCCAAATGACCCCTTTTTGGAAAGAAGACATTCCAAGGTATTTAGAAAGAGGCATTGTGAGTTTTTTGAAGTTGTCATTTTTTCCCACAATTCTTTGCAAAATCAAGATTTTTTTTTTCTCTTTTTTTTTTTTCACAAAATTGTCATATTAGCAGGTTATTTCTCACACACAGCATATGCATACCACAAATTACACCCCAAAACACATTCTGCTATTACTCCCGAGTATGGCGATACCACATGTGTGAGACTTTTACACAGCGTGGCCACATACAGAGGCCCAACATGCAGGGAGCACCTTCAGGCGTTCTGGAGCACCCAGGCCAATTCTGACATTTCTCTCCTACATGTAAAAATCATCATTTGTTTGCTAGAAAATTACATAGAACCCCAAAACATTATATATGTTTTTTTAGCAAAGACCTTAGAGAATATAATGGTGGTCGTTGCAACTTTTTATCTCGCACGATATTTGCGCAGCAATTTTTTTAACGTGTTTTTTTTACGGAAAAAAAATGTTTTGTGCTAAAAAAAAACAAAAAAAACAGTAAAGTTAGCCCAATGTTTTTACATAATGTGAAAGATGAAGTTACGCCGAGTAGATACCTAACATGTCACCCTTCAAAATTGCACACGCTCGTGAATGGCGCCAAACTTCGCTACTTAAAAATCCCCATAGGCAACGTTTTAAATATTTTTACTGGTTACATGTTTTGAGTTACAGAGGAGGTCTAGGGCCAGAATTCGTGCTCTCGCTCTAACGTTCACAGAGATACCTCACATGTGTGGCTTGAACACCGTTTTCATATGTGAGCGGGACTTACGTATGCGTTCGCTTCTGTATGCGAGCTCACGGGGACAGGGGTGCTTAAAAAAAAAAATTTTTTTTTTATTGTTCATTTTACTTTATTTATTTTAGTTTGACATGTTTTTCCGGCCCAAAAATTTTTTTGATCACTTTTATACCCATTACAAGGAACGTAAACATCCCTTGTAATAGGAATATGGCATTACAGGTCCTCTTTACAGTGAGATATGGGGTCAATAGGACCCCACATCTCACCTCTGGGCTGGGAAGCCTGAAAAAAAAAAAAAAAATCCTGGCTTTGATCATAGCGGTGAGTCGGTAGAAGCACCGGAGGGTGGCGGGGGGGGGGGGACATCCCCTCTCGCCTCCCGTAAGAATGATCAAGCGGCGGAACAGCCGCTATGATTGTTCTTATGGTGTAGGGAATCGCCGTCTGAAAAAGCTGATATCTGAATGATGCCTGTAGCTGCTCCCATCATTCAGATATCCCCGCACATAGTTAAGGACGTCATATGGCGGCCGGCGGGCGGGAAGTGGTTATTGCAGAGTATTGCCGGGCATTGCAGAGTATTGCCGGGCATTGCAGAGTATTGCCGGGCATTGCAGAGTATTGCCGGGCATTGCAGAGTATTGCCGGGCATTGCAGAGTATTGCCGGGCATTGCAGAGTATTGCCGGGCATTGCGCAGTATTGCCGGGCATTGCGCAGTATTGCCGGGCATTGCGCAGTATTGCCGGGCATTGCGCAGTATTGCCGGGCATTGCGCAGTATTGCCGGGCATTGCGCAGTATTGCCGGGCATTGCGGAGTATTGCAGGGTATTGCACAGGGGGTATTGCGCAGAGTATTGCAGAGTATTGTGCAGGGTATTGCAGAGTATTGTGCAGGGTATTGCAGAGTATTGTGCAGGGTATTGCAGAGTATTGTGCAGGGTATTGCAGAGTATTGTGCAGGGTATTGCAGAGTATTGTGCAGGGTATTGCAGAGTATTGTGCAGAGTATTGTGCAGGGTATTGTGCAGAGTATTGTGCAGGGTATTGCAGAGTATTGTGCAGGGTATTGTGCAGAGTATTGTGCAGAGTATTGCGCAGGGTATTGCGCAGGGTATTGCGCAGGGTATTGCGCAGGGTATTGCAGAGTATTGCGCAGGGTATTGCAGAGTATTGCGCAGGGTATTGCAGAGTATTGCGCAGGGTATTGCAGAGTATTGCGCAGGGTATTGCAGAGTATTGCGCAGGGTATTGCAGAGTATTGCGCAGGGTATTGCACAGGGTATTGCAGAGTATTGCACAGGGTATTGCAGAGTATTGCACAGGGTATTGCAGAGTATTGCACAGGGTATTGCAGAATATTGCACCAGGGTATTGCAGAATATTGCACCAGGGTATTGCAGAATATTGCACCAGGGTATTGCGCAGGGTATTGCAGAGTATTGCGCAGGGTATTGCAGAGTATTGCACCAGGGTATTTGCAGAGTATTGTGCAGGGTATTGCAGAGTATTGCGCAGGGTATTGCAGAGTATTGCGCAGGGTATTGCAGAGTATTGCGCAGGGTATTGCAGAGTATTGCAGAATATTGCACCAGGGTATTGCAGAATATTGCACCAGGGTATTGCAGAATATTGCACCAGGGTATTGCAGACTATTGCACCAGGGTATTGCAGACTATTGCACCAGGGTATTGCAGACTATTGCACCAGGGTATTGCGCAGGGTATTGCACCAGGGTATTGCACCAGGGTATTGCAGAGTATTGCGCAGGGTAATTTGCAGAGTATTGCGCAGGGATGGCTGAGCAGGGATGGATAGATGGATTGCTGGATCTGTGACTGCAATTGTCACAGATCCAGCCCACAGATGACATGGGGGAGGGAGCTGACATGATCCGCTCCCTCCCCTCTCCTCTCACACTGTACCGATCGGTACAGAGAGGGGAGAGAGGAACCGGCGTCATCACATGACGCCGGTCTGTTTACAAGTGATTGCTCCGTCATTTGACCGAGCGATCACGTGGTAAACGGCCGCTATCAGCGGCGATTTACCGCGATTCGTGATGCGCCGGGTCCTCTGGACCCGGCGGTCACGGAGATTCCCGTGTGGGCGCCCCAGGGGGCGCGCGGGAGCGCAATTCTTGGAGCACGTTATATAACGTCCTCCCAGAGTTAAGCAACCACCTTGTCAACGTTATTTGTCGGCAGGTGGTTGTCAAGTGGTTAAAGATGTGAACCCTGGATGGATGACATTGAGGCTGGGTTCACACCTATGCGTTGCGTTTTTGAGCTTGGAGTCTTTGCCAAGTTCGCAATCAGTCGTTCAGCGGTTCCTTTGCGTTTTTAGCTGCGAACTTGCCGACCTGGGAAGTCTCGCCGCTGTTATCATGAGGGGGAACTCCACGCCAAATTTTAAATAAAAAAACGGCATGGGTTCCCCTCCAGGAGCATATCAGGCCCTTAGGTCAGGTATGGACTTTAACGGGAACCCCTACACCGAAAAAAAACGGCATGGGGGTCCCCCCAAAATCCATAGCAGACCCTTATCCGAGCACGCAGCCCGGCCGGTCAGGAAAGGGGGTGGGGGCGAGCAAGCGCCCCCCCCTCCTGAACCGTACCAGGCCATATGCCCTCAACATGGGGGGTGGGTGCTTTGGGGCACAGTCCCGGGGAATGGGGGGGGGGTCACTGGGTGGCATCACGCCCATGCCTATATAAGTGAATGCGCTCCGCGCACACGGCATTACAGCCGGAGACAGCGACGAGTCAACATCTCCAGGAGAGAAGAGGGAAGAAGGCGACGAAGAAGACCGGGCCCCCGCTAGCAAAAGAGCTGGAAGAAGATAGCGGAGGCCCGGCAGAAGGAAGAAAGAATCGGAGAGCGAGAGAAGAACCGGAGAGCGCGGAGACAACACCGGAGACCCCCGAAGTCGGAAGAGACCACCCGAAGTTGGAAAAAGACCCCCGAAGTCGGAAGAAGACCCCCGGAGCCGACTAATAAATTACTTAAAAAACCTGTCTAGTGTTATTGCCATTTTTTCCACCAGGTAAATGGGTAGGGGTACGATGTACCCCATAATCATTTACATAGGGTGGGGGGCCGGGATCTGGGGGCCCCCTTATTAAAGGGGGCTCCTGGATTCCGATAAACCCCCCCCACCCGCATACCCCGACAACCAACGGCCAGGGTTGTCGGGAAGAGGCCCTGTCCTCATCAACATGGGGGCAGGGTGCTTTGGGGTGGGGGGGCCCGCAGGGCGCCCCCCTGCCCCAAAGCACCCACCCCCCCATGTTGAGGGCATGCGGCCTGGTACGGTTCAGGAGAGGGGGCGCTCGCTCGTCCCCACCCCCTTTCATGACCGGCCGGGCTGCGTGCTCGGATGGATTTTGGGGGGACCTCCACGCCGTTTTTTTTCGGCGTAGGGGTTCCCGTTAAAGTCCATACCAGACCTAAGGGCCTGGTATGCTCCTGGAGGGGAACCCATGCTGGTTTTTTATTTAAAATTTGGCGTGGAGTTCCCCCTCAAGATCCCTGTTCAGAACGCAACACATGTGCGAATCAGATGCATGCCCATAGAACATAATGGGCCTGAGTTCGCCCCTGAGCCGCACCGCAATGCCTAGAGAACGCACACGTTTTTTCGGCAGTGCGAATGCATCACACATATGTGAACCAGCCTCATTGGAATCAATGTATTTATTTATGTGAATTGGATGCGGTGTAAGCCGCAACCAATTCGCATAGGTGTGAACGGGGCCCAAGGGCCCTTTCACAGTATGTGGCGTGCGTTTTTCTGCACCCGATTAGCCCTAGTCACTGCAAGGACACCTAGAAAACAAAACCTCAAATAGAATGCAGACTTTAAATATTTCCAGGATGAACACACAAAATGTTATATAATCGAATGGGGTACATAAAAGGTCATTTCTATTTGAATATAAAAAACATTTCACAAGAGCAATAATATAGCTAAAAATACAAAAATAAAAAAGGATTACAAAGTCTTGTGCAATAACAGAAATGGATTATCGCCGTGTTATAATTTGGCGCATTTCACATATTGAACGCTTCCCCAAGACTTGAAACTATGGCGGGTCACACTAATCCATTTATAGATCCATCTACAAAACAGACATCATAATGCTTCAGCTCTTTGTTTAATACTGTATCTCATTTAAGAATGGCCTATATAATATATACACACTCACACATATACAGCAGGTAAAATAAGTATTGAACACGTTCACCATTTATCTAGGTAAATATATTTTTAAAGGTGCTATTGACATGAAATTTTCACCACATGTCGGTAACAACCCATGCAATTCATACATACAAAGACACCAAAACAAATAAGTTCACAAATATATCACATATAAAAAAGTTATATGTGATAAATGGAATGACACAGGGAAAAAGTATTGAACATGCTAACTGAAATTGATTTAGTACATTGTACAAAATCCTTTATTGGTAATGACAGCTTCAAGACTCCTGTATGGAGAAACTAGTCGCATGCATTGCTCAGGTGTGATTTTGGCCCATTCTTCCACATAAACAGTCTTCAGATCTTGAAGGTTCTGTGGGCCTCTTCTATGAATTCTGATCTTTAGTTCTTTCCATAGATTTTCTATTGGATTCAAGTCAAGTGCTTGGCTGGGCTATTCTAGCAGCTTTATTTTCTTTCTTTGAAACCGATTAAGAGTTTGAAGCACACAGTAGCTAGCTATAGTGTCTGACCACCTGCGTTGGGGTAGACGCGACACCTTTTCACTCCTTTGTCAGAAATCCTGCGAGGAGCAGCTGGTTGTGGTCGGCTTACGGTGAAATTATGTTCTTTCCCCTTCCGGATTATGGCCCCAACAGTGCTCACTGGAACATTCAGAAGTTCAGAAATCCTTCTGTAACCAATGCCATTAGTATGTTTTGCAACAATAAGGTTGCAAAGGTCTTGAGAGAGCTCTTTTCTTTTACCCATCATGAGAGGTTTCTTGTGGGACACCTTGGAAATGAGACACTTTTTTTATAGGCCATCAGTTGAGACTGAACCAGCTGATATTAATTTGCACCGACAAGGGGCAGGATTGCTTTCTAATTACTGATAGATTTCAGCTGGTGTCTTGGCTTTCCCAGCCTTTTTGCACCTCCCTTTCTTCACGTGTTCAATACTTTTTCCCTGTGTCATTCCATTTTATTACACATAACCTAATTTCTGAACTTATTTGTTTTGGTTTCTTTGTATGTATGGATTGCATGGGTTGTTACATGTGCAGTTCATTCTGCGAGCTTTGGCTGTACTTCTCCTTTAAAACTGGGTGAGGAACAGCCAAACTCTGCTACTGAACTGAAAGATGTGGAAGGTCATGTCCACATGCTGTCACAGGTCATACACCATGGAAAGACTGAGCACAGCAATAAGACAAAAGGAAGTTATACAACATCAGCAGGGTCTCTCCCAGGCAAAGATTTCAAAGCCGACTGGGGTTTCAGGATGCGCTGTTCAAGCTCTTTTAAAGAAGCAAAAAGGGGGGGGGGACTTAATGTAGCAGATAAAAGACTCATCATGCTTACTTCCCTTTGACATTGAGAGATGTCCAGCAGTAGCATCAGCACAGAACTGGCAGAAACCAGTGGGATCCAGGTACACCCATCTACGGTCCAAGAAAATATTGCCAGCAGTGGTCTTCATTGAACCAGAGGCGGGGTCTGAGAACTTTCTCTTTGGACACCGCCCGGCCAGCAAGTGGACCTCCGTCCTGAGTCTGCTGATAATACAGGGCCTAAAGCCTAGGCCTGCATTATTCCAAAGAGCCTTCCATACCCACCGAGGAGCCTGAGGGACGTCGCAGCTTGCTGCTGTTCTGTTGCTGTCAGGAGGACCGAAGACCCGGGTGTCGTGGGATCTGTGTACCAAGACACAGCAACGGAAGATACGGACTGTTGCGGTTGGGTGAGAGAGCACTTGCTCGTGAGGATAATATAGGATCTCTAGACCCAGTAACTGTTGTTCGGAACTAACATTAGTGTTTGCAGTTGCACACCGGAGGGACAGTGCATTTAACACTAGTAGATTTGTTCTGGGTCACCAAGTTATCACTTTCCTTTATTCTTGGATTACAAATTATTCCCGAAGTGCACCACCGTTTGCTAGCGAAGATCTTTCTCTGCAGAACTTTCACATAGTACAGTCAGGCCTGACTTAGTAGTAGTAGTGACATTGCTGGGCGCCATCTTAAGAGCCCACGAGGGAGAAGAGCTGCAGCGGGGTCCGTTAGATATACAATTTTTATAACAAGAAGCTGTCTGTGTGCTAAAACACTCTTTCATTGCAGGGCTCTGCACATGTCTATGTATATTGTTTGCCTGCTTAACCATTATTTTCAGTAAAGTACCAGGGTTAAGTATATCAGTTGTTGGTGTAATTTACTGTGTAGGAGAAACGGTTAGTGATAGTTACACCATACTGTTGTGTGCTTTTATTGTGGGATTGTGCTGCCAAGAATCACAGGTTACACAACCCCATCATCCCCTACTGACTGTACCAGGGAAGGGTAGAGCCAATTGCCGGGGGTTGACAGTGAGTGTTACAGGGCCCGAAACAAATCAAACCAGCGGCCCTCTTAGCTGGGGGTATCGCTACACTTACTTGCTCTATAAGTTGGTTTTACACAGGACAGCCTGGATCCTCCTCTTCTCAGGTCCCTCTTTGCTGCTCCTGGCTCCTCCCTCCTGTCGAGTGCCCCCACAGCAAGCAGCTTGCTATGGGGGCACCTGAGCCAAGCTGCAGCTCTGTGTGTCCATTCAGACATGAAGCTGCCGTTCAGCCACGCCTCCCTCTCCCCCAACTGGCTGACTTTGGCAGCCGCGGGAGCCAACGGGACCGCTGCTGTGTTTCAGCCAATCAGGAGGGAAAGTCCCGTCCGGCTGAGGGATTTGTGTACATTACTGGACAGAGAGGGGGCTCAAGTATTAGGGAGTGCTGGGGCGGCTGCTACACACAGGAGGCTTTTTATCATTTTCGTGCATAGAATGCATGGCGCATATTACACGTTACACCCTAAAGCCCCACATACGCGCCAAATTTCGGCCGGCTCAACAGAAATTGGCAGACATTCATACCATTAGTACGGCAGCCTGCCTGGCTTCTGTCGAACGGGCATGACCAAAAGATCTGCCAATCAGCATTCTCAGCCAATGGCTGTGAAGGCTGACTAGTGTGTTCTGGCAGGGGGGGGCAGACCCCGTCAGAACACAATAGCTTGTCAGGGATATTGCTGTACTAACATTGGATAGTTAGTACAGCTAGCTCCCATCGAGCTCCTTAGTTTTTTTAGCCCACTGGGTTGAATGAAAACGAAACAGATAGCGTGCATCTTGCTTTTTTTTGGAAATGTATTTTTATTAGTTATGTAAAAAAAAACAAAAAAAAAAAACACAAGGTTTCGTTGCGCAGTGCTCAATACAAAAAAACAGCACAAAAAAAATAACGGCCCACCCCCTTCCAACATCCCATGAGAAACCTCCATGTCATTGGATGTTATGAGTCCCTCAGGAATTGAGAATAACAGTCCCATATCAAAGAAAATATACAAAAAACATAAATGCAGTTTCCCCTATAATATTATATATAGACAGTGTGTACCTTGCTTAAATATGGATGTAACATGCGACATGCTCCAGAAGGTGAACTTTGTTATGGGAGATTTGTAAATGAGAGAAATATTAGACAACTGCTTAAATGGTGTCTAAAAACACTTTTACACGAGAAGGGTTTCATGCTCTGTCCATGGTACTGAAATTGGCAATGGTATGCGTGTATACTAGCTAGCGGTCGACCGATATGGGTTTTTCTCTGGCCGATGCCGATATTTAGAAATCGCCGCGGCCGATGGGCGATCTATGATGCCGATTTTTTGGGGCCGATATGCATTTTTTTTTTCGTTTTTTTTTCCCCTTCATCTCATAAAATCTAACAGCTGGAGTGTAATTTTTTCCCAAAAAATTGCATTTGAAAGACCGCTGCGCAAATACAGTGTGACAAAATATAGCAACAACCGCCATTTTATTCCCTAGGGTCTCAGCTAAAAAAAATATATATAATGTTTGGGGGTTCCAAGTGATTTTCTAGCAGAAAATACAGGATTTTTACTTGTAAGCTACAAGTGTCAGAAAAGATTTAGTCTTTAAATGGTTAAACTGAGAACTTCTACACAGGAGTTCAGTTCATTGATAAGTTTAAACATTGTATTTATTTTCTCACACTTGGCAGGCTGCCCAGAGACAAGTCGCTCCACGGGAAACTTCAGGCAACTTGCATTGACTTCTATGAAAGAAGTTATTTGCAAGTCGCGCTGAAGTTTTTTAAATCTGCTTTTTTTTTTCCAGCACAATCGGCCGATGCCAATTAAAAAGTGCCAAAAATCGGCCAATATATCGGCCGGCCGATATATCGGTCGACCTCTAATACTAGCCACAGGCTGACAACCAAGCAGAGAGGCAACAATCCAAAGCATCACATGACATCTACTGCCAATGGTAGAATGATGCCCAGAGAGGTATGCCACACACATACATACATGGAACACCATAACCAAATCAATTCACTAGTGCCAATTCAGACTTTCCTAAAATAAATTCATAAACTAGAATTCTCAAATTTAGGTTTTAAAAATGTTGCTGAAAATAAAAATTGAAAAAGCCTCTCCTGTCACTCCAGTGTGAAAACCAGAGTGCTTTCACGCTGGAGCGGTGTGCTGGCGCCTGGCAGGACGCTAAAAAAAGTCCTGCAAGCAGCATCTTCGAGGCGCTTCAGGAGCAGTGTATACACCACTCCTAAAAGCGCCCCTGCCCCTTAAAATCAATTTAACCCTTTTTCGGTCGCTAGCGGGGGTTAATAGCAGCGGTGAAATAGCGGCGCTTAACCGCCGACGGCCCCAACGTCCCAGTGTGAAAGTGCCCTTAGTATCATCCCTTAGCCCAGGGGTGCCCAACCAGTGGCCCGGGGGCCACATGTGGCCCGTGGAGCCCTCGGATATGGCTCGCGACCTCCTGCTGTCGGATGATAGGTTGGCAAGCCCAGATTGCAGCTTGCCGACCCACCATCCCAGAGCTTCAGTGTTGTGAATAGAGCCGGCGGTAGAGGAAGCAACCGGCTGTGGAGCAGAGCCACATAAGCCAATGCTTCCTGTATAGCACCGGCTCCTTTCATAGGCAGAGTGATACCAAATGCACTCTGCCTGGGACAGCAACAGCAGGCGATACTTGAATGAAAGACTGTGATTAAAGGGAAGTTTATTACTAAAATCACATTGTGTATATGGGCATACCTGTTCTGCAGTTGTTACTGGGCTGCTTTCAAACTGATCTGCAGGGTTAGCTGCACTGTGCCATAGACTTCTGTTTTTACCTCTGGGTTTAGTGCATTTTCAGAAAGTGTGCCACACCTGCAGCATATAATAGAAGTCTATGGCAAAGTGCAGCTAACCCGCAGGAAAGCCACAGATGCGCTGCACCCGCGGTGTGGGTAAACCGCAGTGCATCAGTGTGAAAACAGCCTTATGCCTCATTTACACGATCGGTCCAATGCAATCAGACTCTCCATTCACCTCTATGGAGCGAAAGATGTAAACAGACTTGTCACCATTTACACCCTCCTACCTCCAATCCGATCTGCTAAAAAAAAAAAAAGGAAGGGGGTCCGTCCTCTTGTCTGGGCGGATCAGATCAGAGGGCCCATAGAGTAGAGTGGGTTGTGTTCGTGTCTGTTCGCATATGCAGACCTGTCATCCGCCCGCTCTGCTCATTGTGGCCCGCAGCCAGTTGCCAAGTCGCTTAAAGTGGCCCTCGCTCTTCAAAAAGTTGGGCACCCCTGCCTCAGCCTTTCAATGATGCCAGCTTTCCTATGTAAACTGCAAGTCGCAAAGCTGTTTTGACAGATACATGGGATAGTTTTAGATTTGTGCACCATTTAATTTTTTCCCCCTCTTGATTAGGAACATATTTTTTAATTGACTGAATAGATAAAGGGATTTTTATAACAGCTTACCTGTAAAATCCTTTTCTTGGAGTACATCACGGGACACAGAGCGACTTAGTCATTACTAATGGGTTATATAGTTTACCTTCAGGTGTTGGCACTGGCCAATTCCAAACCGGAAGTACCCTCCCCTATATAAGCCCCTCCCACCCGGGAGCACCTCAGTTTTGTAGCCAAGCAATAAGTGTCCCAAAAAGAGGGGTGGGAGCTCTGTGTCCCGTGATGTACTCCAAGAAAAGGATTTTACAGGTAAGCTGTTATAAAAATCCCTTTTTCTTTTTCGTACATCACGGGACACAGAGCGACTTAGTCATTACTAATGGGACGTCCCAAAGCAATGCCAAATGAGGGGGGGGTACATAAGCTGGGCGCCATCAGGCATGAGGATCTTTTGCGGCCTGCAACACACTGCGCCCAAAGGCGACATCCTCCTGACTTCTAACGTCTACCTGATAGAATCTAGTAAACGTGTGTACCGAAGACCATGTTGCGGCCTTACATACTTGAGCCAGGGAGGCCTGGTGATGCACTGCCCATGAAGTTCCAACCGCTCTTGTGGAGTGCGCCCTAACTTTGAACGGAGGCGGTCTCTTTCTCAAGCCATAGGCTTGTATTATGACCTGTCGAATCCACTTGGCTAAAGTAGATTTTGATGCTGCCTGACCCCTTCTGGGGCCTTCCGGCAGAACAAACAAAGAATCCGTTCTGCGAATCTGAGCAGTGGCTTTTAGATAAGCTTTAACTGCTCTTACCACATCCAAAGAATGTAATAACTTTTCCTCTACTGAGCTAGGTTTGGGGAAAAAAGAAGGAAGAACCACATCTTGGTTCAAATGAAACCTCGATACCACCTTAGGAAGAAAGGCTGGATGAGGACGTAATACTACTCTGTCCTTATGGACAACCAGATATGGCTCCTTACAGGACATAGCTGCTAATTCCGACACTCTTTTAGCCGAACAAATGGCTACTAAGAAAACCAATTTCCTGGTGAGAAGAACCAAGGAAATGTGTTGTAATGGTTCAAACGGTTGTTTCTGTAGAACCGACAGCACCAGGTTTAAGTCCCAAGGACATATGGGAATACTAACCGGAGGGCTAATACGCATCACTCCTTGTATAAAGGCTTTGACTAGTGAATGCGAAGCCAAGGGCCTTTGAAAAAATATTGACAAGGCCGAAATCTGACCCTTGATAGCACTCAAGGCCAGCTTCCTATCTACAGCCCACTGTAGGAAGTCCAGAATCCTCCCTATCATGTACTTACGTGGATGCCATTTCTTGGTCTCACACCACGTAATGTACGCTTTCCAGATCCTATAATAGATCTGCCTGGATACCGGTTTCCTGGCATTGATCATGGTAGATACCACAGAATTAGAGAGCCCTCTCTTTTTCAGAATGTGGGCCTCAATAGCCAGGCCGTCAAACCTAGGGCTGGCAAGGAAGGGTGGTATATCGGTCCTTGCGACAGCAGGTCCGGACTAAGTGGGAGGGTCCACGGACTCCTCACTGACATTTTTACAATCTCCGCGTACCATGCCCTTCGGGGCCACGCTGGAGCCACCAGAATCACTGGTTTCTTTTCTACCCTGATTCTGCGGAGTAATCGCGGTAACAATTGTGGCGGTGGGAATGCATATATCAGCTTGAACCGATCCCAAGGGAACACTAGGGCATCCGAGCCGCAAGCTAGGGGATCCCTTGTGCGAGACACAAACCTGTCCACCTTTGCGTTGAATCTGGATGCTAGCAGATCTACATCCGGTGTTCCCCACCGCTGGCATATTGCCTGGAAAACCTCGGGGTGAAGAGACCATTCCCCCGGGCATAATTGTTGGCGACTTAGAAAGTCCGCTCTCCAATTTTCCACTCCTGGGATGAAAACCGCGGATATGGCTGGGACATATCTTTCTGCCCACTCCAGGATGCAATTTGCTTCCTTCTGGGCTGCACGACTTTTGGTGCCACCCTGATGATTGATATATGCCACTGCCGTGGCATTGTCTGATTGAATTCTGACAGGGGACCCCCGGAGCCTGGATGTCCATGCCACTAGGGCATACCGGGCTGCTCGTATCTCTAAGAGATTGATGGGCAGGGCCTTTTCTGCTTCTGACCACCTGCCCTGGAGACCATTGCTCCAGCACTGCCCCCCAGCCGATGAGGCTGGCATCTGTAGTGACCACCTTCCAAGAAACCGGACTGAAGGGTTTCCCTCTTTCCAGATTCTGGGGCACCAACCACCAATGGAGGCTCTTGCGAACGGAAGGGGACAGGGACATTGGTAAGTCTAAAGCCTGAACTTTTTTGTTCCAGGCTGACAGTATGGCCCTTTGCAAATTCCTTGAATGGAATTGACCGTAGGGTACCGCTTCGAATGAAGCCACCATCTTTCCCAGCAGCCTCATGCAGAGACGTATGGATGGTTTTCTTTTTGTACCCACTAAGTGGGTCAAATTTCTTAAAGACGACACCTTCTCTGGAGGTAAGAAAATCTTTCTCTGATTTGAATCCAGCCTTAGCCCTAAGTATTCCAGACTTTTGACTGGTCTTAGAGCTGACTTGTCCCGGTTGATAATCCAACCGTGATATTCCAGATACTCGATTGTCTTGTGAATAGCTACTTCCAGCTTTTCCACTGAGTGGTCTATTAGTAGCAGGTCGTCTAGATATGCCATTATCGTTACACCCTGTGTTCTTAGATTGGCCAATAATGGGGCCAGAATTTTTGTGAACACTCGTGGTGCTGTGGCCAGACCGAAAGGTAAGGCTCTGAACTGAAAATGGCGCCCTTCTACTGCAAAGCGTAGAAATTTCTGATGGGCCGGAAAGATGGGAATATGCAGATAAGCATCCCTTATGTCGATCGAGGCTAGCCATTCCTGCCCTTGTAGGGCGGTGGCCACTGATCGGATCGACTCCATCCGAAAGGTCCTGATATTTAGGAACTTGTTTAGCCCTTTTAGATTTAATATGGGCCTCACGTCCCCATTTGGTCTGGGGACTGTGAAAAGGTTCGAGTAAAACCCGAATCCGCTTTCTTCCAGGGGAACCTTCATGATTACCCCTTGGAGCAATAGTTGTTCTAGTGCCAGAAGGAGGGATCCTCTCTTTTGGGGATCTCTTGGCACGTTTGACCTCATAAATTGGGCAGGAGGAGTGCCTTTTAACTCCAGCTTGTATCCCAGACTTACTGCGGAGAGCACCCATCTGTCTCTGATGGTGTCCCGCCAGGTCTCTGTGAACAACTGAAGTCTTCCCCCCACCCGATTGAGCGGGGGCAATACTTCATGCCTTAGGGGGAGGTTTTGTACCTCTCTTGATCCAGGGCTTCTTGTTACCCTGTGATTGTCCCTGATTTCTGCCCCCTGAATTTGACCGCGGAGGCCGTCGGAACTGCTTCCCAGCCGATGTGCCCGGGACTGGAGAGGTAGGCCTCTTAAAAGAAGGACTTCTACCCTTGTTCTTAACCGGTAAGAGTGAACTTTTACCGGCAGAAATTTTCTGGATATATTTGTCCAGATCTTCTCCAAATAAGCGTTCTCCATGAAATGGGAAGCTAACCAGCAGTTTTTTACAGGGAGCTTCAGCAGACCAGTTTTTGAGCCACAGAAGCCTACGCATATGTACTATAGACAGCGTAAAGCGGGAGGCCTGTTGGATTGTATCCTTTATGGCGTCCACCGCAAAACACAAGGCTCTAGGCAGGTCAGCTAGGGCATGAGCCTGCTGATCTGGTAAGTCCCTTAAGACTTGTTTCAACTGATCTTTCACTGCTTGGCAGACTCCAATCGCTGCTACCGCAGGTTGTGTCACCATACTTGCTGTAGAGAAAGCAGATTTTAGTAAAGACTCCAATTTTTTATCTATTGGGTCTTTGAACATTGGAACATTATCTACTGGACATGTCAGTGATTTGTTAACAGAAGAGATGGCTGCGTCCACTATAGGGACCCTCCATTTTCTTATGAACTTATCCTCCATGGGATAGATCACCGGAAATCTCTTGGGGGGAGCAAATATTTTATCAGGATGCTCCCAATCCTGGTAAATAAGCCCTTCTAATAAAGGGTGGATTGGGAAGGAACAGACCGCCTGGGGAGCTTTTAGCGACCCCAGCGAGGAAACCGTAGTGGATGGTGGTTCCGCCAGAGGCCTTTTAAATGCTGATCGGACCATGTTAGTCAGAGACTGAACCCATAATCTTTCAGCCTGAGAAGCTGAGAAAAGGTTCTTCCACTGTTGATTCCTCTATAAGTGAATCAACCTCATCCTGATCCCCTTCAGGTAGGTCGATCTCTGTGTGGGGCTGTTCCTCCACTAACAGGCACTCTGAAGGAGGAGACGGAGATCGGACGCGCTTTTCCTGTGACAGGGAAGCAGCGATCAATGCTGTTAATCTCTCTTCCAATCCTCCCAGAGTTGAGGATAAAACCTCCTCTGTTATATATACAGGAGCAGGTGGACTGGGGACAGCCGCAGCACCAGGCATTCCTGCGGGGTTTCTACGGCTACTGACCTCTGCATTCTCAGGGGAGATTGGTGCAGTGCAAGCATGCCCAATATCCTCAGAGCCCGATGGAGACCCCTTTGGCTTCCTGGAAGATCTATTTCCGGAGCGTCTGGACGACATATCCTTTAAGCACAAAGCTGAGGTATTCCCGTCGTCATACACCAATTTTTGCTGGTAATAGTCTAACACAGGTGCTGCTATATACCAGCTGGTGTCCACTAAAGTGCCTTTCTATGGGGATGCCTGCATCAACCGCCTCTGTGTGCCACTGTTTGTTGCTAGCTCTGTTTGCATGCAGCTGACACTTGTACTGTGTCTTTTACCATGCTGGGACGCCCGCACATGCGCAGAAGCGCCGCGGCGCGCATCGAGCGTCATCCACCCGCCCCTGCCCCTTTTTTTTCATAGGAGGCGCGTGCACGCGCCCGCGCGCGCGCGCCCGTGCGCCAATGGCGCCCTTTTCGAAAACCAACAGAGGACTAGGAGCCAGGGCCCTTTTTGCCGGAGGGCCTGTGCGGTGGATGAACGCAGCAACAGGGCAGAGGAAGTGGATTCCCTCAGAGAAACTTACCAGCTGCCTGGATCTTTTGAGTTGAGAAAACCAAAGATCCACATTTACAAGAAAAATGGACTACAGCGGCCTCTAGTGGTTTAACACAGGTACCGCGGTCCCTGTTTTTTTTTTTTTTTTCTTGACTACTATTAAAATTTTACATTTTCAGTAGATATAGGCAAACACAGATATTTAGCGGGAATACCGTTAGGTAACAGACAGAAAGACAAATTAGGCTTGGGGGTCCCCCAATAGAACCAAGTTCCTGAGGGCCCCCACTTACCTGATCCCCGCCGCAGGACTTTGTTTGGTCCACAAAAGTCCAAACTTCACCTATCACGGCAGGCATTGTAATTAAACCTTCAGGGACCGGGTTCCCAAGGATTCCACTCCCCTGGACCTGTATAGCACCCTGCACAGACAGCGTCTTGGTCGTGGGTATGACCAGAGCTCTGGATCCCAGGGTCCAGCCCTCCTAAGAGAAGCATTACAGGCAAAACCTTGCTCTTCTGCTGCAAGGCCCGGGTACCGACCGTTTAGCTATGAAGCTTTTTTGGTGGGATCCGGAACAGCTTACTAAGGCCCAAAAGAACCTGTACGCAAGCCCAGTGAAAACACATGTTACTCTTTGGCCAACACCTTAGACACTGGCAAAAAACTGAGGTGCTCCCGGGTGGGAGGGGCTTATATAGGGGAGGGTACTTCCGGTTTGGAATTGGCCAGTGCCAACACCTGAAGGTAAACTATATAACCCATTAGTAATGACTAAGTCGCTCTGTGTCCCGTGATGTACGAAAAAGAAAAGTTGAATTTACTGCACACACACACACACACATTATTTGTTAGATTTTGTAGATATTTTGACTGTAGAAGCATTTTTTTGTATTTTGCTCGGGCCGCCGCTGGAGTAACACAGTCTCTCCTGAGAGGGAGAGTGTCCCCAGTCAGCTCCTGCGGGGGATTCCTCCCCCCTCCCTCTGCTCGCTGACACTGCATAATGCGAGCACTCACACAACCACAGCCGCCCGATCTGCTCCTTCCCCTGCATCCTCATTGGCACGGAGAAGAGCGAGTTGCAGGAAGGACTCCACGAGCACTGTGGGGGGGGGGGGGAAGCCTTCATCTCAGTTACTGAAAAAACAGACTGATTTCTCCCGTACTTAGGACAGGAGAACCAGCCTCTAAATTCCGAGAGTGGTGACTGCAAGCTGAGCCGAGTGTCAGTCTATGACACTCTTTCACAGCCCAGCGAGTCCAGCTACCCCCCCTCACTCACGAGCAGTGAGGAATAAAGCTCCTCCTCCTCCTTCCAGTCCCGCCCACACTATCTCGGCGTGCTGTATCTGAGGAGAGGGGGATGTGTGGGCGGGAAATATGAAAATCAGCAGCATTCCTGGCTGTGTGTGAATGATGCCTGAGATTGTAGCCTGGACCGTGGGTAAGTGTGTGCACTGCAGACTGCAGTACACTGTAATCACTGAACTGCATTATCTCCCCCATCTGTCTCCCTTCCCCTCTCCTGTTCTTTCAAGACATTCACAATTTACTTTCACTTTCAGTTAGACAGGTAATATACGGTGCAAAATTCTTTCCTGCATCCACAGATTGCAGGAAAGAAACTTGCATGATTCCCCCATCAACACAGACAGTGCTGACAGGGGAATATCCCTCCTGCCCAGCAATTGTATTCTCCCGACAAACAGTGATTATCACTAGTGGCTATAGCAACCACTAGTGATAATCATAAGAGAGTCTGCTCATTAATGGTTCAAATCTCAGCCAGTTCCTGCTGAACCAGCTGAGATTTAAATTGTCTATGGCTGGTCTTAGCTCTTAGGCAGCCCATACATTGATCACTTTTTTTCATTCAACTATTAGGTTGAATGAAAAAAAAAAAAAAAAGGAAATGATCCAATTCCCCCATCTACACATTATAGGTGGATGGGGGAATGTTCCCAGTGTGGACCAGTGCTGGAACAACCAGAGTTGCACTGTTACTAGTGATAGAATCAAATAGTAAAATTAGATAACTGATATCACCAGAATGGGAGTGCAACAGATTGATAAACGCATGATCAAAAGGGAGGAGCAGCCATCCCTGTGACATATATACACATCTATGCGGTTGTCTTTTACCGCAAGGTAAGAGGTCACTCTCACTGGTGTGTCCTTTGCACGAAGAGGAGACCATTACACCTCTCCAGCACTTTTGCACATGGAATCTGTTTGCACACTGAAGAAAGAATATCAGATTGCTATGCTCACAATTTGATTGCGATTTTGCACATAGTTTTTGGACTTTGCACTACTTATTACAGATTGGACATTTTTATATTTTGCTTTGCACAGTTGCACCTAGTGTTTGTTTTGCACTTTGCACAGGATTACATATTGGACTTTGCACATTTATTTTGCTATTTTGCACAGCCCCTATGGATATTTATGGATATTCCAGATTCTGAGTTTCATATGCACGCTGCACTTTGTTATTATTGTTTTTTGGATTTATGTTTATGCGTTTAGCATTCATGCGTTTAGCAATCTGTTGCAGTCCAATTCTGGTGATATCAGTCATTTAATTGTACTATTTGATTCTATCACTAGTAACAGCACAGCACCACTTAGCAGCAGTGGAGCCTTCTCTGACATGCTGATCGTGATGCAATCCAGGTGATGCTCCTAGTCAAATCCTAGTGTTAAATATCAGTGATTTTATTGATCAAAGCCCACACTTTACAGGCATAGAGCCCACATGGCTGCTGAACATAGGGTTGATTATATATATGTGGTTGTACTCTTGATGCTAATAAATACTGTGTTTATTAGATCTGACTGGGAGCATCACCTGGATCACATCCCGATCAGCATGTCAACAGAGAAGGTTATACAGCATTACTGCTGCTAGGTGACCAGCTGGGGGCTCGGCTCTCTATAACCAATAGTGCCAGCCTTCCCCTGCATGCACCCATAATGTCACCAGCACTAGGTCCTAATAGACTGCCGCCGCTGCCAAGGAGACAGATGCCAGACCAGCGCTGTCAATAGCAGGGACAGGAAAGCTGGGGAACCCCACAGTGGCAGAACACCAGGACCCGGTGGCAAGACAGCCTTTGCAACCCTGATAGTTCTCCCACTGCTTTAGACCCTTATATTTTCTTGGTGTGCTGGTGACATATATCTCTTGTTTTCTGCCACCCTGGGGGGCCCCAGTATAGTAGGAAGGGAGCTCACTGCAGAACATGTGAAAGGGCCCGTTGTGGGATCGTAGTGTTGCGCACACACCCCACTCCTACCTGCATTAACTTTGGCTCCTCGCAAGAAGAGAGGGGCACACCGCACTACCAGCCCATACCCTCCTGTGTGAGGAGGTTAAGCGGTGTTATTGTTGGGTCTTCCACGGTCAGAACATGAAAACCTCCAGAGCCTGATTCTCACCTCTATGTTAAAGTAGAGACAAGTCTTTGACTTCCCAGTAAAGTAAATGTCCACACCAGATGAAACTCCAACTCAGAGTTTATTTTCTCTTAGCCAAATAACACAGTCTCTGATAGGAAAAAGGTTGGAGTGAGAAACAGAACAGTACAAGGTGTGGATGAGGTCCCGGCACAAACATTACAGATGTTTGCTCAGATTCTCAAGAAAGTTTAACTAGGCACACAGTCTCTGCCACAGACTGTGACGTTGGTCTCTGCCACAGACCTGGTGAAACTGATCCCCTTCTTTAGCTATGGCCCCTTTTTAGGAGAAGACATCCCTCCGGAGAGTTACCGGGACCCCACCGTCACCATGACACTGCACTGGGTCTTCGGAGAGTTCCTTTCCCGGCCTCCTCATCCTAGATACGGGTCCCCTCGCAAGGCGGCACCCTGAGAGTCCTCGATCCTGGGTGGACCCCAGCCGAAGGTGCTGGGCCCCAGGCCTCCACTGCGGTCCCTGGGCTTACATACCCAGGGTGGACAGGAACAGCATGGTAGTACCTCACCCTGGGCTAAAGGTGCCCAGGATGGAACAGGGACACCGGCCCCTGGGACTAAGGTGCCCAGGGCGGACAGGAACACACTCCCTGGGAGTAGGACTCCCGACGACTGAATGAACCACCCCTCCCAAACAGGCAGCATCTGGCCCTTTTTTAACCTCTCCCAGCATGCCCAGCAGGTAGAACACACCCACCGTATGGCTGCTGAGAGGGGACACACAAGGCACAGCACTGTATCAGCAGTTCAACCCCAGCCTACTATGGCAGCGCCACCTGTAGGCTACAGATAACTGTACACCGATACTCTCCCTGTGGATAGAAATGGTTGCAAAAACCCTGACAAATTAGGGTGTTTGAACAAATTACCACTCAACACTTCCCTTAAATTTAGCAACCCGCTACATACTCCCCCCACTAATGGACACTGGTCCCCAGTGTCTGGACCAAACCTATGCCTCTCAATCCTGAGTCAACATAGACCTACTCCAGAAACGATCTAAAAAAATAAAAAATAAAAAACTATTTGAAAAAAAAACCTTAGTTTGTGCCGGAACCTTAACATGGGGAAAAGGGAGTTAAATGCAGAGGTGAAAGAAGAAGAGCAGATAAACATATGTGTACATTACATTCTCAATGTCACAATAAACCACATTTGTCTTTTTTTTTTTTTTTCCTCCCGACTACAACATATGGAAGTGCATAGGATGCATTAAGGTGAAAAAACCTGAACATTTACAAGGTCCACTGGAGTGAAAGAAAATCATGCATAAAGTGACTCTGCCATCAGCTTCTGTTCGATTTTCCAAAGTAAGAGAATGCAATTCAGATTGGAAATTGGAAGAATGGCTCACAAGAATTGTGTGCAGAGGAAAACATTCCACGGGAACACAGATGGTAACAAAGAAAGCAAATCTTAATTAGAGGTCGACCGATATATCGGCCGATATTTGGCCGTTTTTAAGAAATCAGCATTGGCCGATTATTGTGGAAATTAGGCCGATTCGCAGCTGCTACACTATACCCGGGCCGCCAGCAGTACTGACCAGGGCCCCGCTCCCCCCTACAGCAGCATGTGAAATTAATCCTTCACCCGTGCTGCCGATAGCCTGCGCTGCGGCCGGTGTTCTGACTGCGCAGCCGCAATCCGAGCCAACGGAAATCTCCGAGCTTTAACAGCTATTTGGCAGCTGTAGACACGCTCGCTGCCGATGCTTAGTTACACACGCCGCTTTATTCTTCACGCCGCTGTATACAGCAAGGGGCGGATCAGATGTGATGATGAGCAGTGCCTTTTGTATGTTTATACACGCCGCTCTATACAGCAAGGGGCTGAAATGTAATAAGTACACTGAGTGAGGAAACATACTTACGGCAAACCACTAAAAATGAATAATTCCTGGTGGCTGGCTATGCAGATTGATAGATCACCACTCCCCAGACTGACAACACCCACTACCAACTACTGACACCCAAGACTTAAACCCCTGTTGATACCCAAGACTGGAAGACCTACACCACAGCCAGCCTGACACCCCCTAAAAAAAAAAAAATACTGACACCTCTGACTGACCCCCATCCAACTAAAACACCAGAGTGACACCCTTCCACTAATACACGTCACCCACAAGTAATGACAACACAGAATGACCCATACAGACCATGAAATTCTGTATCACATCTATATACACTCATCATAATGCAGTCTGAGAAAATCTGACCCCCACAACTACACACGCGATGACATCCTCCAGGCCGACCCCTCCCACCCAGACTACTGCTCCGTTACTCCCCACCGACCCAAACCCCCCCAACTAGTGCTCCGCCACTCCCCACTGACACCACCCCAGCAACTATTGCCCCACTCCCACTACCAGCCCCCCTACCGCTCCGCCATTAGCCACCCCCCCAACTACCGCTCCGCCACTCCGCACCCCCCAACTACTGCCCCACTCCCACTACCAAACCTCCACCACACCAGTAATGAGCCCCCCCCCCCCCACTGACAGACCCCCTATCAAATCAAACCCCACCACCAACTAACACACACCCCACTGCCCACCAACAGAATCCCAAACCCCTGTGAAATCCCCGGAGAGGAGCACTAAACAATCAGCATTCAAGTGATTAATTCATCCTGTGTGCAGATTGGTATCCCATGAAAGATGGTGTGAATGAGACATAAAGGGAATGTTCGATCTGCACACAGGATGACAGTAGCGGGGCACACAGCATGATAGGAGTGAGAGGGGATACCATCTTTCATGGGATACCGATCTGCACACAGGATTTTAGCATGCAGATCGGTATCCCCTCCCCCGCTCTGTCCTGTAAGGCCCGATCCTGTGGGTCCACTCTGTCATGTAAGGGGTTATTTCTATTAAGTTGTGTGTAGCCAATAGATCGGCGTGTGAGGGGTTAATCCGATTCAGCTGTAGACGTCGTGAGCAGCTCTGCGCTCGGTTTCTTCTGGCTCAAACCGGCGCATAAGCGTCAGGGGGTAGCGTCTTACACGGGGTAGTGATATTCATGCTAAAAAAAAAACATGCGTGCGGGTCCCCCCAAAATTCCATTACCAGGCCCTTCAGGTCTGGTATGGATATTAAGGGGAACCACGCGTAATAAAAAAAAAAAAAAAAGGCAAGGGGTTCCCCAAAAATACATACCAGACCCTTATCAGAGCACGCAACCTGGCAGGCCGCAGGAAAAGAGGGGGGACGAGAGAGCGCCCCCCCCCCTCCTGAACCGTACCAGGCCACATGACCTCAACAAGGGCCTCTTCCCCACAACCCTTGCCCGGTGGTTGTGGGGTCTGCGGGCGGGGGACTTATCGAAATCTGGAAGCCCACTTTAACAAAGGGGAACTCCAGATCCCGGACCCCGTGGTCACCCGCGCACACGTCATTGGGAAAGCTGGGGCCCCCCTGTGACATGCAGACTGTGGCCCCCCTTTAACATCCAGACTGGGCCCCCCCTGTGACATGTGGCCTGCCCGTGACATGCTGACTGTGTCCCCCCCCTGTGACATTCAGAATGACCCCCCCATGACATGCAGACTGCCCCCCCTGTGACATACAGACTGTCTTCCCTCTCGTGGCATACAGACTGACCCCCCCGGTGACATACAGACTGACTGACCCCCATGACATTCAGACTGACCCCCCCGTGACATACAGACTGACCCCCCCGTGACATACAGACTGACCCCCCCCCCCCGTGACATACAGACTGACCCCCCCGTGACATACAGACTGACCCCCCCGTGACATACAGACTGACTCCCTTCCCCCCCCTGTGACATACAGACTGACCCCCTCCCCCCCACTGTGACATACAGACTATGCCCCCTGTGCCAACTATCCAGCCTGTGTGTAGCCAATACAGCAGCTTGTTGCTGTCCCCTCTTCGAAACCAGCATGTGTATCCGCCATCCAGCCTGTGCTATCAATGGTGTAACCCATGTGATATGCATGGTGTGCCCCCTGTGCTAGGCATGCATGGTGTGGACCCTGTGCTAGGCATGCATGGTGTGGACCCTGTGCTAGGCATGCATGGTGTGGACCCTGTGCTAGGCATGCATGGTGTGGACCCTGTGCTAGGCATGCATGGTGTGGACCCTGTGCTAGGCATGCATGGTGTGGACCCTGTGCTAGGCATGCATGGTGTGGCCCATGTGATAGGCATGCATGGTGTGGCCCATGTGATAGGCATAGTGTGGCTGCATGGTGTGGCCCCTGTGATAGGCATGCATGCTGTGGCTCCTGTGCTATACATACAGTGGCCCCTGTGCTATGAATGCATGGTGTGGCCCCTGTGCTATCCATGCATGGTGTGGCCCCTGTGCTATGCATGAATGGTGTGGCTCCTGTGCTATGAATGCATGGTGTGGCCCCTGTGCTATCCATTCTGTGGCCCCTGTGCTATGCATGCATGCATGGTGTGGCCCCTGTGCTATGCATGCATGCATGGTGTGGCCCCTGTGATATGCATGAATGGTGTGGCTCCTGTGCTATGAATGCATGGTGTGGCCCCTGTGCTATGAATGCATGGTGTGGCCCCTGTGCTATTAATGTGGCCCCTGTCATAAGCATGCATGGTGTGCCCCCTGTGAAATGCATGCATGGTGTGGCCCCTGTGCTGTGCATGCATGGTGTGGCCCCTGTGCTGTGCATGCATGGTGTGGCCCCTGTGCTGTGCATGCATGGTGTGGCCCCTGTGCTGTGCATGCATGGTGTGGCCCCTGTGCTATCCATGCTGTGGCCCCTGTGCTATGCATAGTGTGGCCCCTGTGCTATGCATAGTGTGGCCCCTGAGATAGGCATGCATGGTGTGGCCCCTGTGATAGGCATGGTGTGGCCCCTGTGCTAGGCATGGTGTGGCTGCATGGTGTGGCCCCTCTGCTAGGCATGCATGGTGTGGCCCCTGTGCTAGGCATGGTGTGGCTGCATAGTGTGGCCCCTATGCTAGGCAGGCATGGTGTGGCCCCTGTGCTAGGCAGGCATGGTGTGGCCCCTGTGCTAGGCAGGCATGGTGTGGCCCCTGTGCTAGGCAGGCATGGTGTGGCCCCTGTGCTAGGCAGGCATGGTGTGGCCCCTGTGCTAGGCAGGCATGGTGTGGCCCCTGTGCTAGGCAGGCATGGTGTGGCCCCTGTGCTAGGCATGGTGTGGCCCCTGTGCTAGGCATGGTGTGGCTGCATAGTGTGGCCCCTGTGCTAGGCAGGCATGGTGTGGCCCCTGTGCTAGGCATGGTGTGGCTGCATAGTGTGGCCCCTGTGCTAGGCAGGCATGGTGTGGCCCCTGTGCTAGGCATGGTGTGGCTGCATAGTGTGGCCCCTGTGCGAGGCATGGTGTGGCTGCATAGTGTGGCCCCTGTGCTAGGCATGGTGTGGCTGCATAGTGCGGCCCCTGTGCTAGGCAGGCATGGTGTGGCCCCTGTGCTAGGCATGGTGTGGCCCCTGTGCTAGGCATGCATGCTGTGGCCCCTGTGCTATGAATGCATGGTGTGGCCCCTGTGCTATGAATGCATGGTGTGGACCCTGTGCTATGCATGCATGGTGTGGCCCCTATGCTATGCATGGTGTGGCCCCTGTGATAGGCATACATGGTGTGGCCCATGTGATAGGCATACATGGTGTGGCCCCTGTGCTAGGCATGGTGTGGCCCCTGTGCTAGGCATGGTGTGGCCCCTGTGCTAGGCATGGTGTGGCCCCTGTGCTAGGCATGGTGTGGCCCCTGTGCTAGGCATGGTGTGGCCCCTGTGCTAGGCATGGTGTGGCCCCTGTGACATGCATGAATGGTGTGGCTCCTGTGCTATGAATGCATGGTGTGGCCCCGGTGCTATTAATGTGGCCCCTGTCATAAGCATGCATGGTGTGCCCCCTGTAAAAGGCATGCATGGCGTGGCCCTGTGAAAGGCATGCATGGCCCCTTGAAATGCATGCATGGCGTGGCCCCTGTGTTGTGCATGCATGGTGTGGCCCCTGTGCTGTGCATAGTGTGGCCCCTGTGCTGTGCATAGTGTGGCTGCATGGTGTGGCCCCTGTGCTAGGCATGCATGCTGTGGCCCCTGTGCTAGGCATGCATGCTGTGGCCCCTGTGCTATACATACAGTGGCCCCTGTGCTATGAATACATGGTGTGGCCCCTGTGCTAGGCATGGTGTGGCCGCATAGTGTGGCCCCTGTGCTAGGCAGGCATGGTGTGGCCCCTGTGCTAGGCAGGCATGGTGTGGCCCCTGTGCTAGGCAGGCATGGTGTGGCCCCTGTGCTAGGCAGGCATGGTGTAGCCCCTGTGCTAGGCAGGCATGGTGTAGCCCCTGTGCTAGGCAGGCATGGTGTAGCCCCTGTGCTAGGCAGGCATGGTGTGGCCCCTGTGCTAGGCATGGTGTGGCCCCTGTGCTAGGCATGGTGTGGCCCCTGTGCTAGGCATAGTGTGGCCCCTGTGCTAGGCATAGTGTGGCCCCTGTGCTAGGCATGCATGGTGTGGCCCATGTGATAGGCATGCATGGTGTGGCCCATGTGATAGGCATGCATGGTGTGGCCCATGTGATAGGCATGCATGGTGTGGCCCATGTGATAGGCATGCATGGTGTGGCCCATGTGATAGGCATGCATGGTGTGGCCCATGTGATAGGCATGCATGGTGTGGCCCATGTGATAGGCATGCATGGTGTGGCCCATGTGATAGGCATGCATGGTGTGGCCCCTGTGCTAGGCAACTGTGTGGCCCATGTGATAGGCATGCATGGTGTGGCCCCTGTGCTAGGCATGGTGTGGCCCCTGTGCTAGGCATGGTGTGGCCCCTGTGCTAGGCATGGTGTGGCCCCTGTGCTAGGCATGGTGTGGCCCCTGTGCTAGGCATGGTGTGGCCCCTGTGCTAGGCATGGTGTGGCTGCATGGTGTGGCCCCTGTGACATGCATGAATGGTGTGGCTCCTGTGCTATGAATGCATGGTGTGGCCCCTGTGCTAAGAATGCATGCTGTGGCCCCGGTGCTATTAATGTGGCCCCTGTCATAAGCATGCATGGTGTGCCCCCTGTGAAAGGCATGCATGGCGTGGCCCCTGTGAAAGGCATGCATGGCCCCTTGAAATGCATGCATGGCGTGGCCCCTGTGTTGTGCATGCATGGTGTGGCCCCTGTGCTGTGCATAGTGTGGCCCCTGTGCTGTGCATAGTGTGGCTGCATGGTATGGCCCCTGTGCTAGGCATGCATGCTGTGGCCCCTGTGCTATGAATACATGGTGTGGCCCCTGTGCTATCCACGCTGTGGCCCCTGTGCTATGCATGCATGCATGGTGTGGCCCCTGTGCTAGGCATGGTGTGGCCGCATAGTGTGGCCCCTGTGCTAGGCAGGCATGGTGTGGCCCCTGTGCTAGGCATGGTGTGGCCCCTGTGCTAGGCATGGTGTGGCCCCTGTGCTATGCATAGTGTGGCCCCTGTGCTAGGCATGCATGGTGTGGCCCCTGTGCTAGGCATGCATGGTGTGGCCCCTGTGCTAGGCATGGTGTGGCCCCTGTGCTAGGCATAGTGTGGCCCCTGTGCTACGCATAGTGTGGCCCCTGTGCTACGCATAGTGTGGCCCCTGTGCTAGGCATAGTGTGGCCCCTGTGCTAGGCATGCATGGTGTGGCCCCTGTGCTATGAATGTGGCCCCTGTCAGGCATGCATGGTGTGGCCCCTGTGCTAGGCATGCATGGTGTGGCCCCTGTGCTATGAATGTGGCCCCTGTCAGGCATGCATGGTGTGGCCCCTGTGCTAGGCATGGTGTGGCCCCCCTGTGCTAGGCATGCATGGTTACGCCCCTGTGCTAGGCATTGTGTGGCTGCATAGTGTGGCCCCTGTGCTAGGCAGGCATGGTGTGGCCCCTGTGCTAGGCAGGCATGGTGTGGCCCCTGTGCTAGGCAGGCATGGTGTGGCCCCTGTGATAGGCATGCATGGTGTGGCCCCTGTGATAGGCATGGTGTGGCCCCTGTGCTAGGCATGCATGGTGTGGCCCCTGTGCTAGGCATGCATGGTGTGGCCCCTGTGCTAGGCATGCATGGTGTGGCCCCTGATGATGATAAAGAGGGGGGAGGGATGATGATTGATGATGAAGGGGGGTGATAATAGTACAAAAAGGATTGCAACAACCGACATCCTAGAGATTAAAATGGCGGTTGTTACAATACTTTTGGTCACACTGAATTTGCGCAATTTTTTGCGAAAAATACACTTATTTTTTTAAGTAAAAAAATAAATAAGACAACAGTAAAGTTAGCCCAACTTTTTTTTTTATTGTGAAAGTTAATATGCCAAGTACATTGATACCCAACATGTCACACTTCAAAATTGTGCCCCCTAGTGGAACGGTGACAAACTTTGACCCTTAATCTCCATAGGTGACGTTTAAAAACTTCTACAGGTTGCATGTTTTGAGTTAGAGGCGGTCTCGGCTAGAATTATTGCTCTCGCTCTACCGATCACGGCGATACCTCACGTGTGGTTTGAAGACCGTTTTCATATGCGGGTGCCTTGCGTATGCATTCGCTTCTGCGCATGAGCTCGGCAGGACGCGGGGAATTTACATTTTTTATTTTTTTTGGTCACTTTTATTCCTATTACAAGGAAAGCATGACAGGTCCTCTTAAATGTGAATTTTGGGGTCAAAAAGACCTCAGATCTCATATTTATGCTAAAATACAATAAAAAATAAATGCAGAGTTTCCCCTCTAAGACCATTGGGTGGAAGTGACGTTTGACATCTCTTCCGCCATCTAATGTTATGGACCAGGCCAATCAAGTTCCTCCACCCCAAACTCGCTCCTCTATGTCTTTATGGATCTTTCTTTGGGAACTGGTGGGCAGTCATTGGAATGTTGGAACAGGAAGGGGCCGTCCCCAAACTATTCCCACAAAGTTGGGAGCATGAAATTGTCCACAATGTTTGGTTATGCTGACATCTTATGAATCCCCTTCACTGGAACTAAGGGGCCAAGCCCAACCCCTGAAAAACAACCCCACACCATAATCGCCCCCCCCCCCCCTCCACCAAATGATTTGGTCCAGTGCAGAAAGCAAGGTCCATTAAGACATGTATGAGAGAGTTTGGGGTGGAGGAACTTGACTGACCTGCACAGAGTCCTGATCTCAACCCGATAGAGCACCTTTGGGATGAATTAAAGCAGAGACTGTGAGCCAGACCTTCTCATCCAACATCAGTGCCTGACCTCAGAAATGCGCTTGTGGAAGAATGGCCAAACATTCCGATAGTTACACTCCTAAACCTTTAAGGGGATGGGGGTCCACTTTTTCACTGCAGTGGGCTCAAATGTAGACAGAACCCCCAGTTCAGTTAGTGTAATGCTTTAAAACCAACTCTTTTATTAAAGGGCTTGTAAAAGGTTCATGTTTTTTCTACATTTTTCTGCATTAAGGTGAAAAAACATTCGAGCATTAGCACCCCCCCCCCCGAGCCCCCGTTTACTTACCTGTCCCCTCGAAAGTGCCGTGCCGTGAACGCGCTTGCTTCTCGATCGTTGCCTGCATGTGTGGCCCCTGTGCTAGGCATGCATGGTGTGGCCCCTGTGATAGGCATGCATGCTGTGGCCCCTGTGTTATGCATAGTGTGGCTGCATGGTGTGGCCCCTGTGCTATCCATGGTGTGGCCCGTCACCACTCCTTAAAATACCAATAGCTCCAGACGGGGTTTAGCTGCATTTCATTAACCACTTAACGACCGCTCACTGTACATATACGTCTGCAAAATGGCACGGACAGGCACAATCACGTACCTGTACGTGACTGCCTTCGTATGGGTGGGGGGTCCAATCGGACCCCCCTCCGGTACAGTGAGCGGTGGTTCTCGATGCGGGATGAGGGGACGGCCATTCGTTTCCGGCCACCCCCTCGCGATCGCTCCCGGCGAATGAGAATCTTCCTCTGCCTGTGTAATGTAAACACAAGCAGAGGAAGTGATGTCATCTCTCCATGCGGCGGTCTTTTTGTTCCGGCGCGAGGAGAGAAGACATCTTACAGAAGGTACACCAACACTACACTGACACCAGTACATGTAGGCACACTTACACCCCCCAGTCACCCCCAGATCACCCCCAGTGCCCCTAGTCACAGTGCACCGTTTGCAGTGGTAATTTTTTTTACTGATTACTGTCATAAATGACACTGATTGCAGTGAACAGTTGCAGGGTAGTTAGGTTTAGGCCTCTTTAGGTCCAGGGTAGCCCCCTAACCCCACCTAATAAAGGTTTAACCCCTTGATCGCCCCCCAGGTAACCCTTTCACCCCCTAACGCCAGCGTCACTAAGCGATCGTTTTTCCCATCACTGTATTAGTGTCGGTGGTGCCCTAGATAGCCAGGTTTTTATAGTGTCAGGTACCCGCATATATTATTTTAACCCCCTGATTGCTCCTAGAGTTAACCCTTTCACCAGTGATCACCGTATAAGTGTCACTGGTGACACTGGTTAGCCAGTTAGTTATTTAGTTATTTAAGTTACCCGTCAGGTTTTTATATAGCGTCAGGTACCCCCATATATAACCTAATAAAGGTTTTAACCCCCGATTGCCCCTAGTTAACCCTTTCACCAGTGATCACCATATAAGTGTTACGGGTGACGCTGGTTGGTTAGTTTGCTTTTTATAGCATCAGGGCACCCGCCGTATATAACCCAACAAAGGTTTAACCCCCTGATCGCCCGGCAGGTGATATCAATTAGGTTTTAGTGTCAGAGAGGGTCTGTGTCGCCCCAGGCAGCATAAGGTTAGTGCCAGTAGCGCTAACACCCACGCGCAAAGCATGCACCTCCCTTAGTGGTATAGTATCTGAACAGATCAATATCTGATCTGATCAGATCTATACTAGCGTCCCCAGCGGTTTAGGGTTCCCAAAAACGCAGTGTTAACGGGATCAGCCCAGATACCTGCTAGCACCTGCGTTTAGCCCCTCCGCCCAGCCCAGCCCACCCAAGTGCAGTATTGATCGATCACTGTAACTTACCAAACACAACACACATAACTGCAGTGTTCACAGAGTCAGGCCTGATCCCTGCGATCGCTAACAATTTTTTTTTGTAGTGTTTGATATATTTGCTGTCGACAGTCAGGTGCTTTTTTTCCTGTGAATCTTACTAGTGTACCCCTAAATTTAGAGCCCAAAATGGCAAATCGAAGGTACACTAGTAAAGAGGCCTACGAGATTCTGAACATGACAGATAGTGAAGAGGAGGTCACGGATCTGTCAGATTCAGGCTTAGAATACCTTCCCGTAGAAGACAGTGGCTCCATGTCAGATAGCCCGGGCGACGAAAATGAGGTCCCTGCTAAGGTCAGGCGCACCCGATCCTGATCTTCTGAGGTTGTTGAGGAGCAAGAACCGCAGGTCTCTCGTATCATGGAGCAGAGTAGTACTAGCGCCGCTATTCCTTCTGGTGAACTGGCAAGCACCAGTGGCCTAGTACAGCCTGGGCGTACATCCAGCACTGCAGTATCACGTGGTGACGTGGCGAGTCCCATAAGTGCAGTTCAAGCTGGCGAGGTGGCAAGCACAAGTAGTGTCCCGCTGCCACCAAGAAGAAGACAAAAGGCAGGCCCGTCGTGCCCTTCCTGCAGAATTCGCCTATCCTGATTGGGTCCCCACCACTTCTGCAGCACCCGTACTCCCCCCATTCACTGCCCAACCCGGTATTCAGGTGGAAACAGCTGATTTTATGCCACTTGATTTTTATTCGCTGTTTTTAACGGAAGATCTCTATAGATCTATTGTGGACCAGAGTAATTTATATGCTGGTCAATTCATCGCCGCTAATCCCCAGTTGTCTTCCATTGCCAGAGATTGGAGACCAATTACGGTTTCCGAATTTAAGACCTTTCTGGGCCTTTCCCTCAACATGGGCACACATAAATTTTCGTCAATACGTGCTTATTGGTCCACGCACCCAATTGACCACATGCCCGTGTTCTCTGCCTCCATGCCCAGGAAACGATATGAGCAGATTTTGCGGTTCATGCACTTCAACGACAATGAACTTTGTCGTCCACGTGGGGACCCTGAATACAACCGGCTCTACAAAATTCTTCCCCTCATAAACCACTTCAACGGACGTTTTGCAGCCTTGTTTATTCCCGATCAAGTTGTCTGCGGTGATGAGTCCCTGATTAAATTTTCTGGCCGCTTGTCTTTCAAACAGTACCTTCCCAGCAAGCGTGCCAGATACAGGGTCAAGCTCTATAAGTTCTGTGACAGGGCAACAGGCTATGTATGGAGCTTTACGGTTTATGAGGGAAAAGATAGTCAGGTTGAGCCGGTCAACTGCCCGGATTACATAGGGAGCGCTGGCAAGATAGTGTGGAACTTGGTGTTACCCTTATTGGGAAAGGGGTACCACTTGTATGTGGACAATTATTACACGAGCGTGCCACTTTTTAGGCACTTGTTTGATCATCAGATTGGAGCATGTGGCACCGTGCGACCTAATTGCCAGGGCTTTCCCCAGAGGCTTGTAGATTCCCGTCTTAGGCTGGGGGAGAGAGCCTGCTTGAAGTGTAATAATTTGCTTGCTGTGAAGTGGAGGGATAATAAGAATGTTTTCCTTCTTACCTCCCTTCATGCAGACACGACAGTCCAAATTCGTACGGCGACTGGTGTTGTGGAGAAACCCCTCTATGTCCACGAATATAACCAAAATATGGGAGGGGTGGACCTCAACGACCAGAAGTTGGCGCCGTATCACATTGCCCATAAGGCGAGACGCTGGTACAAAAAAGTGTCTCTATCCTTATTTCAATTGGCTTTGCTGAACGCTCATGTGCTATACAGAGCTTCAGGCGGGACGTTATCTCTTCTAAAATTCCAGAATGAGATAGTCACAGAACTCCTGTATCCAGGCGGTTCTGCACCTCACCATCCCCAACCAAATGCAGTAAGCCGGCTGCATGAGAGGCATTATCCGTATGTCCTCGAGAGTACCCCTACCCAACGAGCCCCCCAAAAAAGATGTCGTGTCTGTAGCAAGCGCGGATTTAGGCGTGACACCCGTGTTTTTTGTCCACTCTGTCCTGACAAACCTGGTCTTTGCCTTGGTGAATGTTTTGAACGCTACCACTCAAAAGTGAAGTTTTAGTGTAGGGTACAGCATTTCACACTAGGACACACTTACACAGGGTCTCCCAAGATGCCATCACATTTTGAGGGACCCGAACCGTTACAGTTGAGTAAAAAAAAAAAAAAAAAAAAAAAAAAGTGTAAAAAATAATAAAAAAAAAAAAAAATACGTAAAATACAAAACACAAAAAAATATAAAATAAAAAAACCAAAAATAGTTGTCGTTTTATTGTTCTCTCTCTCTCTCTATTTTCTCTCTATTGTTCTGCTCTTTTTTACTGTTTTCTATTCTGCAATGTTTTATCATGCTTGCTTTTCAGGTATGTAATTTTTTGTTTTCAGGTACAACATTCAGTTGCAGCGCGGATTTATTTATCTTGACAGCAACAGCGTTTGCTCCCACACCGTAGTAAAAAACCACACCACAGTAAAAAAAAAAAAAAAGAGCATATATGCCGAAGCATGGGGGCAGCAGGGGCGGAGGAGCGATTTTGCTCCTAATGCCGCGTACATACGGTCAAAATTCCAACGGAGGCTTGCCCGTGGAAAAGTCTGACCGTATGTACGCGGCATAACCTTTTATGCCGCGTACATACGGTCAAAATTCTGACGGAGGCTTGCCCGTGGAAAAATCCGCCCGTGTGTACGCAGCATAACTTTTTTGCGGGAGGATGCCCCCATGCTCGGCATATATAAATGGTGCATGTATGCCCATCATTAGAAGTGGGTGGATGAAGAGGGGTATTCTAATGGTGGGCATACCCACCGATCAATCTCTTTTTTTCATTCAGCCAACAGCCTGCATGAAAAAAAAAAGATTACAATACATGTCCAACAAGGACCAGCAACGTACTGGTATGTTGCTGGACTTTGAATGGTTATACCAGATTGATGCCTGCGGGTTTAGGTATCATCTTGGTATCATTCTTTTCAGCCAGCGGTCGGCTTTCATGTAAAAGCAAATATAGCGGCTAATTAGCCTCTAGACTGCTTTTACAAGCAGTGGGACGGGAATGTCCCCCCCCCCCCCGATCTAAATAGCGCCATTGGGAAAGCATTTTATCACACCGATCTTGGTGTGGTCAGATGCTTTGAGGGCGGAGGAAAGTCTAACCCCCCAATTTTTTTCAAAAAAAGAGTACCTGTCACTACCTATTGCTATCATAGGGGATATTTACATTCCCTGAGATAACAATAAAAATGGTAAAAAAAATAAAAAAAATGGAAGGAACAGTTTAAAAATAAAATTAAAAATTAAAAAAAATAAAATAAAAAAAATAGCACCCTGTCCCCCCCTGCTCTTGCGCAAAGGCGAACGCAAGCGTCGGTCTAGCGTCATATGTAAACAGCATTTGCACCATGCATGTGAGGTATCACCGCGAAGGTCAGATCGAGGGCAGTCATTTTAGCAGTAGACCTCCTCTGTAAATCTAATGTGGTAACCTGTAAAGGCTTTTAAAGGCTTTTAAAAATGTATGTAGTTTGTCGCTGCTGCGCGTTTGTGCGCAATTTTAAAGCATGTCGTGTTTGGTATCCATGTACTCGGCCTAAGATCCTCTTTTTTATTTCATCAAACATTTGGGCAATATAGTGTGTTTTAGTGCATTAAAATAAAAATAAAAAAGTGTATTTTTTCCCCAAAAAATGCGTTTTAAAAATCGCTGCGCAAATACTGTGTGGAAAAAAAAATGCAACACCCACTATTTTAATCTGTAGGGCCTTTGCTTTAAAAAAATAAATCATGTTTGGGGGTTCAACGTAATTTTTTTGCAAAAAAAAAAATATGTTTTCATGTAAACAAAAAAAGTGTCAGAAAGGGCTTTGTCTTCAAGTGGTTAGAAGAGTGGATGTAAGCTTCCTAATGTTGTGCATAAAATGCCAGGACAGTTCAAAACCCCCCCAAATGACCCCATTTTGGAAAGTAGACACCCCAAGCTATTTGCTGAGAGGCATGTCGAGTCCATTGAATATTTTTTTTTTGTCCCAAGTGATTGAATAATGACAAAAAAAAAAAAATGTACAAAAAGTTGTCACTAAATGATATATTGCTCAAACATGCCATGGTTATATGTGGAATTGCACCCCAAAATACATTCTGTTGCTTCTCCTGAGTACGGGGATACCACATGTGTGGGACTTTTTGGGAGCCTAGTCGTGTACAGGACCCCGAAAACCAAGCACCGCCTTCAGGCTTTCTAAGGGTGTAAATTTTTGATTTCACTCCTCACTGCCCATCACAGTTTCGGAGGCCATGGAATGCCCAGATGGCACAAACCCCCCCAAATGACCCCATTTTGGAAAGTAGACACCCCAAGCTATTTGCTGAGAGGTATGGCGAGTATTTTGCAGATCTCGCTTTTTGTCACAAAGTTTTGAAAATTAAAAAAAAAAAAAAAAAAAATATATATATTTTCTTTCTTCATTTTCAAAAACAAATGAGAGCTGTAAAATGCTCACCACGCCTCTCAGTAAATAGCTTGGGGTGTCTACTTTCCAAAATGGGGTCATTTGGGGGGGTTTTGTGCTATTTTGGCATTTTGTGGCCATCGAAACGGTGATAGGTAGTGAAATCAAAAATTTATGCCCTTAGAAATCTTAAAGGCGGTGCTTGGATTTTGGGGTCCCGTACACGGCTAGGCTCCCAAAAAGTCCCACACATGTGGTATCCCCGTACTCAGGAGAAGCAGTAGAATGTATTTTGGGTTGTAATTTCACATATGCCCATGGCATGTGTGAGCAATATATCATTTATGGACAACTTTGTGCAAAAAAAAAAAAAAGTTTTTGTTATATTCCCGCAACTTGTGGCAAAATATATCATTTAGTGACAACTTTTTGTAAATTTTTTATTTTTTTTTTGTCATTATTCAATCACTTGGGACAAAAAAAAAATATTCAATGGGCTCAACATGCCTCAGCAATTTCCTTGGGGTGTCTACTTTCCAAAATAGGGTCATTTGGGGGGGTTTTGTACTGTCCTGCCATTTTAGCACCTCAAGAAATGAGATAGGCAGTCATAAATTAAAAGCTGTGTAAATTTCAGAAAATGTACCCTAGTTTGTAGACGCTATAACTTTTGCGCAAACCAATAAATATACGCTTGACATTTTTTTTACTAAAGACATGTGGCTGAATACATTTTGGCCTAAATGTATGACTAAAATTGAGTTTATTCGATTTTTCTTATAACAAAAAGTAGAAAATATGTTTTTTTTTCAAAATTTTCGGTCTTTTTACGCTTATATCGCAAAAAATAAAAAGCGCAGAGGCAATCAAATACCATTAAAAGAAAGCTCTATTTGTGGGAATTAAAGGACGCAAATTTTGTTTGGGTACAACATTGCATGTCCGCACAATTTCCAGTTAAAGCAGCGCAGTGCCAAATTGTGAAATCACCTCTGGTCATTATGGTCCGTATTGGTCCGGTCCTTAAGTGGTTAAAAGGAGAAGTCCAGCCTGAGCTTCTCCTCTGGGTCACAAGAGTGCAAGTACAAAATCACAGTTTATATAAAATAATATGCAAAGTGGTTGGAGGGAAGCTTCAGAATAGCAAAGATGTTTTTATTACAAAATGATGTGAGCAGACTGCAGTTCCTCTTTAACAGTTAACTGCCTATTTCCAGCCCCCTCCCCAAAAGAATAATTCTGTACCTTTGTGATGTTTATGTCAACTGAATTTGGTTTCTAGGAGAGCATTAATACATACCCATGTACAGTATACAAAAGGAAATTTCAACTTGCTGTTCAACCTACACTTTGGGCACAATTGTCTTAAAATCAAATTTACTAGTGGGTGCTTGGTGGAGGATTGGGATACATAAAGACTGGGAAGGCTTGTACACAACAGAATAAGAAATAGTCGTCCGTAGTGTCTAATTCTAATAACTCAAACAGCTCAATCAGTCAGCCAGAGGGCAGGCTGTCACTTTAGAGATTACCCATAGTGCTCCAGAAATAATTTGTGATGTATTTAAAGCCTAAATTTACCGTACGCCAAAAATTATTTTAGGTAGAAATCCTCCTCTTCCAATACTCCCCACCACTCCTGCAATCTTGCGATGCAGTGGAAATTAATGAAGGAGCTGCAACAGGCACTCATCAAGAGTACCCGACTATGCCTTCCCTTTTCTCCCAGCTCCAGCTTTCATTGAAGCCATACTCAGTCCTTCTCATCCATTCCAGCACTGTATAGCCAGTTGCACCAAAAATCCAGCTTCCAGGCCACATTTAGCATTGAAAAAAGGGAAGTTACAGTTATTTGGGACAAACCTTTTTCCTTAGTTGTGGATACATTAGAGAGGGATTAGAACACCTGTCAGTTTTATAGCAGCCTTTGCTCCCATTAGGGAGATTTATGCTCTCCACTTGTCCCCGTTTACGGTCATCATTAAAAGTAAAAGAAAATCCCAAATTTTGGGTTGTCCCCAGAATAATAGAGGTGAAATCTTTCAATGGGGACACTAGTTCTGGCGACCTGGGGGTCCCCAAGGTATTCCCTTAATTTGCAGGGATTTCCTTTAATTTCCCATTTTTTTTCAAAGGGACAAGAAGTAGTGACACACAGATATCGTTTTTTTTTTATCAGCGAGTACCGATACTTTGCAGTGCGATTTTCGTCAATACAAAATGAATGGGAGCAAATTGCACTGCAAAGAATCGCATGCAATTTGAACAGGAATGCAGTGCGATTCCTGTCTGAATCGCGTGTTTTCCCCCACCGTTCCTGTGTGTGTATGTGAACCTAGTACAGAAATTGAAGCACCATCTAGTGCAGCAATAGGAAGTTTATTAAAATGTTATAACAACTCACAAAGTAAATATTTAGTCAAATCCATATCCGCAGTGTCCCCATCCCGCCGATGATCGCAAACCAAGGCCGCTGGAGGTGCTCACAGGGCTGGAGAAGTTCTGGAACTCCTGTGGGTATAGGGCGGAAGTGATGTCAGCTTGGGGGCGGACCGCCAGACATCTTCATTTTCTATGGACACAAATCGCACCGCAAAGAATCGGGAGCATTTTCACAAGTGTGAGTACTCGTGAAAATACACGGAATCTGCATCACTAACAGGAAGTGAAGGGGAATCTCACCTATGGGACACGGAGGGCAAAAAATAAACTGACAGGGTTTATGACCCTCCCTTACTCTATCCAAAAATGAGAAAACTAAAACTTGCCCATAGTTCTACTTCAACATGCCTTGTGTGCTGCCAAGGGCATTTTAGTGATTTGCAAATATGGAATATCATATTTCAAAATAAAATATGCAGAGGTTGCCTCTGCATCACACACACTGGCATTATGCAATTACAAGAAAGCCTATCCATCTCAATTAGCACATACCAACAGCCCTGAGGAAGGGAGAGGCACTTTCCCCTAAACGAGTTGGCTTGATCTATACAGTTTTCAACTTTCAATGATGATTGGATAGTCCCATCAGGATTTGCATCATCTTGGACCCCAGGCTCTCCTTCCTCCTCATTCAAGCATAATTTAAAGCCAATACCCACTACTCCTCAATGGCCAGTAAGTATCAAGAGCTGCGTTATAAAATTTTAACACGGTGGTACAGGGTCCCATCACTGCTGAATAAAATCTATCCAGAAAGGACTAACCTGTGTTGGCGTTGTGGAGAGGCGGAAAGTGACATGCTTCATATTTTCTGGCCCTGTCGAAAGTTGGAGGAATTCTGGTCTAAAGTTCGAGATACTAAACGACAGATCACTGATCATGATTTGGGATCTGATCCTGTTAGCTACCTTCTCCATCTTTCAGATATATCGAAGCGCAAATATAGAATCTCAACGATTGTTCATCTTCTGAATGCAGCTAAGGCATGTGTCCCAGCCCTATGGAAGCAGGAATCACCTCCCTCGATTTTGTTGTGGCTAGTGATGAGCCGAACACCCCCGGGTTCGGTTCGCACCAGAACCCGCGAACGGACCGAAAGTTTGCGCGAACATTAGAACCCTATTAAATACAATGGATGCGAACGTTTGGATTCTAAAGTGCTAATTATAACGACTATTATCCATGTTATTGTCCGAAACAGAGTTTGGGAACCCGGCTTCTGCACCAGGGGACATGTATCAATGCAAAAAGAAGTTTTAAAAACGGACGTTTTCCGGGAGCAGTCATTTTAATGATGCATAAAGTGAAAAAAAAAAAAGTCAAATATTCCTTTAAATATTGTACCTGGGGGGTGTCTAAAGTATGCCTGTGAAGTGCCACGTGTTTCCCGTGTTTAGAACTGTCCCTGCACAAAATAACATTTCTAAAGGAAAAAAAGTCATTTAAAACTGCTTGCGGCTTTAATGCAATGTCTGGTCCCGGTAATATGGATGAAAATCTTTAGGAAAAATGGCATAGCTACCCCATCAACCCCCCCCCCCCCCCTACCCCAGCCCATTACCAGCCCCTTTGGGTCTTGTATGGATATTAAGGGGAACCCCGCACACAAAATAAAAAAGCCCCTATATACTCTGAACAGCCGTATACAGGCGGTGCATACAAGACAGGGACTGTAGGTTTGTTCTTATGTAGAATCTGTTTATAATTTTGAACAGCTGCATTGTTTAAGTGGAGCTCCATGGCAAATTCCTTTTTTTTAGTTTTTTGTAAAACATAGGGAACGGTTATCACCCCTGTCACATTTTTTTTGCTGTCTGTGCCCCTGTTCAGAACATTTCACCTCACTTTGCGTCCCAATGACAACTGTTTTTGAAATGTGGTGTTTTTATTGAAACAAGGATTGGTGATAAAGCATCAGTAGAGAGGAGACACCTTTCTCCCATATTAATTCTTACAGGAGAGAATTTTCCTTCCAAGGGGTAGATTTCCTCTCACTTCCTGTTGTCTTCTTCCGTTTGCAAGTAGTAGTAGTTTGTAAGTTGGATGTTTGAAAGTAGGGACCTTCCGTATATACTCTGCAGAAATTGGCCCCTTAGGTGTTGGTGTTGGCACAACACTGAAAGCACACACAGTTATTCTTGGTGGGTGCTGGAACGCCCTTCTGTCAAGTATAATATCAGGAATTGTAATAACATATAATTGTTGATCAGTGGTAGTAAAAATTGGGCCTTTGATGGTGGTGCTGGTGCCCCAACACTGTAAGGCCTGACAGTTACTCTTGGTGGGCGCAGCAATGGTCCCTGCTGTGAATTATTAGATCAATAATTATAATTGCATGCCCCTGTTGAACAGGGGCTGAAAAATTGGGCCTTTGGTGGTGGTGGGGGTGGTGATGGTGGTGATGGTGGTGCTGGTGCCACAACACTAAGGCCTGACAGTTACTCTTGGTGGGCGCAGCAATGGTCCCTGCTGTGAATTATTAGATCAATAATTATAATTGCATGCCCCTGTTGAACAGGGGCTGAAAAATTGGGCCTTTGGTGGTGGTGGTGATGGTGGTGCTGGTGCCACAACACTGTAAGGCCTGACAGTTACTCTTGGTGGGCGCAGCAATGCTCCCTGCTGTGAATTATTAGATCAATAATTATAATTGCATGCCCCTGTTGAACAGGGGCTGAAAAATTGGGCCTTTGGTGGTGGTGGTGGTGGTGATGGTGGTGCTGGTGCCACAACACTAAGGCCTGACAGTTACTCTTGGTGGGCGCAGCAATGGGCCCTGCTGTGAATTATTAGATCAATAATTATAATTGCATGCCCCTGTTGAACAGGGGCTGAAAAATTGGGCCTTAGGCACTGGTGGCACAACACTGCAACCCCTCACAGATACTGTACTTGGAGCACAGCAATGAGGCCTGTTGCAAAGTATTGCATCAAAAATTTTAATTACACGCCCCTGTTAAACAGGGGCTGAAAAATTGGGCCTTAGCCACTGGTGGCGTCACCCATAAACCAAAATGATCTTCCAAGCTATCATCGTTAATCGTATCATTGAGGAGGAGGAGGAGGAGGAGGATAGCCAGTCAACATAACAGCACAGGCACTCAGCATCAGCATCAGTCTTGAAGGGATGTGACATGTTAAAATCAATTAGTCTGTTATATCAGCATCTGGTGTGTGGTAGCTGGTGGTGATCCAAGACTGGTTCATCTTGATGAAAGTCAGTCGATCAACCGAGTCGGTGGACAGGCGCACCCTGTGATCCGTGACAAATCCTCCAGCAGCACTGAATGTGCGTTCTGAAAGAACGCTGGATGCAGGACAGGCCAGTAGCTCAATTGCATACTGTGCAAGCTCTGGCCAGTGATCCATCCTCAAGACCCAGTAAGCCAGAGGATTTTCGGTGGGGAAGGTGTCCAAGTCTGACCTTGCCCCTAGGTATTCCTGCACCATGTATATCAGACGCTGGCGATGGTTGCTGGAACCGATCATACTTTGGGCTGCGGACTAAAGAATTGTCTGAACGCATCGGTCAGATGGCCACCTTCCCCACCGCTCCTTCTTTGACTGCCCGAAGCCTCAGCAACTCGTTGTCCAGGACCAGGAGTTTGTAACCTCCCAGTCTCTGGGAACGCGTTGCACAGACCTTTCTGCAAGGCCTCCCGGAGTTGTCTCATCCTCTGCTCCCTCTGCGACGGTACGATAAGGTCCGCAACCTTACCCTTGTACCGTGGATCAAGGAGAGTGGCCAGCCAGTAATGGTCCCTCTCCTTGATCCGAAGAATACGAGGATCCTTCCGCAGACTTTGCAGGATCAGGGAGGCCATGCAGCGTAGGTTAGCTGAGGCATTCAGTCTGGAGTCCTCTGGGTCACTAAGGACGACATGATCCGCAGCCACCTCCTCCCAGCCACGTACAAGTCCACTGGTTTCTTGGGACTGTAAATCATCCCTAAAAGACTGCTGCTGATGATGCTGAGTGCCAGCCTCCACCTCCATGCTGACACAATCCTCCTCCTCCTCCTCTTCCTGTGCGATGGGTGGGACAGAAGGAACACTGTCTGGGTAAAGGGGGCCTTGAGAGGCAAGGAAGTCCTCCTCTTCCTGCCTCTGTTCTGCCTCAAGTGCCCTGTCCATTATTCCACGCAGCGTGTGCTCCAACAGGTGGACAAGAGGTACAGTGTCACTGATGCATGCACTGTCACTGCTCACCATCCTCGTGGCCTCCTCAAATGGTGCCAGGACAGTGCATGCATCCCTGATCATGCCCCACTGGCGTGGTGAAAAAAACCCGAGCTCCCCTGACCCTGTCCTGGTGCCGTAGTCGCACAGGTACTCATTGATGGCCCTCTGCTGCGTGTGCAGCCGCTGCAACATGGCCAACGTTGAGTTCCACCTGGTGGGCATGTCACATATAAGGCGGTTCTTGGGCAGGTTCAACTCCTTTTGAAGCTCAGCCAGGCGAGCACTGGCATTATAAGATCTGCGGAAATGAACACAGACTTTCCTGGCCTGCCTCAGGACATCCTGTAAGCCCGGGTACCTGCCCAAGAACCGCTGCACCACCAGGTTAAGGACGTGAGCCATACAGGGCACATGGATCAGTTGTCCCTGTCGGAGGGCGGAGAGGAGGTTGGTGCCATTGTCGCAAACCACCATTCCTGGCTTAAGCTGGCGTGGCGTCAACCACCTCTCGGCCTGCCCCTGCAGAGCAGACAGGACCTCTGCCCCAGTGTGGCTCCTGTCCCCCAAACACACCAGCGCAAGCACGGCATGGCATCTTTTTGCCTGCGTACTTGCGTAGCCCCTTGAACGCCTACGGAGCACCGCTGGTTCCGAGGACAAACCACAGGAAGAGGCCATGGATGAAGAAGAAGAGAAGGGGGTGGAGGAGAGAGGTGTGTCACAACCAGTAGTAGCATTTTGGAGGCGTGGCGGTGGAACAACCTCCAACACTACTGCACCTTGTCCTCCATCCTTCCCAGCTGCCAAAAGAGTGACCCAATGGGCCGTGAAAGAAAGGCAACGTCCCTGTCCATGCCTGCTGGACCATGAGTCAGCGGTAATATGCACCTTACCGCTGACCGCCCTGTCCAGCGAGGCCAAGACATTGCCTTCCACATGCCTGTAGAGAGCCGGAATAGCCTTCCGTGCGAAAAAGTGTCGTTTGGGAACCTGCCACTGAGGAACCGCACATTGCACAAACTCACGGAAGGGGGCCGAGTCTACCAACTGAAAAGGCAGCAGTTGAAGCGCTAGCAATTTAGCCAAGCTAGCATTCAATCGCTGGGCATGTGGATGGCTGGGAGTGAACTTCTTTCGACGGTCCAGCAGCTGGGGCAGGGAAATTTGCCTGCTAGAATCGGACGTTGGTGTACTGCTAGCAGAGTGCCCGCAAGTACTTGCCTGTGACACACCTAATTCTACACCTTCATTCCTCTCAGAGCAGGTTTCAGAGAGGAGTAAAGGTATAGTGGGGTTGGAGATCCCAGCTGATGCGGTGCAAGAAGAGGTCAGCTTTGTTCTTTGGTGTGGGTCTTTAAGGTAGGCTTGCCAACGAGCTGCATGGCAGGTCAACATATGTCTGATCAAGCATGTGGTGCCCAAGCGGCTGATGTTTTGGCCACGCGATATACGCTTGAGACATATGTTGCAAACAGCAGCTGTGCGATCTGATGCACTCGCCTCAAAAAAGGCCCACACCAAAGAACTTTTTGCATGACGGGCAGAGGCAGCGCCCTGCACAGGCGGAGCTCTGCGGTGTGATTCCGTCGGTGTGCTGCCCATACGCTGGCCACTCAAGGGCATCCTGCCTCGTTGGAGATGTGCCTCCTCCTCATCCTCCTCCTCCTCCTCTCTCCTATTAGGCACCCACGTGGAGTCAGTGACCTCATCATCCCCTCCCTCCTCATCACTGGAGCCAATCTGGCAATATGCTGCAGCTGCTGGAGCATGACTGCCAGATTGGTGTCCTTCTTGAGCATCCCCTCTCTCTGCTCTCACGCTGCTGCCTTCCTCTAGCTGGGTATCATCATCAGATCCTTCCAAACGCTGGGCATCCTCCTGGAGCATGTACCCAACACTGTGCTCAAACAGTTCGGGGGACTCCTCAGGAGGAGGGCATGGTGGGTCTAGGGAAGGATTGACTAATGAAGATAATGATACCAGAGAAGAGGATGCTTTGGCAGCTGCTTTGCCACTACCCTGAGCCTGGGTGAGAGAGGATGAGGAGGATGAGGTGGGCTTGGTCATCCACTCTACCAAGTCTTCGGCATGATGTGGCTCAACATGTCCAGCTGCCGAAAACAAGGACAAGCGTGTCCCATGGCCATATGCTGATGACAATGCACCGCGTACACGACCAGCACTGTTGCCCCCAGACACAGAGCCTGCTTGCCCTCTTTTTTTGCCTCCTGACTGTCTGCCTCTCCTTGGTTGCCTTCCAGACATTTTAATGGATGGCCTGCAGGGAGATGGGAAAAACAGCAATAAGGGCTACCTTCAGGTGTATACTGTGCAGGAGGCTTAGCAACAATGACACTGTCCCCTGCCTATCCTTCTCTGTCCCTAAACACAAGGATTGAAAATATGGTTCAGCAAAATAGTTTTAGAACAGAATAGCACACTGACACTTTCCCTCACTGTCCTACTCTGTCCCTCCCTACAAACAAGATTTAGCACAGAATAGCACACTGATAATTTCTACGAGTGTCCTTCTCTGTCCCTAAACTCAAGGATTGAAAATATGGAACAGCAAAATTGGTTTAGAACAGAATAGCACACTGTCAGTTTCACTCACTGTACCTCTCTGTCCCTCAACTCAAGGATTGAAAATATGGTTCAGCAGAATAGTTTTAGAACAGAATAGCACACTGACACTTTCCCTCACTGTACCTCTCTGTCCCTAAACTCAAGGATTGAAAATATGGTTCAGCAAAATAGTTTTAGAACAGAATAGCACACTGACACTTTCCCTCACTGTACCTCTCTGTCCCTACAAACAAGGATTAGCAGAGAATAGCACACTGTCACTGACACTCTCCCTACCTATCCTTATTTGTCCCTAAACACAAGGAATCCAGGATTAGTAAAGGAAAAATAATGACACTGTCCCTGCCTATGCTTCTCTTTCCCTGCTCCGGAACACACTACACAAGGCCGCCGCGCTGGCGGCCTTTTATAGTGTGGGGCGTGTACTAAACCCCCTCAGCAATAATTGGCCACAGGCATCCTGCCTGTGGCCAATCATTGCTCTCCTCGCTGCCGGCGCTGTGATTGGCCAAGCAATCATGGATGACACTGCGATGGCGTAGTGCATTGTGGGCCGTTCGCGTCACTCGAATTTGGCGCGAACGGCCCAAATCGTTCGATCTTCGTCGAACGATCGAACAGCCGATGTTCGAGTCGAACGTATGTTCGACTCGAACACGAAGCTCATCCCTAGTTGTGGCTTAAAAAAAATAGCCGATATACATGCAATGGAAAAGGGTACTGCAATTATGCAAGGTAGAGAGGAGAAATTGAATAAAAAATGGATACGATGGTCCCTTTTTGTCTGTTCTAGGGAATACGGCTGTGCGCTAGTGGAGGGGGAATAGGAGTTTTTTTTTTTTTGTTTGTTTTTTTGTTTGTTTGTTATCACGTTGTTTTTTGTTGGTTTCCCTTTTTCTTTTTCGTGTGAATATTTAAGACAGCAGAAGTCAAAGTTTACACTAGGACTATAAAATATGAATGGTGATTCTAGAGACTTTGTATATCTATTCCAAATAAGAACCGAAGTGTGGCATGGAGATGTGCATGCAATTGAATTATGTTTGTATGTTTGTATGTTTGTATGTTTGTATGTCTGTATATATATTGTTTAAAATAAAATATAGAATTTAAAAAAATAAAGCCAATACTTGTGTTTATTATTACTTAATTATATGCTTAGACTAGGGTAACTCCATAAATTTACTACATAGTTCATTGCCAAGGCTCCATGCTTACTTGAGCTCAAACTGCAGTTTATTGGCATTTGGGCATTTTTTTTAAAAGCCCACTCTATGTTAGCCTATGTTTCCACGCGTTAGGCGTTTCTCTGGCTCTATTCAAAATCAATGGTTCCCTATGGGAGCCCATTGATTTGAATAGAAGTCGCACCGCAAGTCGGATTATCATGATCCAAATTGCGGTGCGACTTGCGTGCTGAGGATAAAGGGGAACCCCGCCAAAAAAATGAAAAAGAATTTGGCGTGGGGTTCTCCCTCAGACGATACCAGGCCCTTCGGTCTGGTATGGATTTCAAGGGGAACCCCCTATGCCGAACGGCGTGGGGGTCCCCCCAAAATCCATGGCAGAACCCTTATCCGAGCACGCAGCCTGGTCGTCAGGAAAGGGGGTGGGGACGAGCGAGTGCCCCCCCTCCTGAACCGTACCAGGCCGCATGCCCTCAACATGGGGGGTGGGTGCTTTGGGGCAGGAGGGCCCTGCGCCCCCACCCCAAAGCACCTTGTCCCCATGTTGATGAGGACAAGGGCCTCTTCCCGACAACCCTGGCCGTTAGTTGTCGGGGTCTGCGGGCGGGGGCTTATCAGAATCTGGGAGCCCCCCTTTAATAAGGGGGCCCCCAGATCCCAGCCTCCCACCCTATGTGAATGAGTATGGGGTACATCCTACCCCTACCCATTTGACCCCTACCCATTCACCTGGGGAAAAATGGGTCAAAAATAAAAAAAACACTACAAAAGTTTTTAAAGTAATTTATTAGACAGCTCCGGGGGTGTCTTCCGACTTCAGGGGTCTCTTCCGACTTCTCCGCGCTCTCCGGTTCTTCACCCCGCTCTCCGGTGCCTTCTGCCGGGCTCCTCCGCTATCTTCTGCCCACTCTCTTGCTAGCGTTGGCCCGGTCTTCTTCTTCCCCTTCTGATGTTGACACGTTGCTCTCTCCCGCTGTGATGCCGCGCGCGCGGTGCGCAAGGACTTAGGAATGGTATGACGTCATGGGGCATGCTGGGACTTTGATGTTATAAAAGGGTGGGGTCACTGGGTGACATCACCCGGTGACCACGCCCCATGCCTATATAAATCATCGCGCACACGGCATTACAGCGGGAGAGATCGTCGTGGCAACAAGAGAAGAGAAGAGGGAAGAAGACGACGAAGACGACCGGGTCACCGCTAGCAAAGGCAGAAAGCACCGAAGAGCGGGAGGAGAACCGGACAGCGCAGAGAAGGCACCGGAGAGCGGGAGAAGAGGCCAGAGAGTCGGAAGAGACCCCCGAAGTTGGAAGACCCCGAAGTTGGAAGAACACCCCGAAGCTGCCTAATAAATTACTTTAAAAAACACCCCGGAGCTGCCTAATAAATTACTTTAAAAAACACCCCGGAGCTGCCTAATAAATTACTTTAAAAAACCTGTCTATTGTGTTTTTTTTTTATTGACACTTGTCCTCCAGGTGATTGGGTAGGGGTACGATGTACCCCATACTCATTCACATAGGGTGGGGGGCCGGGATCTGGGGGCCCCCTTATTAAAGGGGGCTCCCAGATTCCGATAAGCCCCCTGCCCACAGACCCCGACAACCAACGGCCAGGGTTGTCGGGAAGAGGCCCTTGTCCTCATCAACATGGGGACAAGGTTCTTTTGGGTGGGGGGCGCAGGGCCCCCCTTCCCCAAAGCACCTACCCCCATGTTGAGGGCATGCGGCCTGGTACGGTTCAGGAGGGGGGGGCGCTCGCTTGTCCCCACCCCCTTTCCTGACCGACCAGGCTGCGTGCTCGGATAAGGGTCTGGTATAGATTTTGGGGGGACCCCACGCCGTTTTTTCGCCATAGGGGGTTCCCCTTAAAATCCATACCAGACCGAAGGTATCGGTATCGTCCAAGGGGGAACCCCACGCCAAATTTATTTTAAATTTTTTGCCGGGGTTCCCCTTCATCCTCAGCACGCAAGTCGAATCATGATGATCCGACTTGCGGTGCGACTTCTATTCAAATCAATGAGCTTCCATAGGGAACCATTGATTTTAAATAGAGCCAGAGAAACGCGGCTTAAAGCAATGCAAAACGCTGATAAAATCTTGTTTTTAAAGCAGCGTTTTCCTGCCAGCAACCCGGCGTTCAAAACGGCCGTTTTTGAGCTTCAGTGTGCATGGAGCCTAAATTTATGCCTGTGTATGGATAGATTCATTTGTTTCCTCTGTGCCTTTTAAACTATTCAGCTCTGCCCACACTTTTAGGTCTTTAATTCAGTAAAGAGATACCTTATTTTGTGCAAATGCCTAGACTTTCTTAAAGGATTGTAATCAAGATAAATATTTACTTTCTAAGCTAAACACCTTGAAAAATACTACTGGTCAATCAGAGGAAAAATCACCACTGGGTTTTTTTTATTTTTTTGCTAAACAAATTAAAAAAGACCAACATTTAAAAAAAAGTGTTTTTCTTTGTTATAAGCTTTTGTAGTCTCCTTCACTGACGGACACTGACGAGGCTGCACTGATAAGGTGGCACTGATGTGCAGCACTCATGGGCAATGATGGGCACCGATTAGCATCTGTGGTGAGCACCTCTGATGAAGGCTGTGCTGATAATCAATGCGCTGATCATCAGCGCAGACCCCCCCCCCCGCCCCCATCAGGAGAGCCGCCGATCCGCTCTCCTTGTCAGTGTGAACTGAGGAAAGCCGATTACTGGCACTTCCTGGTTGCCGCTAAGATTGGTCACAGCTGATCACGTGGTTAAGAGCCTACATCCTAGACTCTTTAACACACTGCATCTCTGATCATGGTAGAGTGACACACCACAGATCGCCACACTGCGTTCCCCTGGGGGTGCGCACGAGCAGCTTATCATGCTGGACATTATACAACATCCAGTCAGGATAACGGAGCCACCTTGCGGACATCAATTCGCTCTAGGCCAGTAGGGAAGTGGTCAAGTTCTCCTAAACCTCAACATCACTGAGCCACTTTTGGGAGATCTGAAACGTGCAGTTCATAATGAACAACCAACAAACTTACAAAACCTGAACCTGTCATGAAGATCAAGTAGCTTGACCACATGAGAATAAAGGGCCTCATTAACAACCAGTACAAAAGACTGCAAGCCGCTACTGATGCCAAAGGGAGCAATAAAGGACGTTAGAAAATAAGGGAAGGCAATCTTTTGAACAGGATTATTTTATTCTTTTTTCGCTATGGTTTTATTTAATGATTTTGCTTTTCTGTGATGCCTAATTTTGCTGTCCCCTCAAAATAACATAACACAGCTATTAATTTGTAAACTGCTGGCAACAAAATTGAGTACACCCCTAAGTGAAAATGTCACGATTGGGCCCAATTAGCCATTTTCCCTCCTTGGTGTCATGTGATTTGTTAGTGTTACAAGGTCTTAGGTGTGAATGGAGAGCAGGTGTGTTAAATTTGGCGTTATCGCACTCACTCTCTCATACTGGTCACTGGAAGTTCAATATGGCTCCTCATGGCAAAAAAACTGAGGATCTGAAAAAAATAATTGTTGCTCTACATAAAGATGGCCTAGGCTATAAGAAGATTGCCAAAACCCTGAAACTGAGCTGCAGCATGGTGGCCAAGACCATACAGCAGTTTACCAGGACAGGTCCCACTCAGATAAGGTACGTGCAAGTTGAGTGCACGTGCTCGGCATCATATCCAGAGGTTGTCTTTGGGAAATAGACGTATGAGTGCTGCCAGCATTGCTGCAGAGGTTGAAGGGGTGGGGGGGTCAGCCTGTCCGTGCTCAGACCATACGCCTCACACTGCATCAAATTGGCCTGCATGGCTGTCCCAGAAAGAAGCCTCTTCTAAAGACGATGCACAAGAAAGCCTGCAGTTTGCTGAAGACCAGAAGACTAAGGACATGGATTACTGGAACCATGTCCTGTGGTCTGAGACGACCAAGATAAACTTATTTGGTTCATATGGTGTCAAGCGTGTGTGGCAGCAACCAGGTGAGGAGTACAAAGACAAGTGTGTCTTGCCTACAGTCAAGCATGGTGGTGGGATTGTCATGGTCTGAGGCTGCATGAGTGCTGCCAGCACTGGGGAACTACAGTTGATTGAGGGAACCATGAATGCCAACAAGTACTGTGACATACTGAAGCAGAGCATGATCCCCTCCCTTCGGAGACTGGGCTGCAGGGCAGTATTCCAACATGATAACAAACCCCAAACACCTCCAAGACGACCACTGCCTTGCTAAAGAAGCTGAGGGTGAAGGTGATGGACTGGCGAAGCATGTCTCCAGACCTAAACCCTATTGAGCATCTGTGGGGCTTCCTCAAACGAAAGGTGAAGGAGCGCGAGGTCTCCAACATTGACCAGCTCCGTGATGTCGTCATGGAGGAGTGGAAGAGGACTCCAGTGGCAACCTGTGAAGCTCTGGTGAACTCCATGCCCAAGAGGGTTAAGGCTGTGCTGGAAAATAATGGTGGCCACACAAAATAGACACTTTGGGCCCAATTTGGACATTTTTACTTAGGGATAGGGTTGCCACCTTTTCTCCAGGTCAAACCCAAGCATTTAGCGACTCACACGATTTTTTTCATGTAGTATACACTATAGGATTGTAAAAGATCTGGGACACCTTTGGGTGCCCCAAGGAGAGTAGTAATGTGGCGCATACAGCGCGCCACAGCGAAGAGTGGGTGTGGCCAAATTGTGTTAACAGTGGAAGGGGGATTGTTAAAGAAAACAAAAGCGTTCTTGTGTCCATAAATCAATTAATCTTACTTTTCTCACAGGCATGTATAAACCTCAGCACAATCATAAAAAAAATAAAAAATAAACTCTTCCAGTACATATGATTTTTTGTACTTTGAAAATAATCAGAGAGCTAACATTTTATCTGAGCCGACCTTTGTTAAAACAGTCAGGGACTGCTTAGCAACCAGCTGCTGTTAAGACAATGAACACTCTGGTGAGAAGTATGTAATGTCCAACATAGTGTATATAGTGCAATGTGGCATAGTGTATAGTAATGTGGTACAATGTATTGGTGCGAGTGCTGTGTGACGCAGCACAATGTACACATGTGAATACTGTATGATGCTGTACAATGTACAGATGTGAATACCGTATGACGCAGCACAATGTGCGGATGTAAATAAATACTGTATGATGCAGCACAATGTAAAGATGTGAATATTGTATGACGCAGCACAATGTAAAGATGTGAATATTGTATGACGCAGCACAATGTAAAGATGTGAATATTGTATGACGCAGCACAATGTACGGATGTAAATACTGTATGACGCAGCACAATGTATGGATGTAAATATTGTGCGTTACAGTACAATGCTTGGGTATGAGTACTATGTGAAGCAACACGCTGTGCTGTCAGAATTCACACAGATGCGATGCAATGCATTGTAAGTGTGCTTGTGCTGCATGGAGTGGCTAACTGCAGAAATACACTGGCACTACCACACATAGCTGTCATATGACTTGTGAACTCTTAAGCCCTGTACACACGATAGGTTTTACCAATGAAAACAGTCCGATGGACTTTTTTCATCGGACAAACCGATCGTGTATGGGCCCCATCGGTCTTTTTTCCCCATCGGTGTTTAAAAATAGAACATGTTTTAAATTTATCCGATGGTTAAAAAACCGATAGCAAATTACTGTCGTCTGTGGGGAACTTCATCGGATAAAAAACCCACGCATGCTCAGAATCAAGTCGATGCATGCCCAAAAGCATTGAACTTAATTTTTCTCGGCTCATCTGAGTGTTTTACGTCACCGCGTTTGGAACGGTCGGTTTTTTGACTGATGGTGTGTAGGCAAGACTGATGAAAGTCGGCTTCATCGGTTTTCCGATGGAAAAATCCATCGGTTAAAAAACCATAGGAAATCTGATAGTGTGTACAGGGCTTATAAAATAAGCAATAAAAAGGCAAAAGATGAGCAAACTTCATAGAATAATCCATGCAGAGATCTGGGCTATGACCTTATACAGCCCCCCATATGACAGGTCACAGCTTAGACTATACCACGGACAAGTCAGGGGAAGTGTGGGCAGAGGAGACCTGGGCAGTGACAGCAGAGGACAGCCCAGAGACCCCCCCCCCCCCCAGCAGGACACATGTCTGTGCTACTCCTGGCACCTGGAGAGTATTGAATAATAAAGAGCCCCTCCACCCACCCCAGGGACACTACACACTGTCAGACTAAGGCTCCATGTACACAGAAGCTCAAAAACGGTAGTTTTTAAAGCAGAAGAAAAAATAGGATTTTTTACTCTGAGTCCATGGACCGACACAGCTTCTCTATTGACAAAGTGGGTATTATCCGTTAATTAGGAGTGACTAGGCAGAAAAACTTGTAAAAAGTGTTGCATCACACCTTCTACAGTACCGCCCAGGGGGCGGACCCTCTGGGTATACCCTCTCAGTCTGCACATCGCAGATCAGTTCGTCAAAAAGCAGTACAAACTTAAAAGGAGGGGTGGGTGCTGTGTCGGTCCATGGACTCAGAGAAAAGGATTTTACGGTGAGTAAAAAATCCTATTTACTCTTTCGTCCATGGACCGACACAGCTTCTCTATTGACAAAGTGGGACGTCCCAAAGCAGTGTTAGAGAAAAAACGAGGGGTGGTAACAGCATAAAAACAAACTTCACCCCAAAACACAAAACAGCACTCCTCCAACGGAGGAGTTGCAACTCTAAACAGCCGCCTGCAAAACCTTGCGGCCGAAAGAGGCATCCGAAGATGCACCTACATCAACTTTGTAGAATTTTGTGAAAGTGTGAGCGGACGACCAAGTCGCCGCTTTACATAGTTGGGAAACAGACGCTTGATGTCGGAAAGCCCAAGAGGCACCTATTGCCCTGGTCGAATGCGCCGTGACAGGAAAGGGGGGCGCCTGACCCTTTAAGGCGTAAGCCTGGATTACTATCTGTCGGATCCACCTAGAGATGGTGGCCGATGAGACTGCTTGGCCCTTCTTGGGACCAGCCACCGAAACAAACAGTGAGTCTGACTTTGTATACTCTCAAAGCTCGGACAACGTCCAAGGAATGCAACGCCGACTCCTTAGGATTCGACGGCTGAGGACACAAGGATGGAAGTACAATGTCTTCGTTGAGATGAAAAGCCGAAACGACCTTCGGAAGAAAGGAAGGCTGCGGCCGCAGCACCACCTTATCCTTGTGGAAAATCAAATAGGGAGCCTTGCAGGACAAGGCTGCCAGCTCAGAGACTCGTCTAACTGACGTAACAGCCACCAAAAAGACCACCTTCTGAGAAAGTGTCAACAGGGGAATATCTCTAATATTCTCAAACGGTGCCTTCTGCAGCACCGAGAGGACCAGGTTCAAGTCCCACGGAGGTAACGGGGGGCGGACCGGAGGGGCCACATGTCGAATCCCCTGCACAAATGTACTCACGAGAGAGTGAGTCGCCAGGGGTCGCTGAAAAAAGACAGCCAGGGCAGATATCTGTCCCTTAATCGTACTTAGGGCAAGCCTTTGGTCTACCCCATGCTGTAAAAACAGCAGGATTCTGGAAACCAAATAGGTACGCGGATGCCATTTCATTTCCTCACACATGGAGATGTAGGCCCTCCAAGTGCGGTGATAGACCTTCCTAGAGGACGGTTTCCGAGCACTTCTCATAGTAGAAATTACTGAGTCTGACAGGCCCCGGTCTCTCAGTACCTGGTTCTCAACAGCCATGCCGTTAAAGCCAATGACTGTAAAGCAGGATGGAATATGGGACCTTGCGACAGCAGGTCCTTCCGTAGTGGTAGGCGCCAGGGGACGTCTGCTACCAGACGTACTAGATCGGCGTACCAAGGACGCTGAGGCCAATCTGGAGCGATTAGGATCATTGGAATTCCCTCTGCCTCCACTCTGCGGAGCAGAAGAGGAAGAAGCCTTAAGGGAGGGAAGGCATAGATTAGCCGATACTGGCCCCACGATGCTACCAACGCGTCCGTTGCGTCTGCCCATGGGTCTCTTGACCGGGCCACAAACCTCAATACCTTCCGATTGAGTCGGGAAGCCAGAAGATCTACGTCTGGTGTGCCCCATCTTTGGCAGAGGAGTTGGAACACCTCCGGGTGTAAGGACCATTCTCCCTGGTCCAGCATCTGGCGGCTCAGGTAGTCCGCCTGCCAGTTTTCCACACCCGGAATGTACACGGCCGACAGTGCCGGTACGCTCCTCTCTGCCCACTTCAGGATGCGAGCGATCTCCGATGCTGCAGCTGAGCTTCTTGTTCCTCCTTGATGATTGACATATGCCACTGCTGTGGCGTTGTCTGACTGGATCCTGACTGGACGCCCTTGCAGTCTCTGAGACCATTTGAAGAGGCACAGCTTGATCGCCCGGATCTCCAGGACATTGATCGGCAGGAGGGCTTCCTCTGGGGTCCAGCGACCTTGCGCCGACTGGACACCCCAGACTCCCCCCCAACCTGTAAGGCTGGCGTCCGTCGTGATCACTATCCAGTAAACCGGAAGAAATGACTTCCCGGCCATTAGAGCCGGTGCTGTCAGCCACCATACCAGGGATCTCCTGACTAGGTGGCTCACTCGGATTTGATAATCCAGAGATGAAGGGCATCTGTTCCATCTGGACAGAACTTCCCTCTGTAACACTCGAGTGTGGTATTGAGCATATGGGACCGCCTCGAAGGAGGCTACCATGAGGCCCAACACTCGCATGCAAAAACGGAGTGACGACCAATTCCTGGAAGTCAGCTGCCGTACTGCAGCCCGGAGGGTCTGCAACTTCTCCACAGGGAGGAATACCTTTGCCTCTGAGGAATCCAGAATCAACCCCAGGTACACTAGGCGTTGAGTGGGCACCAATACTGACTTTTGCGTGTTTAGTATCCAACCACAGTCTCGAAGAGTCTGACAGGTAATGGACACGCTTACCTCTAATTCTGAGCTTGAAGGGCCCTTCAGCAGAAGGTCGTCCAAGTAACCTGTGATAGCGATACCCCGCTGTCTTAGAAGTGCCAGAATCGGAGCGAGCACCTTGGTGAACGTCCTGGGTGCTGAGGCAAGGCCAAACGGGAGGGCCACAAACTGGTAGTGGTTCTTCCCGATAGCAAATCGCAGAAACCTCTGGTGTCTGGAGTATATGGGGACATGCAGGTATGCGTCCTTGATGTCCAAGGAGGCCAGAAAGTCCCCCGGATGGAGAGCCGTGACTACGGATCGAACTGACTCCATCCGAAATCTTTGTACCTTCACAAAGCAATTGAGGGCTCTGAGATCCAAGATTGGACGAACCCCCTCCTTCTTTGGCACAATGAACAGATTTGAGTAAAAACCCTGACCCCGTTCCTGTTCTGGAACTGGAATAACTACCCCACGTTCCAGTAGACCCTGGACCGCCCCATACAGGGCCTCCCGACGGGTCGGTAGTAGCTGGAGATTGGAGGTGATGAATCTGTCTGGTAGACAAGAGAGAAATTCTATCTTGTAGCCTGAGGAGATTACTTCGCAAACCCACCTGTCGGAGACTAGAGCAGTCCACTGAGTCGCGAATTTGCGAAGACGTCCCCCCACCCGAGAGCTGGGTGGGGGCGGACCTTCATGTGGACGCAGATTTGTCCACAGGCTTGTTGGGTCTGCGGGACCAAGGACGCTTTTGTCCTTGGGCAGGCGCTTTATCGGCCTGGGGTCTTTTCCCTGTCGCCTTAAGAGGGCGAAAAAAACGCTTACGTGCAGTAAAGGAGGGCCCTTGCCCTTGGCGTGGTCCCCTACCCTTGCTAGTTTGGGGAAGCAAAGTGCTTTTACCTCCTGTAGCATCCTTGATGATGTCATCCAGAGAAGCCCCAAAAAGTCTGTCGCCCTTAAAAGGCAGATCCAATAGGGCTTTCTTGGAAGTCTGGTCCGCAGACCAGCCCTTTAGCCAGATCAGGCGGCGTATTGCTACTGCATAAACCGAAGCTCTTGACAGCAGGGGAATAGTATCCATGTCTGACTCGCAGACAAACTTAAGGCCCTGGACCAACTGGTCGGCCAAAGTTATCTCATTAGGAGGAGCATCTCGCTCCTTTAACCCCTGGAGTAGCAATTTTGCCCATTCAGTAAGTGTCTGAGACACTAGGGCCCCCGCCAATGCCGGGCGTACTGCTGAGCCTACCACTGAGTATAGGTAGCGAGCGAGTGCTTCAGCCTTCTTATCCACAGGGTCCTTGAAAACAGGAGCCCCTTCTACTGGAATAGTGGTGGCTCTATTAAGTCTGGACACCGAAGGGTCCACTATAGGGGGAGAGGTCCATATCTTCAGAAAACTCTCCTCAAAGGGGTACCGTACTGCAAACCTCTTTGGGGCTGTAAAGACCCTCAGTGGGTTTTCCCATTCCTTGTATAAGAGTTTGTCAAAATAAGACACACAAGGGAACACCTTAGCAGTGCGGGCAGGTTTACGAAACCCAAAGGGGACTGGAGTATCTGCTACTTCTTCAGTCCTTTCCAACTTTAGCGTATCCCGCACTGCAGTAATAAGGTCAGATACCAAAGCCGTCTCGCGTACTGACCTGGACTTGGAGTCCTCCTCACTGTCCGATCGGTCACGGTCTGCAGTCTCTGATGCATCAGAATCTGGGCCATGAGCCGTAGCTGGACCTGGTTCTGCATCAGAAATATCCCCAGAAGATTGCAGGGGACGGGGGCGTTTATTACCCCCTGTATTCCCGTGTGCTGCTTCCACCCTGGCAGCAAACGCCTCTAGGATTGCCGACATAGCGTCCATAGACACCTCAGGGACACCAGCTGCTAAATCTGGTGTTTCAGGGGAGAAGACATCTGGCTCAGATGCCATGCTGACCACACGCTGACACTCACAGGGCTCCAGGCAAGATATCATCAATAGGCCACCCTCCTGCGCTGCAGAGATGCTGGGTTACCCAGAGGACTCACCACCCTGGATAGGTACTGCTATGCTGCGCCTATGATGCTGTCCCCTTGCTGCTGTGTCAGTCTGCTTCTTTTATCAGCACTTCCTGTGTGAATTTTCGCGCCAGTGTAATGCACCCTAGAGGCCGGAGGCTCTCGCAAAATGGTTGCCAAAACCGTCTGTATGGAAGATAATGTGGGCTCTAAGAAAATGGCCGCCGACAGAAGATAGAGGTCAGGCAGCCATAGCCCACAAAAAAGATGGCCGCCGAACGGCAATATCTGCATACAGGGTGGACAAACATGGCCGCCGATCACCTGATAGGGGCCAGTGGGTGTGGCCGAACTACAGGAAGATGGCCGCCAGGCAGTTACAAGAGGCCAAACTTGGCACGGACCACCTCAAAATGGCCGCCGACAGCATGGAGACACAGAAACACAGGTAAGCAAAAATGACATTTCTTTTAAATGTTAGTTACAGCCAGCCCCGCTCCAGTGGGACCCCCTAGGTGACCCCCAGCACCCAGCAACCTTTAGCTAGAAGCCCAGGGAGGAGGGAAAGGCAGGGAGAGAGGGAAGAAAGGGGCCACAACCACTTACTTGATCTCTCCAGGAATGTCCAGCTAAATCACCCAGCCGAGGCAGGGGAGTTTTACTTACCTATCCTGCATGTATTCTGCTGGAAGACATTCCAAACAGATCATCGTCCGCGCACGGAAGGTGACTGTTGGCCAGGCATGCTGTGATTGGACCCAGAAGGGACGATCATATGTATGCCCTGGAGCATGACGCTCCCGGACAGGCTGCTGCGACTCGGCCGTAAGGTCAGCCGAAGCTGAGCGGTCCGATGCAAGCCTTGGAGCGTAAGCTCACCGGCCAGGCTGCTGCGACTCGGCCGTAAGGTCAGCCGAAGCTGAGCGGTCCGATGCAGGCCCTGGAGCGTAGGCTCACCGGCCACCCGTGGAGCGACGGGCATGTCGTGGAAAACCCAGCGCGTAGCTAGGGTCGGCACACGCTCGATGGCCGAAACTGGGGAGACTACAAGGATCGAGGATCGAGGATCCAGCCTGTCACCCAGTCGGCAGTTGATCGAAGATCGCAGAAAACAACAAATGTAGCAAAAAAATAAAAAATATATATATCTTTTTTCCCCGGACCAATGAGCCCGAAGGGAGCCATGTCCTACTCCTTGCTAGACAGAAAAAAACTGATCTGCGATGTGCAGACTGAGAGGGTATACCCAGAGGGTCCGCCCCCTGGGCGGTACTGTAGAAGGTGTGATGCAACACTTTTTACAAGTTTTTCTGCCTAGTCACTCCTAATTAACGGATAATACCCACTTTGTCAATAGAGAAGCTGTGTCGGTCCATGGACGAAAGAGTAAGCTAGCTTTTATCAGCGTTTGTTTACTAGCCTTTTATTAGCGTTTTTCAGTGTAGCTTTTTTTAGCTTTTACAAAAAAAAAAAAAAATATTTTCAATGGACCAAAAAACGCTCGCGGGCAGCGTTTGAGCGTTTGAGTGTTTTTCGGCGGTTTGCGTTTTTTTCTGCCGAAAAACGGCACTTTGAACGCAAATTTCTTGCGTTCAGAAAAAAGACCATTAACTCCACTGCTCATTAAAGCTAAAAAATGTTATGTGTACATGAACACATAGGCTAACATAGAGTGCAGTTAATGGGCTTTTTGAAAAAAACAAAAAAACGCCAATAAACTGCAGTTTATCAGCTTCTGTGTACATGGAGCCTAAAAGACACAGGGAGCTACGCACTATGGTGATACACTTTCAGATGACCTCTCCCCTACCTCCAGAGCTGCCAATTTAGCCATGCTCCAGCCAGCATGACCATCTGTGTTACTGAGAAAGAAGAGTGTACCCTGAGCCGGCCGGAGGTGTCGTCCGTGATTACACTCTGTCCTTACTGTGCTTTCAGAGACATAGCCCTGCCTCCGCTCTCCACTGGGGGCACTACATACTCTCCTCATTAGGCAGCAATGGAGAAAGCTGCAATCCGGTTTTAATGATTTGTCCGGTTTTGAGCTGAACTTAAAACCGGACACAGGATTCAAATCCCAGACTGTCCGGGTCAAAACCGGACAGGTGGCAACCCTACTTAGGGGTGTACTCACTTTTGTTGCCAGCTGTTTAGACATTAATGGCTGTGTGTTGAGTTATTTTGAGGGGGCAGATAATTTACACCGTTATACAAGCTGTACACTCACTACTTTGCTACAATGTAAAGGGTTATTTCTTCAGTGTTCAAAAACATACTTGGGGGGGGGGGGCAGGCACACCCTAAAATGCATTTAAATTCTAGATGGTGCTGGTATAAGACCAACAAACAGTACAAAACAGATTATAGCGCACACATTCAAGAAACACATTTATCCTGCAAGGCTAGTTAAAAACACCTGAACAGATTCAAAAAAATACGGGGTTGGTCACACTATATTGTCATATAGCGTTAAGCCCACTTACTGCGACAAAGTACCCCAAATTAGTGGGTCCTACCATAGAAATAGAATGAAAGATCCTGCGTCTCAACCATGGGAGCCAAACTCCTCTATGTGGGAGAACTGAAGGTATTCCTCCTATACACTGGTGACCACTAATAAGAATTGCTCCAGGCAAAAAAACCTGGTCAGGGTCTACTACAATATACCTATAAGTATGTTGGTCTATATTGTAGGGCACTAATGAGTAAAGTGGCAGAGTCTGCTTCCCTTTAGGATTATCTCACCAAAAAATAAATTTTTGTTGCTGGGGATGCTCAAAATCTGACTTTGTTAGTGCAGACTGCTGGGAAAATCAGTAAGCCAAATCACACAATGAGGAAATAACATTTCTGGGGGGGGGGGGGTTCTGTACACCATCTGTGTACAGAACGCCCCCCGGTTGCCATATTCAATAAAGCAGATTGAAAGGGAAAGGTGATTTTTAATAACATTTAATTACAATATGACTTGTGTAGCAATTGTATACACTATATATTTTTTTCCCACCAGAGTTGCTCTTTAACAGTAAAAAGTAAACAAAATGAACTGCCAATTAGTGAATAACATTTTTAATAAGCAAAGTCTCATATGGTGGAGCTTTCAACATCATAACTATAAAGGGTGTGCACCCCAAAGTTTAAACACACGTCTTTCTCTGCAGTCTCAGCTAGACAGTGAATGAATGGGAAGTGCTCAGTGCTGAGCAGCTTCCTGTTTATTTACAAACTGAAGCATAGTAAACAATTACTTAGTAAAACACTACTATGCTTCAGCTATGAATGAACACAGTGAGTGAGCCGGTTCACTATGTTAATTTAGAAAAGGAAGGGGCCAATAAGCCCATTAACCACTTTCCGACCGCCTCCTGTACTTATACGTCGGCAGAATGGCACGGACAGGCATATCAACGTACCTGTACGTCCCCTTTAAATGCCTGTCCATGTGGTCATGGGCGCGCCGCCGGCAGCGCGCTTGCGACCCTGCCGCCATCCCCGTGAGTCGGACCGCGGGTCTCACGGACTTGATCGCCCCGGGGATCCCCGAGATCGCCTCACGGAGATATAGAGCGGGGAGATGCTTGTGTAAACAAGCATCTCCCCGCTCTGACTGGTGACAATTATACCGATCTCAGCTCCGTGTACTCGGAGCGGAGATCAGTGTCATGTGACAGAGCCCATCCCCCCTACAGTAAGAAACACTATGCAGGGAACACTTAACCCCTACAGCACCACCTAGTGGTTAACCCCTTCACTGCCAGTGTCATTTTCACAGTAAACAGTGCATTTTTATAGCACTGATCGCTGTGAAAATGACAATGGTCCCAAAAATGTGTCAAAAGTGTCCGATGTGTCCGCCATAATGTCGCAGTAACGATAAAAAAACAGATCGCCGCCATTACTAGTAAAACATTTTTTTTTTTTATAAAAATGCCATAAAACTATCCCCCATTTTGTAAGCGCTATAACTTTTGCGCAAACCAATCAAACGCTTATTGGGATTTTTTTTACCAAAAATATGTAGAAGAATACGTATCGGCCTAAACTGAGGGAACAAAAATGTTTTTTTTATATTTTTTTGGGGGCTATTTATTATAGCAAAAAGTAAAAAATATTGCATTTTTTTCAAAATTGTCGCTCTATTTTTGTTTATAGCGCAAAAACTAAAAACCATAGAGGTGATAAAATACCACCAAAAGAAAGTTCTTTTGGTGGGAAAAAAAAAAAAGGATGTCAATTTTGTTTGGGAGCCACGTTGCACGACCGCGCAATTGTCAGTTAAATCAACGCAGTGCCGAATCGCAAAAAGTGGCCTGGTCCTTTAGCTGCAAAATGGTCCGGGGCTTAAGTGGTTAAAAATGTCCCCCGATATACCCAGACCCCAATTTACTTAATGTTCTTAGCGGCCAAAATCCCTATAGCAACAGCGTGAAAAAGCTCTTTTAAAGATGTTGTCTGAATAAAACGGAAAATTATGTGGATCATGTTGATTGAAAAGGTAGCGAGTGTCTTATGAGATAAGCAACCAACCTTTGATAAAATAGGACCCCCTTGGCTGGCTTATTTGCAGGTCCCAGGAGAATGAAGCCGATAATGACTGGAGGAACCCCGGACGGACTCACTTCTTTCCTCTCTTTACCTCTTCTAATGTTCCTCAGATTCCAGCCAATCTAGGTATCATGTTCTAACTGCTCTTTTCCCCCTTCTTTCTCTTTCTTAAATTTCTTCCTACACAAACAATTTTTGTTACAGTTGGGGGGGATCGGAGCCTCCTATAGGGGAAACGGGAAAATATTTAGGGCGCTATAGTCACTGGACTAATGCCCCGTACACACGATCCGAATATCGTACGACAGATCGTACGACTTTTTTTGCTTAATAGTCGCAAGTAAAATTAAATAGGTTATTAAAGTCACGAAAATTATTGTACGACAGAAAAAAAAAAAAAATCAGAAGTGATGTCATGTGTTGTAATGTATTTGTATTGTATTTTCGGACGACAACTGTACTGACTAAACGAAAATCGTACGATTTGTTATCGTACGAGGAAAATTTTCGTGCACGTCCGATTAAATAATATCAGCTGAACTGTCCTGATCGGCTCTCGAAGCTCTGTACTAACGATCCGATTATCGTAGGATTCTTCCTCGGACGACATTTTTCGTACGATATTCGGATCGTGTGTACGGGGCTTAAGGCCTTTTATTTTTTTTGTCATTTAAGTTTTTTATTTTTCATCAGAAAAAAATCATTACAGAATCATAAATATTAAAGATGATTACAATTGACTCAACAAAAATCTCAGGTATTATTACCATAGAAACTTAGACAAATTATTATCGTAAAACCAATACTGACAATGTTTAAACAAAAAGTAATAATATCTAGCCTCATCTTGGTCAAGTATATAATCAAGTAATCTTATAAACTGATAACTTATATTAAGAAAATCTAGTTCCCACAAAAATAAACCGAAAATATGAAGGGCTCCTACTCCCCTCCCCAGCCACCCCTAACGGGAACACACTGTGACTGGGAAGGAGAGAACGTCCCCTGCCCGGCCTTCCTGTCACCACCAACAATCATCGGTAGAGACAACTGGAGAGATATAATGGAAAAAATTTCATTTGTACATGCAAAAAAAAACACAATACTCGACCTAAGTATGAAAATTAAGAGTTGTTCTCAGACTTGTTAGAGCTAAGTTCAACAGTCCAAGCCTCAAACAATAAAAAAAGGAATCTGAGCCTGAAACTATTATATTTTATCTGATGTAATAAAACAATAAACATACTATGAAATAATAAAAGCCAAAACCGAGAGAATAAAGTATAGGATAAAAATAAAGAAGAGAAAGAAAAAGAGGAGAGAGAAAGAGAAAAAAAAAAAATTCTCAAAGATATGAAGTGAAAAGATTATAGAATGCCTACAAACCAAATATACATTCTAAAGATCAGTGATTGGTGTTGATGACCAAGTTATGTGACAAAGAGATTGACATAAAATCGCGCCCAAGGTTCCCATATGGCTTCAAAATTTGAGGTCTCATCTAACAAGAAGCTAACCAGTTTTTCTTGTTCCATAATCCAGGAAACTTTTCGTTTCATGGATAATATAGATACCGAAGGTTTCTTCCATGCCCTTGCAATAGTTAGTTTTGCTCCCGTTAAAATAAACAAAATTAGTTTACGAGTGGCTTTAGGAATATGAGGTAAATGTCCATTGAGTAAAGCAATTGTGGGAGATTGATGTATCGGGCAACCTGTAATATTGCGTAAAATATGAAATACCTTATTCCAAAATCCACAAATTCTTGGGCACTCCCACCATATGTGGATCATATTTAGTTATTTTTTTTAAAGGCCTACTCACAGTGATTACATTTCAGGGAGGTCTCAGGATCTTCCTGCCTTATTGGTCCTTACTCTAACAATGGGAGGTAGTTGTCAGGACTATCTCTCTGTAAGTTAATGTTTTTGTAATATATTCTTCTCATAACCCAAAGCTTATTTTCTTTGTTTATTTCTTTTGATGTCCATATGTTCATCTGTGGCCTTACTGAAGACCTAACCCGTTTACCAAGATCTTCTCGATTACTTTCTTCTCACCCCCCCCCATTTTTGTACGATTCAGAGCATGCGAGGATTGTTTGCTGCTCTGTACAGTACTCATTTACTTTTTGCCTTTTTTCAAGATACTAATAAAAACGATTGAAAACAGAAAAGGAAGGGCCTGAAAAATGACATTGACTAGCCCCCTTCCTTTTCTGTTTCAATTGTTGCTCTCCATCCTGAAACATCCTCACAGCAGCAGGTGGAAAAAGAGGAGGGAAGCCAGCAACACTGCGGGGGCGCAACACAGGGTGAAGCCCCGAGCAGGTGGGGAAATCGGCACTGCACAGATTAGAGTGTGCCCGGGCACACCCCTACGATAGGCAGCATGTCTGTTACAGGTTACATGATTGAAAATATTTAGGTCACAGTCACAACAAACTCATGCAGTGTTGTGCACTTTCGTATGCATCGGAAAACACTGTCCTTACTTTGCAACAAACAGGCACAGTTTAGTTTTTTATATTTGTAGCAACCACGCCACCCTCCTTCTCCACTCTTTGGCTCATTCACTGGAGAGGAAGGCGCATAGTGTCAACCATGCCCGTACCCCCCTGGGTTGCAGAGGTTAAGCACACTTAGTTTCACTTACGGGTCTTTGCAGCGAGACTCCCCTCGGTTGGTTTCTGTCCCTAGAATGTAAGGACAAAAGTCTATGCCCCAAGTAACTCCAAGGTCCACACCAGCATCAACTCCAACATAGAGTTTATTTCTTTATGCACGAACATCCACAAATGAGGAGAAGAAAAAAGGTGTTAGGAAGACAGATCAGTTCAGGCACTCTTGTTTCTTCGCCACTCAAACCCGAGTGGGTATAGCTCACCCGGATAGTCACCCGAAGGCACTAGCAGCCGGTGTGTAACTCGAACAGTCTATTAGATTCCCTAATGAATGCGTTTGGGAGATCCTCTGCCACATAATCTGTAGTGTCCCAAACCTCCTACTGGTCCTGTTGTTTAAATTCCCTTTTCCGGATGGAGGACATCCCTCCAGAGTTACTGGGCCCCTTCCTTCACTGTGATCTCTCACCAGTCCTTTGGAACGGTCCTCCCCCAGCCTCCTCTTCTAGAAACGGGTCCCCTCGCAAGTCGGCACCCTGGGATTCCTCCTCCCGAAGTGGGCTCCAGCTAAAGGTGCTGGGCCCAGGGCTGAAGTTGCAGTCCCAGGACTAAAGGTGCCTGGGACTGAAGTGCACGTGGCCCCATGGCCTGGAGGGCCACGCGCCACGACTCCGACTCTGTAACCAAAAAGAACAAACCAGAAGACCCCTCCCAGGTGGAGGCTGCCCCTTATGTATCCTCTCCCGGCATGCCCAGCAAGTCCACTGTATGGCTGCCGAGAAGGGACACCAAATCACTGCCCTATTACCTGTGGTTCAACCCCGAATATAGGGGACAGCGCCAACCACACCAGGCAAAACAACAGCAAGGCAGAGTCCAGCAAATTGAAAAGATTCAAGCCAACTACCACTCGAATCACCCTTAAAATTTGGCATAGCAGTCCCTAAATTTGGTACCCCCGCTACATATTATATATCTATTTTTTTGAACTAGCACCAGCTGTTCACAAGACAGTCAATCGAGGTAATGGAAAACGTGTTAAAAGGCATTTATAGAGACAATTTTTGATGAACATAAAAAAGGATCTGAACATATCAGCATAAAAACTGAAGTGAGCCTTGCCAGACAGTGTCTGGCTGGCCTGCTTCTTAATTTCTCTTCCTAGTGTTTTTTGCTCTGTTGTGATCATTTCAAAAACCGCATGAGACTTGGCTTGATAAATCGCCCACTCTAGCAATATGACAGCTGGCATATTTACAGGAGGCATGCTTGTCACTTCTCTTCTGTAAATTCGCCATCAAGACAGGATAACCCGAGTATAAAAAGTTAAAGGGAGTCTATTACAGAGGGGAAGAGGGAGGGAAGTCGAGGGAATAAAACAAAAACATCATATCTTAGAAAGGGAAAGTATTAGTATGCATCATCATCTTGGTGTATTTCTACACTTTTTTTGAACAAACTAAAAAACAGTTCATAAAAAGGGTAGCAAACAAAATGCTAAATAGTAGGAAAAAGTACAATAACTTTTTTTTTTATAACTTTAATTAAATAATAACGTTCAGAAAAAAAAATGATTTTTGTATTCACTATGCAGCCCTTTTCAAAAAAACTCATTAGACCTCTTCCACACGAACGTAATAAGTCACTGACGTTTATACTTGGGATCTTGTTAAAAGAAAGATCCTGAGTAAAAGGTTTCATAAAGACCTTGCGTAAGCGTGCCTATGCATAAAATTCTTCTTCATCCTCTTCAAGTTGCCAGCGCTGCAATATATGTTAGCATCAATGCGTACTCTATGCACATAAATTACTGCACTCACAGGGAAAACTAGGAGAGCCCACAGAGAGTGGCAGGAGTCTTGACGGAGTTCTGAGTTTCAAGCACTACATCTGCCTGGGCCAGCCCAGTGCAATCAGCATCATTGGAATGCTCTCCATTTTTGGAACGCTGAGCACATGCACTCAACTTCTTTGGTCAACCATTATGAGCCCTGTTCTGAATGGAACCTGTCCTGTTAAACCGCTGTATGATCTTGGTTACCGTGCTGCAGCTCATTTTCAGGGTCTTGGCAATCTTCTTAAAGCCTAAGCCATCTTTATGTAGAGCAACAATTATTTTTTTCAGATCCTCAGAGTTCTTTGCCATGAGGTGCCATGTTGAACTTCCAGTGACCAGTATGAGAGAATTAGATCGATAACACCAAATTTAACACACCTGCTCCCCCATTCACACCTGAGACCTTGCAACACTAACGAGTCACATGACGTAGGGAGGAAAAATGGCTAATTGGGCCCAATTTGGACATTTTCACTTAGGGGTGTACTCACTTTTGTTGCCAGCGGTTTAGACATTAATGGCTGTGTGTTTAGTTATTTTGAGGGGACAGCACATTTACACTGTAATACAATCTGTACACTCACTACTTTACATTGTAACAAAGTGCCATTTCTTCAGTGTTGTCACATGAAAAGATATAATAAAATATTTACAAAAATGTGGAGGGGTGTACTCACTTTTGTGAGATACTGTACTAAAATAAATACGACACATTGCATTAGAAGGCTCAACTGGGGCCACAGAAAAAAAAAAAAAAAAAAAAACTTGTAAATTCCAAAAATACCACCTTCACCCCAACCTCGGAATCCCCCACAGGGAGGCTGGAAACCCAACTTTTAACATGGTATAAAACCAGTACAGGGTAAAATGTTTAAAAGAGGAAGGAGGGAAACACTTAGGCAATGTAGAACCCGAAGCAACCTGGATGAATGTACGCAGCAAAGCATTTAAAGCGGAGCTCCACCGGAAAAAAAAATATTAAAAGCCAGCAGCTACAGCTACAGCAGCTGCTGGCTTTTAATATTTGGACACTTACCTGTCCTGGAGTCCAGCGACGTCCGCAGCAGAGGACGAGCGACCGCTCGTCGCTCTGCTGCTCCCTCCGCCATCCTCGCTGAGGGAACCAGGAAGTGAAGCCCTGCGGCTTCATGCCCAGTTCCCTATGGCGCATGCGCGAGTCGCGCTGCGCCGTTCTGATTGGTGCTCCTGTGTTCTGGGAGCCGAGTGTCTCCCAGAACACCAAGGGAAGTCTGCGGGAAGTGACGTAACTCCCGCAGATTCCCGGAGAGAGGACTCCCGGATGTGGGTGAAAATACCTGTCTTAGACAGGTATCTTCACCCCCCTCCCCCCTGAAAGGTGTCAATTGTGACACCGGAGGGGGGGAGGGTTCCAAATAGCAAAAGTTGCTATTTAGGGTGGAGCTCCGCTTTAAGTAAAGTCCAAGTCTCTTCTGATCAGGCCTATATCAGACTGGCGATGGTCTATTTTACTTGTAAGAGTTTTTTGGCACGTGGAGATGGCAGCCATGATTGTTGTAAATCTGTAGCTAATCAGGTGCATCTGTCTGCGTAGTCATTTGCACAGTAATAATGGAGCTACCAGGTGTCCCCAAACAAACTATTTCACCAGTCAGCATCTGGCAGAGAATATTTGGCTAGTTATCAAATTCAAGCACATAAACACCAACAATCAGCAACTATAACCGGCCGGCACAAAAAAAAATAATAATTAAGGAACACTTTTTAATCAGAGTATATCATCAAGCCAATTAAACTCCTAGGATATTAATCTGGTCAGTTAAGTAGCAGAGGGGGTTGTCAATTTCATTAACACCAAAACAGCTGAAACTGATTAACAACAGGTTCACTAGATGGGCAACAATAAAACCTCCAAAACAAAAATGATTTTACAGGTGGAGGCCACTGACATTTTTTTCCCCAATCTCATCTTTTCGGACTGTTTTTCACTAGTTTTGCATTTGGTCAGGGTCGGTGTCACTACTGGTAGCATGAGGCGATACCTGGACCCTATAGAGATTGCACAGGCAATCCAACTCCTCTAGGATGGCACATCAATATGTGTCATTGCCAGAAGGTTTTCTGTGTTTCCCAGCACAGTCTCAAGATCATGGAGGAGATTCCAGGAGACAGGCAATAGGAGAGCTGGACAGGGCTGTAGAAGGTCCTTAACCCATCAGCAGGACCGGTATCTGCTCCTTTGTGCAAGGAGGAACAGGATGAGCACTGCCAGAGCCCTACAAAATGACCACCAGCAGGCCACTGGTGTGAATGTCACTGACCAAACAATCAGAAACAGACTTCATGAGGGTGGCCTAAGGGCCGAATGTCCTGCTCGTGGGCCCTGTGCTTACTGCCCGGCACCGTAGAGCTCAATTGGCATTTGCCATTGAACACCAGAATTGGCAGGCCAGCCACTGGCGCCCTGTGCTTTTCACAGATGTGCTCAGGGTGAACCCACTCTCATGTGACAGATGTGAAAGGGTCTGGAGAAGCTGTGGAGAATGTTATGCTGCCTGTAACATCGTTCAGCATGACCGGTTTGGTGGTGGGTCAGTGATGGTCTGGGGAGGCATATCAAATGGAGGGACGCACAGACCTCTACAGGCTAAACAATGGTACCCCGACTGCCATTCGGTATCAGGATGAAATCCTTGGACCCATTGTCAGACCCAACGCTGTTGCAGTGGGTCTTCGGTTCCTCCTGGTGCACGAAAATGCCCGGCCTCATGTGGCAAGAGTATGCAGCCAGTTCATGGATGATGAAGGAATTGATACCATTGGACCCCACGCTCGCCTGACCTAATCCCAATGGAACACCTCTGGGACATTATGTTTCGGCCCATACGACACCAGCAGGTTACACCTCAGTCTGTTCAGGAGCTCACTGATGCTCTGGTCCAGATCTGGGAGGCAACACCACATGCCCCAATGTTGTCAGGCATGCATACAAGCATGTAGGGACCATACAAACTACTGAGTACCATTTTGAGTTGCTGCAATGAAATTTCAGCAAAATGGACTAGCCTGCTGCATCATTTTTTCACTTTGCTTTTCGGGGTGTCTTTGAATTCAGCCCTCTGTAGGTTGATATTTTTCATTTCCATCAAACAATGTGGCATCCTTTCGTTCCTAACACATTACCCAGTCCATATCAGTATAGATATCCAGCATGATATTTTTTCCTATTGCGATCAGATGGGTTTTCAAAGTGTTCCTTAAAGTGGTTGTAAACCCTGTCGTTATTTTTTATTTTTTTATCTAACCTGCAAGACAAAGCTATAATGAGCTAGTATGACTAGCATACTAGCTCATTATGTACCACTTACCTTAGATCGGGGGCCCCCGAAGTCGTCCGTGTCCCTCCTCTAGCCGCATCCATCGCTGCGGCGATAGCCGGAATGTTACTTCCGGGTATCGCCGCTGCAGCCAATCACAGCGCCGCTCCGGCGCTGTGATTGGCCGGAGCGGCGAAGACGTGACTCCGCACATGATCCGTCGAATTCAGCTACGTCGTCGAATGTTGCGACCTAGCCGAATTTGTGAATGGGGTTAACCCCATGCGCATGCGCGTGACGTCAGCGTCGCTGCATTTAAATGCAAATATCTCCTTAACCGTGTAGGTTAAGGAGATATTTCATGCACCTACAGGTAAGCCTTAATCTAGGCTTACCTGTAGGTGTTTGTTTATAAAGTGGGTTTACAACCACTTTAAACTTTTTTGAGCAGTGTATGAGCTATGTGCTTCTATACTCCTAAAGCAAGCCATACATGAATCGAAATTTCAGCCGGTTCAGTGGTAACCAGAGGAATTTCGATGCATGTATGGGCAAGGCTGGTTATAAACGAGTTGATCTACAACTCAACTCTTGTACAACCAGCTTGTTGAGTTTTCCCAAATCGATCAGTGCCACGCTGTGTGTGTGGATGGGGGAATCGGCTAATTCTTTAATTCAACCCGCTGGTTGAAAGAGAAAAATAAAATAAAAATGAACAACGTATGGCCTGTATAAAACATTACATAGAAATCATTTGTGCAGGTTTGCCTTAAAAACTGGATTGCCTACTTAATTTTTGATGGTTTAAACGTGATCAGTCCTCTCCTCATATCCTCCCCCCTTCTCATTTCAATAACTATTCCTTGTGCACAAAACGAACAGGTAATTTTTACACTTATTGAAAGGATATAACAAATGCTTTCTAAAGTATATTTAGCAGACCAAAAGTGAGCAAATAAGGGAAGTTCTTGGTTAGTGTTGACATACAGTTTAAAAACTACTATTCTGGAAATAAAAGTCCTACTGCGTGAAATATATAACTAGGAAGGGTATAATCATAGTTTATGGCTGGCCCTTGCTACTGCTTCCTCAGAGAAACCGATTGCCCCTTTCTCACCACCTACAGTAAGACGCATACATATTTATATCAGCCAAGAAGGGGAATACTTCATATACAGTAAATTGATAAAAAGGCTAAATACACAGCAATTCTGCAATGATTTGCATTTATAGTAAGTACAGTTATCTGGTTGAAGCTTAAAGTGATTGTAAATTATGTTTTTAAAACAAACCGGTTTATACTTACCTGCTCTGTGCAATTGAGTTACACAGAGTGGCCCGGCCCTCTTCTTGTGTCCCCTGCTGCCACTCACAGCTCATCCTTTTCTTGGTGTGCCCACATAGCATGCCAGGGGCACCCCTTAATGGTAGGCCAAGGTTTTAACAAAAACCGCAGTTGACGAGAGGGAGCGATTTTGCGCCTCCTGCTGCTCGGTCACTATAGCTAACCCATAAGAAGGCTTTGTCATGTATTAAATGTGAACTTCTAACAGCAATGTGTGTGTAAAATTCAAAGGGTATAGAAAAGAATCACCACCCTTAAAATAATCACATTTTGCTGCTTTGTAGCCTGAAATGAAGACAGACACAGTTTTTGTTTTATCCAGCTGTATTTACTCAGCGCATCTTATTACATCCAAGTGAAAAATAGAACACAAACATGTCAGAATTTTTATTTTATTTTTTAAACAAAAATGAACACTGCTGGTTCACTACTAGTTGTGCCAATGCATGTGAATAGCATTTATGCATATAATCTGTAGAAACCAATTCTGTTTAGTAACTAAAAGAACTAAATCATGAATGTATTTTCCTATGCATCTCTCATAGAATGCCAAGTAATTGTTTTCTGTGACTGATCGAACTGTCATGGGTCAGCTCTGTAATGAATGTATTGCATTACTATAATGATGGGAAATTATCAATTACATTCAAGTGATTCACCTCACACAGTTCTAGGGGAAGTAGTGGTAATGGATTGGGGATTTAATTTGTGAGGTCAAGTAGGCAGCAAGGCCTAATGCATCCAAAAAACTTTCCTCGCCATCCACAAGCAGAGTAATAAAGCAAAATGTGGACCCCTAGGTACGTACTGATCTCTGCTCCAAAAATGTGATCAGAACATCATGTACAGTGCTGTGAAAAAGTATTTGTCCCCTTCCTGATTTTTATATTTTTTTGTCACATTTAAGCGATTCAGAACAAATTTTAATATTACACAAAGATAACCCAAATAAATATAAGCTGTAGTTTTTAAATGAGGATTTCATTTACTAAAGAGAAAAAAGCTGTCTAAGCCTGCCTGGCCCTATGTGAAAATTATTTGCCCCCTAAAACTTGTTGTGTCACCCTTGGCGGCAACAACTGCAACTAAGCATTTGTGATAACTGGCAATGAGTCTTTCACATCGATGTGGAGGAATTTTGGCCAACTCTTCTTTGTAGAATTGTTTTAATTCAGCCACATTGGAGGGTTTTCCAGCATGAATGACCTATTTAAAGGTCATGCCACAGCATCTCAATCGGATTTAAGTCTGGACTTTGAATAGGCCACTCCAAAACCTTGATTTTGCCATAAAATGACACTCTGATGGGCACATTTTATGTTAAGGAGCACTCTGGACATATTTTATGTTGTGCCCATCAGAGTGCCCCTATTTTATATTAAGGGGTAACGTCTATTGTAACGCTCTGAAAACACACTGGCAGGTGGTTGCAGCGCATTAAAATTCATTTTAAAGAAAAATAATGCAGGAGGAATACAATGTCCCACAATGCCCTTTAATGATAGAGGAGAGCATAGAGTGTCCTGCAGTTACTTCCTTCTATGCACTTCTGGTTTGTGCTGCTTCAAGATGGCTGATGTCAACTTCTGAGGGTAGGTGCATAAATCATGGAATAAACCTCAAATATATGGGATTTCGTAGGCAATTAAAAAATATTTATTGTAGAAAAATTTACATAAAAAAAAACCTCATGTTGAAAATACAACACATTGCATCAACAATATTGCACAATTAATTGTTAACCATAAAGTGGTAGTCCCCATCTACTTGCTGTTCCCTTTGTCATTGATTGTGCCAAGGAATACAGCAGAGGGGGTTATACAACGCGTTTCAATTGTACTATCATACGAATGAATATGAATCTTCTTCAGGGAATAATACCACTTCTGAAAAAACTGTTTAAATTAGTGAACCATTGGTACATAATTGTATGAAAAAATACATGTAAACCATCATCCACATGTACTTACAATGTAAAAATATGTTTAGCAGAAGCACTACTCCAGGTGGCAAGGATACCATACATCGGCCTTTGAAGACCTCCGCCAAAGAGTCACCAGAATATCAGCATCCCTTGATTGCCTGAAAATGGGCTGCCCCGAAGGACGATGGAAAGCTTGCACTGTAGGATAAGGGGGGCAAGACAAAAAATGGTGGTAAATCCCCAGGAAGATAATTCATATCAATTCCAGGGTAAACCGACGGAGGATCCTACTCTGAGGAGCTTAGTAACCAAGAATCCACAAATTACTTATAAAAAAAGCAGGTTCAATTGGTGGAAAACTTGTCCAAAGTGAATACAAAGGTGATTCGAGAGGGGACCCATACAAGACATGGGGAACTTTCCCATGTGTGTCCTGCTCCCAATGCCCTGTAATTGGAAGGAGGACACATTTTTTCTTTGCCCAATGGTGATTCTTTCCGTGTGAAGAATTTTGCCAACTGTAAGACGCGAGGTGTGGTGTATCTTATGCAGTGCCAGTGTGGGGCGTTTTATGTGGGCAAAACTAAACAAGAACTAGGTCAACGGGTTGCATAGCATGAGTATTGGTAATCTATATTCACCACTTGGCCGACATGTGGCCTGTGAATCACCCAATTCTGCATAAATCATGCCCTTTAGAACAAGGCTTGACAAATTTGCTTTGAATCTAGGAGTCAGCTAAAAAAGTTAGGAGCCAGTTTTTTTTTTTTGTTTGTTTTGTTTTTTAAACCAACAAAGCTTACGGGTAGAACATGTAACAAAGGTGAACTTATTCTTTAACCCTTTCGCTGTCAGAGCCATTTTTTTTGCACACATTTATAAAATTTTAGGCCTGAGGATTACGTAAAACACCCTAAAAATAATATATTTTTTGAAAGCAGACACCCTAGAGCTGTGTTTTTCAACCATTTTCCAGTCAAGTCACCCTTTACAATTATGGATGAACTCCGTGCATCCGGAAAGTATTCACAGCGCTTCACTTTTTCCACATTTTATTATGTTACAGCCTTATTCCAAAATGGATTAAATTCATTATTTTCTTCAAAATTCTACAAACAGTACCTCATAATGGCAATGTGAAAGAAGTTTATTTGAAAACTTTCAAATTTATAAAGAAAAAAAAAATTACACGTACATAAAGTATTCGCAGCCTTTGCCATGACACTCAAATTTAGTTCAGGTGCATCTTGTTTCCACCGATAATCCTTGAGATGTTTCTACAAATTGATTGGAGTCCATCTGTGGTAAATTCAGTTGACTGGACATGGATTTGGAAAGGCACACATCTGTCTATATAAAGGTCCCACAGTTAACAGAGCATGTCAGAGTACAAACCAAGCCATGAAGTCCAAGGAATTGTTAGTAGACCTCCGAGACAGGATTGTATTGAGGCACAGAAAAATGTCTGCAGCATTGAAGGTCCCAATGAGCAAAGTGGCCCCCATCATCCATAAATGGTATGAGTTTGGAATCACCAGCGACCAGGAGTGAGGGTGGGCCCAGAATGCCGTTGGTCGACTTTTGCAAGTCGCACCAATCATGGCTGCCATCTTGGTCTCCGGATGTTTGTTTTCCAGAGACGGGAAGTCATTGGGCAATGACGAAAGTGGAAGTGATGCGGTTGCGTCGGGTTGATGCATATTGCATCACTTCCTCTCACACACTTGCAGCCCGAACAGCACAGGGGCGGAAGCGGCAGTGACGCGATCGCGTGTGACGACGCACAAAAAAATAATAAAAGCCCTGCAAGACAAAAGCATAATGAGCTAGTATGCATTGCATACTAGCTCGATCTGAAATACTTACCTTAGAACTATGCCCTAGATTGGCGTCTGTCAGCCGAGTACAGCGCAGACATCTTCCACTGGAGTTACTTCCGGGTTTGCGGCTCCGGCGATGTGATTGGCCGGAGACGCGATTGCGTCACTCTCGCACATGTCATGGCACGACTTCTGAAGAAATCACACCAGCGGCCCGTTTCTTCAGTGCGCATGCGCCGATGACGTCGGCAGCAGGGCATACACTGAATATCAACTAAACTGTGCAAGTTTAGCAGATATTCAAGGTACCTACAGGTAAGCCTTGTTTTAGGCTTACCTGTAGGTAAAAGTGGTGCAACAGGGTTTACAACCACCTTAACAGTGCTCTGACCTTGACATTAGGATCCTAGACTTTTAAAGTGTGGTGGCGCAGAAGCTGTGGAAAGCGGTCTAGCCGTCTAGCCGAGGATCAGGCAAGAATATTTCCTTTTATTGTTCCCCTAGACATAAACTATCAATTAACCCTTGCACAGCCCCACTACAAGGGATTTTATTTATTTTTTATCTGCTGGGAGTTTGGCTTTAAGGAAATGTGTACCAAGGAGATAAGACAGTGACATTTAGATTGTAATGCATACAGAGAGAAGTTTGGAAATAAACTTGTTTAAATGTCTGTAGAATTCATAGCTGAAAAGATTTGAATCTTTGTGTGTCAACATATTGGCCTCAGCGGGAGAGACAATATTAGTCTGATATTAGGTTCTGTTTTTAACGTATTTAGAAAAGCTTGTCTAATGAAAGATGATATTTCTGTGACATTTCTGTCTTAAGATAAACAGGAATAAAAAGCTCTGAGTTTTACACAACATAGTTACCAGTAAAATTAAATATTGCATTTATGTCTTTGCTTAAAGCTGGAGTTGATCATGGTTCTCCTATGCCTGCAGTCACATGACTTACCTGTAATATCCCACATCTGTCAGGCAGCTGGATCCTGTAGAAATCTGTTCAGTTATGACAGGTCCTCTTCATGCTGCTGAAATACCAGCGCTGAGGGAGTTAATAGTTCTGAGTCTTCTCTGAGCTGCAGGGAAAAAAGCAACTGACAGGGACCCACCCCCTCCTGCCTTCATTGAGAATGACTGTGCATTGATTACACAGCATGAAACATCTAATGGGGAAGATTGTGATGAGTGACAAGATACTCTCCCTCATTCAGAGCTAGTGTTACATGTAATAAAATGTAATGAATGCAGGGTCCTTTCTCAATGGATGGGGGACAGGCAGGTCCAGTTAGATCTTTATCACTGCAGCTCACAGAAGACTCTGAGCTATTAACTCCCTCAGCTCCGGAAGCTCAACAGCAGGACAAGGACCTGTCATTACTCCACAGAAGATTTCTACAAGATCCATGTAGGACATACTGTACTTTATAGGAAAATTCTATTTTTTCAGCTATTGGAGCAAAATTAAATAGGTTTTTCTAAACTTCAGCTTTAACCACTTCAGCTCTAGCGTTTGAGTAGTCATCACCCCTGTAGAATTTAAGAGCCAGTGGTCGGCTCTTTTGTAAAAGCAATCTTAGCAGCTAACTTGCTACTGGATTGCTTTAACAACCAGTGGGAGGGAATGCCCCCCCCTTCCACTGCCTTTTGTGACTGTACCCGGATCTCCCATTCCACGGGGAGTCCCGATCGACCAGCCAATGCTTCTGTCAGCTGATCATAGAGCCCAGTAAAGACCGGATCAGCTTGGTTGGGCTCTATAATATATTAAACCGGAAGGGATAACGTCACATCCCTTCTGGGACTACTCAAACTCTAGAGCTGAAGTGGTTAAAGCTGAAGTTTAGTAAAATCTATATAATTTTGCTCTTATAACTGCAATATCATCATTTTCCTATATACCTAAATAACGCCATTTTTTAAATCAAAGGCATTCAATCACACCAATCTTGGTGTAATCAAATGCTTTTAAAAGGCAGAGGAGGGATTTGGGGTCTTGTAGACCCAGATCTCTCCATAAAGAGTACCTGTCACATGCCTATTGTTATCACAAGAGAGGTTTACATTCTTTGCGACAGCAATAAAAGCGGTAGAAAAATAAAAAAAATTTAAGTGACAGTGTAAAAATAAAAACAAAATCAAATACCCCCGTCCCCACGCACAAAGGTGAACGCACGCATCAGTCCCACACGTACACAAACCACGATCGCCCACACGTTAGGTATCAAAGGCTGTAGTTCTAGCACCAGACCTCCTGTGTAATTTTAAAGTGGTAACCTGCAAAGACTTTTAAAGTGTCCCCTATGTATAGTAAAATGTATGTTGTGGTTGTACAGGAATGTGTAATTTTAAAACGTGACATGTTTGGTATCTCAGTGTAACTCAGTGTAACATCAGCTTTTATATTTTACCCAAAAATTGTGTTATGTATTGTGTTTTTTATCATTACAATTTTAAGAAGTGTATTCCAAAAAAAATTGCATTTTAACAACCTCTCTTTTTCTATTTATTTCAAACCCAATAAATAAATTTGACAAGAAAAAGTGTATATCAGTTTTATTTTATCCAGCTGTATTTACTCAGTACAACTTATAACAACCAAGTGAAAGATCACAACAACATATCAGAATTTTTTTTTAAACAATTCAAAAACAGAATCACTGAGCTGGAAAAAAGATCCCAACCTGGTGTCAATATTTTGTTCAACCACATTTAGCTTTAAAAGTGGAACCCTCTGATCGTTTTCAGCCAAGGAAGCTGCAATCTTGTTTGAGCTTCAACAGCCATGATGCTGCATATGTGATCAGTCATGACACCAGCCATTGGATGGTTTGACAGCTTGGTTGAGAGCAAACCATGTGACAGTTACATTTCCGGCACATGCTGAGAATATGAACAGTTTTTTGAAATTTAAAAATCGATGGGGTTACTTCTGCTTTAATTACAGCCTTTAGTCTGTTGGGATGTCTCAATTAACTTTGCACATAGAGACTTAAAGCAGATGTCCCGCGGCCATTCGTTTTTTTTTGTCATTCATTTATTTAGTACATTGTAAAAGAATACTCACTGTTCTGGTGTTTCTGAACATCCGCTGTCAGATTACGTATGGAATTCTAACTTATATAATAAGTGAAAGGACGTTTCCATTTTGCTTGTGGGCATGTGAAGCCCACAAGCACTCATTTCCTTGATGCGGTGAATGCTCATCTCCCAGCATTCACCGCTTGTTCCCGCGCATGCTCAGTCTTTACGGCGAGCAGGGACGTAAACTTCCGGGTTGCCATCTAAATCCCGCGATAACTCGCAGCAGGCCTCCGCAATGACTCCTGGGAGCAATGACACAAGCTCCCAGGAGACAGTGCGGGTAAAGGAAATGACGGAATACCCGCAGAATACACAGACAGGAAATAGAGGGATAAATCAAGATAACACAGGTACCGTAAAAAACAAAACAAAAAAAAACTTCCGTTTGTAACTTTATTCATTGCTGCAATATGAATAAGCTAAAGTTTTTAAAATAAGGTGGAGCTCCGCTTTAAGCCTCGTACACACGATCGGATTTTCTGCACACAAAGCCTTGGACTTTTGTCCGAAGGGCGTTAGCCAAAAACTTGTCTTGCATACAAACGGCACTCAATTGTCAGCCAAACACAAACATACGTGTTTTTTCAGCTCTTGAGCGGCCACCCTTTGGGCACCTTCTGCTAATGTTGTGTTGGGTGAGCATTGCTTCCCGAGCATGCGTGTTTGTACTTAGGACTTTTGTCCACCAGTCTTGTGTACACACGCTCGGAAAATCCAACAACAGACCATTGTCCACGGAAAATTTTAAAGCCTGCCATCCAACATTTGAAAATCCAATTGTGTGTACGAGGCTTTAGCTATATTTGCCCACTCTTCTTTGCAGAACTGTTCAAGCTCAGTTGGATTTGAGGTTGACTATCTCTGGACTGCAGTCAACAAGTCATTCCATAGAATTTCAATGGAGTTTAAGTCTGGGATCTGACTAGGCCATGCAAAAACATTAACTTTTTTCTCCTTCAACCACTGTGTGCCAATTTTTGCTGTGTGCTTATGGTCATTGTCATGTTGAAAGGCAACCCTTCTTCCCATTGACAACTTTCTGGCAGAGGGCAGCAGATTTTCCTCAAGAATGTGATGATATTTTGCCCCATCCATTTTTCTTTCTATCCTGACAAGTGCTCCAGTCCCTGCGGCAGAGAAACACCCCATAACAGGATATTACCACCTCCATGATTTACTTCAGGAATGGTGTTATTTGAATGGGGAGCTGTATTGGATTTCCGCAAGATATATCATTTGGTGTTGAGGCCTAATTATTTCATTTTAGTCTCATCTGACCAGAACACTTTTTTCCATGTGGCCTCAGAATCAGGAGGGACCAGCGTGAACATTCATCGCTAAACTGCTTAATTTCTGCGACCGGGATGCTGTCCTGCGCCTAACCAGATTGAAGGGCAACATCCCCTTCCACAAAGGCGAGATCAAGGTTTTCCCGGACTTCTCGGCGGATGTCCAGAAAAAGAGAGCTCAATTCACAGAAGCCAAGCGCCAGCTGAGGATTCGCCATTTCTCCTATGCTATGCTCTTTCCGGCTCGTTTGCGTGTCGCCGGCGAAGACAAGGCGCATTTCTTTAATACGCCAGAGGCTGTGTTTTCCTGGCTTGAGAACGCAGCGGCACCGGCTCGGCAACCTAGGTAGGACTACGGCTGGAGTCGGCTGGAATATGCCCGGCAGACATGGCGGGGGATGACTCCCTTCCTGAGCCATATGTGGACCTCGGAACTGCTTCAATCACAGGTACTGTACTTCTTCTCCCCTGCCCGAGACTTCCCACGCTCTGCCTGTCCCTTGGAGGAGCCCCCTCTCCCTGTTCTGACCGGATTTCTCCTCCCCCCCCCCGTTCTCCCCTACTGTTTGCTCCCGCTCCTGCCACTCCTATCCCCCCAGTCACATCTGTGTTCCACGATGGAGGTGCTGAACTGTAACCCACCACCTATGCTCTGCCGCGGCGAGCTGCTGCCCGTTATGATGCCCAGGACAAGGACTCACATCTCCATATCCTCTCATTCCCCCCATGTCTATTATCCTGGAGATCCAAGACCATGGGCTTCATTTCTCACACTGTGGTTTGTTTTGCAGCGGATAAATCGCCCCCTTAGTTGCGGGAGTCCCCGTGGACCTCGCGGTTTTCAATACTAATTGTAATGTTTGTTGTCTTGCAAAAGTATGGTTTCCCTGGTCTGGCCGGGCTCGGTATGGTGCGCCTAGCCTTTGCCTGGTGCGCTGCCTACCCGGACACCCCAGCGTTTTAGTTTATTTTTACTTTCAGTTACGTTATTGTTCCTTTGTTTTGATTTCATGTTGTATACAGAAGAGTATAATATATTGTATTTTAAGTGATGTTACGGATAACATGCCTTGTACTGGGCCATTTTGTCTGCATTTGTTTGGGTCATAATAAAAATATTTTGCACCTTAAAAGTCGTAGGCATGTTTTGTACATCAAATGGTACAAAGCTCAAAAAAAAATCCATGCATGCTTACGCAAGGCAGACAAAAATAATTTTATATATATATATATATATATATATATATATATATATATATATATGTATGTGTGTGTGTGTGTGTGTGTGTGTGTATATATGTATCACATATATGCACACACACACACACACACACACACACACACACACGCAATTTTGCAAGATCTTGCCTCCATCTTGGGAATGGGAGAGCCCAAATGCAATGCTGAAAAGACATAAGAAAAGATTGCACCAGCCTTGTGCATTACCTTTACAGAACCTTTTATTCAATAAAAGAGATGTATACTCACAAACAGCAAGCAATACCAAGCTCATCAATATTAACAGTGATCCATGTCATCTGACCCACTGCACAGATTTGAGTCTAGGGGAAAAACTTCCTGGACCTAAAATGGCTGACACATTTCGAGTGGGGTCAGTGGATCAGGCAAAATGGATCACCGTTGATATTGATAAGCTGAATATTCCTTGCGGTTTACGAGTATCATCTGCATTATTATTGAATAATTATTACATCTGCTTTATTACTTGAATAAAATTATCTCGAAAAGGTAATGCACAAGGCTGGTGCGCCCTCTTTTGCCTTTTTATACTTTTGCAAGGCACTGCATTTTACCCGAAGTTCTGAGGAATGCCATTATTATATCCAAATTTGCTTATCAAGTTTCTTTATTTAACCACTTGCCGCCCGCCCTATGGCGAAATGACGGCGGCAAAGTGATTTCAATATCCTGACTGGACGTCATCGGCATCGCGGCGATCGTTGTTACCGATCTAGGTAAAGAGTCTCTGATGGAGACTCTTTACCACGTGATCAGCCGTGTCCAATCACGGCTGATCACGATGTAAACAGGAAGAGCCGGCGATCGGCTTTTCCTAGCTCGCGTCTGTCAGGCGCGAGTAGAGGAGAGCCGATCGGCTGCTCCTCTGACAGGGGGGGGGGGGTTTGTGCTGATTATCAGCACAGCCCCCCCCGAGGATGCCCACACTGGACCACCAGGGATGCCACCAGACCACCAGGGATGCCCACCATAAGGTATGCCACCCTAGACCACCAGGGATGCCAATCAGAAATGCCTAATGCCAATTAGTGTCCACAATGGATGCCAATCAGTGTCCACAATGGGCACCACTGATTGGCAGGCATTGTTTGGCACTGATTGGCATCCATTAGTACAACACATCAGTGCCACCTATCAGTGCCAATCCGTGCCGCCAATCCGTGCCGCCTCATCGGTGCCCATCCGTACCGCCTCATCGGTGCCCATCCGTGCCCATCAGTGAAGGAGAAAAACGTACTTATTTACAAAGTTTTGTAACTGAAACAAAAAAAAACGTTTTTTTTTTCAAAATTTTCGGTCTTTAATTTTTTTTTTGCAAAAAATAAAAAAATCACAGAGGTGATCAAATATCACCAAAAGAAAGCTCTATTTGTGTGAACAAAATGATAAAAATTTAGTTTGGGTACAGTGTAGCATGACCACGCAATTGTCATTCAAAGTGCAACAGCGCTGAAAGCTAAAAATTGGTCTGGGCAGGAAGGTGTATAAGTGCCCAGTATGGAAGTGGTTAATATATTATTTTTTGTGAAAAATGCTTCAGTGAGGTAAACACAAGTCTAAAAGCTTTAGTTATCATAACATGGAATAATTTAGGAGCCATCAATGTGATTAACCCTGAGCTACAGCATCTGATATACAGTGTCGCAATGGTGACCCACATAGTAGAGACAAAAAAAATCTGTAGATCATCAGGAATCCACAAATTTTGTGGCTGTCACAATCCTATGTTAGTACAGCGATCTCCCCTGCTGTTCTATTTTGTTTTAACAGGGGGACAGCCCCAGCCAGAACACTCCGGTCAGCGCTCTCAGCCATTGGAATCAGTCAGGAGTCGGTCGACAGACCTTTTTCAGTCAGAATTTAGTTTTTTTGCATCAGCCCCATCATGTTTTATTAGAGCGAAACTTTAAGCTGAAGAAAAAGTTACCCTAAAGGGGTTAAACTATTATTTTGACTAGGGAATGATGGATAAAGTGAAATACTTTGCGATATTAAACAGTTTAAAGAGGAGCTCCTATCTGTAAAAAACAAAAAAAAAGTCAGCATCTACAAATACTGTAGCTGCTGACTTACCTGTCCAGGGATCCCGTCCTGGCATTGTGAGCAAGGGAAACTGGCAATAAAAACTTCAGGCTGCGCTTTCTGAATGGTCCTCGCCATCTTCTGGGACCTGTGTTCCAGAAGGTAGCGGGGGAGAAGGAGGGAGGAGCCGGAAATGTCATAGATCGCCGATGGCGAACTTACCTGGAAGTGGGAGCGGGTACCTGTCAAAAAGTGCCAAATGTGTCCGTGGAGGGTGTGAACAGGCGGAGCTTCCCCTTTTGGGTGGAGCTCTGCTTTAAGCACTCAGCAGCTGATATAAGCGATTACTGAACATGCAGCATCTTCACCTTTTAATCCTTGCCAATGCTCCCGTTTAAGTTGGTGCCATGAGTGCTACCCCAGATTTTCTACTCCGGAGTTACTTTCATCTCATGCAGCATCCTATGGAGCTACCCTTGTTCCACAGCATCTCCTGCATTTCCCTCCTCTCAGTTTACAAATTAAGATTAGACTACACTGTCCTGTGAAGACTGGAAGTTTAGGGAAGAAGTACTGAGAGCGCAGAAGCCAGCAGCACTGAAAATTGTAAATTGCTTGGGTAAGAATTCTGGGGAAAGTTTATTTTACATTTTATTTTAATATGCTCAATGTTAAACAAAAAAAATTGCAGAGTGTTTAATACCATTTTAAATCATTTTTCATTCCTATAGAAGCTGGCACCCTCCTCTGCCCTCCAGTGCTCTAACAATGTGGTTGGGCTTTCAGTTTCCTCATGTAAATGCAGGACTGGATTGTATGTGATGATATTAAATTCTAGTCTGACAATGCTAAACCACTGCCTCACATTTAGCAGCAGTGTTGTCTGCCTGCCACGTAATACTGCAGTTGGCTATTCAACTCTAGTCTATCAAATATCCAGTGAAATGGTCGATTGGAAAGAGCTAACAAAGCAGGATGAAAACATTGCTATCATTTGCCAGACAGTGTCTTAGTGTTGTCAGCCTGCAATATGAAGGGCTGTTCTTGGCAAGATTTACATGTAGGAAATGTTACAACAGATTCCAAAACATACTAAAAAAAACAAATTTTAGGATTTACATACACCTTACCTATTCCAGGTGTAATATGTAAACAAAGCACCTGCCCGCACCCTCCCACCCCACTGTGACAGCAGAGGGAGATCCTCTTCATGCACCCACTGTCATTTGAAAACCGTGTGGCTATGCATGGCTCCGCCCACACAGCTGTGTCATTCCTTCACAGAGTTCTATAAATGAACTACAAGTACTGTCTACCACTGTGGCGGACAGCTTGTAGTTCTCAATAACAACTATGAGGGCGCTCTCGTAGCTCATTGTTTTATCCTGGACTGTAGTAACTGTCTGCCTGTACAGACAGACAGCTGACAGCGTCTACAGGATCCTGACATTGTACCTGCGATTTGCTGATTACTGGTCCAATGCTCTGCAGGCTCCTAAGAAAATAATAAATGCCCGTTTTTACCTGCAAAAACATGTGCATTTAATTTATTTATTTTAAGGGTTAACTTATTCTTTAATGCCATGTACATTAGATTTAATCATTGATAACTGTTCTTTAATTTTAAAGAGATAGAAAATAATATTACCAAATAGTGAGCAATATATCAATACTTTCACCAACAGAAAAAGATTGACATTATTAAACAAGAATGGCTGTTCCTTGCGTAAACTCTGATGTAATTAAACCAATCTACACTTTTTTCGTATAAAAAGGTTAAGAATTTTAAAACAATTAAATCTATTAATTGATCAGTCCTTTATTTACAGGCATATGGTTACTATTAAAATCTAATTTGTGAATAGAAGGGGACAAACAAAAAAAAAAAAGAAGGTGTGACCATGTAGTTTCAGAAATGAGGCACAGGTGGGTGGTCATGGAACAATCAGGTCAAAATTTGCAAACCATACCACCCTTCCTCTTGACAATTTTAACAAAATGGATTAAGGCACAGAGAAGAAATCTATAACAGATTACGGTAAATGCAGAAGAATAAAAAGGTAATAACACTGGTGAATATACATTAGCGAATTAGTAGTTAACGTTACTACTAAAAAAAACCTTGCTCAAATGTGAAATTGCATAGAACTATCATAAGTACTACCTTACAGTGAAAGTAAAAAATTACGGAATGAGCAGTTCACAAATCATTATTTTCCTGAAGCCCAACAAGGTCTTTATCACCTTTTAAAAAACATTGCAGCAAGCGTAAAGCACGGAAAACTAGGGAAAGCCATAAAAAGACAAAGCACATCTAAGTTGAACTACAGGGTGGTTACACCGATATGCCCATTTCTATAGCAACAATGAAAAATACCAATACCATTGTGTTAAAAAGAAACAACCCAAGTCATACACACCTACAAAGCCCAAAGAATACAAAAACACACACACACACACACACACACACACTATATTACCAAAAGTATTGGGACACCTGCCTTTACACACACAAAGTTTAATGTTATCCTAGTCCAGGGCTTGACAAATTTGCTTAGAATCTAAGAGCCAGCTAAAAAAAGTTAGGCGCCAGTTTTTTTAAATCAGCTGTCCAATGCCCAGAACTTCATGTCCGGTGCGTCAAGCAAGAAGAATTGCTCGGGCCTGGTGCCAAGCGAAAAAAGACCAAAAAAAATGGCACTGATGAGGCTGCTCTGATGGGCACTGATGGGTGGTGCTGATTTGCTGTATTGATTGGCACTGACAGGTGGCACTGATAGGCTGCACTGATGGGTACTGATAGGCGGCACTGATGAGGCTGCGCTAATAAGCATTAATGGCTGCACTGATTAGGTGGCACTTATGGGCACCGATAGGTGGCACTCACTGATGAGCACTGATAGGCGACGCTGATGGGCTGCACTGATAGGCGGCACTGACAGATGTCACTGATGAGGTGGCTCTGATAGACTGTCGATATGGGTCCCCCATCGGATAGTGCCCGGCCTGGACTGCGCAGGCGAAGCGCATGTGGAGACGACGTAAATTTCAGAGCATAGACAGCTGTTCATCAGCTGTAGATGGCACATGCGCAATCAACACGCTGCTCGCTCCCGATTCTCGGAGCTGGTTATTCATTCAATACACCAAGGGGCGGATGCTTTTCTCAAGGGGTGAATGTATGGTTATATAAACAAGGGAAAGAGGCCGCATGATGGCCAGTGCCTTATGATGGGCAGTGCTTTTCTCAAAGGGGCGCCCCTTTGAGAAAAGCATCCGCCCCTTTGAGAAAAGCACTGCCCATCATAAAGCACCATAAATCATAAAGCATCATAAATCATAAAGCACTGCCCATCATGCAGCCTCTTCCCCTTGTTGTGTTCAATGTATAACCATACATCCGCCCCTTTGAGAAAAGCATCCACCCCTTGCTGTATTGAATGAATAACCCGCCCCGAGCATCGGGAGCGAGCGGCGTGTTGACTGCGCACGCGCCGTATACAGCTGTTCATGCTCTGGGATTTCCGTCGGTTCGGATTGCGCCTGCGCAGTCCAGGCCGGGCACTATCCGACAGAGGACCTAACTCGTCGGTACGGCACTCTCCGTCCGCTCAGTGGCAGTAAGGAAAGGGCAACCGATCAATCCCAGCTGTCAACTTGGGAAGATGTCAGAGGTGGTCTCAATTAATCGCCAGCCTGACGCTAGTCCGCGCAAACGTATGTGGGCCACATGGGAGGATCCGACCACTGCTGCGGTGTAATCAAGGCGCCAGGATGCAATTTCTAGTCGCCATTGCGACCTGGCCCCTGGGTTTTGTCGAACCCTGTCCTAGTCTTTACCAACAGCTCAGCACTACCTTTTATATACGCAATATTGAGTTGGCCCACCCTTTGCAGCTATAAAAGCTTCAACTCTTCTGGGAAGGCTGTCCACAAGGTTTGGGAGTGTGTCTATGGGAATGTTTGACCATTCTTCCAGAAGCGCATTTGGGAGGTCAGGCACTGATGTGGACAAGAAGGCCTGGCTCACAGTCTCCGCTTTAATTCATCCAAAAGGTGTTCTATTGGGTTGAGGTCAGGACTATGTGCAGGCCAGTCAAGTTCCTCCACCCCAAAGTATGGGGTATTACACCTCTGGCCCCTCCTATAATTGCCTTTACATTCATCACTGTGTCACATCTCTCTGTTCATTTATATACATCAAACCTGCATCTACCCCTGAAGAAGCGAGCTATGATCTTGCAAAAACTGTTCAACAATGCACTTGGCTCCACTTTTGACTTGTCATATCAGGTCAAAATATGCTTTCCCCCACTCTGGGGCACAAGAAAAACTCCTCCGTACTCCTAGGTATTCTGGATGGTCTCACAACGGGTGTACGGCCCTTCAAATAAGTGGTCCGGTCACAACCTCTATTGCCATACTTTCTCCAGTGTGGCAGACAGGCATAGGGATATCCCACAGGCTGGCTAAGCCCTGTCGCTGTCAGATTCTCCTTGGAGCTCATATGCTTTGGATGTTTTAAATCCTGCACCATGCAGTAGAAATGGAGATCTCAAAGCATAAGCATAAACCGCATGTCAGTGATAACCAAGTTTCCAACAAGATGGCCAACTTCCGTGCAATGTCACGCGACCATCAAAGACATCATCAGGGGCTTTTTCTTTTTGTTCATAATATGAAAGTGCTACATATGTATCTTCTGTAAATAAATCCTGCCGCCTTAACCTCAGCAACATCTCCAGAATTCGACCCTTCCTGACTAATGACACCACAAAGCAACTTATTCACTCCTTGATCATTTCCCGCCTTGACTACTGCAACTCTTTCCTTAATGGCCTACCCTTACGCAGGCTATCCCCCCTTCAGTCTACTATGAATTCTGCTGCTAGACTAATAAACCTCACTAACCGATCCGTGACTGCTGCTCCGCTCTGCCAATACCTTCACTGGTTTCCCCTACCCCACTGTGTAAAATTCAAAATGCTAAACCATAACATATAAGGCCATTCACAACATCGCCCCCATCTACATCACCAACCTCATTCTGCAGATATTGCCCAATTCGTCCCCTCCGCTCCTCCCAGGACCTCCTGCTCTCCAGCTCCCTTGTTACCTCCTCTCGTACTCGCCTTCATGACTTCTCCAGAGCCTCTCCTATCCTCTGCAACCAACTGCCCCGGTATGTCTGATCAGGCCCTACCCTGTCCACCTTTAGGAGATCCCTGAAAAATCATTTAAAATTAGGGAAGCCTATTCCACACCCACCTACATCAAATCATCCTCTGCAGCTTTTACCTTTTGTACCACCCCCCCTTTAGAATGTAAGCTCTACGAGCAGGGCCTGTACCTTCTGTATTGAACTGTAATTGTGCGGTCCCCCCTCTACATTGTAAAGCGCTGTGTAAACTGTTGGCGCTATATAAAAATCGTGAATAATAATAATAATAATAATAATAATAATAATAATAAATAATTTAATATCAAAACATAAATCGAAGCAAGCACAGGGTCCTTTTATGCAAGAGCTCCTTTCAAGTTCCCCAGATCTGCAACTTCAGCTATGACATTGCGCGCCACCCCCTGCTCTCATCTGTCCCACAGCCAGGTTTGGCAATTTAATTGGTTCATTGGATAGCAGAGGGGTGGCAAAACTGCATATTAACCACTTCTCTACTGTGCACGAAAACCCCCTTCCTGCCCAAGCCATTTTTCAGCTTTCAGCGCTGTCACACTTTGAATGACAATTGCGCGGTCGTGCGACGTGGCTCCCAAACGAAATTTGCGTCCTTTTTTTCCCACAAATAGAGCTTTCTTTTGGTGGTATTTGATCACCTCTGCGGTTTTTATTTTTTTATTAGTAATGGCGGCGATCTGCGATTTTTTATTGTGACTGCGATATTGCGGCGGACACATCGGACACTTTTGACACATTTTTGGGACCATTCACGTTTATACAGCGATCCCTGCTATAAAAATGCATTGATTACTGTATAAATGTGATTGGCAGGGAAGGGGTTAACCACTAGGGGGCGGGAAGGGGTTAAATATGTTCCCTCAATGTGTTCTTACTGTGGGGGGAGGGGACTGACTGGGGGAGGTGACCGATGGTTGTCCCTATGTACAAGGGACACACCATCGGTCCCCTCTCCCTCACAGGACGTGGATCTCTGTGTTTACACACAGAGATCCACTTTCCTGCTCGTTTCCCGGGCAATCGCGGGTGCCCGGCGGCAATCGCGGCCGCCGGGCACGCGCACCGGGGCCTTGTGAACGCGGCGGGCGCGCGCGCGCCGCTGGCAGCAAGCGCGCGCCTCCTAGCTCGTTTTAAAGGGAGGACGTCATATGACGTCCTCCCAGAACGAGAGTATCCTCCGCCCGCCGTCAATTGACAGTGGGCGGGGAACAAGTGGTTAAAGTGAAACTTTAGGGTGAAATTAAAAATGGTCGAACAGGCAGGAATTTTATCCCCCCCCCCCACCGATCAAGAAGCTTGCTGTAGGGGGCATCTGGCAGGAGCACCTGTGACAAGAGGGCCCGTGGAACCCAGAATTCCTTGGAAAGTATGGGATACCCTTGTTTCAGCTCCCCATGCACCTCTAGGTTACCCTGTGTCTATTAGGGGCACAGGGTGAGCAAGAAAATAATGGACATTTAGGCTACATGTCCACGGACATTTAAAAAAACGGGCTGTAAAGCTAGTACAGACGCCAGGAAAAAAGCAGCGTTTTTAAAAAAATGCACGTTTCGCCGCGCTGGCTTTCAGACGCGTTTTTCTTTCTCTATTCAAAATCAATGGTTCCCTATGGGAGCCCATTGATTTTAATAGAGGTCGCACCAGAAGTCAGATCAAGATGATCCGACCTGCGGGGCGACTCGTGTGCGGAGAATCTTGAAGGGGAACACAGCGAAAATTTAAAAAAAAAAAAATTTAAATTTTGCGTGAGGTACCCCCCAGGACAATACCAGACCCTTCGGTCTGGAATGGATCTTGAGGGGAAACCCCCACACCAAAAAAAAAAAAAAAACACGGCATGGGGGTTCCCCCAGGATCCATACCAGACCCTTATCCGAGCATGCAGCCCGGCAGGTCAGGGAAGGGAATGTGTATTGTAGTTTAGGAGACAGCCAGGCTAGGAACGCAAAGGTCATGCCTAAGCTGTCTAAAGGGATTAGTTAATTAGCTCATGTTAATTAGGTTTCTGGTCACAGGTGTATTTCCAGAGTAGTGAGCAGGAGGTAAGCACCTCCTCTTTTGACTGTGTATAAAACTTGTATTCCTTTCAATAAACTGTTATTCCTGCTTGACCCTCAAGACAGAGCTTTGTCTCGTATTTTGGGGGGGGAATTATTCATATGGGTTTCTTGCTCGGCTGGTTGGCGTGTCCGGTAGCTGCTTTTGTGTTCGGGAATGGAATGTCCTAAACGACTTTAAACCCCTCTCATACTCGGGGTGTCGTTACAGCGCCGATGTGGGACACAAGAAGAGGATAATCCGGGCTGATCTGTGCAAAACCATTGTACAAAAGCAGGCAAGTATAACATTATTATTTTTTTTTTTTAAAACAAGGCTTTAATAATCGCTTTAACAAAAGTGTTGTGTTACACTATGTGATTATTCTTGCTCGGTGTCTTTAAGATCTGTCCCCTTCTTTCTAGCTGAACTCTCTCTCTCACCGTAGTTCTTTATATGTCTCCTCCACTTCCTGATTCTGGTCATTACTCCTGTATATCTTCCATGCTAAACATCTTACATGTGGCTTACAACTGCAACGTTTTTCTACCTATGAATATCCATCATTAAACGGAACATTCGAAAGGATTCATCGTCTGTCGTCCTAACTGTGAGTTTATTCATTGAGTTGAGATTCCGGCCACCCCCTCTCGATCGCTCCCGGCGAATGAGAGAGCTTCCCCTGCCTGCCAGGAAGGAGGAAGTGATGTCATCTCTCCTGCGGCGCTCACATATACCGAGCGCCGTACATGAGAAGATGCAGGTTAGTACACAAAACAGCACACTGACACCAGGACACATAGGCACATAAATCGCCCCCCAGATCACCCCCCCCAGCCCCCAGTCACAGTGTCACTGATTGCAGTGATCACTAAATAAATGGTCACTGCAATCAGTGACATTTGTGACTGTAAAAGTGTCACTACATTTAGTTTTAGGTCCAGTGTAGCCCCCTAACCCCCCCTAATAAAGGTTTAACCCCCTGATCACCCCCCAGATAACCCTTTCACCCCCTAGCACCGCCGTCACTAAGCAATCATTTTTCTGATCGATGTCTTAGCGTCGGTGATGCTGATCGGTAGCCAGTAATTTTTTTTAGGTTCGCCGCAGGTTTTTATAGCGTCGGGTACCCCCATATATTACCTAATAAAGGTGTAACCCCCTTGATCACCCCCCAGGTAACCCTTTCACCCTCTAGCACCGCCGTCACTATGCGATCATTTTTCTGATCGATGTCTTAGCGTCGGTGATGCTGATCGGTAGCCAGTAATTTTTTTTAGGTTCGCCGCAGGTTTTTATAGCGTCAGGTACCCCCATATATTATCTAATAAAGGTTTAACCCCCTGATCGCCCCCCAGGTAACCCTTTCACCCCCTATCACCACTGTCGCTAAGCAATCATTTTTATGATCGTTGTCTTAGTGTCGGTGATGCCGATAGGTAGCCAGTAATTTTTTTTTAGGTTCGCCGTCAGGTTTTTATATAGCGTCAGGTACCCCCATATATTACCTAATAAAGGTTTTAACCCCCTAATTGCCCCTAGTTAACCCTTTCACCAGTGATCATCATATAAGTGTTACGGGTGACGCTGGTTAGTTAGTTTGCTTTTTATAGTGTCAGGGCACCCGCCGTATATAACCCAATAAAGGTTTAACCCCCTGATCGCCCGGCGGGTGATATCAGTTAGGTTTTAGCATCAGAGAGGGTCTGCGTCACACCCCAGGCAGTGTCAGGTTAGTGCCAGTAGCGCTAACACCCACACGTGAAGCATACACCCTCCTTAGTGGTATAGTATCTGATCAGCTCAATATCTGATCTGATCTATACTAGCGTCCCCAGCAGTTTAGGGTTCCCAAAAACGCACTGTTAGTGGGATCAGCCCAGATACCTGCTAGCACCTGCGTTTTGCCCCTCCGTCCAGCCCAGGCCACCCAAGTGCAGTATCGATCGATCACTGTCACTTGCAAAACACAACACACATAACTGCAGCGTTCGCAGAGACAGGCCTGATCCCTGCGACTCCAGTGCTGTAGGAGGTGATTTCACCACCACAGTTAATAAAAAAAAGCATATATGCCGAAGCATTGGGGCAGCAGGAGCGGAGGAGCGATTTTGCTCCTAATGCCGCGTATATACGGTCGAAATTCCGACGGAGGCTTGCCCGTGGAAAAGTCTGACCATGTGTACGCGGCATAACTTTTGCGAGAAGATGCCCCCATGCTTCGGCATATATAAATGGTGCATGTATGCCCATCATTAGAAGTGGGTGGATGAAGGGCGGTATTCTAATGGTGGGCTTACCCACCGATCAATCTTTTTTTTTCGTTCAGCCAACAGGCTGCATGAAAAAAAAGATTACAATACATGTCCAACAAGGACCAGCAACGTACTGGTATGTTGCTGGACTTTGAATGTTTATACCAGAATGATGCCTGCGGGTTTAGGTATCATCTTGGTATCATTCTTTTCAGCCAGCGGCCGGCTTTCATGTAAAAGCAATCCTAGTGGCTAATTAGCCTCTGGACTGCTTTTACAAGCAGTGGGAGGGAATGTCCCCCCCCCCCGGATATAAAAAGCGCCATTGGGAAATTGGGAAAGCATTTTATCACACCGATCTTGGTGTGGTCAGATGCTTTGAGGGCAGAGGAAAGATCTAGGGTCCAATAGACCCCAGTTTTTTCAAAAAAGGAGTACCTGTCATTACCTATTGCTATCATAGGGGATATTTACATTCCCTGAGATAACAATAAAAGTGATAAAAATAAATAAATATGGAAGCAACAGTTTAAAAATAAAATAAAAAAGCAAAATTAATAATAAAAAAAAAAAAAAAAAAAAAGCACCCCTGTCCTGCCCTGCTCTTGCCCAATGGCGAACGCAAGCGTCGGTCTGGCGTCATATGTAAACAGCAATTGCACCATGCATGTGAGGTATCACCGCGAAGGTCAGATCGAGGGCAGTAATTTTAGCAGTAGACCTCCTCTGTAAATCTAACGGGGTAACCTGTAAATGCTTTTAAAGGCTTTTAAAAATGTATGTAGTTTGTCGCCAATGCGCGTTTGTGCGAAATTTTAAAGCATGTCGTGTTTGGTATCTATGTACTCGGCCTAAGATCATCTTTTTTATTTCATCAAACATTTGGGCAATATAGTGTGTTTTAGTGCATTAAAATTAAAAAAAGTGTATTTTTTCCCAAAAAAATGCGTTTGAAAAATCGCTGCGCAAATACTGTGTAGAAAAAAAAAATGCAACACCCACCATTTTATTCTGTAGGGCCTTTGCTTTAAATATATATATAAATGTTTGGGGGTTCAACATAATTTTCTTGCAAAAAAAAAATATGTTATCATGTAAACAAAAAGTGTCAAAAAGGGCTTTGTCTTCAAGTGGTTAGAAGAGTGGATGTAAGCTTCCTAATGTTGTGTATAAAATGCCAGAACAGTTCAAAACCCCCCCAAATGACCCCATTTTGGAAAGTAGACACCCCAAGCTATATACTGAGAGGCATGTCGAGTCCATGGAATATTTTATATGTTGACACAAGTTGCGGAAAAAATAAAAAATTTTTTTTTTTTTTGCACAAAGTTGTCACTAAATGATATATTGCTCAAACATGCCATGGGCATATGTGGAATTACACCCCAAAATACATTCTGTTGCTTCTCCTGAGTACGGGGATACCACATGTGTGAGACTTTTTGGGAGCCTAGCCGCGTACGGGACCCCAAAAACCAATCACCGCCTTCAGGCTTTCTAAGGGTGTCAATTTTTGATTTCACTTCTCACTGCCTATCACAGTTTCGGAGGCCATGGAATGCCCAGATGGCACAAACCCCCCCCCAAATGACCCCATTTTGGAAAGTAGACACCCCAAGCTATTTGCTGAGAGGTATTGTGAGTATTTTGCAGATCTCGCTTTTTGTCACAAAGTTTTGAAAATTGAAAAAAAAAAAAAAGAAAAAAAAATGTTCTTTCTTCATTTTCAAAAACAAATGAGAGCTGTAAAATACTCACCATGCCTCTCAGCAAACAGCTTGGGGTGTCTACTTTCCAAAATGGGGTCATTTGGGGGGGTTTTGTGCTATTTTGGCATTTTATGGCCTTCAAAACTGTGATAGGTAGTGAGGAGTCAAATCAAAAATTTGTGCCTAGAAATCCTGAAGGCGGTGATTGGTTTTCGGGGTCCCGTACGCGGCTAGGCTCCTAAAAAGTCCCACACATGTGGTATCCCCGTACTCAGGAGAAGCAGCAGAATGTATTTTGGGGTGCAATTCCACATATAACCATGGCATGTGTGAGCAATATATCATTTAGTGACAACTTTTTGTAATTTTTTTTTTTTTTGTCATTATTCAATCACTTGGGACAAAAAAAAAATATTCAATGGGCTCAACAGGCCTCTCAGCAATTTCCTTGGGGTGTCTACTTTCTAAAATGGGGTCATTTGGGGGGGTTTTGTACTGCCCTGTCATTTTAGCACCTCAAGAAATGAGATAGGCAGTCATAAATTAAAAGCTGTGTAAATTCCAGAAAATGTACCCTAGTTTGTAAACGCTATAACTTTTGCGCAAACCAATAAATATACGCTTATTGACATTTTTTTTACTAAAAACATGTGGCTGAATACATTTTGGCCTAAATGTATGACTAAAATTGAGTTTATTCGATTTTTCTTATAACAAAAAGTAGAAAATATCATTTTTTTTCAAAATTTTTGGTCTTTTTCCGTTTATATCGCAAAAAATAAAAATCGCAGAGGCAATCAAATACCATTAAAAGAAAGCTCTATTTGTGGGAAGAAAAGGACACAAATTTCGTTTGGGTACAACATTGCATGTCCGCACAATTTACAGTTAAAGCAGCGCAGTGCAAAATTCTGAATTCACCTCTGGTCCTTTAGCTACCAAATGGTCCGGGGCTTAAGTGGTTAAACCTGGAGATGAACTTTATCGCTTTGTAGTTGAGACAGAACAGTAGAAAAATGGAGTTTCACAGCCTAATTACAAGATTTCTGCATGTCAGTACTGATACAGACAAGATTTACTGCCCTCATAGCAAGACAGAAGGGACAGAGCAGCACATGGCAGCCTTATAGCCTGAGACAATCTGCACAGTGTCATATTTCAGCACACAGATCCTGCCTGCTTTCACAGTCAGTCTGCTATCATGAGTGACCAAGCTTCTGCATGTGAACTCACATCTACCTCCCCACAAGTTCCTGAAGAAACTGAGTTACCCAAACGCTCAGTTAAACCCACTTGGAAAGTAATGGAGAATTATGAAGCTTCAAGGACTGAATTGTCAAATAGCTTGGAATTAGTCTGGGAGAAAATCCTTGCTGAAGCCAATACAGTGTTTGTTGAACGTGAACTACTGACACTAGAGGGCGCCATTAAACAACTTTCTGCCTCATATGAGCTTTATCAGCTTACCAGCATCAAATTCACTAATGTCTTACAAAACATGAAGTCAGAAAGTGCGATGATGCAATTAAAGCGCGTCAATGCTCTCAATATTGAAAGAGACAGTTTTATCCAGCAAACCAGATTAAAAGCAGAAGCAAAAATAAAGCTGTTACAGGACACTGCATCTCACAGATCTGTTTCCACCAGATGTTGTAAAAACTCGTCAAGATCCCATAGTTCAAGATGCTCAACACTCAGTGAGCGACTTATTAATGCCCGTGTTGAAGTGGAAGCCAGCAAAGTGCAGGTGGCATATGCAGAAAAAAGGGCAGAGTTGGAAGCGCAGTCAGCACGTCAAAGGGCAGAGTTGGAAGCGCAGTCAGCACGACAAAGAGCAACAATGGAAACCTTAAATGAACAGTGTAAACATGACGCAGCTATGGCAAAGCTAAGGGTCCTACAGCAAGCTATCAGTGCAGACGAAGGTGCAAGTGAGAAAGACAGCATTAACCTAAACATAGCAGATATGGAAGACCCCCTCAAACGCACTAAAGACTATGTCCTAAGCCACTGCAGTGCACACTCCATTGTCTCCAATGCTCCCGACTACATAGAGACTCCTTCACAGCTTCAAGTTAAAGAGGTTCCAGCAACTTCCTGCACTCAAAATCACTCCACTGCATTTCCTACCTGTCTATCTTGCCTGCCTTCATACGTCACAGAGCATCAGCGCAAGCTTCAGGCAAGTCATCAATCTCCAGTCATCGGTACAGCCTTAAATCAACGTACCATTGGAACAACTGACTTCAAGCAAGCAACTCACCTGGATGCATCTGCTGCACCATATTTCCCTGTGTCCTTTAACAACAATGTCAAAGATAACGCAATCAGCACCATACAGCCAACAGCATCTCACATAAAGGCGGAGACAACTCAGACAGAAGAGTTTGTGAGGTACATGCTTCGCAGAGAGCTCACAAAGACTGGTCTTACAAGTTTTGATGACCAACCTGAACTACAGAAGTTGGAAATGTGCCTTCAGAACTACAATCAGCAATATTGGCATTACAGCTGATCAAGAATTGAATCTGCTGATCAAATGGCTTGGTCCTCCATCTGCTGCACGTGTTAAGCCATTAAGATCAGTTTTCATGGACAATCCTACTGCAGGCCTCACAGCTGCATGGGAGCGACTAGAGCAAAGTTATGGCAGTCCAGAAGCTCAAGAAAATGCTTTGTTCATGCGTCTGGAAACTTTCCCAAAGATATCCGGTAAGGACAACAAGGAGTTCCAGAGACTGAGTGTCCTTCTCCTTGAGCTTCAGCTAGCCAAGACAGACCCAAAACTACCTGGACTCAGTTACCTTGACACTCCAAGAGGGGTAAATCCAATTGTCTCCAAGCTCCCGTATGGTTTGCAAGAGAAATGGACTGCACTAGGGTCATCATACAAAAGAGAGAACAAGGTTTCCTTCCCTCCATTCTCTTTCTTCTGTGAATTCATCAGGAAAATTGCAGAGACCAAGAACGATCCAAGTTTTTCCTACGGTGAGTACAGCCTCTTCTCACCCTTTCCTAAGAGTACCAGTCTTCAGGGCAACTATAGAAACCATAGAGGCCCAGTGTCCGTGAAAAAGACTGACATCCTTCCCACTCCTACCACAGTTCTGGCCACGAACAAACAGAGTAGGAAGATTGAAAACCCTAACAGAGAGTGTCCCATACACAAGAAGCCACACCCCCTCAATAAATGTATCGGCTTTAGGAAAAAGCCTCTGGAAGAGCTCAAGGAGCTTTTAAAGACATTTAGGGTATGTTTCAGGTGCTGTGCTTCTACAGAACATTTTGCAAGGGACTGTAATGTGTCCATCAAGTGCATAGAGTGTGGCTCTGAAGAACATGTGCAAGCCCTCCATCCTCTTGAGCCCAGCTCTGCACAACCTGCCAACACTCCTCCCAGGTTAACGCATGGCGGGGAGAATACAGACCAAGTGCCTAATTCTACCATCATTTCTTCATCCTGCACTGAAGTTTGTGGAAAAGACCGCTGTGGTAAGTCCTGTGCTAAGATATGCTTGGTGAACATATACCACAAGGATCAACCAGAAAAGTCTCTAAATGCATATGCTATCTTAGACGATCAGAGCAATCGATCACTTGCAAAATCTGAATTGTTCAATCTATTTGAAATAAAAGGCGAAGCTCATTCTTACACCTTGGGTACCTGTAGTGGAACTATAGAGGTTTCTGGAAGAAGGGCTCATGGACTCATGGTATCTTCTCTAAAAGGTAACTTGCAATTACCCTTACCTACACTTGTTGAGTGCAATCAGATACCTGCTAACAGGGAAGAAATCCCTACTCCAGCTGCTGCTTTCCATCACCCTCACCTCAAGGTAATAGCAAATGAGATACCGCCGCTTGACAAAGATGCTCAGATCCTTCTTCTGTTAGGAAGAGACATTCTAAGAGTTCACAAGGTACACAGACAAGTCAGTGGACCCCCAGATGCCCCATTTGCCCAGCGCACGGATCTAGGGTGGGTCATCATAGGCAATGTCTGCATAGGCAAAATGAAAAGACCTACCAACATTTCGTCATTCAAGACAAATGTTCTGCCAAATGGCCGAAACACTTACTTTGAGCCATGCCCACATCACTACTGGGTGAAAGAGAAGATAGCCAGCCACGAATGGCAACATGGTATCTCAGGTGACACAAGCCCTTTCTCCTGCCATGATGGCGACTTCGGCTCTACAGTGTTTAAAGCAACCAGTGAAGATGACATACTGGCTCCTTCAATGGAAGACAAAGAATTCATCAAGGTAATGGACAAGGAGTTCTTTCAAGATGACTCCAATAACTGGGTAGCACCCCTACCCTTTCGTCTCCCAAGAGAGAGATTGCCCAACAACTTACAGCAGGCCATCAGTAGATTCTCCTCCTTAAAGCGAAACTTAAGCAGGAAACCAGAGATGCAAAAGCACTTTGTGGACTTTATGCAAAATGTATTTGACAGAGATCATGCAGAGCCTGCTCCCCCACTAAAGGAGGGAGAAGAATGCTGGTACCTTCCATCCTTTGGCGTGTATCACCCACGCAAACCAGACCAAATCAGAGTTGTCTTTGATTCCAGTGCTCAGCACGAAGGTGTTTCTCTTAACAACATGCTCCTTACTGGACCCAACTTGAACAACAGTCTAATAGGAGTCTTGATTCGTTTCAGACAAGAGCCTGTAGCAGTAATGGCCGACATTCAACAGATGTTTCACTGCTTCATCGTCAGAGAAGACAACAGAAACTACCTCAGGTTTCTATGGCACAAGGACAATGACCTCAACAAGGAAGTTATAGATTATCGCATGAAGGTACATGTCTTCGGTAACAGTCCTTCCCCAGCAGTGGCAACTTATGGGCTAAGGAAAACAGCTCAGACTGGAGAAGTTAAATATGGATCTGATGCCCGTCAATTTGCTGAAAGAAACTTCTACGTTGACGACGCACTTAAGTCCTTTCCAACTGCTAAAGAAGCAATTGATCTTCTCACCAGAACAAAGGAGATGCTGTCTGTAGCAAACCTTAGACTGCACAAGATTATATCCAACAGCCAGGAACTTATGAATGCCTTTCACTCTGAGGACTATGCCACTAGTCTAAAAAACCTTGACTTAGGTACAGATGTGCCTCCTGTACAGCGAAGTCTGGGTTTGTTGTGGAACATCAAGCAAGACAAATTCACCTTCCAAGTGTCAATTTGTGACAAACCCTTCACTAAGAGAGGGATCCTGTCTGTGGTGAATAGCATCTATGACCCACTGGGTTTCCTTGCTCCAGTTACCATTCAAGGTAAGATTTTACTAAGACAGTTGTCTACTGAGAACATAGACTGGGATACTCCCTTGCCTAGTGAGAATCAACACGAGTGGGAAAGGTGGAGATATATCTTGAAGTCACTAGAAAAACTTCAGATTCCCCGTTGCTATGTTCCGGGTTCCATTTCAACTGCTAACCGGAGAGAGATTCATATTTTCTCTGATGCATCAGTTGAAGCTATTGCTGCAGTAGCCTATTTGAAGACCTCTGAACTGAATGGAGAATCACACTGTAGTTTTGTCCTAGGCAAGGCAAAACTCTCTCCCAAGCCTGCACATACCATACCAAGACTTGAACTTTGTGCAGCCCTGCTAGCAGTAGAAATTGCAGAGGTCATACGAAGTGAAATGGTCACTACAATTGATTCTTTCACCTTCTATACAGACAGTAAGGTAGTACTTGGTTACATAAACAACCAAACAAAACAATTTTATGTGTACGTCAGCAACAGGGTTGAACGTATCAAGAGATTCTCTCTACCAAGTCAATGGCATCACGTTCCCACTGAACTCAACCCAGCTGACTGTGGGACCAGAGCCGTGTCACCTGCCGCTCTTCAAGACAGCTTATGGCTGTCACCTCCAAGGTTTCTATGTGAGGACTCTTACTTACTCCCTATTGACACCACCTATGGGCTAGTAAACCCTGAAGATGATAAGAAAATAAGAACTGTGAACACCTCACTCCACACTTCTGTAAGTACAAAACAGAAGCTGCGGTCACACCATTACAGGCATCAATGGAAGCAGGTGCAGCATCTAGCCAATGTGTTCTGGCATCGCTGGAAGAAAAAGAATCTTCACCACCTTCAAGGTCGTAACAAATGGCAAGCATCTAAGCTGAATCTTAAGGTTGGAGACCTCATCCTTCTAAAAGACAAGAAAGTTTGTCGGAATGAGTGGCCTATGGGTCTTATTACTAAAGTTATGCCCAGCGACGATAAAGTCCGGAAGGTAGAAGTCAAGGTAACCAAGGGAGGATCGACACAAACCTTTAGTCGACCAATTACAGAGTTAGTACTCCTTTTGCCAGGTGAGTGACTTGTGCAAGGACTAGCCATGCTGTTGGCACGACGGGGAGTACATTGCTGCCATCTACAGGTTCTACTCAGAACTTTGGAATTATTTGAAGACATCATACTGTGACTTTATGTTCTTCATCCTGTTGAACTTACGTTTATTATTTGCTTGTTGCATGTTTTTCATTACAGGTTCCAGGACATTCGTCAGTATTGGACTTTTTTAAAATATATATATTAGTTTAAGGTTATGAAATCTAAAGATTTCAGACGGGGAGTGTTGTGTTACACTATGCGATTATTCTTGCTCTGTGTCTTTAAGATCTGTCCCCTTCTTTCTAGCTGAACTCTCTCTCTCACCGTAGTTCTTTATATATCTCCTCCACTTCCTGATTCTGGTCATTACTCCTGTATATCTTCCATGCTAAACATCTTACATGTGGCTTACAACTGCAACGTTTTTCTACCTATGAATATCCATCATTAAAACGGAACATTCGAAAGGATTCATCGTCTGTCGTCCTAACTGTGAGTTTATTCATTGAGTTAAACTGCCTGTATCGATGCAAGGGATGAATATCAAACCAGCTTGAGTAAGGCCTACTTAAACCTGGAGATGAACTTTATCGCTTTGTAGTTGAGACAGAACAAAAAGGATTAAAGATTGAAAAGCTGGGCATGTTCTAGATTATTGAGTATTAGTGAAGGGTATCCCTGGGCCTTTCTATTGGGACAGACACACCCCGATTTTGTTCACAAATGTTTACAGTCAGCCATTTAAAAAGTAAGATTTAAAAAGAAAAACACAATTTTTTTTTTTTTATTTTTTTTTTAGGTATGCTGTGTGGAAATATACATTAAGTCAAGGGAACCAGTGACAGTGTGTGCAGGATCTGCAGAATCAGAAAGTGGATCTTATAATAGAGGTTCCTGCAAACACCTTGTGAGGTTTGAGTTCATTTCCAATTTTTACAAAATGACAGGTTCCCTTTAAAAGGAACCTGTCACAAGAAAAATATTGTGATTGAGATTGCAGATCTTCTGAAAATGCAAGATAATTGCAGGTAAGTAAGCCAGCCGACACGGTTCAAATCTTCGACCATTAATGGGCAGGCTGAATGTACCAAGTTGACCGACTGATCAACTTCGGTACAACCAGCCTGCCGGATTGACTTCCAATTAATTATCACAAGCGACTGCTATAGCCGCTAGTGCGAATCACTGGAATCGTGACAATTTCTTTAATGCAACCCGTGGTTGCAGAAAATGTATTTGCAACGCTTGCCCACTGGCTTCAATATTTTCTATTGCAAATCAGGAAAGTCAAAGGACAAATCAGAAGTACTGCATACCTGTTGTGGTTCACTGACTGAGATTAGTTAACCAAGAGGGTTGGCATGACAGACAAGCAATTTCATAGGAAAAGCTTAGCAATGGCAGCCTCCATCTTCCCCTCCACCTTCATAACAGGTTTCATTTAACTAGATCCTTGTGTACTAGTGGTACTGTCCACATAGTGCAGCTTACATTAGCCATAAGAAAAGCCTGCATTCAGGGAAGTCTGAGCAAAAGACTAAACAAAACTAAAAAGTAATCCAAGAAGGTCCTTTGAAGAATAAAAGGGAAATTATGCTTCTCAAGATGATATAGATCAGCAGGTGATACACAATGATTTCTTCATGTTTTGAGGCGCACAGGTGGATGCACATTTGGCATTGCTTGGTGTGCTTTGTACTCGGTCACAATTAGGATGAGACCACTGCATGAAAAATACATGCAGCTTGGCTGGCTCTGCTTGTTACATCTCAGTGACAGAAATTGGACATAGCAGGTGAACACAGTCTGATCTATTTAACTTTTAATATACAATAAAGCCTTGAATCTGAATCAGGAAAAGTGAACTGCTTCTCCTTTTATGCAATTTGTGATACCTTGCACGTCACTTCTCCATCAACAAATTAGATTGTAAACTTGGTCAAACAGGAACCAGAATAAACTGGCAGCACATAAACAACTGCTTTATAACAAGGACAGAACCTTGCTGCTTACTGCCCTGTGTAAGCCATGACTCAAATGCTATGTTATATACAGTATCTTACAAAAGTGAGTACAGCCCTCACATTTTTGTAAATATTTTATTATATCTTTTCATGTGACAACACTGAAGAAATGACACTTTGATACAATGTAAATTAGTGAGTGTACAGCTTGTATAACAGTGTAAATTTTATGTCCCCTCAAAATAATTCAACACACAGCCATTAATGTCGAAGCCGCTGGCAACAAAATTAAGTACACCCCTAAGTGAAAATGTCCAAATTGGGCCCAATTAGTAATTTTCCCTCCCCGGTGTCATGTGACGTTAGTTGAGTGGCATCTTGATATAGCGCGGTCATTTACCCCATAGGATCCCAACGCGCTTGAGGTCCTTAACACACATTCATATACTAGGGCCAATTTTAGACAGAAGCCAATTAACCTACCAGCATGTCTTTGGACTGTAGGAGGAAACTGGAGTACCCGGAGGAAACCCACGCAGGCAAAGGGAGAACATGCAAACTCTAGGCAGGTAGTGTCGTGGTTGGGATTTGAACCAGCGACCCCATTTACTGCTAGGCGAGAGTGCCAACCACTACACCACTGTGCCACGTTAGTGTTACAAGGTCTCAGGTGTGACTGGGGAGCAGTGTGTTAAATTTGGTGTTATTGCTCTCACTCTCTCATACTGGTCACTGGAAGTTCAACATGGCACCTCATGGCAAAGAACCCTGAGGATCTGAAAAAAATAATTGTTGCTCTACATAAAGATGGCCTAGGCTATATGAAGATTGTCAAGACCCTGAAACTGAGCTGCAGCATGGTGGCCAAGACCATACAGCGTTTTAACAGGACATGTTCCACTCAGCATTGCTGCAGAGATTGAAGGGGCGGGGGGGGGGGGTGGGGTCAGCCTATCAGTGCTCAGACCATACGCCGCACACTGCATCAAATTGGTCAGCATGGCTGTCCTCCCAGAAGGAAGCCTCTTCTAAAGATGATGCACAAGAAAGCCTGCAAACAGTTTGCTGAAGACAAGCAGACTAAGGACGTGGATTACTGGAATGTCCTGTGGTCTGATGAGACCAAGATAAACGTATTTGGTTCAGATGGTGTCAAGCGTGTGGGGCGGCAACCAGGTGAGGAGTACAAAGACAAGTGTGTCTTGCCTACAGTCAAGCATGGTGGTGGGCGTGTCATGGTCTGGGGCTGCATGAGTGCTGCCGGCACTGGGGAACTACAGTTCATTGAGGGAACCATGAATGCCAACATGTACTGTGAAATACTGAAGCCGAGCATGATCCCCTCCCTTCGGAGACTGGACCGCAGGGCAGTATTCCAACATGATAACGACCCCAAACACAACTCCAAGACAACCACTGCCTTGCTAAAGAAGCTGAGGGTAAAGGTGATGGACTGGCTAAGCATGTCTCCAGACCTAAACCCTTTTGAGCATCTGTGGGGCATCCTAAAATGTAAGGTGGAGGAGCGCAAGGTCTCCAACAGCCACCGCCTCCGTGATAGAGGAGTGGAATAGGACTCCAGTGGCAACCTGTGAAACTCTGGTCACCTCCATGCCCAAGAGAGTTAGGGCAGTGCTGGAAAATAAATGGTGGCCACACAAATTATTGACACTTTCGGCCAAATTTGGACATTTTCACTTGGGGGTATACTCGCTTTTGTTGCCAGCGATTTAGACATTAATGGCTGTGTGTTGAGTTGAGTTATTTTGAGGGGACAGCAAATCTACACTTTTATACAAGCTGTACACTCACTACTTTACATTGTAGCAAAGTGTCATCACATGAAAAGAGATTATAATATTATGTGATATCTATCTCAAACACACACACACACACACACACACACACACTGGGAATGATGGAGAAATACTGGCTACTCATAAATGATGCATTTAATAAGTAATTCTTGCAAGCTAGGCAAAATATCTGAAATATTGCTTTGTATTTTAGCAAATGCACATTTGAAAGCAATGCTGTGCCTCAACAGCCTATTGCCCTTGGTCCCATAAGATTTTCTGCTTTTGCAGAAAGCAATTCCTCACCAACCATCTGACTTAACAAGGTTTTGTAAAAAAAAATTGAAGGTCAGGTAAATATGAAATAATGCATATTCTTGTAACAGGAAAATGTATTTTGGATAGGACTAGTACCAAACAAAGTAAACACATAAGATACAAAAAGTTTTTTGTACAAATATTAAAAACAAGCCAAGGGGTTATGACGTACAGACCCCATACAAATGGCACAGCAAACAACATATGAGTACCTATCAATCAGCTAAAAAGAGACCAAATTAAGGTCATTGATATATGAATGAAACTTCCAACAGGTTTCAACTTTCGTAGTCTTTTTCCGGAGGTTGATGCAATGGGTTAGCAGTGTTCCCCTGCATTATCTGCATTGACTGGATTTCTGATCAGGTAAGGCTCTTACATCCAGCCAGAGATGTCCTGTAAAGTCTTTAAAAACAGGGGACTTCCTATGCACGTGCACCATCTGGGCGCGTGTGTCACTCAGCCCACCACGCCGGCAGATGTGACGCCACCCGCCATGGGCGAGGCGGGGATGCCATTACCACTCGCACGCATGGTGCTATAGAACGCCTAGGGGAGTCTCCATTAGCCTCTTGCAGACCTCTTTTTCTAGGTGTACCTGTAAGTTTTGTTTTGATTGGCCCAAGCATGCTCCACCTTCGATTTTGGAGCATGACCTTGATGCTGGTTGGTAAGACCCACCTTCGCTTTCTATAAAGCCGGGGTGGCCACATTGTTTTTGTACCATTCGTGGATGTCAACTGCAACCAGATACTTTGCCAGATTCCCATATTGCTTTATGCACTGGTAGGTCTTTTTGCGTGTATGTCATCTTGTTTTGACTTTTTCTTATACCATTGTGACAAAAAATTATTTTTGTACGTTTTGGTCATTGTATTGTCTTTTCTGGAGATTACCCATCGCATCAACCCAAGAAGGTGAAACGTGTTGGGGTTTCATTCACATATCAAAGACCTTAATTTTGTCTCTTTTTAGCTGATTGATGGGTACTCCTATGTTATTTCATGTGATAGTCATTTGTATGCGGTCTGTACATCATAACCCCTTGGTCTGTTTTTACTATTTGTACAACGTTTTGTATTTTGTGTTCACTTTTTTTGATGCCTTTAAAGTGCCATCCAAAATGCATTTTCCTGTGACAATCTCCTTAGGGATATGGCACTGTTTGTTAGCATTGGCAGTCTTGTCTGATATAGTTGGTCTATTGCATATTATTCTGTATTCTCCTTTCAGGTCAGCAGGTGGAGCTTTAGTCTTCTTTTCATATGCATTCTAGTTTTCATTACCTCCTTCTGAAAGACCCGTTTACAGATTCTCAACAAGTGAATGCTTTAGAGCAGTGACACATCTTTGGGATGACTTCCATTGAGTTTTTAATAGGAGCCAGCTTGTCTGAAAGGAGAAGATTACTGCTGTGCTGTCTTTCTGCTATGGAGCTTGGGGAACCCTATAGCAAGTATTTCATATAGTAATTGTAAACATAAAACTAACCCAAAACCATTATTAGTTCCCCCTTAAAAAAAATGTACCCGGAAATACTAGTACAGAGAATACTAGACATTGCCACATTGAAGGAAATAAAATTATTTATCTAAAATACAAGCAAATACCTTATGTATTTGCTGTCTAGGTACTGTAAGGTATTAACTTCTTTCCATATAAAGGAGGTAGGAAGACAAACCCTGTAAGTTAATTAAATTTTTGTCAATTATTCACATAAACATGTAAATACAGCTCAAAATTTCTGTGTCCATACATATGGCAAGTTCTGCAGCAAACTCTGTCTACATTCCAATGTACAGCTGTAAATCACCACTAGGCTATCAAGTCATACCTGCTGGCCACCTTCTCCATTGACAATGGGTGTAGGAAGAAGAGGAATGTCAGTTGTTAGCAGTGGGGTATTTTCCAGCGGTGGAGGATGATGGTCAGCCATCATGGATAAAACATACATTTACAAGTGGCTTTGATTCCTACAAAGAAAAACAAAGCACAGATTATTATACAAGTTTAATAAAGGCTTGTTCGGATCAGTGAGAAGCTGCAACATGATGACATGGTTCACTGTTTTAAACTTCCTTAGCAATGATGCAAAAGTGACAGGTTCCCATCATCCTTATGGCTAAGCACAAAAAGATACTAATCTGAAAAAGAGTAGAAATGCATGCCTGTGTTGGACATGGCCCCAACACTGTATGTGCAATAAATGCTCCATGACCAAAGAAATTAATGGAGCCTGTTATCAACTCAGGAAGTACAGATCGGTAAGCTAAGTGGACAGGATTTAGCCACTCACTCAACCCTATAGCGGTATAAGGATTTTCAACAGTGTAATGGTAAAGTACATAAGCCACTCAATCTATTACATCAGTCAACCAATAGAAAACTTTGAAGAATACAAAGACGCCACCAAGGCATTGGTTAGAAAAATGACAACATCAATTAAAATTTTAGTAAAACTGTACCAAGCAGAACTATAGGCAAAACTTTTCATTCCATTTTGGATAGAGCAACGGAGGGTTATAAACTGTCAGACTGTTTCTCACCATCTGTGTCACATTTCAGTGATTTCCCTTCACTTCCTGACCCATAGCTAAAACAGGAAGTGAGAGGAAATCCTTGCAAATTTAGGGAATCCCCCAGGTCACCAGAACTAGTATCCCCATTGAAAGATTTCCCCTTTATTACTTTTCTGGGAACAACCCAAAATTTGGGATTTTCTTCACTTTTACTTTCACTGATAATGGTAAACAGGACAAATAGAGAAGGGTAAACCTCCTTAGCATGAGCATAGACAGCAATAAAAACCGACAGGGGTTCTAATGGTGTCTCCCCATCCAAAATAAAAATTTTTGCCTTGAGGTATACTTTAAAGTCGATCTAAAGCCGAAGGCTCCTTTTACATGTGTGCCTCCGTGAAACAGGATTCACTTGCTCAGCAGTGGATCTCTCCACTGATCCCCCAGTAAGCAGGCAGATGACAGGTCCATCTCCGCTCCACTCTGCAGAGAGGATGCAGACACAGCCCGCTCTCATCTTTTGTTGCAATCGGATGGAAATGGACACTTCCTGTTGTGTCAAAGTAACAAAAAATGAAATCTGCCCAGTAAAGGCTTGTACACACTAGGGTTGCACAGATACTAGCATCAGTGCAGATACCAAGCATTTGCACGAGTATCGGTACTCGTGCAAACGTTCCGATGCTTGATCCAATAGCTGTTGTATCGGGCCAGGCATCCTCCGTGTAGCAGGGGGGGGCAGCCTCACAGGTGATTGGTGTGGCGGTGGGGGGGAGCTACAAGCACTGATCCCCCTGTATAGCCTTTCAATAATGCAGCCGACAGCCGCTTCTCCTCCTCTCCCTCATGCGGCTGTCTGCTGCTTTATTGAAAGGCTATACAGGGGGATCAGTGCTTGTAACTGCCCCCACCGCCGTACCGATCACACCCGACTGTTCTATGTGCTCCTCTTGCTCCTGGGGTCTTCCTCTGGCTTCCGGTGTCCTCCTCTCTCTCTCTGGGTTCTCCTCTGGCTCCCCGGTCCTCCCACTCCCCCCCCCCCCGATCTGTCAGGATGGAGAGCGGAGGAAGGAGCTGGTAAATATGTACTTTATCACCTCTTTCCTCTTCTGAATGAACAGAGTCAGTGATCCCCGACTCTGTCCATTCATAACTGGAGCATAGTAAAATGGTGTTTACGATGTCTCAGTTTATGAAGGAGCAGGAGCCTCTGTCTCCTGTTAATTCTTCTTCAGTGCAGCTGAGGCTGCAGAGAAAGAAAAAAATAAAACTACTTACAGTCCATGCCTCATCAGTGCAGCATATTAGTGCCGCTGCCACATGATATTAAAAAAAAAAAAATGTATCGGTAATTGGTAGCGGCGAGTACATGAAAAAGTATTGGTACTTGTACTCGGTCTTAAAATAGAAAAGTAAACCCTGATGGGTTTTACTTCCTCTGTTTCCCTGCAAATGTAAAGCATAATGGGCTACTATGCATCGCATAGTAGCCCATTAAGTTCACTTACCTGAAACCGAAGCCTGCGATGTCCCCGCTGGCTGGAAGCGGCCATCTTTAGCCCTCTTCTTTCTGGGACCGCGGACTCCAGCTCTGTGACTGGCCGGAGTCGTGTGACGTCACTCACGCGCATGCACACGGGAGAACCGCCAGTCATGGCATGACCGCATCTAGAAAAAGGGATTTTTATAACAGCTTACCTGTAAAATCCTTTTCTTGGAGTACATCACGGGACACAGAGCGACTTAGTCATTACTAATGGGTTATATAGATTACCTTCAGGTGTTGGCACTGGCCAATTCCAAACCGGAAGTACCCTCCCCTATATAAGCCCCTCCCACCCGGGAGCACCTCAGTTTTGTAGCCAAGCAATAAGTGTCCCAAAAAGAGGGGTGGGAGCTCTGTGTCCCGTGATGTACTCCAAGAAAAGGATTTTACAGGTAAGCTGTTATAAAAATCCCTTTTTCTTTTTCGTACATCACGGGACACAGAGCGACTTAGTCATTACTAATGGGACGTCCCAAAGCAATGCCAAATGAGGGGAGGGATACATAAGCTGGGCGCCATCAGGCATGAGGCTCTTTTGCGGCCTGCAACACACTGCGCCCAAAGGCGACATCCTCCTGACTTCTGACGTCTACCTGGTAGAATCTAGTAAACGTGTGTACTAAGGATCATGTTGTGGCCTTACAGTACTTGAGCCAGGGAGGCTTGGTGATGCACTGCCCATGAAGTTCCAACTGCTCTTGTGGAGTGCGCCCTAACTTTGAACGGAGGCGGTCTCCTTTTCAAGCCATAGGCTTGTATTATGACCTGTCGAATCCACTTGGCTAAAGTAGATTTTTGATGCTGCCTGACCCTTTCTGGGGCCTTCCGGCAGAACAAACAAAGTATCCGTTCTGCGAATCTGAGCAGTGGCTTTAAGATAAGCTTTAACTGCTCTTACTACATCCAAAGAATGCAATAACTTTTCCTCTACCGAACTAGGTTTGGGGAAAAAGGAAGGAAGAACCACATCTTGGTTCAAATGGAACCTCGATACCACCTTAGGAAGAAGGCTGGATGAGGACGTAATACTACTCTGTCCTTATGGATAACCAGATATGGCTCCTTACAGGACAAGGCGGCTAATTCCGATACTCTTTTAGCCGAACCAATGGCTACTAAGAAAATCAATTTCCTGGTGAAAAGAACCAAGAAAATGTGCCGCAATGGTTCAAATGGTTGTTTCTGTAGAACCGACAGAACCAGGTTTAAGTCCCATGGACATATGGGAATACTAACCGGAGGGCTAATACGCATCACTCCTTGTATGAAAGCTTTGATTAATGAATGCAAAGCCAAGGGCCTTTGAAAAAAAAAATATTGACAAGGCCGTCTGACCCTTGATAGTACTCAAGGCAAGCTTCCTATGTACAGCCCACTGTAGGAAGTCCAGAATCCTACCTATTACGTACTTACGTGGATGCCATTTCCTGGCCTCACCCCACGTGATGTACGCCTTCTAGATCCTATAATAGATCTGCCTGGATACCGGCTTCCTGGCATTGATCATGGTAGATACCACAGGATTAGAGAGCCCTCTCTTTTTTAGAATGTGGGCTTCTATAGCCAGGCCGTCAACCTAGGGCTGGTAAGGAAGGGTAGTATATCGGTCCTTGCGAAAGCAGGTCCGGACGATGTGGGAGGGTCCAAGGACTTCCCACTGACATTTTTACAATCTCCGCGTACCATGCCCTTCGGGGCCACGCTGGAGCCACCAGAATCACCGGTTTCTTTTCTACCCTGATTCTGCGGATTAATCGCGGTGGGAATGCATATATCAGCTTGAACTGATCCCAAGGGAACACTAGGGCATCCGAACCGCAAGCTAGGGGATCCTTTGTGCGCGACACAAATCTGTCCACCTTTGCGTTGAATCTGGATGCTAGCAAATCTACATCCGGTGTTCCCCACCGCTGGCATATTGCCTGGAAAACCTCGGGGTGAAGAGACCATTCCCCCGGGCATAATTGCTGGCGACTTAAAAAAGTCCGCTCTCCAATTTTCCACTCCTGGGATGAAAACCGCGGATATGGCTGTGACATACCTTTCTGCCCATTCCAGGATGCATTTCGCTTCCCTCTGGGCTGCACGACTCCTGGTGCCACCCTGGAGATTGATATATGCCACTGCTGTGGCATTGTCTGATTGAATTCTGACAGGTGACCCTTGGAGTTTGGATGTCCATGCTACTAGGGCATACCGGGCTGCTCGTATCTCTAAGAGATTGGTGGGCAGGGCCTTCTCTGCTTCTGACCACTTGCCCTGGAGAGACCATTGCTCCAGTACTGCCCCCCAGCCTATGAGGCTGGCAACTGTAGTGACCACCTTCCAAGAAACCGGACTGAAGGGTTTCCCTTCCCAGATTCTGGGGCACCAACCACCAATGGAGGCTCTTGCGAACGGAAGGGGACAGGGACATTGGTAAGTCTAAAGCCTGAACTTTTTTGTTCCAGGCTGACAGTATGGCCCTCTGCAAGTTCCTTGAATGGAATTGACCGTAGGGTACCGCTTCGAATGAAGCCACCATTTTTCCCAGCAGCCTTATACACAGGCGTATGGATGGTTTTTCTTTTTTGTACCCACTAAGTGGGTCAAATCTTTCAAAGACGACACTTTCTCTGGAGGTAAGAAAATCTTTCTCTGATTTGAATCCAGTCTTAGCCCCCAAGTATTCCAGGCTTTTGACTGGTTTTAGGGCTGACTTGTCTCGGTTGATAATGCAACCGTGAGATTCCAGATACTTGATTATCTTGTGAACGACCACTTCTAGTTTTTTTTTTTTTTCACTGAGTGGTCTATCAGCAACAAGTCGTCTAGATATGCCATTATCGTTACACCTTGTGTTCCTAGTTTGGCCAATCGTAGGGCCAGAATTTTTGTGAACACTCGTGGTGCCGTGGCCAGACCGAAAGGTAAGGCTCTGAACTGAAAATGGCGCCCTTCTACTGCAAGGCGTAGAAATTTCTGGTGGGCCGGACAGATGGGAATATGCAAATAAGCATCCCTTATGTCGATCGAGGCTAACCATTCCTGCCCTTGTAGGGCGGTGGCCACCGATCGGATCGACTCCATCCGAAAAAAGTCCTGATATGTAGGAACTTGTTTAGCCCTTTTATATTCAATATGGGCCTCATGTCCCCATTTGGTTTGGGGACTGTGACAAGGTTCGAGTAAAACCCGAACCCGTTTTCTTTCAAGGGAACCTTCATGATTACCCTTGGGGCAATAGTTGCTCTAGTGCCAGAAGGAGGGATCCACTCTTCTGGGGATCGCTTGGCACGTTTGACCTTATAAAATGGGCAGGAGGAATGTCTTTTAACTCCAGCCTGTATCCCAGACTTACTGCGGGGATCACCCATCTCTGATGGTGTCCCGCCAGGTCTCTGTGAACAACTGAAGTCTTCCCCTCACCCGACTGAGTGGGGGCAACCCTTCATGACTTAGGGGGAGGTTCTGTACCTCTCTTGACCCAGGGTTTCTTGATACCCTGTGATTGTCCCTGATTTCTGCCCCCTGGATTTGACCGCGGAGGCCGTCGGAACTGTTTCACAGCCGATGTGCCAGGGACTGGAGAAGTAGGCCTCTTAAAAGAAGGACTTCTACCCTTGTTCTTAACCGGTAAGAGTGAACTTTTACCGGCAGAAATTTTCTGGATATATTTGTCCAGATCTTCTCCAAATAAGCGTTCTCCATGAAATGGGAAGCTAACCAGCAGTTTTTTACAGGGAGCTTCAGCAGACCAGTTTTTGAGCCACAGAAGCCTGTACTATAGACAGCGTAAAGCGGGAGGCCTGTTGGATTGTATCCTTTATGGCGTCCACCGCAAAACACAAGGCTCTAGGCAGGTCAGCTAGGGCAAGAGCCTGCTGATCTGGTAAGTCCCTTAAGACTTGTTTCAACTGATCTTTCACTGCTTGGCAGACTCCAATCGCTGCTACCGCAGGTTGTGTCACCATGCTTGCTGTAGAGAAAGCAGATTTTAGTAAAGACTCCAATTTTTTATCTATTGGGTCTTTGAACATTGGAACATTATCTACTGGACATGTCAGTGATTTGTTCACAGAAGAGATGGCTGCGTCCACTGTAGGGACCCTCCATTTTTTTATGAACTTATCCTCCATGGGATAGATCACCGGAAATCTCTTGGGGGGAGCAAATATTTTATCAGGATGCTCCCAATCCTGGTAAATAAGCCCTTCTAATAAAGGGTGGATTGGGAAGGAACAGACAGCCTGGGGAGCTTTTAGCGACCCCAGCGAGGAAACCGTAGTGGATGGTGGTTCCGCCAGAGGCATTTTAAATGCTGATCGGACCATATTAGTCAGAGACTGAACCCATAATCTTTCAGCCTGAGATGCTGAGAAAGGTTCTTCCACTGTTGATTCCTCCATAACTGAATCAACCTCATCCTGATCCCCTTCAGGTAGGTCGATCTCTGGGACTGTTCCTCCACTAACAGGCACTCTGAAGGAGGAGACGGAGATCGGACGCGCTTTTCCTAAGACAGGGAAGCAGCGATCAATCTAATCCTCCCAGAGTTGAGGATAAAACCTCCTCTGTTATATATACAGGAGCAGGTGGACTGGGGACAGCCGCAGCACCAGGCATTCCTGCGGGGTTTCTACGGCTACTGACCTCTGAATTCTCAGGGGAGATTGGTGCAGTACAAGCATGCCCAATATCCTCAGAGCCCGATGGAGACCCCTTTGGCTTCCTGGAAGATCTATTTCCGGAGCGTCTGGACGACATATCCTTTAAGCACAAAGCTGAGGTATTCCCGTCGTCATACACCAATTTTGCTGGTAATAATCTAACACAGGTGCTGCTATATACCAGCTGGTGTCCACTAAAGTGCCTTTCTATGGGGATGCCTGCATCAACCGCCTCTGTGTGCCACTGTTTGTTGCTAGCTCTGTTTGCATCCAGCTGACACTTGTACTGTGTCTTTTAACTATGCTGGGACGCCCGCACATGCGCAGAAGCGCCGCGGCGCGCATCGAGCGTCATCCACCCGCCCCGCCCCTTTTTTCATAGGAGGCGCGTGCACGTGCCCGCGTGCGCGCCCGTGCGCCATTGGCGCCCTTTTCGAAATCAAACACGGGACTAGGAGCCAGGGCCCTTTTTGCCGGAGGGCCTGTGCGGTGGATGAGCGCAGCAACAGGGCAGAGGAAGTGGATTCCCACAGAGAAACTTACCAGCTGCCTGGATCTTTTGACTTGAGAAAACCAAAGATCCACATGACAAGAAAAATGGACTACAGCGGCCTCTAGTGGTTTAACACAGGTACCGCGGTCCCTTTTTTTTTTTTTTTTTTGACTACTATTAAAATTTTACATTTTCAGTAGTTACAGGCAAACACAGATATTTAGCGGGAATACCATTAGGTAACAGACAGAAAGACAAATTAGGCTTGGGGGTCCCCCAATAGAACCAAGTTCCTGGGGGCCCCCACTTACCTGATCCCCGCCGCAGGACTTTGTCTGGTCCACAGAAGTCCAAACTTCACCTATCACGGCAGGCATTGTAATTAAACCTTCAGGGACCGGGTTCCCAAGGATTCCACTCCCCTGGACCTGTATAGCACCCTGCACAGACAACATCTTGGTCGTGGGTATGACCAGAGCTCTGGATCCCAGGGTCCAGCCCTCCTAAGAGAAGCATTACAGGCAAAACCTTGCTCTTCTGCTGCAAGGCCCGGGTACCGACCGTTTAGCTATGAAGCTTTTTTGGTGGGATCCGGAACAGCTTACTAAGGCCCAAAAGAACCTGTACGCAAGCCCAGTGAAAACACATGTTACTCTTTGGCCAACACCTTAGACACTGGCAAAAAACTGAGGTGCTCCCGGGTGGGAGGGGCTTATATAGGGGAGGGTACTTCCGGTTTGGAATTGGCCAGTGCCAACACCTGAAGGTAATCTATATAACCCATTAGTAATGACTAAGTCGCTCTGTGTCCCGTGATGTACGAAAAAGAAAACAGCACAGCGTGCCCTTTTTAAAGTGTGCATGCGCCGAATACATCGGTGCATGCGCCGAAGAAATCATCATATGGGGAATTGTAAATATGTCCTAAACCGTGTAGGTTTAGGAGATATTTCCAGCACCCACAGGTAAGCCTTAATCTAGGCTTACCTGTAGGTGAAAGTGGTTGTACAGGGTGTACAACCACTTTAAAAAAAAGTGGTATCAGTGCAACCCTAGTACACGATATAAGAAAATCCGGCGAACACTTTCCTTCAAAAGAATTTTCGTACGATTTTCATATAGGTGTACACAACTTTTGATAGCCGATTTATAATTTTTGTCTGAAAATTCCTGAAGGGACAAACTCCAAAATGTTTCTCGTATGGGAACAGATCGAACGATTTTCGTATAAATGAGTACCGTTTTCATATGATTTTCGTACAAGAAAAATCAGAAAAGAAAAACTGCGCATGATCGGAAACAATAAGCAACAAAAAAAAAAAAAAAAAGCCAGTGTCATTAGAATTTTCATACAAATTTTCGTTCATCTGTTCCAATTTGCTGTGTAACAGCGAAGAAAATCGGGCGATTGTTCGCCCGATTTTCTTAGTGTGTACCAGACTTAAAACACGTACACACACAAAAAAAAAAAAAAAAAAAACACACAACAACAAAACAGGGGTTTTAACTATTTTGTTAACTAAAGCACCACAGGCAATGTATTCTGGTGCAGGAGTAGAGCTAGTTTGCATATTATACGTCCCCCCCATATTACAAACAGAAGCAAAGTCAATTGGTTATAGAGATCTGAACAGCTCTGGTACTAGAAATTATGTAAAAGTTTAGACTGGGCCGACTTTTTATATTTTTCCATGTCCGGCGGTTATCAGTTTCAAATAAGATGTTTATATTTAAACTGCTGTATTTGAGCACTTCATTAACTTGTAGTTATGCAAAGTTTCTGAATTGCAAAATCAATTACAACGTTGATAACAATGTTGGCATTAGTTTTTAAATCCACAAACGCAATATCGAAATCTCTATTCACAGAAAAAGTAAACTGCAGATAATGTAATTTTCCATTATTTGCAGATAAACACTGTTCATTACTGCGGAACATTGCAAAGAGAATCTGATTTCAGGGAGATTAAAGGGCCTTTGTTCATCTTTGCAAGTTTTTTGGTTGTAATTTGAAACATTAAACAAAATAGATAAGGTTTTTCTGGCTGAACCCTAATCACAGAAGACTACTGCAAAAATAGAAAAAATTGATTTCACACATCTATACTGTCCACAGGCTGTATTATTCCTTCTGGTCCTTTTCAGGTGTAGAATTTTGATTGAGCAAGTATTAAAAAATGGATTTTACCACCTTTTAATCTATAGCTCAAGAAATAAAATCCTTGTAGACTTTTTAACACAATTGAAGGATAGATGGAAAGATCACAGTGAGCCACACAATGTTTTCACTAAAACACGGGCCCTTATATTTTTAATCAGTGGACACAAATACGAAAATTGTGACCGATTTGGAACTCAAGATGATTTTTTTTTTAACAAAATGTCAATAAAGCCATACAAAGACAAAATGTCAATGGTTATATTATAGAAACCAACATATAGACAGTAGTTAAAGTGGTTCTAAAAAAGGTAAAATAGGATTTTTGTACTCACCGTAAAATCCATTTCTCTGACGTCCATGGACTGACACAGCTGGATACTGTAAACGTGTGGGTATATGTCCCTGCTCGCAGGAGAAGATCTAGGCAGAATGTTAGAAACATACATTCTAGAACAAACCAGAGCTGAACAGCCCCGCCCAGGGGGGCGGTCCCTCCGGACATTACCCTCCCACCTGCAGCTAGCAGCCTCAGTTCGTAACAAAGCAGTACACACCTTAAAGGAAGGGTGGGTGCTGTGTCAGTCCATGGACGTCAGAGAAACGGATTTTACGGTGAGTACAAAAAATAGGATTTTTTGTACTCACCGTAAAATCCTTTTCTCTGACATCCATGGACTGACACGGTGTCTCTTTACACTTTACACGTGGGTTATGTCCCTGCTTGCAGGAGAAGACCTAGGCAGAATGTGAAATGTTATACATACATTCTAAAAGCCAGAGCTGAACAGCCCCACCCAGGGGGCGGTCCCTCCGGACATAACCCTCCCACTACAGTCAGCAGACTTCAGTTCGTAACAAAGCAGTACAAACTTAAAAGGAAGGGTGGGTGCCGTGTCAGTCCATGGATGTCAGAGAAAAGGATTTTATGGTGAGTACAAAAAATCCTATTTTCTCTTACCATCCATGGACTGACACAGTGTCTCTTTACACTTTACACGTGGGATGTCCCAAAGCAGTGTCAAGAGGGATGGGAGCAGTATTAATGGAAAAACCAAAACTTCACTCCAATAAGGCAGAGCTCCTCAACGGAGGAGTCGCATCTTTAAACAGCGGCCTGCAGCACCCTGCGGCCGAAGGAAGCATCCGAAGATGCAGCCACATTAACCTTATAAAACTTAAAAGGCATGAACAGACGACCAGGTCGCCGCCTTGCACACTTGTGCAACCGACGCTTGATGTCGGGAAACCCAGGAAGCACCAATTGCCCTGGTGGAATGCGCCGTAACCGGAAAGGGAGGCGCCCGCCCTTTGAGAGCATAGGCTTGAATGATGGTTTGTCTGATTCCCCTAAAAATGATGGCAGACGAAACCGCTTGGCCCTGTTATGGACCAGAGACAGTCACAAACAGTGAGTCGGACTTCCGAATAGAAGCAGTAGCAGACAGGTACACCCGTAAGGCTCGTACCACCTCCAATATGTGCAGCGCAAACTCTCTGGGATGCGATGGGTGAGGACACAAGGACGGGAGGGCAATGTCCTCATGTAGGTGAAAGGTGGACACCACCTTTGGCAAAAAAGGAAGGTCGCGGATGCAACACCGCCTTATCCTTATGGATGACTAAATATGGCGACTTGCAGGACAAAGCCGCCAACTCAGACACTCGTCAAACAGAAGTGATTGCCACTAAAAGGGCCACCTTCTGAGACAAGACAAGAGGGGAATATCCCGGATATTCCCAAAAGGAGGTTTCTGGAGGACCGAGAGCACCAAATTCAGATCCCACGGTGGGAGAGGAGGCTTGACAGGAGGGAGCACATGACGAACCCCCAACACAAGGTGCTAACCAAGAAAATGACCCGCTAGAGGTCGCTGAAAGAAGATGGCCAAGGCCGAAATCTGATCCTTGATGGTACTCATAGCAAGCTTTTGGGTCACTCCACACTGCAGAGGACGCAGGATTCTGGGGACGGAATACGTCCGAGGACGCCAGTCCAGCGCTTCGCACATGGCGATATAAGCTTTCCAGGCACGGTGATAGATCTGCCTGGAGGAAGACTTCCGTGTCCTTAACATGGTCAAAATGACCGAGTCTGAGAGACCTCGGTCCCTCAACACCTGGCTTTTAACAGCCCTGCCGTTAAAGCCAGAGACTGTAAGCCGGATGAAACATAGGACCTTGAGACTGAAGGTCCTCCCTCATCGGCAACCGCCAGGGAACGTCCGCGACGAGACGTACCAGATCAGCGTACCAGTGATGCTGAGGCCAATCCGGAACAATTAGGATCGCCGGAGTTTATATCAGGCGATAAGGACCCTATGGGGCCACCAACGCATCCGAGGCATCGCCCAAGGATCCCTGGATCTGGCCACAACCTCGACCCTTGCGATTGAGTCGAGAGGCCATCAGGTCCACATCCGGCGTGCCCCACCGTCGGTAAAGGAGTTGAAATATGCAAGGACCACTCTTCTTGGTCCGGTGTCTGGCGATTGGCGACTCAGATAGTCCGCCTGCCTGCCCATTGTCTATGCCCAGAATGTAAAATGGCCTACAGAGCCGGCACGTTTCTTCCGGCCCACTTCAGGATACGGACTACCTCGGAAGCTGCAGCTGAGCTCCGAGTTCCCCCTTGATGGTTTACATACGCCACCGCCGTGGCGGTATCCGACTGGCTCCTGATGGAGCGACCCCGTACTCTCTCCGACCTGAGGAGAGACACAGTCCGATGGCCCGTATTTCCAGAACAGTGATTGGTAAACGGGCTCGTCCGGAGTTCAAGGCCTGAGCCGACAGGACTCCCTAGACTCCACCCCAGCCCATCAGGCTGGTGTCCGTCGTGAGTACCGTCCATTGGATGGGAGGGGAACGACTTTCCGGACCGAAGAGCCGAGGATCTCAACCACCATGTCAGGGGCGCCCTGACCAGGTGAATCACCTGGATCTGAAGATCCAAGGACAACGGGGATTTGTCCCAGGTGGACAAGATCTCCTTCTGCAATGCCCTGGTGTGTGATTGGGCATACGGAACGGCCGCGAAGGAGGCCACCACGAGTCTCGGGACTCTCATGCAAAAAACGGATTGACAACCATTTTTGGGATGTCAGCACCCGCACCGCAGACTGAAGTGTCAGCAACTTCTCCAGAGGTAGGATACCTTTGCCTCCAAGGAGTCCAGAATCAGAACTAGATACTCCAGACACTGAGTCGGGACCAGGACTGACTCCTGAATGTTCAGGAACCACCCGAGTCCCTGAGGGTCTAATTGACGATAGTCACCTTTCCTCTAAGTCTGATCCACTTTCTGCTCTTAGCAGAAGATCGTCCAGATAGCCCACGACAGCAATACCTCGCTGTAACAGAAGGCTAGAACCGGAGCAAGCACCTTGGTGAACACCCTTGGTGCCGAGGCTAGGCCGAAAGGAAGAGCCACAATCGATAGTGGACTTCGCTGATCGCAAAGCGCAGAAACTTCTGGTGACTTGCGCAGATCGGAACATGCAAGTAGGCGTCCTTGAAGTCCAAGGACGCCAGAAGAAAATCCCTTGTGTAGCGATCACCGTGCGAATGGATTCCATGCGGAATTTCTGTACCTTCTCGAAGGCATTCAGGGCCTTGAGGTCCAGGATAGGTCGAACCACGTCCTATTTTTGGGACGACAAACAGATTCGAGTAGAATCCCTGAAAACTCTCCTGTGACGGAACCGGCACAATCACTCCAGACCTGATCAAATCCTGTACAGCCCCCAAGAGGGCTGCCCGACAGGTAGGAAGGAGAGGAAGATTTGAGGGAAAGAATCTGTCTGGGGGCCAGGATCGGAATACTATCCTGTATCCTGAGGTGACCACCTCGCACACCCACCAGTCAGAGATTCAGGAGGACCACCGATTCGTGACCTGCGAAGTCGTCCCCCCACCCCAGAGTCGGGCGGAGGCAAGACTTCACGCGGAGGCGGGCTTGGGAGCCGCTTGTTCGGCTTACGCACCCAGGGGCACTTGTGCCCACCAGCCGCACTGCCGTCAGTCTGAGAGGGCCTACCCGTGGACTCTGACTGACGAAAAAACCCCGTCTTGCTGGAAAGGAAGGCCCCTGTTTGCGGCGGGCCTCCTCACCCTTGCTAGTCTAAGGAAGAAGAGTGCTTTTACCTCCCATGACATCCATGACGATGTCATCCAGAGCAGCACCGAAAGGTCTACCACCTTTAAATGGTAGATCCGTCAGGAGCTTCCTAAGGCTAGGTCAGCAGACCAGCACTTCAACCAGATAAGACGATGCAATACCACCGCCGAGACAGAGGCCCTGGATATTAAAGGGGCCGCGTCCAACGTGGCGTCGCACACATAAACCAGGCCCTGAACCAGTTGGTGGGCCAAAGCAACTGTGTCTGGAGGAAGATTATGCTCCTGCACAGCTAGGTGCAACATTTTTGCCCAACCTGTAAGTGTTTAAGACACAAGGGTCGCGGCTACCACAGGCCGTAGGGCGGATCCCAACAAGGCAAACATGGCTCTGCTCACCACTTCTGACCTCCTGTCAGTGGGGTCCTCAAATGCAGGAGTCCCCTCCATCGGGAGAGTGATGGCCTTGTTCAACCGGGCGACTGGAGGGTCGACCCTGGGGGAGAAGCCCACTTTTTAAGTAGGGCATCTTCAAGGGGTATCTGATAGACAAACGCCGCGGGACCATAAAAAAAAAATTCTTCTGCGGCTTTTCCCAGACCTCATCAATGAGCTGGTCAAAGAAAGTACATATGGAAAAACCTCTTTAGAAGGCCTGGCCTTAAAAGAACCAAAGGAGACTGTATCCGCCTGAGGTTCTGCATCCGCAGCATTTTAGCTTGAGAGTGTCCCTCACCGCAGTCATGAGTACACTAACAAGCGCCCTGTCATTTACTGACTCAGAACTGGAGTTTTCCTCATAAGGAATGTCCTGTTCAAAACCATCCAATACATTCAGAACTAGGGTCCTGAGCGGTAGTGGCTAGGCCCATATCTGAATCAGCGCACTGCCCTCATGTAGTAAAGTGGGGAGAGGGCGCTTTTTTTTTTTTTTTTTTGCTCCCTCGCGCTTGCACACAGCTCCCATCCTGGTCAGAAATTATTCCAGGACTGCCCACAACTGGTCCCTAGGGACCGCAGGTGCTGAAGCACTGCCTGTTGTCCACTGACATTTAGGGGAAGCTGGTGACAGAGACTCCATATTGCCCCCCTCTGAGACTCCTCAGATAAAAAGTCCACCCACAGGCTGTGCTGACTGAGGAGGGGGCGCCCAGGGGACTCACCAAACCGGACCAGGGGCCGCTCAGTTCCGCTGTCTGTATCGCGCTGTCAGCGCTGGTGAGCTGTGAGGAGATTGTGAGGAGATTTCCGCTGTTACAGCAGCGCTAGAGGCCAAAACTAGTGCTGAAGAGTGCACGGGCTACAAGAAAATGGCCGCCGCACTTCACTGAGGCGATCCGCGGCAAGATGGCCGCCATGACTCAGCAAAAGTGAAAAAAAACAAAAAAAAAAAACAGCACACAAACAGCGCCACTCGGCGCTCAGGCCCCAAATCACACAAAAAAAGGCCCCAAGCATATCTGCAGACCAGCATGAGCCCCTCCAAGAACAGTGTGACCCCCAGGCACCCCACACAGCACAGCGCCAGCAATGGTGACAGAGAGTGACAATGAAATACAGGGGGAGACAGGGAAAATCCCCCACAGAGAAACACACAGCCTTTTGTACTCACCTGCAGGCAGGAGAGACTACTTACCCGTCCCCTGAGGGACCCACTGGTGTGTTTCTGACAGGACTGTGTTTCTGACAGTAGCTGTCGGCCCGGTCCACCGCGAAAGATACAGTCAGTCAGGAACTGTTCAGTCTTGAGAGGACCGTGGGTGCATGAAGCAAACCCGGCCACCCCTGGAGTCATGGGGCCTATCGTGAACTGAGTCTCACGCACACAAGGCGAGGATCAGCACGCTCGATGGTCGGACAGGGAAGACTACGAGGATATCTTGTACCCAACCTGTTGCCCAGCCGACAGTTGATAGAAAATTCTCAAATTAAAATAAAAAAGAATTCCAGAAAAGGAATAAAAATAGGTCAGGAGACTGGCTCCTGAGAGAGCCACGTCTTCTCCTTCTGCTAGGCAGAAAAAAACTGAAGTCTGCTGACTGTAGTGGGAGGGTTATGTCCGGAGGGACCGCCCCCTGGGTGGGGCTGTTCAGCTCTGGCTTTTAGAATGTATGTATAACATTTCACATTCTGCCTAGGTCTTCTCCTGCAAGCAGGGACATAACCCACGTGTAAAGTGTAAAGAGACACCGTGTCAGTCCATGGATGGTAAGAGAAATCCTATTTTCTCTTATCGTCCATGGACTGACACAGCTGGATACTGTAAATGTGTGGGACGTCCCAAAGCAGTATCAGAAGGGTGGGAGCAGTAGTAAAGGAACAACCAAAACTTCACTCCAAACAAGCAGAGCTCCTCAACGGAGGAGTTGCAACATTAAACAGCGGCTTGCAATGCTTTGCAGCCGAAGGAAGCATCCGAAGATGCAGCCCCATCAACCTTTTGAAAAGGTATGAACGGACGACAGGTCGCCGCCTTGCACACTTGTGCAACCGACGCTTGATGTCGGAAAGCCCAGGAAGCACCAATTGCCTTGGTGGAATGCGCCGCAACCGGAAAGGAAGGCGCCCACCCCTTAAAGGGCATAGGCCTGTATGACGGTCTGCCTGATCCACCTAGAGACGGTGGCAGATGACACCGCTCTGCCCTGTTTTGGACCAGAGACAGACACAAACAGTGAGTCAGACTTCCGAATGGAAACAGTAGCAGACAGGTACACCCGTAAGGCTTGTACCCATCTTAATGTATGAAGCGCATACTCTCAGGGATGCGATGGGTGAGGACACAAGGACGGAAGAACAATGTCCTCCTTAAGGTGAAAGGCCAAGACCATCTTTTGAAAAGAAGGACGGTCGTGGGCGCAACACCGCCATATCCTTATGGAGGACCAAGTAAGGTGACTTGCAGGACAAGGCCGCCAACTCAGACACCCGTCTAACCGAAGTAATGGCCACTAAGAAGGCCACCTTCTGGGACAAGGCCAAGAGAGGAATCTCTCTGATATTCTTAAAGGAATGTTCTTGGAAAACCGAGATGCATCAAATTCAGATCCCAAGTAGGGAGAGGAGGCTTGACAGGGGGGGGGGGGGGGAATCACATGGCGAACCCCCTGCACAAAAGGTGCTAATCAAGGAATGGCCCGGTAGTGGTCATTGAAAAAGACAGCCCGGGCCGAAATCCGACCCTCAAAAAAGGTATGCAAGGCCAGCTTTTGGGTCACACCACGCTGTAAGAACAGCAAAATCCTGGGAACGGAATACGTCCGAGGACGCCACTCAAGTTCCTCGCACATAGCGATGCAAGTGATATCTTTCTGGAGGAAGATTCCCGTGCCAACAACATAGAAGAGATGACCGAATCCGAGAGAACTCAGTCCTTCAGCACCTGGCTTTAAACAGCCATGCCATTAAAGCCAAGGACTGTAAAGCAGGATGAAGTATGGGATCACGAGACAGAAGGTCCACCCCAATAGGCAGTCACCAAGGAACATCTGCGACTTGCCGAAGTAGATCGGCGTACCAATGTCGCCGTTCCGGAGAAATGTGGATCACCTGAATGGCCTCAGCCCCTACTCTGCGAAGCAGGCGAGGCAACAACAGTAGCGGAGGGTAAGCATATATTAGGCGATACTGGCCCAGCGGGCTTCCAACGCGTCTGCCCAGGGGTCCCTGGACCTGGCCACGATCTTGACACCTTGCGAGTGAGTCGAGAGGCCATAAAAGGTCCACCTTCGGTGCCCCACCTCCGGTAAAGGAGGTGGTAACACCTCCGGATGCAAGGACCCTTCCCCTGCAATGCACACAGCCGACAGGACCGTCTTGCAGCGAGATGTATGAAAATCCCAAAGAGACTCCGCAATGTATCGGAGAAGGGAGGCCCCGGTGTACAGGGTGCCTTAACTGTTGGCCAATAAAGGCAACTTGACAGAGTTTCCCTAGAAACTCGGTCAGAGGACCAGTACCTCAGCCTCCACAGGTGGCGCAAACCCACCCCGGGCACAGAGACCCGAAAGGTTAAAGCAGTTGCAGTGTACCTGCTAGTCGACTGATAGATGAAGCAGAGTCTCTTGCCCAGTCATTGAGCTACAGAAACGCCAGAGACGCAGCCACTAACGGGCGTAACGCTAACCTCAGCCTGGCGAACACAGTCCAAGCCAGCGCTTCTGATCACCACTGAAAGCAGGTGGAAAGTGGTACCCCTGAAACCAGGGATCCTTAGGACAATGCTCCATGCAGCAGCTACCCATGGATAAGTGCTGAATGTACAAACACATAGTTTATACTGTGTATTGTGTCAAACGCGCAAATAGAGTGTGGGAGGAAAACCACACAGCCACAAAGAGCATAATACAACCACATACGGCGTATGTAGTTTAGTATGTGTGGATAAACCTATTAAACACGTTTCTACTGTGTCAGCGACGAAGGAGCGCACATCATCGGGGCTTGGACGTAAACCAGCCACAGAGATTGCGTACACAACCGTGTAGGTATGTTAGCCTGCGAATAAACAAATTGCACATGTTTATAATGTGCATAGCGCTGAAAATGCGCACACCATTGGAGCGCGGGGGAGAAACCGGAGCACCCAGATGAAACCAACGCAGACTGCATACGCATACCGTGTAGGTATTATAGTATGTGTGCTAAACATTTTGCACAAGCCTATGTGTGCATAGCACCGAAGGCGCGCACACCGTTGGCGCGTGGGAGGAACCGAAGTACCACACACATACCCAGAGAATGCAATACCTCCAACTACTGTTAACCACTTAAGGACCTTGCCTGTTTTTCAAATTTGGTGTTTACAAGTTTAAAACATTTTTTTTTGCTAGAAAATTACTTAGAACCCCCAAACATTATATATTGTTTTTTTTATAACATACTAGAGAATATATTAGTGGTCATTGCAATACTTTTTGTCACATCGTATTTGCGCAGCGGTCTTACTAGCGCACTTTGTTTGGAAAAAAATCACTTTTTTAAATTAAAAAATAAGACAACAGTAAAGTTAGCCCAATTTTTTTTTAGATTGTGAAAGATAATGTTACGCCGAGTAAATTGATACCCAACATGTCACACTTCAAAACTGCGCCCGCTCGTGGAATGGCGTCAAACCTTTACCCTTAAAAATCTCCATAGGCGACGTTTAAAAAATTCTACAGGTTTCATCTTTTGAGTTACAGAGGTGGTCTAGGGCTAGAATTATTGCTCTCGCTCTAACGATTGCGGGGATACCTCACATGTGTGGTTTGAACACCGTTTTCATATGCGGGCGCTACTCACGTATGCGTTCGCTTCTGCACGCGAGCTCGTCGGGATGGGGCGCTTTAAAAATTTATTTTTTTTGTCTTATTTATTTTACTGGATTCTATTTATTTTTACACTGTTTTAAAAAAATAAAATAAAATGGATCACTTTTATTCCTATTACAAGGAATGTAAACATCCCTTGTAATAGAAAAAAGCATGACAGGTCCTCTTAAATATGAGATCTGGGGTCAAAAAGACCTCAGATCTCATATTTACACTAAAATGCAATAAATAAAAAAAAAAAAGACAAAAAAAAAAATGTCCCTTTAAGACGTATGGGCGGAGCTGACGTTTTGACGTCAGCTCCGCCCTGCTATGGTATGGAGACGGGTGGGGGCCATCTTGCCCTCACTCTTATCCATACCACAGAGGGAGAAGGACCCGATCGCCTCCGCCGCTACCGACGGCTCCGGTAAGCGGCGGAGGGCGCGGGAGAGCGGCGGGAGGGGGGGGGCCCTCTCCCGCCGCCGATAACGGTGATCTCGCGGCGAATCTGCCGCGGAGACCACCATTATCGTAAACACGACCGCTCACTGAAGAGATGGATATTTCGGTTGTGGCAGCAGCTGCTGCCGTTACCGAGATATCCCTCTTCAAAAAAATGACGTATATATACAGTGAGCGGTCGTCAAGTGGTTAATGTATTTAGTGTTGTGTATAAACATAATGTGTATGTTTACACCGTGTATTGCACCAAAGGCACGCATGTCATGTAGCGTGGGCGGAAACCCGGAGGAAACCCACGCAGACTGCACAGACATACCGGGTAGGTATGTTAGTATGTGGATATCAAATCGCACAAATTTAGGCTGTGCATAGCGCCGAAGCGCCCATACCAATGGAGTGTGGGAGGGAACCGGAGTACCCGGAGGAAACCCACACAGACTGCATACACATACCGTGTAGGTATTAGAGCATGCTTGATAAACATTGAACATGTTTAACTGTGTAGAGGGCCTAGGCGCACATACCGTCAGCGTGTGGGAGGAAACCGGAACACCCGGAAGAACCCCACGCAGAGAGCACACAGATACCGTGTAGGAATGATAGCATGTGAATAAACATATTGCACATGTTTATGCTGTGCATTTCCATTGGAGCGTGGGGGGAAACCGGAGTACCCGCGTGGCGGCTACAAGGAAATGGCCGTCGGCCGCAGCTATAACTGCGCCATTGAACCAAACCAAGATGGCCGCCGAGCACAAAATTTAAAGGCAAACAGCACTAGTGGCGCACGCAATCACCACCTCACTCACCAGGAAAACTGCCCCTCACCCCAGAGCCCACTACAGACATGAGCGCCCAGCCAGGCCAGAGTGACCCCCAAGTACCCCCACAGCACCAGTACAGGTGGTAGAGAGCAGCATAACAGGGGGGGAGACAGGGAGAAACCCCCCATATAAATAAACACAGCCAGCATGTACTCACCTGCAGTAGGAGAGACTACTTACCCATCCCTTTCAGGGACCCACTGGCTTGTTTCAGACAGACCTATCACAGAGCAGTACTGCGTAGCTGTCGGCCCGGTCCACCGCGAGAGATACAGTCAGTCAGTCAGGTACTGTTCAATCTTGAGAGGACCGCGGGAGCTAAAAGCAACCCGGCCACCCCTGGAGTCATGGGGCATGTCGTGAACTGAGTCTCACGCACACAAGGCGAGGATCAGCACGCTCGATGGTCGGACAAGGAAGACTACGAGGATACCAGTGTACCCAACCTGTTGCCCAGCCGATGTTGAAGCCAGTTGATTGAAGGTCTCAAAAATAAAATACTATTCCCAAAGGAATACAATTTTAAAGTAAAATCTTCCAGGAGACTGGCTCCTGAGAGAGCCACGTCTTCTCCTTCTGCTAGGCAGAAAAAAACTGAGGCTGCTAGCTGCAGGTGGGAGGGTAATGTCCGGAGGGACCGCCCCCCTGGGCGGGGCTGTTCAGCTCTGGTTTGTTCTAGAATGTATGTTTCTAACATCTAACATTCTGCCTAGATCTTCTCCTGCGAGCAGGGACATATACCCACACGTTTACAGTATCCAGCTGTGTCAGTCCATGGACGATAAGAGAAAACGTTTTTTGCCTTAATGCATCAAGATAAAAAACCTTCTGTGTGCAGCAGCCCCTCTAATAAATGAATATGTGATGGTGACTGCGCTGTGGGGGAGGGAAGGGGAATTGGGAATTAAATAAAAACGAAATCGACACACCACGTGACTTCATCAGGGGACCACTCCCCTGATGAAGTCACGTGGTGTGACGATACACGTCGGGATTGGAGCACTGGGCACAGACACAGCCTGACGGCAGGAGACGAGCGCGGTGTTCGTGGAGGTTTACATTCGTTTTTATTTCATCAAATGTGAGTTTTACTTTTTACTATTAAATAGCGGCTTTTACCATACGGTGTCACACTGAGTTTCCTTTCTGTCATCTGATTCTACCACCCACTGGACTGGATCGGCTGACATCTGGGAGACAAGAGGGTGTTTATTTTGCACCAGGCTGACAATGAATTTAGGATACGAGTTTGGCACTCGTGGATTGACGCCCTCGTTTCTTTATTGATGAGTGAGTGCATCACCCTGAGACCCTTTCTATCTTTGCAACTTATCCCACAGTGTCATGCTATGTACGCATTGTCTGTTTTCTTTTTCATACACCTGCTATTGAGATCATCTCTGTAAACGGAGGGGACATTATCTGCCGCCATCACCCACATTCAGATCTGGGATCTATTTTTGCTGTTTTGCAACAGCAGTGAGGTGAGCTGCTAGCACACAGAGGTGTATGTCACTGAAGCATTGGATCAGTACATTTCTATCTGGTGGAGGTTCTGCTTACTATACACAGACTTTTTCAATATATTTATTTTTGGCAACTTTTTGGGGATTATCACGTTTGGCACAAGGAACCCATTCCCATTGGGACTTTTTACATATGTTTATGTGTTCGAGTTTATTTACACATTTATTCATTTATTTATTGATGTTTACTGCATTTATGTATATGCACTAGGGATTCATTGCTAGTTAGCAGCATCTTATTTTGGTCTTCCCATTCTTTGGTTCCACTTTGTTCACCTGTCACGATTCACTTATTTTTTGTGTATCACCCAATTCCCCTTCCCTCCCCCACAGCGCAGTCATCATCACATATTCATTTACCTATGTTTCTGTCAGGATCAGATCTCCAGGTGACCGCAGCAGTAGCCCCCCCATTTGGCCTATTTAGACAGCGCGGGAGTTCCCCCACCTTTACATAGCCCCTCTATTACCTAAGCCCCATCTTGATCTAGTGGTGTGCACGAGGGCCTCCTCATTGGCTGAGGCGGCAGTGGGTGCTATTGGTACCAGCAGCTGTCAAAGTCAGTGAGCCAATGAGGAGAGAAAGGGGGTGGGGCTGAGCCGTGGCTCTGTGTCTGAACTGACAAGACAGAGCAGCAGCTCGGGTGTTCCCATAGCAAGCTGCTTGCTCTGGGGGTACTCGGCAGGCGGGAGGGGCAAGGAAAGCCGACAGAGAACTCGAGAATAGAGATTTGTAGTTTACAAGTTAAAATATTTTTTTTTGCTAGAAAATTACTTCGAACCCCCAAACATTATATATTTTTTCAGACACCCTAGAGAATAAAATGGCGGCAATTGCAATACTTTGTCACACCGTATTTGCGCAGTAGTCTTACAAGCGCAATTTTTTGGGAAAAAATACAGTTTTTTTAATTAAAAGATAAGATAAGACCACAGTAAAGTTAGCCCAATTTTTTTTTCTAGCTTGTGAAAGATAATGTTACGCTGAGTAAATTGATACCCAACATGTCACACTTCAAAATTGCATCCGCTCGTTGAATGGCGACAAACTTTGGCACTTAAAAATCTCGATTTGGCAATGTTTAAAAATGACTACAGGTTACCAGTTTTGAGTTAAAGAAGAATTCTAGTGCTAGAATTATTGCTCTTACTCTAACGATTGCAGAGATACCTCACGTTTGTTTTGAACACCGTTTTCATATGCGTGCACGAGTTACGTATGCGTTTCGTTTCTGCGTGCGAGTTTGGCAAAACGAGGCGCTTTAAAAAAAAAATTATATATATATATATATATATATATATATATATATATATATATATATTTTTTGTGTTTTTACACTGTTCTTTTATTCCTATTACAAGGAATGTAAACATCCCTTGCAACAGAAAAATACCTCAACTCTCACATTTAGACTTAAATGCAATCTAAAAAAAATTTTTTTTAAATCTTTTAAAAAAAAAATCCCCTGTAAGAGCTTTGGGCGGAAGTAATGTTTGACGTTGCTTCCGTCATCCAATGTTATGGAGCCGAGTGGGGGCCATCTTTCCCTCACTCTGCATCCAGTCTCACAGGGGAGAGGACTCGATCGTATCCGCCGCAGAGACCACTTTTATCTGAAAGAAAGCCGCCTGCCGTTTAAGAGGATACCGTGGTTATGGCAGCCATCTGTGTACCGACGTAAACCGACAGCGGCTGGTAGTTAAGTGGTTAAAAAAAAACAGCCTTTAACCACTAGCCTACTGGGCACCCCCTTCCTGCCCAGGCCAATTTTCAGCGCTCTAACATTTGAATGACAATTGCGCGGTCATGCAACACTGTACCCAAATTACATTGTATCTTTTCTTTCCCCCACACAAATAGAGCTTTCTTTTGGTGGTATTTAATCACTGCTGTTTTTTTTTTTTTGTTTCTTTTAAATAAAAGACCGAACATTTTGAAAAATAAATATTTTTTATATTTCGTAAAGAAGTAATTTTTCTTATTCACTGATGGGTATATATGTAGCTGTGGGGCAGAGAATGCCTCCACTGCTTATGATTAGCTGTCAGCTTTGACGACTTCCTGGTCAGATAGCACGTTCTGAATTGTGTCTAACCACGCCTGGGCTCATTCCTACTAGAGATATAGGCTCTTGACGTTATATGTAAATCTTTACTTTTCCTGTTAACCCCTACCCTCTAAGGCTCCTTTCACACTGAGGCATGTTTCAGGCGTTTTAGCGCTAAAAATAGCGCATAAATAACGCCTGAAATAATCCTGCCCCAGCATTCTCAATGTGAAGACCCGAGGGCTTTCACACTGAGGCGATGCGCTGGCGGGAGGAAAAAAAAATCTCCTGCAAGCAGCATCTTTGGAGCGGTGAAGGAGCGGTGTGGATACCGCTCCTTCCCATTGAAATCAATGGGACACTGCGGTAATACCGCCCACAAACCGCGGCTGTAGCCGCGTTTTTTGGGCGGTATTAACCCTTCTTCGGCTGCTAGCGGTGGTAAAACCGCACCGCTAGCGGCCGAATATCGCAGTAAATACGACGGTATAGCGGCGCTAAAAATCGCGCCGCTATACCGCCTCCACACCTGTCCGCCCCAGTGTGAAAGGGGCCTAACATAACCAGAATCCCTATTGGTTATTTACTGTGATGCACAACCTTACTGACCAATATGTAGGTTCTGAGGCTGGGAAAGGCCAAACCAAACTTTACGACAATCTAAACTCTTCTTGCGATAGTCCTATAAAGTCAATCTGCTCATGGTTTTGAAAGACGGTTTACTAAAATGACCTATACTGCTATAAATTTATGATATATTCAGTTGTATCAAGTTATAATGCATCTAGGGAATAAGAATCCTTTAAGAGTACAATATTGGCCAACCCTACAGAGGAAAATTTGGGGGGACTTATTTGAGATGATTACAAAATGAGCCAACAGTGTGGCCATGTAGTAAGAAAGGTGAATTATAGGATACATCACTAGAGAGGTCACCAGCAAGAGAAAAGGAGGTCCTAACTCCCCTATAGCAATGTTTACTTAGACCTCATTTGGAATACTGTGTCCAGTTATGGAGACCTCACTTACAAAAAAAAATTGATAAGAATAAGATAGAACAATTCCAAAAGACGGGCAACAAAAACTGTAAAAAGGTCTGAGGGATGAAACAACAGGAGGAACTTAAAGTGGTTGTAAAGGCTCAAGGTTTTTTACCTTCATGCATTCTATGCATAAAAAGGTAAACAAAAAAAAAAAAAAAAAAATCACCTATTTGCAGCAACCCACCCATAACTTACCTGAGCCCCATCACGATCCAGCGATGTGCACAAGGGCAAAATCGCTGCCTCCTCATTGGCAGAGACAGCAGAGGGAGCTACTGAAGGGAAAAAGGGAGACATACAGTATGTCACATAAGTACACCCCTAACATTTTTGTAAATATTTTAATATAGCTTTTCATGTGACAACACTGAAGAAATGCTACAATGTAAAGTAGTGAGTGTACAGCTTGTATAACAGTGTAAATTGCTGGCAACAAAAGGAAGTACAACCCTAAGTGAAAATGTCCAAATTGGGCCCAATTAGCCATTTTCTCTCCCTGGTGTCATGTGACTCGTTAGTGTTACAAGGTCTCAGGTGTGAATGGGGAGCAGGTGTGTTAAATTTGTTGTTATCGCTCTCACTCTCTCATACTGGTCACTGGAAATTCAACATGGCACCTCATGGCAAAGAACTCTCTGAGGATCTGGAGAAAAGAAAAAAAAAAATGTTGCTCTACATAAAGATGGCCTAGGCCAGTGATGGCGAACCTTGGCACCCCAAAAGTGTTGGAACTACATTTCCCATAATGCTCACCCACACTGCAGAGTGCATGAGCATCATGGGAAATGTAGTTCCAAAACATCTGGGGTGCCAAGGTTCGCCATCACTGGCCTAGGCTATAGGAAGATTGCCAAGACCCTGAAACTGCAGCACAGTGGCCAAGACCATACAGCGGTTTAACAGGACATGTTCCACTCAGAACAGGCCTTGTCATGTTTGCTGACCCCCCACTTTAGTGAGATACTGTAACTGAAACCTTTAAAATACATGAAGTGGAAAGATGCGGTTCAGGAGGGAAGTATAATCTTAGAAAGTATTTTACTGAAAGAATAGTTGATACTTGAAATAGACTTCCAGCAGAGGTAGCGAGTCAGTCAACAGTAAGTGGATTACAACATGCTTGGGACAAACCTAGATCTATACTCGACAATGAACCACTTTTTTGTTTGTTTACTTCTAAGTTTAAAAAAAGAAAAAGAAAAAGAGCTCTTAAAAAGGTTCTATAAAATTAAAATTCATGCCTGTAGGGGTAACAAAGTGAATTTTAATTGAAACATCTTCAGAAAGACTAAGCCATTTATCAGAAGCACTCAGGCTCACATGCCTGCAGTCAGAAAGAAGCCTTCCCTCTGATCTCATGACAGTATACTGGACAGCAGGTGAGGTTGGCATTAGTGCTGCTCTAAATGATCTGCCAGTACAAATGACTGCTTTAAACTGAGTTTTCTTCTCAGCTGGGAAGATCAAAGAATCCAGGATCAATAGATGTATTTGCAGTTGTTGCCACTTGGAAAATATGTTTCCCTTCACAGGTCTCAGTGGTTGTGCATGATACCTCTGTTTAAATATTTACTTTCCTCACACACCATGTCAGTGTGTAATGAGGAGCATAAATCACTCTGCAAAGACTATGCTATATAACTAGTTCACATTTACATAAGGGAGGATGTCTCAAGGCTCGGTTATCACAGTCGCTCTGTATGAATCTGCCATCACCATCAGCCATTTTATCATTTATCCTATGAATGAATATTACTATTCTCTGGTTTTCAATCTATCAGGGAACATTTCATCTTAAAATACAAAGGGATTTGGATACCGCATTAACTACTTTACTTGGAGGGAAGAGATGAAACCTACGAATGGTTGTTAAACATGATGAAAATCAGACATCGTTAAAAAAAAAAAAAAACCTAGGGAGGTATGAATAACTCGGGACAATTAATATAAGGAGTACTGGTAATGGTTAGCAGTATGGATTATTTAACATACATACTGAAACACAGGGCCGTGGATAAGGGGGCACCACTGGCCCTCCTGTAGGGGGCCCGGGCCAACAGGGTGGCCCAGGCAGAAGGGTGAATATGGTGTGGGCAGGAAGGGTAATCGGCAGGGGGGGGGGGGGGGTTAGTTACTGGAACTGATCCCTTGTGTGGCTCTCTCTGCAGCAGCTAAAAGCGGTCTTCTCCTCTCCTACCTCATCTGCTGCAGAGAGAGCCACACAGGGGGATCAGTTCCAGTAACTGCTGCCCACCCCCTGCCGTGCCAATCACCCTCCCTGCCCACACCAGATTCACCCTTCTGCCTGGGCCCCATACAAGAGGATCAGTGGTACCCCCTTATCCATGGCCCTGTGTTTCAATTCAAGTAACTTCCCCCGCCGCGCCAATCACCCTCCCTGTGCACCACGTTTCCCCCTGCTGCCCAGGCCCCCTTGTATGTCACCCCTACCCCTAAAGTGCTTCCAGCATCCCTCTCCTTCTTGCCAGTGGCTGCTAGCACCCAATAGGATCCTTCAGGATGGAGAGTTTGGGTAAGGGTCCAGTAAACATGTCATATTTACCAGAACCGTTCTGCGAATGAACACAATGACTGATCGGTACCAAGGAACCAATCACTCACAGTGTTAATTCACAATTAAAGCATAGTAAACTGTGTTCATTTGGGGAGGCAGCTGTTAGAAACCATGGGGTCCCATACAGCCAACCTAACAGCAGACCTGCTGAAACAGTACAGCCAAACAAGCTTTGGCTATACCTCTCCTTAAAGGGGTTGTAAAGCTTCGTGTTTTTTTATCCTATGCATTAAGGTGAAAAAACACCTTGCACTCTCCGGCCCCCCCGAGCCCCCGTTTTACTTACCCAAGCCCTGAATCTCGGTGGGCGCGATCCCGCGTTGCTTTCCCCCAGCTCCTGTGGGCTCTTCATTGGATGATTGATAGCAGCGCAACTATTGGCTCCCGCTGCTGTCAATCAAATCAATGACGCGCCGGGGGGCAGGGCCAAGTGATACACTCGGCGGCTATGGCCGCCGAGTGTATCATACGGGAGCGCGCCCGCAAGCTAACCCCCTTTGGAGAGCGCTTACCAAAGAGGGTTAGCTCTTGCAGGGAGGAGCCAAGACAGAAGCCGAGGGACCCAAGACAAGGATCGGGGTCACTCTGTGCAAAACGAACTGCACAGTGGAGTTAAGTATGGTATGTTTTTTTTTTTTAAATAACAAAAGGAACCTATAGTGGCACTTTAAGGGGCATACCTAAATAAAACCTGACCCACAAAATATGTTTTAATTACTGTGCTACAGATGAGTCTCAGACACATATAAACCTCCGCACAATCATTTTTTAAAACTCAAATTCTTACATTATATATGCTTTTCTGCACATGATTACAGACGTACTTTGAGCACTTCATTTAAATAAATCAGACTACTTGGCAACTGGAAACTGTTCAGACACCGAACACTTTGGCCAGAAATACGGAATTACAATATAGCATATAAAACGCAGAAGTCTAACATACAGAGTGCAGTGATCATATAAAATGTACAGTCCAGAGTATGGCATGTAGAGGCTATAAGTATGGGAGATGCAACTGTAAAGAATGTAAAGTACACAGTACATTACATAATCCTAAATAATGCGATCTGTACACAGTGTCATATGTTGCATACTCTGGACCACTACCTATGTATACTGTGCTATACATTATATAACCCCCCTACTCTTATTACTTTGCTGTGTATTACATACTCCTGACCACTGCACTCTCAACACATTTTGTAAATTGCATAATCATGACTGCCATACTCTGTGTACTTTGCAAACTCCTGACTGCTGCACTCTCACCATATAGAGTAATTAGGACTTTGTAACTTACAGCCCCATGTGCAGAGTCACGTGGTACTGACTACATTGGGGCAAAGCCAATGACGTCATCACATCACAAGAAGTGACATCAATCAATCCTGGAGAGATGAAGCTGATGGTTTATGCTCCTTAAGGGGTTAGTGTCCCGCTTTTGCAAGTTTTTGCCCACTGCATATATACTGCGGCAGGGCGGCTCTATTGCGCAAAACATACCTGTACGTTGTTTTGTGCAGTAGATACTGTGGGCGCGTGGCACGGGAGCCAATCCGCAAACGCTCTACAGAGAGGCAGAACGGAGATCTGCCTATTTAAACAAGGCAGATCCCCGTTCTGACAGGGAACCACACTGAGATCTTCTGTTCCTAGTATTCAGGAACAGCGATCTCTGGGTTCTTCCCATCAGTTCATCCCCCACATAGTTAGAAAACACTAGCAGAGAACCCTGTTAACTCTTTGATTGCCCCAATGGTAACCCCTTCCCTGCCAGTGTCATTTATACAGTGAAAAGTGCATCCCAGTCAGTGGTCCCCAAAAAATGTCACTTAGGGTCAGATTTGTCTGCCGCAATGTCGCAGTCCCGCAAAAAATAAATAAACCAATCGCCATTACCAGAAAAAAACAAAAAAATGTAAACGCCTTAAATCTATCCCATAGTTTGTAGATGCGATAACTTTTGCGCAAACCAATATACGCTTATTGGGATTTTTCTTACCAAAAATATATAGAAGAATACATATTGGCCTAAAATAGAGGAAGAAACTGTTTTTTTTGTATTATAGCAGAAAGTAAAAAAATATTGGTTTTCAAAAATGTCGGTCTTTTTTGTTTATAGCGCAAAAAAACAAAAACCACCGGAAGCGAGCAAATACCACTAAAAGAAAGCTCCATTTGTGGGGGAAAAAAAAGAACATCAATTTTATTTGCGTACAGCGTCGCAAGCCCGCGCAAATGTCAGTTAACCACTTCGGCCCCGGACCATTTGGCTGGCCAAAGACCAGGCCACTTTTTGCGATTCGGCACTGTGTCCCTTTAACTGACAATTGCACGGTCGTGCAATGTGGCTCCCAAACAAAATTGACGTCCTTTTTTCCCACAAATAGAGCTTTCTTTTGGTTGCATTTGCGCTATAAGCAAAAATAGAGCGACAATTTTGACAAAAAAAAATTCAATATTTTTTACTTTTTGCTATAATAAATAGTGGTGAGGAGGAGTATGGGGATTGCACCTGTCGTGATGAGCTGTGTGTCTGTTGGAAGTTGCTAAAGATTCAGCAAGGACTCTTGAAGTTCTGGGGTGAAGACCCGTCCACAAAAACTAACCCCAGCTGAAAGGAATTGTGACAAGGTTATTCAGCCAGCAGGGATACTTCCTGCAGATGCACCCAGATGGCACCATTGATGGGACCAAGGACGAAAACAGCGACTACAGTTAATACTTCCTGTTGAGGACTGCATGACATCTCCATCTTGAACCAAGTCCTGGATGTCTTTCTAATGCTGGGGATGCTGACCATTTTTGATACTGACCCATCAAGTTTGGATAGCTGTGTCTACCATTGACCCTCTGCAACTATTCATACATCGCTTGGGTTTATTTACCTTCTGGTAAGCAGATTGTGAGCACGCTTGGTGTGGTGTGCTTTTTTCTTTGCACACTCAAGTTTGGTGGTGGTTTCCTCATCAGTTTCTATATCCACTTCATCATATGCTGATTATTGCACCTGGACTGTTATTCACATATTGTTATATTAAGCGCTGCATTTTGGACTACCTATAATAAATATCCCCAAAAAATATATAAAAAACACACAATTTTTTCTCCCTCAGTTTAGGCCGATATGTATTCTTCTACATATATTTGTTAAAAAATAAATAAATCGCAATAAGCGTATATTGCTTTGTTTGCGCAAAAGTTATAGCGTCTACAAAATGGGGGACAGTTTTATGGCATTTTTATAATTTTTTTTTTTTACTAGTAATGCCGGCAATCTGCGGTTTTTAATCGTGACTTTGTCATTATGGCGGACATATCGGCCACTTTTGACACATTTTTGGGACCATTGGCATTTTTACAGCGATCAGTGCTATAAAAATGCACTGATTACTGTAAAAATGTCACTGGCAGGGAAGGGGTTAAAACTAGGGGGAGATCAAGGGGTTAAAGGCGAGTTCCACCCTTTTTTTATGTTTTGTGACAGCAGGAAGGTAAAGTCACCTGGTTGCATCCAGGGGGGTAGATATATTTCGCCCAGATTCAGGCTTTACGCCGACTTATACAACTAGGTGGAGAGTTGTATAAGGCTAGTGGGCTCATGGATGACTCATACCTCTAGGGAGAGTGCTGGGCGTCGTACAGACAGGGAGTTGATGAGACCAGCTGAACCTTGTCAGCTCATTTAGGCCTCTATAAGAACTCCCAGCTTCATTAGATGTTAGCTCATGCCTGGAACCAGACCTGTGTGGACTGTCTAGGGAGAGTGAACCCCTGTGCGGTGAGGCAAAGCCTGTGTGGCTATTTGTTTGGACTTTTACTAAACCAGGGACTTAGGGACTAGGACAGCACTAGGCTGATCCCAGTTGTTAGTTAGGAAACCTGTATGTTTAGTCAGAGGTCAACTTGACCAGGATTTATTTTGGTTATGTTTCTTTTGCTTTGCTGTGTTTTGTCACTGTAAATAGAAAATAAACCGCACCTTTTTTTTGATTTTGAAAACCACAACCTCCGTTTGCTGGGCCTGTTTTTGTGTGGGGAGCCCATCCCGGGGGTCACACACACCCGCTGCCAAGCTAACCCCCTCACAGTTGGTGGAGAACCAGTGGCAGTTTTTTTTTTAAGCCAGCATGGAGGAGATACTGAAGCAGCTGGCTCTAGCAAATGCCAATCAACAGCAGACAAATGCAGGTTTGCAAAAGAGCCTTGCAGCTCAACAACAGAACTTCGCAGCCCAGCAGCAAGCTCACCAACAGAGTCTGGAAGCTCAGCAACAAGCCCAGCAGCAATCTGAGGCCCGCTTCATAGACCTGTTACAGAAGCAAGAGCAGAGACTACAACAAATGGAAGCAGTAATGCAGCAACGTCCGCAGACCAGTGAGGAAAGCCGTCCCACTAATACCGCGTCCTTTGGGGTGAGTCGTTTATTGACAAAAACGACTGGAGAGGATGATCCAGAGGTATTTTTGACCACATTTGAAAGGACTGCTGAAAGAGAAAAGTGGCCTGAGGAGCAGTGGGCTGGACTGGTGGCTCCTCTGTTAACTGGTGAATCGCAGAAGGCTTACTATGACCTAGAGCCTGACCAAGCAAAAGACTATGTGATGCTAAAAGCTGAAATATTGGCAAGGCTGGGTGTCACCCAGGCTGTCCGGGCTCAGCGTGTGCATAACTGGACTTTCCAGCTTGGAAAACCCCCCAGGTCTCAAATGTATGATCTCATTCACCTGAGCAGAAAGTGGCTACAGCCAGAGACTTTGTCCGCACCAAAGATTGTGGAACGTGTTGTAATGGATCGGTTTTTGAGAGCTCTTCCTACTGCCATCCAAAAGTGGGTAAGCCATGGAGACCCAGAGACGGCCGATGGTCTTGTGGATCGTGTGGAGAAATACTTGGCTACAGAGAACCTGACGGCCTCTTCCAGAGACACTCGGACTTTCCACCCTAAGACCAGACCATCCCCAGGGGCGGATAAGAGGATTCCAAGGGGTGAGGGTGGAGAGAGTGAGAGGGTGGGAGCTCTACCCCAAGTTTGGCGAGAACAGCCTGGGAAATCAGCGGCTCAAGAGGCGGCAAGAAGGATCGTTTGCTACCGCTGCCGGCAAGCGGGACATATTGCAGCCAATTGCCCGGTTGTGGAGGAACCCATGCAGTGTGACTTTCTGATGGGCAGACGTCAGTCGCTGTGTGCGACAGTCGCATGCACTGCCATTCGAGGAACTGAGAAACATTTATGCAAAATGTGTGTTAATGGTAGAAATGTTGTGGTATTGCTGGATTCAGGTAGCCTTGTGACCCTGATAAAGGCTGAGTTAGTTAAAACAGAGGTCTCTGGGAATAGCAAGGTAGCTGTTATTTGTGTGCATGGGGACACCCGAGAGTATCCAGTGACTACAGTGTGTTTCGAGACCCCCAAAGGTACCCTCTCTCATCCAGTGGGCTTAGTATCTCAGTTACCGCATGACGCCATTGTGGGAAGGGATTTTCCGAAGTTCTGGGAACTGTGGGATGACCCTGAGCCCCCCACTGGTGCCCCTATGTACCAGGAATGGGATAGCCAGAAATCCCCTGAGAGTGGTGAGGACTCTCCGGAATTTCCCTTATCAGTATTGGCAGGGGAGACTCAAGAAACTGGAGAGGAGCCCACCTCCTCAGACGAAAACCTACCGTCTGTGGAGTTTTCTGATCTTGAGGTTCACAGGGAAAACTTTGCCACAGAACAGTTGAAAGACCCCGCCCTAATAAAGGCACGGGAAAACGTAGTGAAAATAGATGGCGAGTTAGTGAACCCAGATAATACCTGCACTTACCCATACTTCAGCGTAGAGAAGGACCTACTGTATCGGGTGGCAAAAAGGGCAGAAGAAACCGTTGAGCAGCTTGTGGTGCCCAAACCTTACAGGAAGTTGGTGTTGGAGTTGGCCCATGGGCACATTCTTGGAGGTCATCTGGGGACAGAGAAAACCCGAGAGAGGGTATTACAGAGATTCTATTGGCCGGGGGTGATAAAGGACATAGAAAATTATTGTTCCTCCTGCCCTGTGTGTCAGAGGTCGGCCCCGATGCCACATTTCCGTAGCCCGCTGGTCCCTCTACCCATCATTGAGGTCCCGTTTGAGAGGATCGCCATGGATTTGGTAGGTCCTATAATCAAGTCCGCTAGGGGGCACCAGTACATATTGGTTATAATGGACTATGCCACCCGTTATCCAGAAGCGATCCCTCTCAGAAATACCTCGGCCAAAACCATAGCCAAAGAGCTATTTCTTGTTTTTAGCCGGGTGGGTATTTGTAAAGAACTGCTTACGGACCAAGGTACACCCTTTATGTCCCGGGTTATGAAGGAGCTGTGTAAATTGTTCAAAGTGACGCAATTACGTACATCTGTGTATCACCCCCAAACCGATGGGCTGGTTGAAAGATTCAACAAAACCCTAAAGCAAATGTTGAAGAAAGTGGTGGATAGAGATGGAAAGGATTGGGACTGTCTACTTCCTTATCTGATGTTTGCTATTAGGGAGGTGCCCCAATCCTCTACGGGATTCTCCCCCTTTGAGTTACTGTATGGGAGACACCCAAGAGGGCTGTTGGATATTGCCAAGGAAACTTGGGAAAGTGAGAGTTCTCCCCACAGGAGTGTGATTGAGCATGTCGCCCTGATGCAAGACCGAATTGCACAGGTAATGCCCATCGTGAAGGAACATTTGGCCCAAGCGCAGTTAGCACAGCAGAGAGTGTACAACCGTGGAGCCAAGACCCGTACCTTTTCCCCGGGGGATAGGATACTGGTACTTGTCCCTACGGTTGAAAGTAAATTCCTTGCCAAATGGCAAGGCCCCTACGAGATAATGGAAAAAGTGAGCGAAGTGAATTACAAGGTCAGACAACCAGGAAGGCGAAAGCCCGAACAGATCTATCACGTTAATCTGTTGAAAGCCTGGAGGGATAGAGAGTCCCTAGTCGCAGACACTTGGTCACCAGCTCAAACTGGTTGCGTGATTCCTGAGGTTGGAATAGCAGCCACCTTGTCACAACCCCAACAACAGGAGGTTAAGGAGTTTGTGCTTCGCAACAAGGAGGTATTCTCTGAGCTGCCGGGACAAACATCTGGGGTAGAGCATGACATCATTACCCCGCCCGGTGAAAGGGTGAAGTTAAAACCCTATCGGATCCCAGAGGCCCGACGGGAGGCAATACGGGAGGAAGTACAGAAAATGCTGAACTTAGGGGTGATAGAGGAGTCCCAAAGTGATTGGTCTAGTCCCATTGTGTTGGTGCCTAAACCGGATGGGAGCTGGCGATTTTGTAACGATTTTCGTCAGTTGAACAAAGTTACAAAATTTGACACCTACCCCATGCCACGTATAGATGAGTTGATCGACCGGCTGGGAACAGCCCGATACATGACGACTCTTGACCTCACAAAAGGGTATTGGCAAATCCCCCTGGCCAAATTGGCCAAAGAGAAAACCGCATTTGTAACCCCAGACGGGGCGTTCCAATATAAAAGAATGCCGTTCGGGTTACAGAATGCGCCGGCCACATTCCAGCGGAAAATGGACCAGATGCTGAGGCCCCATCGGAAGTATGCTGCGGCTTACCTGGATGACGTAATTGTCCATAGCACAGATTGGGCCTCACATCTGCCAAAAGTGCAAGCAGTCCTGGACTCTGTTCGGGAAGCGGGGTTTACGGCTAACCCCAAGAAGTGTACCATTGGGCAGGAGGAGGCCAAATATCTTGGGTACACCATTGGGAGGGGAGTAATAAAACCCCAACTCAACAAAGTCGAGGCCATCCAGAGTTGGCCACGTCCCAACAGCAAGAAGCAGGTACGAGCCTTTCTGGGAATCGCTGGGTATTATCGGCGATTCATTCCCCACTTTGCCTCTAAGGCTGTGCCCCTAACCAACCTAACGAAGGGGAAAGGGTCGGTCATGATTAAATGGACCCCCGAGGCTGAGGCAGCATTCCAATTCTTGAAACAAGCCTTATGTAGCCAGCCAGTGTTGTACTCACCCGACTTCTCTAAAGACTTTGTCGTACAAAGTGATGCGTCAGATGTGGGGTTAGGAGCAGTATTGTCCCAGGTCTGGAACGGGGAAGAGCACCCAGTCATTTACCTCAGCAGGAAGTTGAAGTCCCATGAGGTAAATTACGCCACCGTTGAAAAGGAGTGTTTAGCGGTGAAGTGGGCTCTAGATTCCCTTCGGTACTACCTGCTAGGTAGGCACTTTGACATGGTTACGGATCACGCTCCGTTAAAGTGGATGGCTCAAAACAAGGAAACAAATAGAAGAGTGAATAGGTGGTTCCTGGCCCTCCAGGAATTCAACTTCACAGTAAAGCATCGCCCTGGCGTTCAAATGGGGAATGTGGATGCTTTGTCTCGAGTACATGAATGCCTGATTGCTGGTGTTCCAACCCCGAGGTTAAAACAAGAGGGGGGGGTATGTGACAGCAGGAAGGTAAAGTCACCTGGTTGCATCCAGGGGGGTAGATATATTTCGCCCAGATTCAGGCTTTACGCCGACTTATACAACTAGGTGGAGAGTTGTATAAGGCTAGTGGGCTCATGGATGACTCATACCTCTAGGGAGAGTGCTGGGCGTCGTACAGACAGGGAGTTGATGAGACCAGCTGAACCTTGTCAGCTCATTTAGGCCTCTATAAGAACTCCCAGCTTCATTAGATGTTAGCTCATGCCTGGAACCAGACCTGTGTGGACTGTCTAGGGAGAGTGAACCCCTGTGCGGTGAGGCAAAGCCTGTGTGGCTATTTGTTTGGACTTTTACTAAACCAGGGACTTAGGGACTAGGACAGCACTAGGCTGATCCCAGTTGTTAGTTAGGAAACCTGTATGTTTAGTCAGAGGTCAACTTGACCAGGATTTATTTTGGTTATGTTTCTTTTGCTTTGCTGTGTTTTGTCACTGTAAATAGAAAATAAACCGCACCTTTTTTTTGATTTTGAAAACCACAACCTCCGTTTGCTGGGCCTGTTTTTGTGTGGGGAGCCCATCCCGGGGGTCACACACACCCGCTGCCAAGCTAACCCCCTCACAGTTTATTAAAAGTCAGCAGCTACAAAAAGTGTAGCTGCTGGCTTTTAATAAACACACACTTACCTGTTCCACTGTCCAGCGACGCGCCGCCTGGAGCTCCGCTCCTCTCCCACCCTTCTCCGCCGGCGCCTCCATTCATTGTGTGGGCACCCGGCCGTGACAGATTTCAGCTTCATGGCCGGGCACTCACTGCGCATGCGCGAATGGCGCAGCGCTCTCTGAATGGACAGGCGGTCGCCTGGGACCTGTCACGTCCCAGGTGATCGCCTACAGGGAGGGGCCGCCACAAGGCGATATGACAAATCGCCTAGGCGGCCCCAGGGCGGAAGGAGGAAGTGGGACAGGAAGTCCCACTCCTACTGAAGCCCCCACTCCCCCCCCAAAAAAATTACATGCCAAATGTGGCATGTGAGGGGGCGAGGAGTGGATAAAGCGGAAGTTCCAAATTTGGGTGGAACTCTGCTTTAATTATGTTCCCTAAAGTGTGTTCTAGCTGAAGGGGGGGGGGGGGGTGGGACTGACTAGGGGAAATGACAAATCGCTGTTCATACTTAGTATGAACAACGATCAGTCATTTCTCCCCCTGAAAGAACCGGGAGCTGGGTGTTTTTAACCACCCAGCTCCCGGTTTTCGCTCTGTCATGAGCGATCAGGGGGGGGGGCCCCAGCGGTCATCGCGCCCGCCGGGCACTCGCATCGGCGGCCACAGAGCGAAATCACGTTATATAACGTGATTTTGCAGAGCTGAGCCAATTCCGCGGCAGGCGGTCGGCAAGTGGTTAAAGTAACAGTGCCGTATCGCAAAAAAATGACCTGGTCATTAAGGGGGCAAATCCTTCCAGGCTGAAGTGGTTAAATAAATTTTGAGTCTTTTATACATTTTACACGATGATGGTTGGATTTTTGTTCCTTTGATCACTTTATTTCCAACATTGTATGAAGTGGATTTCTGAAGAGGGCTGGTCAGTTAAAAGGGATTATTTCACAAGAACCTGCAACCATTGCTTATGTTGGTCCCAACTTAAAAGGGCAAACACGCATATGAAATATTAATATAAAAAAGGTGAACTGCTAAGAATACCGGTAGAGGAGTCACGTGGAGTTTGAACATAGAATTATTTAAGCTACCACACAGATTTGCACTTTATAGAATCGCTAGATATGCATTTATGGAAGTAGCAAGAGAACTACTGAGGATTAGACTACTACTACAGATACTACTACTACAGATACTACTACTACAGATACTACTACTACAGATACTACTACTACTACAGATACTACTACTACTACAGATACTACAGATAATACTACTACTACAGATACTACTACTACAGATACTACTACTACTACAGATACTACTACTACTACAGATACTACTACTACAGATACTACTACTACAGATACTACTACTACAGATACTACTACTACAGATACTACTACTACTACAGATACTACTACTACTACAGATACTACTACTACAGATACTACTACTACAGATACTACTACTACAGATACTACTACTTTTTTTTTTTCTGTTGCCCATGTGCTGTGGTCGGGTGTATGTAACTGACAGCCAGGTACGCAGACTGCAGTGTAAAAAAACAATGTGCAGCCCAGCTTAGAAAATACAGGGCTCAAGAATATAACCCATCACTCAGAGTACAGAAGTCAGGTATACAGCCCAGCAGCCAATAATATGTAACTTATGACAATAAGAGGTATGCAACATTCTTCAGTCTTATACCTGTTGGACTGATAAACTGTACTGCAGTGAATCAAGGGGGTTAGAGTATGTGATCTGGTTCTCCCTAGATTCTTTTTTGCTCCTCTATAATAAACTGTAATTGACTACTGTCACCAGACCATTATTTTCAACAACAAAAAATCTTCCATAAAGATATACAGTGCCTTGAAAAAGTATTCATACCCACTTGAAATTTTTCCACATTTTGTCATGTTACAACCAAAAAGGTAAATGTATTTTATTATGATTTTATGTGATAGACATATCTGAAAAGTGTGGTGTGCATTTGTATTTAGCCCCCCTGAGTCAATACTTTGTAGAACCACCTTTTGCTGCAATTACAGCAGCAAGTCTTTTTGGGGATGTCTCTACCAGCTTTGCACACCTGGAGAGTGACTTTTTTTTTCCCCATTCTAATTTATAAAATAGCTCAAGCTCTGTCAGATTGGATGGAGAGTGTCTGAACAGAAATGTTCAAGTCTTGCCACAGATTCTCAATTGGATTTAGGGCTGGACTTTGACTGGGCCATTCTAACACATGACTATGCTTTTATCTAAACCATTCCATTGTAGCTCTGGCTGTATGTTTAGGGTCGTTGTCCTGCTGGAAGGTGAACCTCCTCACCAACATCTTTTAACATTAACAGGCATCTAAACTACAGAAATTGTTGTGACACTTATGGCCATTGATTGTATACCCTGCCAGCACTGCCTGGTTTTATTCACCTAATACATACATGTGTAGCGCCCATCCCAAAAGGTTGGGACGCTATTTCAATTTAGAGGGATGTCTGAGCCACTAGATGGGCTCAGATGGTTGATAATTACACAAAAATTTGCCTCTGTCTCAGTTATGGTTTGCCTGGTAGTGATTTCCCTTTTTGCTTGTAGGTGGCGTTACCACCTCAGGCACTTGTTAAACACGGGCAGATCATGGTACATTGAGTGGTCCCTCTCGGCAGTGGTATAGTGGGAGTGGTCAACCCGCTGTGCCTGCTGGGAGGGGATACTTAAGGGGCAGACACCATTGATTGGGGTTCGTTCTCGCCCCGCAGCCCTCCGGGCGCGAGGTGTGTGTGTGTGTGTGTGTGTGTGTGTGGGGGGGTGTGTGTGTGTGTGTGTGTGTGTGTGTGGTCCTGGTCTCGGGACCACGTTGGCTCGAGGCTGCATCGCTACTTAGTAGGCCCGGCTAGTCTGGCTGGGGCCTATATATAGAGAAGGGATCCCAAGCTGTCCATTCAAAACGGAGAGGAATCATCCTAATGAAGACCAGGGGAGGATCTGCCCCCGGAGGAGACCGGCAAAATGCTGCTGTCTCAGGTGAGGCCTGGCAACTTTATTAAAAGGAGTAGTAAAGTTACATGTTTTTTCACCTTAATGCATCCTATGCATTAAGGTGAAAAAACATTCGACAATACCGCCCCCCCCCGAGCCCCCGTTTTTCTTACCTGGCCCCTCGAAAGTCCCATGCTCGTCCCCGTCATCCTCTTCGTTTTTCAGCCAGGCCGACGATTGGCTACACTGGATGGATTGAAAGCAGCGCAGCCATTGGCTGGCGCTGCTGTCAATCACATCCAATGACGCGGCACGCGGGGGGCGGGGCCGAGTGATACAGTCGGCGGCTATGGCCGCCGCTGTATCACGGGAGCGCGCCCGCAATCACTCCACACCATGCGAGCTCACTCGCATTAAGGTGTGGAGTCCCTGCGGGGAGGAGCTAAAACAGCCGCCGAGGGACCCCAGAAGACCAGGATCGGGGCCACTGTGTGCAAAACGAGCTGCACAGTGGAGGTAAGTATAACATGTTTGTTATTTTTAAGCAAAAAAAAGGGAAGCTTTAGTGCTCCTTTAAGGAGGGATCCATTATACTACAAGCCCTGCAGTTCGCCGGATTGGCTTAAAGGCTCTTTAACTGTAAGGCTGGAAGTTTGGGACTTTGAAATCCTGTGACCTTCTTCACCTTGGGCAGTCTGTGGCAGAGACTGCCCTCTTGCTGATTCGTGTGTTATCCCGGCTGCTAGGCCATGTGAGAGGTGACTATCCGGGTGACCAATACCCATTCTAACATTGACTTTGAACTTGTCAACTTTTGTGGCGAGTGCCTGAACCTTCCCCTACTCTTCTATGCCTTCTACTTCTCAACGTTTACTGCATAAGAAAAATAAAGCCTAACTGTTTGAGGTTTTACATCTGTGTGGACATTGCATTACATTACATTGCATTACTACAGACTTTCCTACCAGGACAACGCAGCTGAAAAGGTAACGTGCAAAACCCAAAACTAATCAGCGGCCCTGAAGAGGGTATTGCTACACATGTATGATTTTTCTCTGAGTTCATGGACGGACACAGCGTTTTAATCTTGACATTAGGGTATTAGCCGTCTATCAGGAGAAGACTAGGCAAAAAATAGGATTTTTTGTACTCACCGTAAAATCCTTTTCTCTGACATCCATGGACTGACACGGCACCCACCCTTCCTTTTAAGTTTGTACTGCTTTGTTACGAACTGAAGTCTGCTGACTGTAGTGGGAGGGTATGTACGGAGGGACCGCCCCCTGGGTGGGGCTGTTCAGCTCTGGCTTTTGGAATGTATGTATAACATTTCACATTCTGCCTAGGTCTTCTCCTGCAAGCAGGGACATAACCCACGTGTAAAGTGTAAAGAGACACCGTGTCAGTCCATGGATGTCAGAGAAAAGGATTTTACGGTGAGTACAAAAAATCCTATTTTCTCTTACCATCCATGGACTGACACGGTGTCTCTTTACACTTTACACGTGGGATGTCCCAAAGCAGTGTCAAGAGGGATGGGAGCAGTATAAATGGAAAAACCAAAAACTTCACTCCAAGAAGGCAGAGCTCCTCAACGGAGGAGTCGCAACTTTAAACAGCGGCCTGCAGCACCCTGCGGCCGAAGGAAGCATCCGGAGATGCAGCCACATTAACCTTATAAAACTTAAAAGGCATGAACAGACGACCAGGTCGCCGCCTTGCACACTTGTGCAACCGACGCTTGATGTCGGAAAACCCAGGAAGCACCAATTGCCCTGGTGGAATGCGCCGTAACCGGAAAGGGAGGCGCCCGCCCTTTGAGAGCATAGGCTTGAATGACGGTTTGTCTTATTCCCCTAGAAATGATGGCAGACGAAACCGCTTGGCCCTGTTATGGACCAGAGACAGTCACAAACAGTGAGTCGGACTTTCGAATAGAAGCAGTAGCAGACAGGTAAACCCGTAAGGCTTGTACCACATCCAATATGTGCAGCGCAAACTCTCTGGGATGCGATGGGTGAGGACACAAGGACGGGAGGACAATGTCCTCATGTAGGTGAAAGGTGACTAAATATGGCGACTTGCAGGACAAAGCCGCCAACTCAGACACCCGTCAAACAGAAGTGATTGCCACTAAAAGGCCACCTTCTGAGACAAGACAAGAGGGGAATATCCCGGATATTCCCAAAAGGAGGTTCCTGGAGGACCGAGAGCACCAAATTCAGATCCCACGGTGGGAGAGGAGGCTTGACAGGAGGGAGCACATGGCGAACCCCCAACACAAGGTGCTAACCAAGAAATGACCCGCTAGAGGTCGCTGAAAGAAGACGGCCAAGGCCGAAATCTGATCCTTGATGGTACTCAAAGCAAGCTTTTGGGTCACTCCACACTGCAGAGGACGCAGGATTCTGGGGACGGAATACGTCCGAGGACGCCAGTCCAGCGCTTCGCATATGGCGATATAAGCTTTCCAGGCACGGTGATAGATCTGCTTGGAGGAAGACTTCCGTGTCCTTAACATGGTCAAAATGACCGAGTCCGAGAGACCTTCGGACCCTCAACACCTGGCTTTCAACAGCCCTGCCGTTAAAGCCAGAGACTGTAAGCCGGATGAAACATAGGACCTTGAGACTGAAGGTCCTCCCTCATCGGCAACCGCCAGGGAACGTCCGCGACGAGACGTACCAGTGATGCTGAGGCCAATCAGGAACAATTAGGATCACCAGAGTTTATATCAGGCGATAAGGACCCTATGGGGCCACCAACGCATCCGAGGCATCGCCCAAGGATCCCTGGATCTGGCCACAACCTCGACCCTTGCGATTGAGTCGAGAGGCCATCAGGTCCATATCCGGCGTGCCCCACCGTCGGCAAAGGAGTTGAAATATGCAAGGGCCACTCTTCTTGGTCCGGCGATTGGCGACTCAGATAGTCTGCCTGCCCATTGTCTATGCCCAGAATGTAAATGGCCTACAGAGCCGGCACGTTTCTTCCGGCCCACTTCAGGATACGGACTACCTCGGAAGCCGCAGCTGAGCTCCGAGTCCCCCCTTGATGGTTTACATACGCCACCGCCGTGGCGTTGTCCGACTGGCTCCTGATGGAGCGACCCCGTACTCTCTCCGACCTGAGGAGAGACACAGTCCGATGGCCCGTATTTCCAGAACAGTGATTGGTAAACGGGCTCGTCCGGAGTCCAAGGCCTTGAGCCGACAGGACTCCCCAGACTCCACCCCAGCCCGTCAGGATGGTGTCCGTCGTGAGTACCGTCCATTGGATGGGAGGGGAACGACTTTCCGGACCGAAGAGCCGAGGATCTCAACCACCATGTCAGGGGCGCCCTGACCAGGTGAATCACCTGGATCTGAAGATCCAAGGACAACGGGGATTTGTCCCAGGTGGACAAGATCTCCTTCTGCAATGCCCTGGTGTGTGATTGGGCATACGGAACGGCCACGAAGGAGGCCACCACGAGTCCCGGGACTCTCATGCAAAAAAACGGATTGACAACCATTTTCGGGATGTCAGCACCTGCACCGCAGACTGAAGTGTCAGCAACTTCTCCAGAGGTAGGATACCTTTGCCTCCAAGGAGTCTAGAATCAGAACTAGATACTCCAGACACTGAGTCGGGACCAGGACTGACTCCTAAATGTTCAGGAACCACCCAAAGTCCCTGAGGGTCTAATTGACGATAGTCACCTTTCCTCTAAGTCTGAGCCACTTTCTGCTCTTAGCAGAAGATCGTCCAGATAGCCCACGACAGCAATACCTCACTGTAACAGAAGGCTAGAACCGGAGCAAGCACCTTGGTGAACACCCTTGGTGCCAAGGCTAGGCCGAAAGGAAGAGCCACAATCGATAGTGGACTTCGCTGATCGCAAGCGCAGAAACTTCTGGTGACTTGCGCAGATCGGAACATGCAAGTAGGCGTCCTTGAAGTCCAAGGACGCCAGAAGAAAATCCCTTTGGTGGAGTGTAGCGATCACCGTGCGAATGAATTCCATGCGGAATTTCTGCACCTTCTCGAAGGCATTCAGGGCCTTGAGGTCCAGGATAGGTCGAACCACGTCCTATTTTTGGGACGACAAACAGATTCGAGTAGAATCCCTGAAAACTCTCCTGTGACGGAACCGGCACAATCACTCCGGACCTGATCAAATCCTGTACAGCCCCCAAGAGGGCTGCCCGACAGGTAGGAAGGAGAGGAAGATTCGAGGGAAAGAATTTGTCTGGGGGCCAGGATCGGAATACTATCCTGTATCCTGAGGTGACCACCTCGCACACCCACCAGTCGGAGATTCGGGAGGACCACCGATTCGTGACCTGCGAAGTCGTCCCCCCACCCCAGAGTCGGGCGGAGGCAAGACTTCACGTGGAGGCGGGCTTGGGAGCCGCTTGTTCGGCTTACGCACCCAGGGGCACTTGTGCCCACCAGCCGCACTGCCGTCAGTCTGAGAGGACCTACCCGTGGACTCTGACTGACGAAAAAACCCCGTTTTGCTGGAAAGGAAGGCCCCTGTTTTCGGCGGGCCTCCTCACTCTTGCTAGTCTAAGGAAGAAGAGTGCTTTTACCTCCCATGACATCCATGACGATGTCATCCAGAGCAGCACCGAAAGGTCTACCACCTTTAAATGGTAGATCTGTCAGGAGCTTCCTAAGGCTAGGTCAGCAGACCAGCACTTCAACCAGATAAGACGACGCAATACCACCGCCGAGACAGAGGCCCTGGATATTAAAGGGGCCGCGTCCAACGTGGCGTCGCACACATAAACCAGGCCCTGAACCAGTTGGTGGGCCAGAGCAACTGTGTCTGGAGGAAGATTATGCTCCTGTACAGCTAGGTGCAACATTTTTGCCCAACCTGTAAGTGTTTAAGACACAAGGGTCGCCGCTACCACAGGCCGTAGGGCGGATCCCAACAAGGCAAACATGGCTCTGCTCACCACTTCTGACCTCCTGTCAGTGGGGTCCTCAAATGCAGGAGTCCCCTCCATCGGGAGAGTGATGGCCTTGTTCAACCGGGCAACTGGAGGGTCGACCCTGGGGGAGAAGCCCACTTTTTAAGTAGGGCATCTTCAAGGGGCATCTGATAGACAAACGCCGCGGGACCATAAAAAAATTCTTCTGTGGCTTTTCCCAGACCTTATCAATGAGCTGGTCAAAGAAAGTACATATGGAAAAACCTCTTTAGAAGGCCTGGCCTTAAAAGAACCAAAGGAGACTGTATCCGCCTGAGGTTCTGCATCCGCAGCATTTTAGCTTGAGAGTGTCCCTCACCGCAGTCATGAGTACACTAACAAGCGCCCTGTCATTTACTGACTCAGAACTGGAGTTTTCCACATAAGGAATGTCCTGTTCAAAACCATCCAATACATTCAGAACTAGGGTCCTGAGCGGTAGTGGCTAGGCCCATATCTGAATCAGCGCACTGCCCTCATGAAGTAAAGTGGGGGGAGGGCGCTTTTTTGCTCCCTTGCGCTTGCGCACAGCTCCCATCCTGGTCAGAAATGATTCCAGGACTGCCCACAACTGGTCCCTAGGGACCGCAGGTGCTGAAGCACTGCCTGTTGTCCACTGACATTTAGGGGAAGCTGGTGACAGAGACTCCATATTGCCCCCCTCTGAGACTCCTCAGATAAAAAGTCCACCCACAGGCTGTGCTGACTGAGGAGGGGGCGCCCAGGGGACTCACCAAACCGGACCAGGGACCGCTCAGTTCCGCTGTCTGTACCGCGCTGTGTCAGCGCTGGTGAGCTGTGAGGAGATTGTGAGGAGATTGGCGCTGTTACAGCAGCGCTAGAGGCCAAAACTAGTGCTGAAGAGCGCTCGGGCTACAAGAAAATGGCCGCCGCACTTCACTGAGGCGATCCACGGCAAGATGGCCGCCATGACTCAGCAAAAGTGAAAAAAACAGCACACACACAGCGCCACTCAGGCCCCAAAACACACAAAAAAAGGCCCCAAGCATATCTGCAGACCAGCATTAGCCCCTCCAAGAACAGTGTGACCCCCAGGCACCCCACACAGCACAGCGCCTGCAATGGTGACAGAGAGTGACAATGAAATACAGGGGGAGACAGGGAAAATCCCCCACAGAGAAACACACAGCTTTTTGTACTCACCTGCAGGCAGGAGAGACTACTTACCCGTCCCCTGAGGGACCCACTGGTGTGTTTCTGACAGGACTATCACAGTGCAGTACTGAGTAGCTGTCGGCCCGGTCCACCGCGAAAGATACAGTCCGTCAGGAACTGTTCAGTCTTGAGAGGACCGTGGGAGCATGAAAGCAAACCCGGCCACCCCTGGAGTCATGGGGCCTGTCGTGAACTGAGTCTCACGCACACAAGGCGAGGATCAGCACGCTCGATGGTCGGACAGGGAAGACTACGAGGATATCTTGTACCCAACCTGTTGCCCAGCCGACAGTTGATAGAAGATTCTCAAAAATAAAATAAAAAAGAATTCCAGAAAAGGAATAAAAATAGGTCAGGAGACTGGCTCCTGAGAGAGCCACGTCTTCTCCTTCTGCTAGGCAGAAAAAAACTGAAGTCTGCTGACTGTAGTGGGAGGGTTATGTACGGAGGGACCGCCCCCTGGGTGGGGCTGTTCAGCTCTGGCTTTTGGAATGTATGTATAACATTTCACATTCTGCCTAGGTCTTCTCCTGCAAGCAGGGACATAACCCACGTGTAAAGTGACACCGTGTCAGTCCATGGATGGTAAGAGAAAACATGTTAATGCGTTAAAACATCATCATCAAAAAACTGTACAGTACCGCCCAGGCGGGCGGTCCCTCTGGGTACAACTCCTCTTCCCTGCATGCAGCAGCTCAGTTCGTCAAAAAGCAGTACAAACATAAAAAAAAGGAGGAGGGGTGGGTGCTGTGTCCGTCCATGAACTCAGAGAAAAGGATTTTACGGTGAGTACAAAAATCCCATTTTCTCTTTCGTTCATGGACGGACACAGCATCTTAATCTTGACATTAGGGACGTCCCCAAGCAGTATCAAAATCGAGGGGTGGGAACAGAAATCAAACAAACGTCACCCCAAACAACAGAGCTCCTCAACGGAGGAGTTGCAACCTGAAACAGTCGCCTGCAAAAACTTTGCGGCCGAAGCAGGCATCAGCAGACGCATGCTGGTCAACCTTGTAAAACTTTGTGAAAGTGTGAATGGACGACCAGATCGCCGCCTTATACACCTGTGAGACAGATGCTCGATGGTCGGAAAGTCCAGGAGGCACCTATTGCCCTGGTCAAATGTGATGTGACAGGAAAGGGAGGTGCCTGCCCTTTAAGGGCATAAGCCTGAATTACAATCCGTCTGACCTACCAAGAAATTGTGGCCGACGAGACCGCCAGGCCTTTCTTTGAACCAGTCACCGACACAAACAATGAGTCTGACCTCCAAAAACAGAGTCATAGTAGACAGATACACCCGCAGAGCTTGGACCAAGCCCAAGGAAAGCAAGCAACCACTTGGGGTGCGACGGCCAAGGACACAAGGATGAAGCACAATGTCCTCATTTGGATAAAAATCCGAAAAAAACCTTAGGAAGAAACAAACGCTGCGGGCGCAGCACCGACTTATCCTTCTGGAGGAGTAAGTAGGAAGACTTGCCAGACAAGGCCGCCAACTCAGAAAACCTCTAGAAAGTGTCAACCGGGAAATCTCTCCAATGTTTTCAAATGGTGATTACTGAAACACCAAGGGTACCAGATACAATCCCACGAAGGCAGCAGTGATTGAACCGGAGGGGCCACATATCGAAACCCTTGGACAAACATACTCATCAGTGAATGAGCCATCAAGGGTCGCTGAAAGAAAAACAGCAAAGGCTGATATCTGCCCCTTAATGGAGCAAAAGCAAGTCTTTTATCCACTCCACGCTATAAAGACAGCAGGATCCTGGAAAACGTATATGTACGTGAACGCCACTCCATCTCCACCATAGAGATGTAGGCCCTCCATGTGCAATGGTAATCTAACCGAAAAGATGACTTCCGTGCCCTCAGTATGGTGGAAATCACCGAAACCGACAGGCCTCGGTCACACAGTATCCTACAGTCAACAGCCAAGACGTGAAGTCCAGGGACTGTAAGCAGGAAGAAAAAGTATGACCTTGCGCTAGAAGGTCCTCTCACACTGGCAGTCGCCAAGGAACATCCGCCACTAGTCTTCTAAGGCGGAGTACCAGGGACGCCGGAGCCAGTCTGGAGCAAATTAGAATTCTCGGAAACCCCTTGGCCTCTACTCTGTGAGCAGGCGAGGAAGAGTATTTACAGGAGGAAGTTCCAACATGGCCGATAGTGTCCCCACAGGACCACTAACGCGTCTGACGCGTCCGCCCAGGGATCTTTGGACCCGGCCACAAACCTCAAAACTTGAGTCGAGAAGCCAGGAGATCCACATCTGGAAATTCCTGTCTCCGGAAAGGAGTCGAAACACATCCGATGTAGCGACCATAGACCATGGTCCAGCATCAGATGACTCAGGGAGTCCGCCTGCCAGTGTCCTACACCCAGACTGTATGCGGGCAATAGAGCCAGCACATTCCGCTCTGCCCACCGCAGGATGTGAGCGACAGCATGCTGCAGTCGAGCGACTTGTTCCTCCTCGATGGGTGACATATGCCACCGCCGTGGCGTTGTCCAACTGGATCCCGACTGAACGTTCCCGCAGCCTCTGAGACCATGTGTAGGGGCACTGCCTGATCGCCCGAAGGCACCCAGATCAGCAGGCGGGATTCTTCCTGCGTCTAGCGACCCTGTGTCGACTGTACGACCAAACTCCCTCCCAACCGTTCAGGCTGGCGTCCGTCGTGATTACCGTCCAGTGAAAAGGAAATGACTTCCCGGACAAAAGGGCCGGGAGGCCTCAGCCACCGGATCAGGGATCCCTGACTAGCCGGCTCACCCGGATTTGACAATCCAGGGACAATGGAGATGTGTCCCATGTTGACATGATCTCCGTTTGCAAGACTCGAGTGTGGAATTTAAAACACACGGTACCGCCTTGAAGGTGGCCACCATGAAACCCAGGACTCGCATGCAAAAGTGCAGTGACCAGCCTGAAGAGTCTGCAACTTGCGAAGGGAGAAAAAAACTCTTGCCTCCCAGGAGTCTAGAATCAAGCCCAGGTATTCCAGGCGTTGAGTCGGCACCAACACAGACTTCTGGAGGTACAGTACCCAACCAAACTCACGAAGACTCTGACTGGAGATCTCCACATCCACCCTTAAATCTGAGGTGGAAGCTGCTCTCAGACAGAAATCGACTAAATAGCCCCTGATTGTGATCCCTTGCTGCTACAGCAAGGCCAGGATCAGAGCGAGCACCTTGGAAAAGACTCCTGGTGCCGACGCCAGATCAAAAAGGGAGCGCTACCATTTTGTAGTACTCATCTCAGCCTGCAAACCGCAGAAACCTCTGATGCCTGACACATATGGGGACTGCAATAAAAGCACCTTGAAGTCCAAGGATGGTAGAAACAACCCCCGGATGGAGTGCAGCGATCACAGAGTGAAAAGCTGCCATCCTGAACCCTTGTGCTTTCACAAAGCCGTTGAGGGTCGTGAGATCCAGGACCGGACTGACCCCTGCCTTCTTTGAGACTACAACCAGATCGGAGTAGAATCCTTGAAACCTTTTCGGCGCCAACACAGGCACTATCACCCTGCGCATCAGCAGGTCCTGCACTGCCCCAAACAAGGCGGCCTGGTGAGCCGAAAGGAGATGAAGGTTGGAGGGAAAGAAAAACTCCATCTTGTACCCCATGAAACCACTTCACAGACCCACTGGTCGGAAGTAGGGAGGGCCACGAGCCACAAACTCTCGAGGACGACCCCCCAACCCATAGCTGGGCAGGGGCAAAAAATCTCCATGTCGCTGCAGATTTACTCACAGGCATGTTTTGCTGCGAGAAACAGGGATACTTATTAGTCCCTTAGCGGGCACCCTGTTGGCCTGGGAATGCTGACATGCGGGCCCGGCGGAAGGAAAAAAAACGCTTGTGAGCGGAAAAAAAGGAGGGCCCTGGCCTACGGCGTGGCTCCTTACCTTTTTTGAATTATAGGAGCACTGGGCTCTCACCCCAAGCGACATATTTAATAATGTCATCCAGCAAGGTTCCAAAGCCTCTAACCCTGGCTGAGCAAATCCGCCAGAGCCTTCTCGGACGTCTGGTCCGCAGACCAGCCTTTCAGTCAAATCATGCAGCATAGCCCCACTGCAGATACTGATGTACTGGACAGCCAGGGAGCTGTATCTAAAGCCGCATTGCAGACATACTTAATGCCATGCACCAACTGGTCCGCTATCATGCAGACCAGGGAAGCCTGTCGCTATCCAAAACATGGTGCAGCAAATCTTTGCCCATCAAGGAAGTATCAGTGATCCCAGGGTCGCGACCACCCTGAACAAGGACCAGGCCACCGCCTCGGACCTCCTGTCAGCAGGGGGCTTAAAAAACAGGGGTCCCGTCCACCGGATTCATGGAATACCCAGCATACCGGGGGGAGATGTCCTTTAACAGGAAACATTCCTTAAGGGACAACGGACAGCCATGCGATTTTTCAGAACGCTGCGGCCGTTCCCAGTCTTAGTAAGGAAACGTATCCCCTAAGCTATGTAGGGAAACCTCCCAGCGGTGCGGGCCGGCCTGTGGGACCCAGAAGGGGCTGACACCTTAATAGATGCCCTTGCCGTAACTTCCATTCTATTGGGGAACCCGCACGCGGTGATAAATGCTCCAAATAGCGCCTTTTTTAGAGCTGACCCAGGCAAGGAAGCAAGCGAGAACGCCGTTCCGCACAGTCCGAAAAGGTCCTGGTTTGCATCCTCTGACAGGTCAGAACAGTGAACAACTGCCACAGCAAGGCCCGAGTCTGAATCAGAACTCTTCCCCGAAGGTGGTGGGAGGGGGTGTTTTTACCCCCCTTGCGCCCGCACACCACTTCCACCCTGGTATAAAGGGACTCCAGGACCACCGATAAGGCGTCCATTAACACCCCAGGTACAGGGCACCGGTCGCCACCACAGGGATATCAGGGAAAGAAACACCAGTTTCTGAAGCCATGCAACCCACACTTGCCCGACACCCATAGGGACCAAGGTAAGGCACAAAAAGTCCACCCCCCTAGCTGCTCAGACCGAGGGACCCCACCCCCCCCCAGGTGACTCACCGCTCTGATGCAGGTGCTGTCAGCGCTGCAGTCCGCTCTCCCCATATGCCTCCCATCAGGCAGGGCGGGGATGTACTCCTGTGCCTGAGGTGTTCCGCGCTGATCGCGCCATTCAGAAGGGACGTTTTCACCGCTAGAGGCAAAAACCAAGCCGGGACTACAAGAAAATGCCCGCCGGTCGCCCATGTATAAAAACTGCACGGACTACAAGAAAATGGCTCCCGCTTCCCAGCCTTAAGTACAAGCGCGGCCACCAGAAAATGGCCGCCAAGCATCTCTGAGGGAAGAAGAGAACACGCTGGGCCTCAGAGAGGCCCCCCATGGCACCAGACAACACCCCTATGGAGAGCGGACCCTGAGCACCCCGTACAGCCCCCAACCAGGACACAGAGCCCCCCGGTCAGTACAGCAGTCCCAGCCCCACAGAGCATGGGAAGGAGGGAAAGGACAGGGAGAGAGGAAAGGAAGGGTGGGACCCCCCTAAATCGACCTCCCCGGGAATGCCCAGCCGTGCCCACCCTGCCGGAGCAGGGGGACTGCTACTTACCCGTCCTGCGTGGACTAGCTGAAGGCATTCCTGACAGACCCAACGTCCGCGCGGTTACGGCATGGCTGTCGGCCTGGCACACTGTGACACGGACATAGAGCCCGGTCATATGTGTGCAAATGAACCCTATGGGTGACATCACCACTCCAGGCTTTAAAAGCCATTGACGAGAGTTTCCCCCCTCTCCCCTTTAGATGCCTCTGGCTGACACAGGGGATTATGTGACCGGACTGAAGCGGGCTGGAAAAAGTATATATTTTTTTTTTTTCCACAGGTTCATCAGCATAGGTGTTAGGAGGGGGAGCGGGAATTTTTATGGCGAATTAGGTTTTGAGCGATAACGTTTTGTTTAAAAATAACAAACATGTTAAAAATGTACCTGCTCTGTGCAGTGGTTTTGAACAGAGCAGTCCAGATCCTCTTCAGAAGTCCATCTCTGGTGCTCCTGGCCCCTCCCTCCTGCTGATTGCCCCCACAGCAAGCAGCTTGCTATGGGGGCACCCAAGTCGAGTCGCGACTCTGTGTGTCCATTCAGACACAGAGCAGTGGTGGGCCCTGCCCCCTCTCTCTCACTCCTCCCTGACTTATTGACAGCAGCGAGAGACAAATGGCACTCACTGCTGTGTCTCAGCCAATCAGGAGGGAGAATTCCAGACAGCCAAGTCTCTTGTGCAACATTGCTGGATCTAGATGGGGCTCAGGTAAGTATTAGGGCGGCTGCTGCACACAGGTTTTTTCATCTTAAAGTGGAGTTCCACCCTGAAAAAAAAAAAAAAAAAATTCACCAAAAATCGAAAAAAATAAAACAAAAAAATAGGATTTTTGTACTCACCGTAAAATCTGTTTCTCTGGCATCCATGGACTGACACAGCGTGTCTTATACACCTTTACACGTGGGTTATGTCCCTGCCTGCAGGAGAAGACCTAGGCAGAATGTGAGATGTTATACATACATTCTAAACAGCCAGAGCTGAACAGCCCCGCCCAGGGGGCGGTCCCTCCGGACATAACCCTCCCACTGCAGTCAGCAGACCTCAGTTCGTAACAAAGCAGTACAAACTTAAAAAGAAGGGTGGGTGCTGTGTCAGTCCATGGATGCCAGAGAAACGGATTTTACGGTGAGTACAAAAATCCTATTTTCTCTTGTCATCCATGGACTGACACAGCATGTCTTATACACCTTTACACGTGGGATGTCCCAAAGCAGTGTCAAGAGGGATGGGAGCAGTATAAATGGAAAACCAAAAACTTCACTCCAAACAAGGCAGAGCTCCTCAACGGAGGAGTTGCAACATCAAACAGCGGCCTGCAACACCTTGCGGCCGAAGGAAGCATCCGAAGATGCAGCCACATCAACCTTATAAAACGTAGAAAAGGTATGAACAGACGACCAGGTCGCCGCCTTGCACACTTGTGCAACCGACGCTTGATGTCGGAAAGCCCAGGAAGCACCAATTGCCCTGGTGGAATGTGCCGTAACCGGAAAGGGAGGCGCCCGCCCCTTGAGAGCATAAGCTTGAATGACGGTTTGTCTGATCCACCTAGAAATGGTGGCAGACGAAACCGCTTGGCCCTGTTTTGGACCAGAGACAGCCACAAATAGTGAGTCAGACTTCCGAATAGAAGCAGTAGCAGACAGATACACCCGCAAGGCTCGTACCACATCCAAAGTGTGAAGCGCAAACTCTCTGGGATGCGATGGGTGAGGACACAAGGACGGGAGGACAATGTCCTCATTTAAGTGGAAGGCCGAGACCACCTTTGGCAGAAAAGAAGGTCGCGGACGTAACACCGCCTTATCCTTATGGATGACCAAAAAGGGCGACTTGCAGGACAAGGCCGCCAATTCAGACACTCGTCTAATGGAAGTAATGGCCACCAAGAAGGCCACCTTCTGAGACAAAGTCAAGAGGGGAATATCTCTAATATTTTCAAAGGGAGGTTCCTGGAGGACCGAGAGCACCAAATTCAGATCCCACGGGGGGAGAGGAGGCTTGACAGGGGGGAGCACATGGCGAACCCCCTGCACAAAGGTGCTAACCAAGGGATGACCCGCCAGCGGTCGCTGAAAGAAGATGGCCAAGGCCAAAATCTGACCCTTAATGGTACTCAAAGCGAGCTTTTGGGTCACGCCACGCTGCAGAAAATGCAGGATTCTGGGAACGGAATACGTTCGTGGGCGCCAGTCCAGCTCTTCGCACATGGCGATGTAAGCGCTCCAAGTACGGTGATAGATCTTTCTGGAGGAAGACTTCCGTGCCCTTAACATGGTCGAAATGACCGAATCCGAGAGACCTCGGTCTCTCAGCACCTGGCTTTCAATAACCATGCCGTTAAAACCAGAGACTGTAAAGCAGGATGAAATATAGGACCTTGAGACAGAAGGTCCCCCCGTATTGGTAACCGCCAGGGAACGTCTGCGACGAGACGTACCAGATCGGCGTACCAGTGACGCCGAGGCCAATCCGGAGCAATGAGGATCACCGGAATTCCCTCGGTCGCTAGCAGGTGAGGGAGCAACTGCAGCGGAGGATAAACGTATATCAGGTGATACTGACCCCATGGGGCCACCAACGCATCCGAGGCATCCGCCCAGGGATCCCTGGATCTGGCCACAAACCTCGACACCTTGCGATTGAGTCGAGAGGCCATCAGGTCCACATCCGGCGTGCCCCACCGTCTGCAAAGGAGTTGAAAGACCTCCGGGTGCAAGGACCACTCTCCCTGGTCCAGCGTCTGCAGACTTAGATAGTCCGCCTGCCAATTGTCTACGCCCGGAATGTAGATGGCCGACAGAGCCGGCACGCTTCTTTCGGCCCACCTCAGGATGCGGGCGACCTCGGAAGCCGCAGCTGAGCTCCGAGTCCCCCCTTGATGGTTGACATACGCCACTGCTGTGGCGTTGTCCGATTGGATCCTGATGGAGTGACCCTGTCGTTTCTCCGACCATGAGGAGAGGCACAGTCTGATTGCCCGTATCTCCAGCACATTGATCGGTAAGAGGGCTTCTTCCGGAGTCCAAAGCCCTTGGGCCGACAGGACTCCCCAGACTCCCCCCCAGCCCGTCAGGCTGGCGTCCATCGTGATCACCGTCCATTGGATGGGGAGAAACGACTTCCCGGACCGAAGAGCCGGGGACCTCAACCACCACGTCAGGGACGCCCTGACCAGGTGACTCACCTGGATCTGAAGATCCAAGGACAACGGGGATTTGTCCCAAGTGGACAAGATCTCTTTCTGTAAAGCCCTGGTGTGCGCTTGGGCATAAGGAACGGCCTCGAAGGAGGCCACCATGAGTCCCAGGACTCTCATGCAAAAGCGGATTGACGACCATTTTCGGGACGTCAGCACCCGTACTGCAGACTGAAGTGTCAGTAGTTTGTCTGGAGGTAGGAAGACTCTTGCCTCCAAGGAGTCCAGAATCAGACCTAGATACTCCAAACGCTGAGTCGGGACTAGAACCGACTTCTGAACGTTCAGGAGCCACCCAAACTCCCTGAGGGTCTGACTGACGATAGTCACACTTTCTTCCAATTCTGAGCCACTGTCTGCTCTTAGAAGAAAATCGTCCAGATAGCCCACGATAGCAATGCCTCGCTGTCTCAGCAAAGCTAGGACCGGAGCAAGCACCTTGGTGAACACCCTCGGTGCCGAGGCAAGGCCGAAGGGAAGAGCCACAAATTGATAGTGGACTTCGCCGACCGCAAAGCGCAGAAACTTCTGGTGGCTTGCGCAGATCGGAACATGCAAGTAGGCGTCCTTGATGTCCAAGGATGCCAGAAAATCCCCTTGATGGAGTGTAGCGATCACCGTGCGAATGGATTCCATGCGGAATTTTTGCACCTTCACGAAGGCATTCAGGGCCTTGAGGTCCAGGATTGGCCAAACCCCGTCCTTTTTTGGAACAACAAACAGATTCGAGTAGAACCCCTGAAACCTCTCCTGGGACGGAACTGGCACAATTACTCCGGACCCGATCAAATCCTGTACAGCCCCCAAGACGGCTGCCCGATGGGCAGGAAGGAGAGGGAGATTTGAGGGAAAGAATCTGTCTGGGGGCCAGGAGCAGAACTCTATTCTGTATCCTGAGGTGACCACCTCGCACACCCACCGGTCGGAGATCCGGGGAGGTCCACCGATCCGTGAACCTGCGAAGTCGTCCCCCCACCCCAGAGACGGGCGGGGGCAAGACTTCACGCGGAGGCGGGCTTGGGAGCCGGCTTGTTCGGCTTACGCACCCAGGGGCGCTTGTGCCCACCAGCCGCACTGTTGTCAGTCTGGGATGGCTTACCCGTGGACTCTGACGGACGAAAAAAAACCTTTTTTGCTGGAAAGGAAGGACCCGGTTTACGTCGGGCCTCCTTACCCTTGATAGTTTGAGGAAGGAGAGTGCTTTTACCTCCCGTGACATCCTTGATGATGTCATCCAGAGCAGCACCAAAAAGTCTACCACCCTTAAAAGGTAGATCCGTCAGGAGCTTCTTAGAGGCTAGGTCAGCAGACCAGCATTTCAACCAGATGAGACGACGCAATACCACCGCCGAGACAGAGGCCCTGGATATTAAAGGGGCCGCGTCCAACGTGGCGTCGCACACATATATCAGACCCTGCACCATCTGGTGGGCCAGAGCAATAGTGTCTGGAGGAAGGTTATACTCCTGCACAGTTTGGTGCAAAATTTTTGCCCATTCCGTGAGTGTCTGAGACACAAGGGTCGCCGCTACTACTGGCCGTAGGGCGGATCCCAACAAGGCGAACATGGCTCTACTCACCACTTCTGACCTCCTGTCAGTGGGGTCCTTAAACGCAGGAGTCCCCTCCATCGGGAGAGTGGTGGCCTTGTTTAAACGGGCGACTGGAGGGTCGACCACCGGGGGAGAAGCCCACTTTTTAAGCAGGGCGTCTTCAAAGGGGTATCTAATAGACAAACGCCGCGGGACCATGAAAGTCTTCTGCGGCTTTTCCCAGACCTGGTCAATGAGCTGGTCAAAGAAAGGTACATATGGAAAAACCTTTTTAGAAGGCTTGGTCTTAAAAGAACCAAAGGAGACTGTATCCGCCTGAGGTTCTGCGGTCGCAGCATTTAGCTTGAGAGTGTCCCTCACAGCATCAATGAGTTCACTAACAAGCGCCCTGTCATTTACTGACTCAGAACTGGAGTCTTCCTCACAAGGAATGTCCTGTTCAAAACCATCCAAATATTCAGAGCTAGGGTCCTGAGCAGCAATAGCTAGGCCCATATCTGAATCAGAGCACTCCCCTTGTGGAGATAAAGTGGGGAGAGGGCGCTTTTTTGCTCCCTTGTGCTCACACACAGCTTCCATCCTGGTCAGAAATGATTCCAGGACTGCCGACAACTGGTCCATAGGGACCGCAGGTGCTGGAGCACTGGCTGCTGCCTCTGGCATGTGAGGGGAAGCTGGTGACTGACTCCATAATGTCCCTCTCTGAGACCACCCACAGGCTGTGCTGACTGAAGTAGGGGAATGCCCAGGGAACCCACCAACCTGACCAGGACCGCTCGGTTCCGCTGCTCTGTCTCACTGCCCCGCGCTGCTCAGCGTGAGTGAGCTGAGAGGAGAGAGTGTGAGGAGATTCGTGCCGTTCCCAGCGGCGCTAGAGGCCAAACTAGTGCTAGAAAAACGTGCGGCTACAAGAAAATGGCCGCCACAATGTGCTCCGGCGGGCCATGGCAAGATGGCCGCCAATGTAAGCACACACACCAAACATGGCGCCGAACGGCGCCCAGGCCCCTCACATCCAAAAACAAAACAGCCCCAGCGAATGCAGAGCAGCATGTGACATTAAAAAACACAGGGGGAGACAGGGAAATCCCCCACACAAGAAACACACAGCATATACTCACCTGCAGCCAGGAGAGACTACTTACCCATCCCCTGAGGGACCCACTGGTGTGTTTCTGACAGAACTATCACAGTGCGGTACTGAGTAGCTGTCGGCCCGGTCCACCGCGAAAGATACAGCCGGACTGTTCTATCTTGAGAGGACCGCGGAGCTGGAAGCCCACCGGCCACCCCTGGAGTCGTGGGGCATGTCGTGAACTGAGTCTCACGCACACAAGGCGAGGATCAGCATGCTCGATGGTCGGACAGGGAAGACTACGAGGATATCTTGTACCCAACCTGTTGCCCAGCCGACAGTTGATAGAAGATCTCAAAAGAATAAAATAGGAAAAAAATTCCAAAATGAATAAAAATAGGTCAGGAGACTGGCTCCTGAGAGCTCCTTCTGCTAGGCAGAAAAAAAACTGAGGTCTGCTGACTGCAGTGGGAGGGTTATGTCCGGAGGGACCGCCCCCCTGGGCGGGGCTGTTCAGCTCTGGCTGTTTAGAATGTATGTATAACATCTCACATTCTGCCTAGGTCTTCTCCTGCAGGCAGGGACATAACCCACGTGTAAAGGTGTATAAGACACGCTGTGTCAGTCCATGGATGACAAGAGAAATAAAATTTTACTTACCAGAAATAGCGGTTGCTATGCGCAAGTCCCTAATCTGCCTCTTCATCCTCCATGGTGGATCTTCTTCCTCGTCCTACACTCGGTGTCTTCTTGTGAATGGGGCGCGCTGCCTTCTGGGAACTGTGTGTATCCCAGAGCAGCCGGCCCATTCACAACGCGCCGCTCGCGCATGTGCAGTAGGTAACGGGCAGTGAAGCCGCACGGCTACACTGCCTGTTTCCCTTACTGAGGATGGCGGTGCTGGGAGCTGCCGGGATCGGGGGGATCGCGCGCGAGTAGGACAGGTAAGTGTCCTTATTAAAAGTCAGCAGCTTACAGTGTTTGTAGCTGCTGACTTTAAAAAAAGTAAAAAATAAAAAAAATAAAAAAAAATCGCGGGTGGAACCCCACTTTAATGCATTAAGATTTAAAAAAAAAAAAAAAAAAAAAAATTCTCCCTGTAGAACCACTTTAAATTAGAACAAAAAGGCAAAACAATTTTGCCTTTTTGTTCTAATTTAAAGTGGTTCTACAGGGAGAATTTTTTTTTTTTTTTTTTTTTAGATAACATAAAAAAAAAAAGGGAGAATTATAGCCCGTCAGTTTTATTTTTACCATCATTGGAGAGATTTCCTTTCAATTCCTGTTCCATAGTCAAAACGTGAGTGAGGGAATCCCTGGTTTTCACCAGAGCTAGTGTCCCTACTGGAAGATTTTCCCCTATTACTGTTCTAGGGACAGACAACCCAAAATTTCTAATTTTCACACTAGGTCATGTTTACCGTTATAAAACATGACACATAGAAAGGAGGAATCCCTAATGGAAGAACAGACAGCAATAAAAACATGAAGGACATTCTAATCCCTCGAAAATTCAATGCAGGGGTTGTAGTGGTCCTCCTGGATATTCAAACCTGTTTGCATTAGTTTATACATGTTCCAGTTTCACTTTAGTTTGGAAACTGGATTTTAAGAAGTTAAAGCAAGCTTATGACTACAACAGCAGCCATGAGCTTTGCATCTCCTTTGTTTATGCCGCCTACTGACTATTGAGAGAAATTATAAAAAGGGGTCTCTTACTTTTACAGTTGACATGTTTGTTGTCTCTGTACATGATGCAACCCCATATTTTATAGTTTACATAAAAATGAGTTATTTTATTGCGTTTGAATGCACTAAAATTTTAGCAGGGGTGTGTCCTGGTACGTGATGTCAATGGATGCTTCTTTCTGCAACTCTGCTGGTACCTTCCTCTATACCAGTCGTCACTAAATGGCAGACCGCAATCTGGAACCAGACTGAGTGACAGTCCTGTCTGGACTGCAGCCATGCCACTGCCACAACTAGGTGTTCTTTTCCGGGCCTCCCGCCCAGCCACCAATGTCATTCTCACAGCGGGCGGGGTGGTAGGAGCTGCGGATCGGCACTGTTATGTTAACAAGCGGGTGATTACCCAGCTTGTTAATAGGAAAAAAAGATTCCCGCTCTCTGTCCCAAGCTGCAGCACCGAGGTGTGTAAAGGAGCGCTGTGTTGTGTAAAGGGGCACTGTAATGTAAAGGGAGACTGAGGACACTTTAGGACTGCTTTAAAAAGGGGGAACTGCAATGTAAAAGGGGGCAGTGATGTAAAAGGGGGACAGAGGACACTGCAGGACTGCTTAAAAGAAAAGACTGATTAAAAGGGGACTACGATTTGAAAGATACGCTGAAACAACGAAGTACGTTCGTGAGGGGTTATAGCGCTAATGAGATTCGGACCTCTGCCGGAAGGAAATTTTGCTGACCGGACCTCCGCAAAAATGTTAAATTCAAGAACCCTGCTCTATACTGTGGCATTATCAGCCTGCCACCAATGACCTCACCCTGTTTAACAAAACCAGGCTTGATTCTGGTATGTTATTTAGTGGATGAGCCGCCACAAAAAGCCACCGTCAAAAGAAGTATGGCATTCCAATCCAATCAAGTTGGCACCAGCAGCACTTCTCCATGCTTCTCCCCTTTCTCCACACCTGAACTGTTCGAAAAGCCTCTCCAACTGTAACCTGCCTCTGCAGCTAAACTGGCACAGTCTTATATTATCACTTCCTTCTCACCTAGTTCAGTGACCTCTGATGGTGCATAGGAACTCACCCAATATGTCCTGCAAACTAATTAGGTAATCCACTCTACTTTGATGGGGAAGGTTGAGGGGCTAAAATCAGATTTTACTATACTGCACCAAGACATACTGTACGTCAGATAATGAAGAGAACTACTTTTTATGAAAGCTACATAAGTACTTTGGAGTACAGTTAATCCTCTCCTTCCTCAAGTTAGGAAACCATATGCCAAATTTAAAGTAGTGGAGGACAAGGCTGATGATTTAGAGAACAGGCTGCGTTGCAATAAATTGCCAGGGGGAGGGTGGAGGGAACGAATCCTGCTGGCTTTTTGGGGCACTGGTTACGTTAAGAGTCAAGTTGCGATAATTGTTCCCAATGCTTTATATTGTGGAAGGGGCTCATAGGATCCCAGGTAGATTACCACCCCTTAGCAGCAACCCCCACGTCTTATTGTGCTATGTTTGCTCAACTACAGAGACAAATGCTATGACGGCAGCAAGAACCAAGGTCAGCTTGCATGTTAACACTGTGTTTTCTCTGTATCCAAATTACTTTATGCAAGTTCACAGGCTCCGTGCCCAGTTACAGACAGTTAAGCAAAAGCTATGCTCACTGGATATACAGTACTCTGAAGTTGTGGGTGATTTATAGTTGCCAAATGCAATTCTTTACCACAGCAGAAAGTGTTATTTCCTGGGTGGAGTCCATGCCAACCAGAGTGCCTTTCTTTCCCAGGCATCAACGAACCCAAGATGCAGAGACTGCTGCAAACATTTTCTAGAAAGGATTCACAACCAAGTTATTTCACTCCTATACTGGAGGCTTCAACGAATGCTATTATTACCAGTGTTCGCCTATGTCTGGAAAAGACGGGTAGCTGGCTGTTTTGTTAAGGGGTCAAGCCCACTCCATTTCATGAGCTGGGCAGGAGAGTTGAGATTTTCTATGCTTTTCTCATCTGCCTTTGTTTTGGGCACTTCATTTGGGCAATTTATTGCGCATCTGTGAGAGAACGTGACCTGCTCTCTCTGCACTTCCAATTGCTGGTTGTTTGAGGGCTCTTGGTGACCCACTACCTCTCTCTGGTATGATGATTACTTTTTACTTTATCTCTTAGAATATAAGGGGCTTAAATTGTGAATACAAATGCGCTAGCATGTTTGAGTTCCTGAAACCAAATCAAATGTTCTTTGTTTGCAGGAGACCTACCTTGTTGGATCCAAGATACTTGCCATTAAAACATACAGGTTTGCCCAAAGCAGTCTACCTATTCCAACTATGCCCATGGGGTCTCAATAGTGATTTACTAGCAGATTTTATTTGAATGTGTTGACACTGAATCTGATTCTTAGCAAATATGTTTATCCACTGCAAACTGTTTAACACCTTGATAATGCTGATGGCGCTTTATGTTGCTCACTTATTCAAGGAGGGAAGAATCAAAATATCCCAATTTCCTAAGTGTACACCTAGGGAATTTTTAATAAGCACTCGATCTGCTGCTGGACAATCTTTGCCTTTACAGTCAGAATCTAAGTGTCAAATGGTTTATGACTTAAGGCTATGTGGATATCTGGTGGTGAAAATATCCCACCATTAGGGAATTCTCCTGCCAATTCAAAACTTACAGAGATCTATCTAGATTGGCCTATCCTCTGACCACCCATGACCTTCTACCTTATGTATTACATGTCTTACCTTCAGACCTACCCTCGGGCCACAAACGAGGCCCCCCATTATGAAGTAGTGTTGTTTTGGAGGTACAATTCAACTATGCTTGCTAGCACCTGTTAAAAGCGAATGTAAAAATGTAAATGGAGGATTTGGGAAGAAATAAAATGTTTTAAAACGATAAAGCACCATGTGTGGTGATTTTTCTCTCTACATGCAGCCAAGTGAAGGCTTTAAATGATGTGAGCATATTTAAAAAAGGAACATATGGAGATTAGGAGTACCGGTTAAGATTATATACCTGGGAACATTTTAATAAGTCCACTGAGGGGGGTGCAAGCGCTTTGTGGCCATACCCAACGGTACGGTCATATATTCCAGGTGAGGGTACATCTGGTGGAGGGCATTCATGTCACCTAGATTAATACTGGCACGGAATAGTGGTGATTGAAGACAAATTTGACACTGACAGAACATAGAAAATTTAGAGTTTTGCTTGTGCAGCGATAGAAAAGTGGGACTTGTTACACATTTTGTTTTATTGCATATACCGTATTTAATCGGCGTATAACATGCACCACAACTTTAAGAGGGAAGTTTCAGGGGAAAAAAAAACTTTACACAGCCCCCTGCGTATAACACACAGGCACAGTTTACCCTCTATTTTCAAGGTAAAAAAGTGAGTGTTATACGCCAATACAGTATATATCTTTTGTGCAGAGGTTGTTTGTTAATTTTGTATGGTTTGGTTTTATGGTTATGTGGATCACACAATTGTATTATGGGGAAAGATTTAATGTGAAGCGCGGCACCTATTGATAAAAATCATAAGCGGGCCTAAGTATTAAACTTAAGATGGCCATAGATGGATCGAAATTTGGCTCGTTTAGTAGGGACTGACCGAATTTTGATCCATGTGTGGTGACTGCAGTTGAACATAAGTCTATCTATCTACCGACTGACTTCTATTAAACCACCCCATCGGATAAAAGCTGCTTGATCAGCGGCTGTAGCGCTGGTCTGTGCATTCTGACAGCAGGGCAGTCTAGCTGCTGTCAGAATACAATAGTGCATAGGGGAGGATTCATCATACATACACTTCAAAAATGTGTGGCTGGGGAAATCAATGCAGTTTATTTTCCATTCAGCCTGCTAATATACCCAAAAGTATGGCCAGGTTTACCCATTATTTAGCTTTCATGCACTGAGAATAAAAACATGTATATGATGCTAGGTCTAAACACAGTTTGTCAGAGTTTGTCAGAGTGTGCAGTGTATAATTACCAACCAGCTCACATGGTGGCATTGGCAACTGTCAGGCTTCAGGTGACCTGTAACCAGCTTTGGGAAATTTCTTGTATCTGCATTTGAGATGGAGACTGATTTATTTTCCAGGTGTCAGACAAAAGTACAAAAAATAAATAAAAAAATAAATAAATTGATTTACAATTTAATGGCTGTCAGACAGAACAGGAAAATCTTCCTAATAGGGACACAGGCAGCAATAAAAAACACATTTTCTAACAGAGCCAGGCAGGATTTTATTGCCATCAATATCTCTAGAAGGAGGTTTTACACTTCTTATGAAAACATACAGCAGTTAAAACTGACACATTCCTGCTTTAACCAAAACCACAAGAAAAGTTTGTGGGTTTTTAGGGCATGCATGCCAAGTATTCTAAGTAATGTGCAACTACAAGACTATCAAATGTTATACGCCAGAGCCTCCACAGTAGGAGCACATACAAGAATGAATAGATTAAAATCATTCTAAAGAATTAGGGTTTTTTACTTTATTGCATTCTTTGCACGAGCCAAGCCGCTGTCTCTCTCCTCATAGGACAGATTGATAGCAGCGGGAGCCATTGGCTCCCGTTGCTGTCAAACAAATCCTGTGACACTGAAGTGGGGGGCAAGTCCAAGTCCTGCTGTCTGTGTCAATGGACATAGCAGCAGGGCTCAGGAGCAAGCACGCACGGGGGCCCCCCATGGAAAGCAGCTTTTCATGGGGGCACCCGACGAAGATGAGAGGCCTGGAGTGCTGGCAGGGGACCCCAGAAGAAGAGCATCAGGGATAGCAGATATTATATACCCTTCAAAAAGGATCACAGGACTTTGAATAATGCCTTTGCCCTTATATAAGCTGTCCAGCTGCTTAAAGATCTATAAAACAGTGCATCCAGCAGGTATTCACAGCGCTTCACTTTTTCCACATTTTGTTATGTTACAGACTTATTCCAATTATTTTCCTCAAAATTCTACAAACAATACCCCATAATGACAACATGAAGGAAGTTTGAAATCTTTGCAAAAATAAAATTAAATCCCATGTACGGTACATACAGTGATGGAAAAAGTATTTGATCCCCTGACAATTGTTGCCCACTGACAAAAGAAAAGATCAGACTATAAATGTTAATGGTAGGTGGTTTATTTTAACAGTGAGAGAGAAGAAAAAAAAAGAAAAAAGCATTTCAAAAGAGTTATAAAAATGATTTGCATTTTAACGAGTGAAATAAGCATTTGACCTCTTCACAAAACAGGACTTAGTACTTGGTGGCAAAACCCTTGTTGGAAATCACAGAGGTCAGACGTTTCTTGTAGTTAGCCACCGGGTTTGCACACATCTCTAGAGGGATTTTGTCCCACTCCGCTTTGCAGATCCTCTTCAAGTCATTAACGTTTCAAGGCTAACATTTGGTTACTTGAATCTTCAGCTTCCTCCACATATTTTCTATGGAATTAAGGTCTGGAGACTGGCTAGGCAACTCCAGGACCTTAATGTGCTTCTTCTTGAGCCACTCCTTTGTTGCCTTGGCCTTATGCGTTTTGGGTCTTTGCCATGCTAGAATACCCATCCACGACCCATTTTCAATGCCCTGGCTGAGGGAGGTCCTCATCCAAAATTTGATGGTACATGGCCTCGTCCATCGCCCCTTTGATGCAGTGAAGTTGTCCTGTCCCCTTAGCAGAAAAACACCCCCAAAGCATAATGTTGCCACCTCCATGTTTGACAGTGGGGATGGTGTTCTTGGGGTCATAGGCAGCATTCCTTCTCCTCCAAACACGGCAATTTGAGTTGATGCCAAAGAGCTTGATTTTGGTCTCATCTGATCACAACACTCTTACCCAGTTCTCCTCTGAATCATTCAGATGTTCATTAGCAAACTTTGGATGAGCCTGTACATGTGCTTTCTTGAGCACGGGGACCTTGTGGGCACTGCAGAATTTCAGTCCTTCATGGCGTAGTGAGTTACCAATTGTTTTCTTGGCTACTATGGTCCCAGCTGCCTTAAGATCATTGACAGGATTCTCCTCTGTAGTTCTGGGCTGATTCCTCACCGTTCTCATGATCATTGAAACTCCACAAGGTGAGATCTTGCATGAAGCTCCAGACCGAGAGAGATTAAGTTATTTTGGGTTTCTTCCATTCACAAATAATCGCGCCAACTGTTGTCACCCTATCACCAAGCTGCTTGGCGATGGTCTTGTGTAGCCTTGTGTAGGTCTACAATCTTGTCCCAGACATCCTTGGACAGCTCTTTGGTCTTGGCCATGGTGGAGAGATTGGAATCTGATTGATTGCTTCTGTGGCCAGGTCTCTTCTATACAGGTGACAAGCTGAGATTAGGAGCACTTCCTTTAAGTGTTGTCCTGTTGGAAGATAAACCTTCGCCCCAGTCTGAGGTCCAAAGGGCTCTAGAGCAGGTTTTCATCGAGGATGTCTCTGTACATTGCTGCATTCATCTTTCCCTAGATCCTGACTAGTCTCCCAGTTCCTGCCACTGAAAAAGATCCCCATGGTATAATGCTGCCACCACCATGCTTCACTATAGGGATGGTATTGGCCAGGTGATGAGCAGTGCCTGGGTTCCTCCAGTCATCATGCTTGCCATTTAATCCAAAGAGTTCAGTCTTTGTTTCATTAGACCAGAGAATTTTGTTTCTCATGGTCCAAGAGTCCTTCAGGTGCCTTTGGTAAAACCAAGCAGGCTGTCATGTGCCTTTAACTGAGGAGTGGTTTCCGTCTGGCCACTCTAGCATACAGGCCTGATGGTGGAGATAGGAGGACCTTCCAGAAGAACAACCATCTCTGCAGCACTCCACCAGAGAAACACTGGAGCTCTGTCAGAGTGACAATCAGGTTCTTGGTCACCTCCCTGACTAAGGCCCTTCTCCCCCGATCACTCAGTTTGGCCGGGTGGCTCACAATAGAGGGAGTCCTGGTGGTTCCAAACATCTTCCATTCAAGGGTGATGTAGACCACTGTGTTAATTGGGACCTTCAATGCTGCAGAAAGGTTTCTCTACCATTTCCCAGATCTGTACCTCGATACAATCCTGTCTTAAAGGTCTACAGACAATTCCTTGGACTTCATGGCTTGGTTTGTGCTCTGACATACACGGTTAACTGTGGGACATTATAGACAGGTGTGTACCTTTCCAAATCATGCCCAATCAACTGAATTTACCACAGGTGGACTCCAATCAAGTTGTAGAAACATCTCAAGGATGATCAGTGGAAACAGGAAGCACCTGTGCTCAATTTTGAGTGTCATGGCAAAGGCTGCGAATACTTATGTGCATAGGATTTTTTTTTCAGTTTTTTTATTTTTAATAAATTTGCAAAGATTTTAAACAAACTTTTCACGTTGTCATTATGGAGTGTTTGTAGAATTTTGAGGAAAATAATGAATTTAATCCATTTTGGAATAAGGCTGTAACATAACAAAAAGTGGAAAAAAGTGAAGTGATGTGAATACTTTCCAGATGCACTGTACATTATATGTAGACATCTGCCATACAAGCTGAACCTAAAGTCTAGTACACACTAGTAGATTTTTTTCATTCAATCCAGTAGGAGGGTTGAACGAAAACAAAGTGACAGCTCAGTAGTATATTTGTGAGCCAATAAGTATATACAGTGGATATAAAAAGTCTACACACCCCTGTTAAAATGTCAGGTTTCTGCGATGTAAAAAAAAAAAATGAGACAAAGATAAATAATTTCAGAACTTTTTCCACCTTTAACGTGACCTATAAACTGTACAACTCAGTGAAATCTTTTAGGTGGAGGGAAGCAAAAATAAACTAAAATAATATGGTTGCATAATTGTGCACACCCTTAAAACTTTATTGAAGCATCTTTTGCTTTTCTTACAGCACTCAGGTTTTTTTTGGGTATGAGTATTAGCATGGCACATCTTGACTAGCAATATTTGCCCACTCTTCTTTGCAAAAATACTCAAATCGGTCAGATTGCGAGGGCATCTCCTGTTCACAGCCCTCCTCAGATCACACCACAGAATTTGAAATGTTTACAGGTCTGGGCTCTGGTTGGGCCATTTCAAAATATTCTTCTTCTTCTTCTAGTGAAGCCATTCCTTTGTGGATTTGGATGTATGCTTTGGGTCGTTGCAATGCTGAAAGATGAAGTTCGTCTTCATGTTCAGCTTTCTAGCAGAACATTTGTGCCAATATCGACTGGAATTTACCATAATACCTTCTACCTTGACTATAGCCTCGTACACACGATACGATAGTTGACCAACCGAGCGTCTGATTTTTGTCAAAAGGGCATGTGCCTGGTTCTTGTCTTAGATACTAACGGTAAACAATTTTCGTGCCACAAACACGAATGTAGTGACGTACTACGAGGAATTTCAGCTCTTGAGCGCCACCCTTTTGGCCCCTTCTGCTAATTCTGTGTTTGGTGAGCATTGATTCCAAGCATGCGTGTTTGTAATTTCGACTTGTGTGACGGATTTGTGTACTGATCATCAGAAAATCTGACAACAAACCATCGTCCGCCGAAAATTTACTAGCATGTCATCCAACAATTGTTGGCCGAAAGTTGGACAACAATTGTCAAAAGGAGCATACCAACGGTCAGATTTTAGGACAACAGTCTGTCAACAATCGAATCGTATGTATGGAGGCTTAAGGCCCCTGTTCCAGCTGAAGAAAAAAACAGCCCAAAAGCATGATGCTGCCATCACCATGCTTCATGGTGGGTATGGTGTTCTTTTTGGGATGTGCAGTGTTGTTTTTTCGACAAACATATCTTTTGGAATTATGGCCAAAAAGTTCAACCTTGGTTTCCTCAGACCATAACACATTTTCCCACATGATTTTGGGAGACTTCAGATGAGTTTTTGCAAAATTTAGTCTGGCTTGGATGTTTTTCTTTGTCTTGCCACTCTACCCCATAGCCCAGTTATATGAAGAATACGGGAGATTGTTGTCACATGTACCAAACAGCCAGTACATGCCAGATATTCCTGCAGCTCCTTTATGTTGCTGTAGGTCTCTTGGCAGCCTCCCTGGTCAAGTTTTCTTCTAGTCTTTTCATCAATTTTGGAAGGACGTCCAGTTCTTGGTAATGTCACTGTTGTGCCATATTTTCTCCACTTGATGATGACTGTCTTCACTGTGTTCCATGGTAACATCCCAGTTATAAGAGTTATAAGAGGGTGTGCACACTTACGCAACCACATTATTTTTATTTTATTTTTTTTACTCCCCCCCCCCCCCCCCCGGTTTGTTTTTCAATTGAGTTGTACAGTTTAGAGGTCACATTAAGAAAAGGTTCTCAAATGATTTATCCTTGTCTCATATTTTACGTCACAGAAACCTGAAATTCCCTCGCAGGAAGAAGGGACACACCACGCCACAAACCCGTACCCTCCTGTGTGAAGAGGTTGAGCGGTGTTGTTGGTGGGTCTCCACAGCCAGGAACTAGAATCCTCCAGAGTATGGTTCTCACCCCTATAAATGACAGAGATAAGTCCTTGTCCCCCCCAGTGACTTGAATGTCCACACCAGCTGCAACTCCAACGTAGAGTTTATTTCTTTTGAATAACACAGTCTCTGATAAGTAAAGGTTGGAGCAAGAAGACAGGACAGCATAAGGTGTGGGAGAGGTCCAGGCACAAACGTAATCACTTCACTGCTCAGCTTCTCAAGCAGACTCATTCCAGATGGATAGTCTCCTAGGTAGGGACTAGCAGCCAAATGGTACTCTAATTTAACCGCACAGTCTCTGCCACAGACCTGGTGAACTTGGTCTCTGCCACAGACCTGGTGAACTTGGTGTTTCAAAGCTGGACCTATTTGTAAGGAGAAGACATCCCTCCAGAGAGTTACCGGGACCCTTCCTTCACCGTGACTTCTCACCGGTCCCTCGGAACAGTTCCTCCCCCAGCCTCCTTGTCTAAGATACGGGTCCCCTCGCAAGGCGGCACCCTGGGATTCCTCGATCCTTGATGGGCCCCAGCCGAAGGCGCTGGGCCCAAGGCCTTTGCTGCAGTCCCAGGGCTAAAGGTGCCTGGGACTGATTCACCGACCCCTCCCCTGGGCAGACAGGAACACACTCCTGGGGTAGGACCCCCGACCACGACAGAACCCCGAACAGGCAGCGTCTGCCCCTTTTATATCCTCCCCCAGCATGCACAGCAGGCCCCTGCCACACCCACTGTACAGCTGCTGAGAGGGGACACACAAGGCACAGCACTGTATCAGTGGTTCAACCCTGGCCTACCATGGCCTACCATGGCAGCGCCACCTGCAGGCCACAGGGAACTACACACCGATACTCTCCCTGCAGACAAAAATGGTTGATAGAATCCTGACAATTGGGGTGTTTGAGCATAACTACCACTCAAACACTTCCCTTAAATTTAGGGTCCTGCTACATACATACATACATATATACACACACACACACACACACACACACACACATTTTATTATTTCTAATTTATATGCCCATCTGATCACATAGGGGGATTGAATGTGTTCCCCGCATAATTAAAACTTTTATTGCAAGGATGATGTGGAAGTCAGACAAAAAAAAAAAAGAAGTGCAGAATGAGCAACAATACTATCTAGAAGGTTGAAATGTATTCACATGTTGATTATTACTTCCTACTGGCATACACACAATCCTTGCTTCCATAAGGAACAAATCCACTGCCTGAACCCTTATCTCATATACGTCAGCACTGTGGCTCAACTCACAAAGCACTTCTCAGTTCTATAACCAGCTGAAACAATGCTTGAAAAAGAAGAATTCTGCCTGTGCATGGCCACCTTAAAAGATTCTGACCGATGTCATTTGTTTTTTTTTTCCCCCATACAAGTCAATCTAAAAAGGCAAATGCACCTCAAAGCTGTTTATAAACATCTCAAAATGCAAGCCAGCTAAGCCCTTAGAAAGGGGGTCTCCACACTTTCTAAACAAAGGGCCAGTTTATCGTCCTTCAGACTTTAGGGGGGCCAGACTGTAGTCATCGGGAGTAGAAAATGTCCTGGCATCAGTGGGAGCAAACAAATGCCCCATCTTTGGTGGCAGTGAGAGGAACTGTGCTCCATCGATGCTGTCATTGGTAGGAATTGTGCCCCATAGCTGGGGTCAGTGGATGAAATAGTGCCCCAAGGGCCAGATAAAAGCAAGCAAAAGGGCCGCATCTGGCCCCTGGGCCACAGTTTGGAGACCACTGCCTTAGAAGTTTCTATTCCAATGCATGTTAAAACATTGCAACTTTGACCTAATTCTTTGATGTAAGAATTTAATGGAAAAAGTGTCCGCTCAAAGTAGTAGCTAGGATTCATCACGAAAAAAGGAACAGTGGAAAATCAGTGATCTGCTACAAACAGAAGGGAATATTTTTTTACAATAGATTGGACAACACGAGGTAGAGGGACGTGCATGTGTAAAGGCCTTGGTCGACCTATCTGGGACACGCAGTTTCCCAAGATGGAGTGAGGTATACAGTCCAGCATTCATTGCAAACATGCATTGAAGCTATTGGAATAAGGGTGGTGGAGTGGAGGTGGCAGGGCAGAGGATGACCCTGGCTGGATCATATGATACTCTCTGTCTAGACCTCTTATAACATGGAGGTAATTTCAGTGGTGAGCCAACCCACATGCAATTTTTCCAGGGTGGTGTCTTGGAAGAGGTGTCCACAAATATTATTTGAGGTGGAAGGGTTTTGCCATACATACAGTGCACTAAGGACATTGTTCATGAACCGCATTTTGTAATTGTTATACATTTTGTTTATTTTCTTGTTGCGGTTTATCTTTTTGGGGGATCATTTACAGTGTTGCACACATTATTGGCTGGAAGTATATTTAAAGTAGAACTGAAGGCAATGCTTTTTTTTTCCCCCCATTTTAGATAGAGTAAAGGAGGTATACCCGTCAGATTTGTTTTCTGCCATCTGTGTCCCATTACAGAGATTACCCTTCACTTCCTGTCCCATAGCCAAACAGGAAGTGAGAGGAAATCCCTGCAAATTAAAAGGAATTCCCTGCCGCCCCCCCCCCCCCCAGTTTACCAGAACTAGTTTTCCCATTGGAATATTTCCCCTCTATTACTTTTCTGTGTCTTTTACTTTCAATGTTAATGGTAAACAGGACAAACAGAGTGAATTTCACGAACGGGCACAGACAACAATATAAATTGACAGGTGTTCTAATCCCTCTCCACTTTATCCAAACCTAAAAAAAAAAAAAAAAAAAGTAAATTTTCCCCAATGGGAGCAATAAAAGGCTTGCCATTAGCTTATTCTAAAAAGCTTGCACTATGGAATGACGTGGTGAAGCATGGGAAAAAAAAAGAAGTGCATTCTATTGGCACAACAAACCACATGCAACAATCCAAGTTAGGTAGACCAGATATTCAAAGTAGGTATGTATAAGGCAACCCATATAGGTAGTAACCGTCACTTGTATTGATAATTTACAGTGCCATTTTTACAATACAAAACATTATCATCAATGGAATTAATCAGACATAGATAAATTAAAATGTTGCACTCTGAATCTAAACAGTCCAACCTAGAAGTCTCTCTAAAGCTAGGTTCATACTTATGCAGGTTGCATTGATGCGCTTTCCCAGGGTGTTTCACATTTTACCACATGCGTTTTGATGCATTTCCATTGTGTTTTTGAGAAGTGTCTGTTGTCATGCGGCAGAAACCAGCAAAAACAAACCAGAAACTCATGCACTGCATTTTGAAGCATTTCCACTGAATTTCCACTGATCTCTAGGGAACCAAAAACGCAACCAGCTGCAGGCAAAAAAGTCCCTAACCCTTGCCAAAAAACACACCTGTTGAAAACGCACAGATGTGAACGTGACTCAAAGGAAATCATGTTAAAATAGATATTAGTGCACTTTTTCAAAACTGAAAATGCCCACTGCATAGGTTTGAACCTAGCCTAATGGCTTGCTCAGACTAGCAGTTGAGGGTAAAACCCCATAGCAACTAGGTTCTTACCACCCCACAACCGTTCCCCTTTTAGTTGCAGAAGCTGCGGGCGTAAACACGCTGCAATCATTGCTTCGTGACCACGGCAGGAATTAACCCCCTGCTGCTCTGCAAGTGCCCCGTAACCACATGCATTGCATGCAGTTGCAGCACACTACTGTCAAATGCTCTCTGAAGAGCAACCCAAACGCGGATCACCGTTGGAGACTAAAGCTAATGTGACCGAGCCCCAAGTAAACTTTTTTTTTTCTTCCTTTTAGAAGCTTTGCTTTCATTCAATTTAGATTACGTGATAAATGGAAGCCTTTTGTGATAATCATTACTGCAGATACACAGGTCATTTTTATCAGCTCAATCATTATCACAATTGCAATACAGGTGAACAAATGGCTTGTTAGGCTGGATTCACATCTATGCATTTTTAGTGCTTTTGGCATTTTGCAGATTTGCACTATAGAACATGTTCCATAGGAAACCATGTTAAATGGACTGTAGTACAAATCTGGAAAAAAAAAAAAAAAAATGCAAAAAAGCACTAAAACTGCATAGGTGTGAATCCAGCCTTATGGTGTGGGCTACACAAGCAGTGATCAAACTATAGGGCAGTGGCGTACTAAGGGGAGGGCGGGGGGGCGTGCCGCACCAGGTGCCACACACTGGGGGTGTCAGGCCGGCGCTCCCCCCCCTCCGCAAATGAAAGGAGAGAGCGCTGAGCGCGGGTTTAACATCGGCATCGCGCGGTGACAGACATGGAGTGCCCGAGCAAGGTAGTGGCTTGGCAGGGAGGGGGGGATGCGGCACATCTGGGACCGTCGCAACGATCCCCTTCTCATGGCTCTGATCAGTCTCGGGCAGAGGCTGTCAGCCGAGCAGAGTGAAGCCTAGCCGCCTCCCCCTCCTCCTTTATGTATATACAGTGCTGTGCATGCAGGAGGAGGGGGAGGCGGCTAGGCTTCACTCTGCTCGGCTGACAGCCGCTGCCTGAGACTGATCAGAGCCATGAGAGGGGGATCGTTGCGACGGTCCCAGATGTGCTGACTGGCTCGCTTGCGGCTCACATCCCCCCCCCCTCCCTGCCAAGCCACTACCTTGCTTGGGCACTCCATGTCTGTCACCGCGCGATGCCGATGTTAAACCCGCGCTCAGCGCGCTGTCTCCTTTTATTTGCGGGGGGGGCGCCGGCCTGACAACCCTCCAGTGTGTGGCACCTGTCGCACACCCCCCCTCCCTGCAAAGCCACTACATCGGGCTCTCTGTCAGTGGTGTGTGTTCTGCCCTGCATTGTAGTGGGGGCCTGCACTGTAGAGGGGGGGCCTGCACTGTAGAGGGGGGCCTGCACTGTAGGGAGGGGGTCTGCACTGTAGGGAGGGGGTCTGCACTGTAGGGAGGGGGTCTGCACTGTAGGGAGGGGGTCTGCACTGTAGGGAGGTGGTCTGCACTGTGTAACATGCAGGGAGTCCAGAACTGTTAAGGGGGTGTCTGTGTACCATACAGGCGTCTAGAGGTGCAGGGTACTGTGTAATGTAAAGGGGTCCAGAGCTGTAGGGTGCTGTGTAATGTAAAGGGGTCCAGAGGTGCAGTTGTGGAGAGGGGGGTACACAGAATTGACAAAAATATATTGAAGGATGCAGAGATATGCAGGGGGCACAGTGGGGTGTTTTTACATTTTAAAGGTGGGGGGTGCCAGATATAGGATCCGCCCCGGGTGCCAAATGCTCTAGGTACGCCCCTGCTATAGGGTGCAATGACTTCCATTCCTAAAAGCGATTAATCACGACTCTCAGGAGTTGTTAGCGATTCTAGAAGCATGTCCAAAACGGCAGCGAGAGCACCTAAAGTGTATATAAGGGATTTAAAAAAAACAAAAAAACAAACACACACATGCCGTACAGCTCTACAAAACATGCACATACCTGTCAATGGGCCAGAAATGCACTCAGCGCCCAATTTTTGTGTGTCGACAACACATTGGGGTTGGTTTACTAAAGGGAAATTCACTCTGCACTACAAGTGCACTGCAAGTGCAGTCGCTGTAGATCTAAGGGGAAGCTCTGAAATTAGGGGAAGCTCTGCTGGTTTTATCATCCAGCTATGTGCAAGCAAAAATGCTGTTTTTTATATTTTCCATGCGCATCCCCCTCAGATCTACAGCGAGTGCACTTGTAGTGCAAAGTGGATTTGCCTTTCATAAATAACCCCCAGTATTTCTAATTGGTGTCCACCCTGTCATTTTGTCTTTTGTCAAACTACTAAATTCCTCCAAAGGTCATCATAAAACTACAACATAGGGTCTAACAGTTCTGTAGTCCAAGATAGGAAATGGGAAGGGCGATTAGTTCCCTTGCATTAACACATGTAATGCGAAGAGTACAACTCTAAATTCTGACAAGATCAGCAAGTATTTTTATTGAACAGATAGAACAAAACCTCCCAGTGGTATATGTAATACAAGTCTGGGCTCTGCTTTAGCTACACAGCTGCAGTCTGAATAGTACAGTGACATCACATACACACAAAATCAAAATTCTACTGACTAGTAAACAATGGCAACCAACATTTCATATTGGGATCCCACAAAAAACTAAAAATAAAACATGAAAATCTATTACAAACCTTATTGTTTTTTCCAGTTACTAGCACCAGGTCTGAACAGACATCTACAGGACACGGTTAAAGCAAGGCTTGAGCAGCATGTTATCTCTACGCTAAGCTAAAAGCTCTCAACTGGTGTTTGTCTTGTGGACAAGCTGCCAGGCAGGAAGGAGAGGAAATGGAGATCAGTTTCTCTCTACATTTCATAACACCCATCCCACGGATCACTGCATACAGTCTTCCGTCAATTAAATGACTATATTGATAACAGGTACCTGTATGCTGCACCTTTTTAAGACAATGCTTTCCAACATGACCACTTCATCCTGGTACAAAATTAAATCAAATTAAACTTCTAAAAAAATAAAAATCAAAAACAAACCACACACACACACACACACTTTTAAAGGCACTACTGTGACATTTGTATAGTTAAGTGGTAGTAGTAAAGTCCTTTTTCTTAATTTCTACCTACAGGCGAGCCTATTAAAAAAAAAAAAAAAAGGCTTACCTGTAGGTACAGTAAATATCTCCTAAACATACACTGTTTAGAAGAGATTTACTTTGGCGGCGTGGGCGATGTCACCGGTGCATGCGCACTGCACTCGCAATGGATGCAGGGTTGCCGCCTTTCAGTAAATTTACAAATAGTTTGTAAAATTCATAATTGTTTCATCTGTCCATGAATGTCAGTTACAGACATGCAGCCTACATGTCCGCAATGGACATTCAAGGACAGATGAAAAAAGTACAGATTTTACAAACTGTTTGTATATTTACTGAAAGTTGGCAACCCTGAATGGATGGTGTGCGCACGGGAGTAACGTCATCACGGCTTGGCTATGCAAACACCCGCAGCCCGTGAACCCGGAAGGAAGATCAGGTAAGATGAAAGCTGTGTCAGAGCACCGCTGGAGGGCTTTGTTTTAAGGCAAGTCTTTCATAATGTGCTACCAAGCCATGTAATATATTAGCACATTATACTCAACTTGCAAGAAGTATTTTTTCTGTTTTGCGGTGTACTATAAGTGTAAAGTTTCATATCCCTAGCCATTTGCTCTGAATATTCAAGATACAGCACAGGTAAACTTAACGCCAATGTCTCATGGAAAAGCAAAGAGTGGATTTCACCTTTTAGGCATAAAACAATCCTAAAAACATAATGAGGTTGATTTACTAAAACTGGAGAGAGCAAAATCTGGTGCAGCTCTGTATAGAAACCAATCAGCTTCCAGATTTGATTTTCAAAGCTTAATTGAACAAGTTGAAGTTGAAAGCAGATTGGCTACCATGCAGAGCTGTACCAGATTTTGCACTCTCCAGTTTTCTGCTGAGAAAGGGTTGGAAAACCTATTCTGAAGGATTGCCATAATCAAACACTCTTTTGTGTATTTGGACATGCTGTTAAAAGTAACTGTAAGGCTTCTTTCACACGGGACGGATCAGTCATGATCCGCCCCGTGAACCTCCGCTTGCTCAGCGGGGATCGCTCCGTTGATGCCGGCTGATGACTGGGCGGTCCCCGCACACTGTGCAGGGACCGCCCTGTCAGATCTCCGCTCTCCCCTATGGGGGATCGGATGAACACGGACCGTCTGTCCATGTTCATCCGGTCCGCTCCGCAGACGGATAGTAACATAGAAATTTTTGTATCCTGAAAAACGGAGCGTAGCGGACACGGGCGAGATCGGGGGTCAGCGGATGTTCATCCGCTGACATCGGGTGTCCCATAGGGATACATGTATGTCCGTTTTTCATCCGAAAACGGATGGGTGAAAAACGGACATACGGTCCGCCCGTGTGAAAGGGGCCTTAAGCTGGCGTTTTTTTTAAAAGATAAGTTGACCTTTTGTAAAAAAAACAAAACTATGTGCATTTATTTTTTTTACTATGAGCCTGAAAAGCATTGCACCCATGGGATCAGCAGATTTAGCTGCTGCATCTGAAAATGGGAGTAACCTGTTACAAAAATGTGAACTTATCCTTTAAAATACATACATACACAGAGCAATTTCTTTCCTGCAACCACAGGTTGCAGGAAAGAAATTGGCTCAAATTCTCCCATCAACATAGACAGGGCTGGAATCCCTCCTGCCAGGCCATTATCTTCTCCTGGCGGATGGGGCAACAGCCGCTAGCAATAAATCGCAAGAGAATCTGACAGGCTGGTTGTACCCAAGTTGATCGCTGAACTTGATTCAATCAGTCTGCCCATTAACATTTCGAATCGCAGCCGGTTCAGCAGGAATCGACCGAGATTCGAACCATGTGTGGCTGGCCCAACAAACATGTCACACGTACCTGCTCTGTGCAATAGTACAGCACAAAGCAGCCCTGAACCTTTTTTTTTTTCCTTCAATTAAAAACAAACATGTTTTTGCTTGCCTGCTCCGTTCAGTGGTTTTGCGTAGAGCAACTCACAAACCTCCTCTTTTTGGGCCCTCTGCTGGCAATCTTGGCTCCTCCCCTCCCATTCACCCTGCTCACTAACGATTCTAATTTTGGCGGGTTCAGCAGGAACCGGCCGAGATTCGAACCGTGTATGGCTGCTGGACTAACAAAAAATGTCACACGTACCTGTTTTTTTTTTTTTTTATTAAAAACAACAAATCAAAACATGTTATACTTACCTGTTCTGTGCAGTGGTTTTGCACAGAGCAACCCTGATCCTCTTATTCTTGGGCCCCCCACCGGCAATCTTGGCTGCTCCCATAGCAAGCTGCTTGCTATGAAAGATGTATGGGCTTGATTCCAAGCATCTATAGACACACACAGTGCAGCTCGGCCCCGTCTTCCTGAAAAGTATATACCTGTTTTTTACATGTACCTGTTCCCACTTCCAGGAAGCCTTGCCCAGGAGTTCGGCCCCCCCTCCTCCTTTCACCACCCCTGGGTCATTCAGAAAGCGCTGTGCACATGCGCAGTAGGGAACCGGCTGTGAAGCCGCAAGGCATCACTGCCGGTTTCCCTTACAAGAAATGGTGGCAGCAGCACTCGAGAGCCAACTGAAAAAAATAAATCGGCTGGGGTGCTGACATCATGGGATCCCTGGACAGGTAAGTGTTCTAATATTAAAGGGGTTGTAACCCCTCGTTTTTTTTTTTTTTTATAACAAACATGTCATACTTACCTCCACTGTGCAGTTTGTTTTGCACAGAGTGGCCCCAATCATCCTCTTCTGGGGTCACCCAATGCATTAAGGTGAAAAAACACGAGGGTTTACAACCCCCTTTAAAAGTCAGCAGCTACACTTAAAATCAATTATAACAAATCACAAATACTTCCCTTAGATAGCTTCCCAGAGACTCAGATACAGGCTCAACTCCCTTTGCAAAGAGTGGACTGCATTAAATATCTGGGCATACACATAACCCGGACACACCTATGGACTATGTTCGCCTTAATGTACAACCTCTCTGATATGCTCAAGCACAAGACTCAAAATTTGGGCCAGACTACTGCTGGGAGTTATGGGACGCATCAATCTTGTTAAGTTGGTGCTTCTACCGAAGATCCTATACGTGCTTTGGCACTCCCAGGTGTATCTGGTGCTTCAGCAATTCAAGGCGATGGAAATCATACTTAAAACATTCATTTGGGGTAAAAGACAAACTACCATGGAGCAGATTAAAGAAACCCACGGATGTGGGTGGGATGGCACTACCTGATCACGACTTATATTACATAGCAGCACAGCAGACAACTGTTCCACATAGGGAAAACGGATATGGCCAGATTTTTGACTTTCTTATGCCCCAAGTGGTCCCACTCAACTGGAGACCCTCTCACAGCCATAACAGGGCGGATGCAAGTGCTGCACCTGACCAAAGAGAAGACTTCTCTGCTTCACCAATACAGGCACATATGGGTCATAGCAACAGACTAAATACAGTTACCACCCTTACACGAACATACTCCCATTATGGCACAATCTAGATCTCCCAGAGTTCTGCTCCATGCCTGACTCGGAATTTTGGAGATCTGGGGGAGTGTATTACGTGTCCCATCTGGTTTTCAATGGTGACCTGAAGGAGTTGGACATGCTGAGAGCTCAACACGGTCTTTCGGCCCGAATGTTTTTCAGATTCCTTCAACTCTGTCATGCTTTTAGAACGCAATTCCCAGCTGGCCCCCCCTCCACTGGATGTGAACCCCCTCATGGCCATTATATGTAGTCTAGACCCCAAGAAACTCATACCCGCATTCTACAGTATGTTGCTTACGCCCTCGGCGACTAGGTCAGCCTACGTATTGAAGGCTAGGTGGGAGGAGGACATCGGGGCATTAGAGGATGAGGAGTGGAGCAAGGCCCTTGACCACTGTAAACAGGTATCCCCCAAGCTTTCAGACTGCCACACACAGATATACATTACCCACCGGGCATATCTCACTCCGCTCAGGGTGTCACGGTATAAACATGATCGAACCGCCTACTGTGCCATGTGCATCCAGGCGTCAGGTACGTTCCATCACCTGATCTGGAACTGCCCTAAGGTTCAAGGATTCTGGACACAAATCGTACAATTCCTTCAAGACACCATGAGCTCTCCCATCACCCTACACCCTAAACCAGGGGTCTTCAAACTACGGCCCTCCAGGTGTTCAGGAACAACAATTCCCATCATGCCTAGTCGTCTGTGAATGTCAGAGTTTTGCAATGCCTCATGGGATTTGTAGTTCCGCAACAGCTGGAGGGCCGTAGTTTGAGGATCCCTGCCCAAAACCATGCCTACTTGGTATATATCCAGAGCCAGATATCAACAAGTTTACCAAAATATTTCTTAATGAGACATTGTTCTCTACTAGGAAAACCATAGCAAAGCAGTGGCAGAGGCCTACTCCACCTGAGTTTGGTATGTGGTTGGTGGAAGTGAACAATAGTTTTAAAGACAAAAAGCGTATCTATTCACACAGGGGTTGCCCTTCGAAATATGGTAAAATTTGGGATAGGTGGCTGCAGGCTCTGGAGACCCTGGGCTAGCATCTCCTTCCCTGCACGTCCATTAACATCCACAGTCGTGCCCTTTCTGCCACTCTACACAGACTAAGATTTTTGAGGCCAAGTGTATCTACTTTGTACCATGGGTGAAATGTTTTTACTTCTTATCTTACCCACCACTGACTGCTCCTTTTTTTGTATCTAACCGTATTCTCCTTTGCACATAGGATGTCTTTACCCTGTTTTATACTGATCATATTGTCACCTTTACCCGACATTTTCTGTGATAATGTATCAATTGTATATTTAGTTTTTTGTACCAATAAAAATCAGTTTGAATTGAAAAGTCAGCAGCTACAGTATCTGTTGACTTTGAATTTTTGGAGAGGGCGGGGGGGGGGGGGGGGGCTGCTGGAGCTCCGCTATAAGGCAGAAAACCTTCAGTACGTGGTCGCCCCCGCCTTCCTTACCAGAGCCCATTCTCGATCCAGCACTGTGCTCGAGAGAGGCAGCTCTCTCAGCTCCCCCTCTCTCCTCACAGGGCAGATTGATAGCAGCAGGAGCCATTGGCTTCTGCTGCTGTCAATCAAATCCTGTGATGAGGGTGTGGGTTAACAGGGCAGCTGTGGTAGGTATACTTAAATAAGAAGTGGCTTCCTATAATGGCACACCAAGAAGAGGAGGAGCCAAGAGCACCAGCAGGGTACCCAAAAAAAGGAGGATCGCATTGCAAAGAGCAGGCAAGTATAAAATGTCTGTTATTGAAAGGTAAAATAAATTCCTTTAAAACCGCCATGCCCCCCCCCCCCTGTTAACAGGATTTGACTGACAGCAGCAGGAGCCAATGACTCCTGCTGCTCTCATCCAAGCTTTCGAGAGAGGCAAAAGAGGAGAGAAGAACTGAAGAAGTCAGGCACAGAGCTGGATAGGTTTACAATCATTTTAATAAATAAAATAAAAAAAAGGTAAGGTAATAATAATAATAATAATAATAATAGACAGTGATGTAGGTGACAGATGCATTTTAAACATCAGACCTGAAGCTTTAGCTATATCAAGACAGGCTAAATAAAAATAGTATACCATAAAAAGGTCATTAAGCAAATGTGATTTGGGCATTCAGTACATGGATATGATATGAATGGACATTTCACTTACTTGCCGATATTCTAGCAGGACTTTTATTGCTGGTGATCATAACAAGTGGAAGTGAAAACAAACACGCACACACAAATAAAAAGAGATTCTGACATTTGGAGATTAAAGTTCAATGGCTGAATCCTGGAGGAACAGGATGTAAGATGTTTGCCTTGGCTGGGTCAGCTATCGAGTTAGGATATGAAGCTTCATCAGTTTGGCCTTACAGAATAAAAAATCTTCAGGAGTAGAAAATTCTTAAGAATGAAAATTAGACTAATAATACATATTAATGTCATCTGATAGTCGCATTATGTATTCTCTATATAAACTCAACCTAAAGTATTTGTGAACACACCGCTTCAAAAGGCCAGCACAATACAGCATATATTGTATTATATACAGCATGTCGCAATACACCTTTATTTTCCTAAACACACATTTATTTTTTCACTTTTTTTCCCTTGCTTTTATTTGGTTGGCATATGAATTCACAGCCTCATCAATCTCTTTTAAAGCAGAAGTATGGGCAAAGCGTTTTTGGCCTTACTTCGGCATTGGATCGATGTTACATCCACCTAGACAAGGACAAAATTTTTTTTCTGGCAACCCCGTACTTCTCTTTTAACTATAGGAAGGGCGTATCATATTCTATGTAAACAAGGCAGATAGCCATACTGACAGGGGGTAAGGGATGGATTTTGTGTTGCTGCAAAGCAGGGACCAGAATCTATTTCCTCCCCTAGTCAAAAAAAAAAACACACACACACACTGGCTAGTCACACATTTAACCCCTTTGATTGCCAATGGCTCCTGATGCTGTCAGTCGATTCCAGTGAGGAGTAAGCAGGGGGTGTGGCAGAGTCACACTGTGTGTGACAATAGAGGCACACAGCCTGGCTCGGGATCGAGCCCGCACATGTGCCACCATAGGAATCGGCTTCCTATGGTGGCACACGCAGAAGGAGGAGCCAAGAGTACTAGAAGAGGACCCCAGAAGACGAGATTCAGGGCTGCTCTGTGCAATTCCATTGCACAGAGCAAGTACGTATACCATTTTTTTCCTTTTGTTTTTTTTCTCTCCATAAAACAAACAAAGAAACTACCCCCCACCCCTACAAAAAAAATTAAAAGTCAGTAGCTACAAATACTGTAGCTGCTGACTTTTAATATTAGAACACTTATCTGTCCAGGGATCCCACGATGTCGGCATCCCAGCTGATTTTCAGATCGGCTCCCTGGTGCTGCCGCCGCCATTCGTGGTAGGGGAAACTGGCAGTAAAGCCTTACGGCTTCACAGCCGATCCCCTACTGCACTGTGCTTTCTAACTGATCTAGCGGCAGAGGAAGGAGAAGGGAGGGACGAACTTCCGAAGAATGTTGTCGCGGCATAGTCTCCCAGAAGTGGGGACAGGGACCTGTATAAAATAAAAACAAAAACAAACGGCTCGCTCTACTCTATGGGCCCTCCGATTCGATCTGCCCAGATGGAAGGGGACGGATCCCCTCCTTCTGTTTTTTTTTTTAGTGCATCGGATTGGGGGTAGGTGAGTGTATATGGCCACAAGTCCGTTTACATCTGTGGCTCAATAGGAGGTGAACAGAGGGTCCGATTGGGTCGGACCAATCATGCCAAAGGGGCCTAAGGCTGCTTTCACACTGACGCGCTGTGGTTTACCTGCATTGCAGGTGCAGCGCAGTGCACCTGTGGCTTTCCTGCACTTTGCCATAGACTTCTAGTATATCCTGCAGGTGTTGCGCATTTTCAGAAAGCACACCAAACTCGCAGGTTATAACAGAAGTCTATGGCTCAGTGCGGGTAAGCTGCAGGCAGCCCAGTAACCACTGCAGAACAGATATGCCCATAAATACACTGATTTTAGTAATAAACTTACCTTTAATAACAGTCTTCCATTCAGGTATCGCCGGCTGTTGCTGTCCCACGCAGAGTGCATTTGGTATCACTCCGCCTGTGACAGGAGGCGGCGCTATACAAGAAGCATCGGCTTATGTGGCTCTGTAGCCGCTTGCTTTCTCTACACTGATGCTCTGGGATGGCGGGTCAGCAATCCACGATCTGGGCTTGCCAACCCATCATCCCAGAGCAGGAGGTCGTGGGCCACATTAGAGGGCTCCGCGGGCCACTGGTTGGGCACCCCTGATGTAGGCCCTTCTCCCATGGCACGCAACACACTTAAAATATACACAGTCCATGAGAGGGAAAGAAGAACAGAAGCAGGTGAGCAATTCATGTGTGAGTATCTGTACCAAAAACTAAACATTTTTGATGCTCTGGTCCTGGTGTGTACGAAAAACTGTTTTCTCGGAAAAAAAAACAAACAAAAAAGAACATTTGTTTGTTTTCTTGTTTTTGAAAAACATATTCCTTTCTATGAAAATTGTAGCCAGTTGTTAAACAGTTAGTTTTTAAGTAAACATCTTCTCATGTGGCAAGCCATACAACTGCTCATAGTACAAGAGAAAACAAAAATAGGCATTCCTGTAACACCCAAAAGACGTCAGGGAAAGTGAATAGGCAATGCTGTCCCTCCCCCAAGACAGACGGTGCACAGTTACCTTTCTGTATGCGTGTGCTAAAGCACAGCCAGATCAGTCATATGAGATTACTGACTGCACACCTCTATGAACACTCTGTTATATACAAAGTGGAATCATTCTGTGTACGCTCATTAGAAAAGGCAACCTCTGCTTTATGGAAAATATAGGCCTTGCATATAGTCTTGAGGTGTAGATGCCATGGGATAGATGCCATGGGATCATTTTCAAGATAGTTACCGTATATACTCGAGTATAAGCCGAGTTGTTCAGCACATTTTTTGTGTGCTGAAAATGCCCCCTCGGCTTATACTCGAGTCACTTTTTTGCGCCTGATCTCCCGGACTTTGGTGACCCGATACTTGGCACACATGTAGCCCCTCTCTTCCTCTACAAGTGTGCAAAGTTTGGGGGACCTACGGCCAGGGAGCACCGATTTTTCAAACACGGGCACCCCTTCCATAGACTCCCATGTTAAACGGTCATTTCTCCGGTGACTTTGGGGACCCGGTACCAGCCGGTCGTAGGCCCCCTGGACCCGGAACTTGGCACACATGTAGCCCTATTTCTCCTCTACAAGTGTGCAAAGTTTTTTGTCTGGAGGACCTACGGCCGGGGAGCACCGATTTTTCAAAGCTGGGCACCCCTTCCATAGACTCCAATGTTAAACGTCAGTCTAGTCACGGACACAGTGAGGCAAAGTGAGGCATGCAGATGGACACCCTAGGCTTATACTCGAGTCAATACGTTTTCCCAGTTTTTTGTGGTAAAATTAGGTGCCTCGGCTTATACTCGAGTATATACGGTAATTCGGCAACAAAAAAAAAAAAACACACAGGCATTTGAGGCACTGAGGAAGTATGTCGATTTTACATTTATATGGGTTATAATATAAAAATTGTTTATCATTTATATGTATACAAGTAAAAAATAAAGTATTTTTGAAATTGATGGTAGCAACACATCTCGAAAAAACTTGGAACGGGGCAACAAAAAGCTGGCAAAGTAAGTAGCGCTGGAAATAGCCTCTGCTAAGTGCCTGAAAACCGCCTCCCATTCATTCAAGTGTGACTTTTCACACTCCTGCGGTGCGCTTGTGGAACATTCCAAAAAGTACTGCAAGCAGCATCTTTGAGGTGGGTTGGGAGTAGGGCCGAAACAACGAATCGATTAATCGACAACTAATCGATTATGAAATTAATCGATTACCATTTTCATAATCGATTAATCGGCCAGTAACATAATGGGGTTAAAAAAAGAACTAAAATTAGCTCTTTATAATACAAAAAGAGCAAATTGCTACAGTAGATATTACTTACACTGTCCCACAGTAAAAAATTAACCCCTTACAGTAGATTATTTGCTCTTTTTGTACTAATTTTAGTTTTTTTTAACCCCATTATGTTACTAAACATCTCAGGCCTGGGTCACACCTCCGTGTTTTTTGGTGCTTTTTGCAGAAACACGCTACAGGTCATTTACATGGTTTCCTATGGGACACATTCACATCCATGATTTTTTTGAGCTGCTGCGTATTTGGAAAGGGCAAGGACTTTTTTTTTTTTTTTTAACAGAAAACAATGCCATTTTGTTTTTTTGGTTCAATATACTTCAATGGAGAAGCTGCAGAAAATCATGTAATGCGTTTTTGCGGCAATTTGTGTTTTTAATCTGCCCAACAACAAATTGGCCCAAAAAATTGCAAATATGCAAATCGCAGCAAAATTACTTTTTTTTTAGGTTATTAACCGAATAATCGATCAAAACAATAATCGGCCAACTAATCGATTATGAAAATAATCGTTAGTTGCAGCCCTAGTTGGGAATGCTGTATTTAGCACTCACAAAACGCCCTGCCCATTGGAATGAATGGGGAATACTACATTTTACCCCTACCCATTCACCTGAAAAAGTGTCAAAAATAAAAACACACCACACAGGTTTTTAAAGTAATTTATTAGGCAGCTTCAAGGGTCTCTTCCGACTTCTTCCCTGCTCTCTCTCCGGTTCCTCTCCCTCCGCTACCTTCTGCTCTTTTGCCCGGTCTTCTCGGTTGTCTTCTTCCCTCTGTTCTTCTTCCGATGTTGACTTAATGTTGACTCAACGCTCTCTCCCGCTCTAATGCCCGATGCGCAACGACTTATATTGGCATCGGGCGGGGTCACCGGAGGCCCTGCCCCATATGACATCACTGACTGGGGCATGGTGGGGCAGTGGCGTCATAAGGGGCAGGGGCCTCTGGTGACCCCGCCCCATGCCAATATAAGTCATTGCACATCATGCATTAGAGAGTCGAGTCAATATCGGAAGAACAGAGGGAAGAAGACAAAAAGGAGAAGACTGGGCAAGAGCGAGCAAAAGAGCGGAAGATAGCGGAGGAGACCTGGCAGAAGACAGAGAGAGAAGAACCCGAGAGAAAGCGGAGAAGAGCCAGAGAGGGGAGAAGTCGGAAGAGACCCCTCGCTCGTCCCCACCCCTTTTCCTAACCGGCCAGGCTGCGTGCTCGGATAAGGGTCTGGTATGCTCTTGAAGGGGTAACCTATGCCTTTTTTTTTTTTTTTTCCAATTGGCGTGGAGTTCCCCTTCAAGATCAGAGCACATGTCGCATGCCAGTCGAATCCATTAATACGGGGATCCAACTTCAAAAATAAAGTAGTGCAGGGACTACTTCGAAGTCGTCAGGACTTAAAGTCGTGCTAATATGAATGGTAGTCATTGAAAATCATGAAGAATGACTTGTCATGCGACTTTGCAGAAAGGGGACTAAGTGGTTTCCCCCACTATTGTTTACACCCGTCTCTTGTCAAAGTCTTCATCCCATACATAAAGTGCTTTTACTAGAAAATTACAGGGGGACTTTAAGGGTAATGAAACGTGAGGCATCCTGCTAGAAGAAAAATACAAATGCTGCACTTTTCAAGGCAAGAGTGGGCGAACGGAACATTAAACAGCTCAGCATTCTAAACTGGGCAAACACGCCGAGGAGCCATTTGTTTGGTCACCTGTGGAATGCTCCAAGGACAGCAACAAGCAAATGACTGCCAAGGACAAACCAAAATTAGTTTTTCCATTCAAATGTTTACCTCCTCACTTAATTCACTTTTATAATCTAAAAATGACAGAACAGCAAAAGGTCACAGTGCAGGGCTTTAAAAGTACCAGTTACTTACCGGTAATGGTCTTTCTGGTAAGTCTTCCAGGACGGCACAATGAGAGATGACTAGTCCACCTGACAGGAAACACAATCAATCAAAGAGGTTAAAAACCCCACCCCTCCCCGTGCTCCTCAGTTTGTGAAAAAGTACGCCACACTAGTGCACGAGAGTGAAAACAACATACCACAACAACTATATATATATATATATATATATATATATATATATATATATATATATATATATATATATATATTAATATACTTAACCAGAGCGGTGGGAAGTAGGCCTGCCGTCCTGGAAGACTTACCAGAAAGACCATTACCGGTAAGTAACTGGTACTTTTCTCAAGACGTCTTCCAGGACGGCACAATGAGAGAGAAGCAAGTAATTTGCAGGCCTACCTTAGGGTGGGACGACCGCTTGCAGGACCTTCCTACCAAATGAGAGGTCCTGAGGCGACAGCAACTCCACTCTATAATGCTTCAAAAAAGTGCTCTGGCTTGACCATGTCGCAGCTTGGCAGATTTGTTCGACCGAAGCTCCGGCCCTTTCTGCCCAGGAGGTCGCCAGAGACCGAGTGGAATGTGCCTTAACCTTCGGGGCTGTCTTAGCAGCCTGGTCATAAGCTAGGGAGATTGCTTGTTTTATCCACCTAGCTACGGTTACTCTAGAAGCCTGTCGGCCCTTTTTCTGACCAAAAAAATTAATAAATAAGTGGCTGGATTTTCTGAAAATGCTAACTCTATCCAAATAAGAAAGCAGACATCGTCTGACATCCAAACAATGAAAGGAAGCCTCCCTTTCATTCTGGGGATTGGAACAAAAAGAAGGGAGTATTATTTCCTGTGTTCTATGAAATTTTGATACTACCTTGGGAAGGTACAGGGGGTCCTGCCTGAGAACAAGCCTGTCCTCAAATAAACGAAAAAACGGCTCTTTAATTGACAGAGCCTGCATATCACCTACTCTTTTGGCTGTCGTTATCGCCAGCAGAAAGGTAAACTTAACTGTGAGAAGTTTAATAGAAATACTGTCTAAAGGCTCGAACGGAGCCTTAGTTATTAGTTAACTGTTCTAGGACCAAGGAGAGATCCCAGGGTGGAACCCTAGAGATCTGTACTGGAGACATTCTGTCCCTAGCTGACAAGAATCTTTTAATCAACGGGTCCTGGGACAATCTTCTGTCCAGGAAGTAAGATAAGGCTGCTACCTGAACTCTTAGTGTCTTGGTAGCCAGCCCCAGATCAACTCCATCCTGGAGAAATTCCAGAATGACCGAAGTTTCCTGTTGGGAAACCTCTCTCTCTGAACACCAGCGAGAGAAGACCCCCCACACCTTAGCATAAATCCGCCTGGTGACCTCCTTTCTACTAGAGAGGAGAGTGGTGATCACTCTCTCTGAACAGCCCTTCTCCCGCAGGTTCTGCCTTTCAAGCACCAGGCCGTCAGTTTGAAGAAGCTGGGCTCTGGGTGGAAGACCGGACCCTGAAGAAGAAGGTCTGACCGAACTGGTAGATGGAGAGGGGGAGCTACAGACCAGTTCTCCAGAGTGGGAAACCAGGCTCTCTTGGGCCACCAGGGGGTGACCAAAATGAGACAGCATTCTGAGAGGTCCAGCTTCTGCAGGATCCTCGGAATCAGACTCAGAGGGGGAAAGGCATAGGCCAGATGAAAACTCCACACCTGGGCCAGCGCATCCACTCCCTCTGAGCCCCATTCCCGGGTCAGGGAAAAGAACCTCTTTAGCTTTTTGTTTTCCCTGCGGGCGAAGAGGTCTATCTCCGGATTGCCGAACCGTTGGCACACCAGATCGAACACCTCTGTGTTCAACTCCCATTCTCCCTGGAGAATCGGGTGGCGACTTAAAAAGTCCGCCTCTACGTTGTGAACCCCTTTTATGTGAACCGCTGTGATAGAGGGAATCCGGAGCTCTGCCCAGCTCAGGATCTCCAGAGACAAAGCCAGAAGGGTACGCGACCTGGTGCCTCCCTGATGGTTCAGGAATGCCACTGTGGTGGCATTGTCGGATAGAATCTGGACCTCTCTGCCCCTGACTCTCTCCTCGAAGGCCTTTAGAGCCTCCCGAACCGCCAACAATTCCCGGAGGTTTGAGGAGGCGCCCCTCTGACCTCGGTTCCAGGAACCCTGAGCTCGTCTAAGTAAGCCCCCCAACCCCAGGCGCTTGCGTCTGTGGTTATCCTGAGAGGGTTGGACTGACTCCACAGACGACCCACCAGTAAATTCTGAGGAAGGAGCCACCACCTCAGAGATTCCTTTGCCACCACTGGGATGGGGACCCTGTAGTCTAGAGATTCCCTTGATCCGTCCCAAGAGGATAGAAGGAATTCTTGGAGAGGTCTGGAGTGGAGCTGAGCCCACGGCACCGCTGGGATGCAAGAGGTCATTAGACCCAGCACCCGCATGATGCTTCTGAAGGAGGATTCCTCTGCCTCCAACATAGACCTGACCGTTGTCATAAGACCTTGGACCTTGTCCTGGGGTAAAACAAGTTTTCTTTCTAAGGAATCCACTAGGAATCCCAAGTAAACTTTCTTCTGTTCTGGGACCATCGAGGATTTTTCTTTGTTGATGATCCACCCCAGGCTTTCCAAGGTGCTCACGACCCTGGCCAGGTCTGCAAGAAGGAGATCTCGACTCATTGTAGAGAAGCAGATCGTCGAGGTAGGGGACTACTGCTATACCCTGCAGGTGCAGGTAAGCAATCACCTCCGCCATGATCTTTGTAAAGACTCTTGGACTGGATGACAGTCCGAAGGGAAGCGCAGCAAACTGCCAATGCTGCACTCCCTGGGCGGAAGTGATTGCAAACCTGAGGAAGGCCTGATGTGCTGGGAATAATCGGGACGTGTAGATAGGCGTCCTTTAGGTCTATGGTCACCATGAACACCCCCCTCAGAAGAAGCTTCCTGAGAGTGTACACGCTCTCCATCCGAAACCTCTTGCGACGCAGATAAGCGTTCAAGGGTCTCAAGTTTATTATAAGTCGATGCTTCCCTGACGGCTTTGGAACAACGAAAACGTGGGAATAGACGCCCAAACCTTGTTGTTCCGTAGGTACCGGGATAACTACTCCCTGCCTTTCCAGATCTGAGACATTCTGTACCAGACCTGCAGCTTTTAAGGGGTCCATGGGTAGATGCGTTACCAGAAACTTCGGGGGAGGGGAGTGAAGGAACTCTAGCTTGTAGCCCTCCTTTAAAATTTGGAGGACATGGGGGCTCTGAGATATGCTTTCCCATCTGGGGAGAAACTGGGAAAGCCTTCCCCCTACCCTTACGTCACTTAGAGTTCTTGTCATTAGGCTTTTGGCTGGAGAAAAGGATACCTCCCTTCTGTTTGTCCTTGCCAGCACTCCACCTCCTAGTATTGATAGGTCTTTTGTCTGAAGACCGGTTCTTACCCTGGGGGCCTCGAAAAAATCTCCTTTTTTCCTTTTTAGGTTTGGTAGGAAATTTCTTACCCTTTTCGGTGGACCTGGACAAGGCTTGGTCAAGTACTGTACCGAAAAGAAGGGAGCCCTCAAATGGGAGACCACATAAAACGGGTCTTGGATGCACTATCACCATCCCAGGTTTTAACCCATACAGCTCTTCTAGCAGAGTTTAAGAGGGCTCCAGTCTTTGCGGTGGTTCTTACGGTTTCTACCGCTGCGTCCGCTAGGTACGTCACCGCGTTACCTATTAGCTGCAACGACTCCAAGACTTCCTTGGATTTGGAAGTGCCTGAAACATGGTCCGTTAATTTTGAGATCCATGCATCTGCATTCCTGGCTACGCATGCTGAAGCCAGCGCCGGGCTCATGGCTGCCGCATTGGCTTCCCAGGCCCTCCGCAAGGTGGTTTCAGCACGCCGATCCATCTGATCTTTGAGGTTACCAGTATCCTCAAAGGAGAGGTCAGACTGTTTGGATACCTGGGCTAAGGAAGCCTCCAATCAGGGTGTTTTGAAGAACCTGTCTTCATCTTCCTCCTTGAAAGGGCACCTACGTTTCCACGTTTTTGGTCTTAAAAGCTTCCTTTCAGGATCCTTCCATTCTTGAAGGATAATGTCCTTCAGTGCCTGGTGGACGGGGAAGGTGCTGGGTTGAGACTTCAACAAACCCTGATACATTCTATCCTGTGCGGAAACCTGTTCCGCAGGCTCCTGGATCTCCTCAGAAGCATAAATTGCCCCAAGGAGGCCCTCCATATCATCGGCCGAGAAGATGTGCCTTCCTGGCCTGGAGCCCTCTTCCTCGTCCTCTGCCTGACTATCCACCAGACCCTCATCAGATACTTCTCGATCGGAGATATCTGAATCCTCCTCCGGCTCCGAACCCTGTGAAGGTAGGGATTTTAGAGGCTGCGGGCGTCTTTTAACTACCCTGGCAGTCAAAGAACTCTCCTGAGAGGAAGAGCCCCCCCCACTTGTCTGAGGTTCTGGTTCCCTAGACCCGAGTGAGGATTGAAATTCCTTAAGCGTAGTCAGCATCTGGGTCTGGACAGACAAGAAGTCTTTCATGACCTGCGATGTTTCTTTTCCAGCCAATTTCTGAATGCATTTAAAACAGAAAGGTCTGGAATAGTCTGGAGGCAACCTATCGTTGCAGTAGCCACATCTTTTGATGCGAGCAGGGGCTTTAGAGGGACGGCTGGTAGACCCCTGGGCAGTGACGTCCCCTCCTGCAGAAAAAACAAATATACACAGGGAATTTTTTAGTACCAAACACCCCTGTGCAGAGCAAAAAGGGGGAAGAGTCGGGGTACCTCCCCCATCATAACCCCTGCTGGCTGGGTAGGACTCACCTCCTGTGGCCTCCTCTGTAGCCTTGGCCGTACCGGGCCTTTCCTCATGCTCCATCCGGGCTCGAACCGTGTCGCTAAGAGCAAACAGGAGGAATGGGCGCCTCTTTTCCTGGCATCTTTATAGTTGAAGCTGGCTGAAAAGACGCCGGCCGTCGCCATCTTGCCGTAGACCGGAAACCGGAAGTGGCGCGGCGCGCGGTGACGTCATTCCGGGCGCTAGAGGAGGAAATCAATGAGTCCTCCAGGCCATGGGAAAATGGCGCCGCACATGCCTGAGCGGCGCCAATAGCCAGAACATCGCTTCACCGCTGGGTTCACCACCGCATCTGCGGGAGACCTGCCAGCCCCCCCTCCGAAGTGGACACCCACCAGGTAGGGAGGAAAAAAAGAGGAAATATTTGGCCCCTGAAGCTTCCAGGTACCCTGTACCTTAGGGCTTCAGAAAACTCAGGGGGGTTCTTCAAGGCTATTCCTTCCCCCCTGAGTATGTTACAACAAAAGGGGGACCCCCCAGGAAGGATGAGCCCGTCCTGCTAGGTCCAGAGGCTTCCTAAGCGTTCGACCTAGGTCCCAGGGGGAGACCTCCAGCACCAGGCCTTTAGGTCTTTAGAAAATAACAAACGGTTTCGCTGTGGGGAAACACAATCAAAAACTGAGGAGCACAGGGAGGGGTGGGGTTTTTAACCTCTTTGATTGATTGTGTTTCCTGTCAGGTGGACTAGTCATCTCTCATTGTGCCGTCCTGGAAGACGTCTTGAGAAAGACCACATAAGATGATTTACAGTTAAAACTCCAGCTTTATCTTCAGTCTTTAACAATTATACAGGCTCTCCTCCTCTTGTACGAAATTAGCTTGCTCTATTTTCACTGCATAATGTATGCTACTCTCAGTGTGCATTAGAAGCTGCAATTACAGCTTAATTTTACAGCTGGAGGACCTCCAACATCATCAATTTCGTTCTTGTCTATCTTTTTTTTCTCACGAGAGAAGTTCTCGTCTATCCTTACTGTTGCTGGCCCAATCATTTTATTCTAGGGCTGCAACTAACGATTATTTTCATAATCGATTAGTTAGCCGATTATTGTTTCGATTAATCGGTTAATAACCGTAAAAAAAAAAAAAAGTAATTTTGCTACGATTTGCATTTTTTCTTTTTTTTTTTTTGGCCAATTTGTTGTTGGGCAGACTAAAAAACACAAATTGCTGCAAAAACACATTATTACATGCTTTTCTGCAGCTTCTCTATTGAAGTATATTGAACCAAAAAAACAAAATAGCACCGTTTTGCGTTAAAAAAAGTACTTGCCCTTTCCAAATACGCAGCAGCTGAAAAAATCATGGATATGAACGTGTCCCATAGGAAACCATGTAAATGACCTGTAGTGTGTTTCTGCAAAAAGCACCAAAAAAAACAGAGGTATGACCCAGGCCTGAGATGTTTGGTAACATAATAGTGTTAAAAAAAATAAGGATTTGTACAAAAAGAGCTGTAAGGGGTTCATTTTTTACTGTGGGACAGTGAAAGTAATATTTACAGTAGCGATTTGCTCTTTTTGTACTGTAAAGGGCTCATTTTAGATTTTTTTAACCCCATTATTTTACTGGCCGATTAATCGATTATGAAAATAGTAATCGATTGATTTCATAATCGATTAGTTGTTTCGGCCCTATTTTATTCATTCAGTTCTTTCAATCATGTAGGATCGGGATCCTATGTTGGCATTACCTAGGATGGTCTGCATGTAAATACAGCCTGCCTAGAAATGTCAACTACTTCAGACATACAACTATCAAAGCATTTTGCTATTATTATACAGGATTTATATAGCGCCAACACTTTGCAATATAAAAGGGAGACAAAGAGGGTTAGGAGGGCCCTGCTTCTGGAAGCTTACAATCTAATAAGGAGGGGCTGGTGGATCAAAAAGGTATTAATTGTCAGGGATGAACTGATGGGAAAAATAGAAGACTTGATTATTAGCTGAAGGCAGTATAGTCTTCCCTGAAGAGATGAGTTTTCAGGGATCGCCTAAAAGTGGACAGAGTAGGAGATAGCCAGACTGGGGTAGGGAGTTCCGGAGGATGATAGAGGGGAGCTAGAGAGCAGGAAGTCTTAAGAGTGGAGAGGTTGGGTTGTGTGATATTTGGAGACAAGATTGGTGACGTAGCTTGGGACAGAGCTGTAAAGGGCTTTGTATGTTATTGTTAAAGCGGAGGTTCCGCGGCATTTTTTTTTTTGTTTTCCGCTTGCATGCAAAGTATTTGTAGATCACCAATTAGTACTCACGTGTTTGGTGACTTTAAACCTCCCCTGTCTTTTTTCTGGCAAAAGATGCACTTTTAAAATCAGCCGTCTGAATTTTCCATTTTGCTTGTGGGCATTTTGAAGCCCACAAGCACTGACTTCCTGGTGGTGGACGGTGTAATGCAGAAAAAGTTCCCCGGCGGATAAGGTTCCCCCCCCCCCTGTACTGCGCATGCGCGGCACGAACCTCAACGGAGTTTCCGAAAGTAGCCGAACATGTAGAGCTGCGAGTTAGCTCTACACGGCGCCTGCGCAATGACTAGGAGTCATGTAGAGCTGACTGCGCAGGCGCTGTGTAGAGCCGACTCGCAGCTCTTCCTGTTCGGCTACTTTCGTAAACTCCGTTGAGGTTCGTGCCGCGCATGCGCAGTACAGGGGGGGGAACCTTATCCGCCGGGGAACTTTTTCTGCAGGACATGTCACATCTGGGCAAACTCCCAGATTGCATTGCGGGTGAATAGAAACGCCTACTCCCGCGGGAGTGAGTACCCGGAAGACGAAATTGGAAATGACATTAGTACGGTATGTACTACATAAAAAAAAAAAAAAAGTGGCTTATGTACATGTTCGTTCTTTAAGGAGTGTGCTTGTATATGGATGTTATTTTGCCTGAACCTCCGCTTTAATGTTTTAAATTGTATTTGTTGGGCAATGGGAAGCCAGTGGAGGGATTGGCAGAGAGGGGTGGCAGAAACTGAGTAGTTGGTAAGGTGGATGAGTCTTGCAGCAACTCTCTAGTAAGTGCCTCCCATTGAAAGCTTCTTTCTATAGGGGCACTTGTGCGGCTCGCTTTCTCCCTTTCAGAACTCCCTTAAAGTAAAACAAGGAATATACCCTGCATATTTTCTGGGGATCAGAGACCATTTAAAGCTACACGTCCATCTACTGTAAATTCACAGGATGACCACGTTGCTGCAAGATTTCACTACAGAATGAACAGATTTCTTTTCGTACATCACGGGACACAGAGCGACTTAGTCATTACTAATGGGTTATATAGTTTACCTTCAGGTGCTGGCACTGGCAACTTCCAAACCGGAAGTACCCTCCCCTATATAAGCCCCTCCCATCCGGGAGCACCTCAGTTTTTTGCCAGTGTCTAAGGTGTTGGCCAAAGAGTAACATGTGTTTTCACTGGGCTTGCGTACAGGTTCTTTTGGGCCTCAGTAAGCTGTTCCGGATCCCACCAAAAAAGCTTCATAGCTAAACGGTCGGTACCCGGGCCTTGCAGCAGAAGAGCAAGGTTTTGCCTGTAATGCCTCTCTTAGGAGGGCTGGACCCTGGGATCCAGAGCTCTGGTCATACCCACGACCAAGATGTTGTCTGTGCAGGGTGCTATACAGGTCCAGGGGAGTGGAATCCTTGGGAACCCGGTCCCTGAAGGTTTAATTACAATGCCTGCCGTGATAGGTGAAGTTTGGGCTTCTGTGGACCAAACAGAGTCCTGCGGCGGGGAACAGGTAAGTGGGGGCCCCCAGGAACTTGGTTCTATTGGGGGACCCCCAAGCCTAATTTGTCTTTCTGTCTGTCTGTTACCTAACGGTATTCCCGCTAATATCTGTGTATGCCTTTAACTACTGAAAATGTAAAATTTTAATAGTAGTCAAGAAAAAAAAAAAAAAAAGGACCGCGGTACCTGTGTTAAACCACTAGAGGCCGCTGTGGTCCATTTTTCTTGTCATATGGATCTTTGGTTTTCTCAAGTCAAAAGATCCAGGCAGTTGGTAAGTTTCTCTGTGGGAATCCACTTCCTCTGCCCTGTTGCTGCGCTCATCCACCGCACAGGCCCTCCGGCAAAAAGGGCCCTGGCTCCTAGTCCCTGTTTGATTTTCGAAAAGGGCGCCAAAGGCGCACGGGCGCGCGCACGCGCCTATGAAAAAAAAGGGGCGGGGCGGGTGGATGACGCTCGATGCGCGCCACGGCGCTTCTGCGCATGTGCAGGCGTCCCAGCTTGTATAAAGACACAGTACAAGTGTCAGCTGGATGCAAACAGAGCTAGCAACAAACAGTGGCACACAGAGGCGGTTGATGCAGGCATCCCCATAGAAAGGCACTTTAGTGGACACCAGCTGGTATATAGCAGCAACTGTGTTAGACTATTACCAGCAAAATGGGTGTATGACGACGGGAATACCTCAGCTTTGTGCTTATAGGATATGTCGTCCAGACGCTCTGGAAATAGATCTTCCAAGAAGCGAAAGGGGTCTCCGTCGGGCTCTGAGGATTTTGGGCATGCTGTACTGCGCCAATCTCCCCTGAAATTTCAGAGGTCAGTAGCCGTAGGAACCCCGCAGGAGTACCTGGTACTGCGGCTGTCCCCAGTCCACCTGCTCCTATATATATAACAGAGGAGGTTTTATCCTCAACTCTGGGAGGATTGGAAGAGAGATTAACAGCATTGATCGCTGCTTCCCTGTCACAGGAAAAGCGCGTCCAAACTCCGTCTCCTCCTGCAGAGTGCCTGTTAGTGGAGGAACAGTCCCAGAGATCGACCTACCTGAAGGGGATCAGGTGAGGTTGATAAAGTTATAGAGGAATCAACAGTGGAAGAACCTTTCTCAGCATCTCAGGCTGAAAGATTATGGGTTCAGTCTCTGACTAACATGGTCCGAGCAGCATTTTAAATGCCTCTGGCGGAACCATCAACCACTACTGTCTCCTCGCTGGGGTCGCTGAAAGCTCCCCAGACTGTCTGTTCCTTCCCAATCCACCCTTTATTGGAAGGGTTTATTTACCAGGATTGGGAGCATCCTGATAAAATATTTACTCCCCCCCAAGAGATTTCCAGTGATCTATCCAATGGAGGATAAGTTCATAAAAAAAATTTTTTTAAAAAAATGGAGGGTCCCTACAGTGGACACAGCCATCTCTTGTGTAAATAAATCACTGACATGTCCAGTAGATAATGTTCCAATGTTCAAAGACCCAATAGATAAAAAATTGGAGTCTTTACTAAAATCTGCTTTCTCTACAGCAAGCATGGTGACACAACCTGCAGTAGCAGCGATTGGAGTCTGCCAAGCAATGAAAGATCAGTTGAAACAAGTCTTAAGGGACTTACCAGATCAGCAGGCTCTTGCCCTAGCTGACCTACCTAGAGCCTTGTGTTGCGGTGGACGCCATAAAGGATACAATCCAACAGGCATCCCGCTTTACGCTGTCTGTAGACATATGCGTAGGCTTCTATGGCTCAAAAACTGGTCTGCTGAAGCTCCCTGTAAGAAATTGCTGATTAGCTTCCCATTTCATGGAGAACGCTTATCTGGAGATGATCTGGACAAATATATCCAGAAAACTTCTGCCGGTAAAAGTACACTCTTGCCGGTTAAGAACAAGGGTAGAAGTCCTTCTTTTAAGAGGCCTACTTCTCCAGTCCCTGGCACATCGGCTGTGAAACAGTTCCGACGGCCTCCGCGGTCAAATACAGGGGGCAGAAATCAGGGACAATCACAGGGTAACAAGAAACCCTGGGTCAAGAGAGGTACAAAACCTCCCCCCCAAGTCATGAAGGGTTGCCCCCACTCAATCGGGTGAGGGGAAGACTTCAGTTGTTCACAGAGACCTGGCGGGACACCATCAGAGATGGGTGATCTCCGCAGTAAGTCTGGGATACAGGCTGGAGTTAAAAGACATTCCTCCTGCCCATTTTATAAGGTCAAACGTGCCAAGCGATCCCCAGAAGAGTGGATCCCTCCTTCTGGCACTAGAGCAACTATTGCCCCAAGGGTAATCATGAAGGTTCCCTTGGAAGAAAACGGGTTCGGGTTTTACTCGAACCTTGTCACAGTCCCCAAACCAAATGGGGACATGAGGCCCATATTAAATATAAAAGGGCTAAACAAGTTCCTACATATCAGGACTTTTTCGGATGGAGTCGATCCGATCGGTGGCCACCGCCCTACAAGGGCAGGAATGGTTAGCCTCGATCGACATAAGGGATGCTTATTTGCATATTCCCATCTGTCCGGCCCACCAGAAATTTCTACGCTTTGCAGTAGAAGGGCGCCATTTTCAGTTCAGAGCCTTACCTTTCGGTCTGGCCACAGCACCACGAGTGTTCACAAAAATTCTGGCCCTACGATTGGCCAAACTAGGAACACAAGGTGTAACGATAATGGCATATCTAGACGACTTGTTGCTGATAGACCACTCAGTGAAAAAAACTAGAAGTGGTCGTTCACAAGATAATCAAGTATCTGGAATCTCACGGTTGCATTATCAACCGAGACAAGTCAGCCCTAAAACCAGTCAAAAGCCTGGAATACTTGGGAGCTAAGACTGGATTCAAATCAGAGAAAGTTTTTCTTACCTCCAGAGAAGGTGTCGTCTTTGAAAGATTTGACCCACTTAGTGGGTACAAAAAAGAAAAACCATCCATACGCCTGTGTATAAGGCTGCTGGGAAAAATGGTGGCTTCATTCAAAGCAGTACCCTACGGTCAATTCCATTCAAGGAACTTGCAGAGGGCCATACTGTCAGCCTGGAACAAAAAAGTTCAGGCTTTAGACTTACCAATGTCCCTGTCCCCTTCCGTTCGCAAGAGCCTCCATTGGTGGTTGGTGCCAGAATCTGGAAAAAGGGAAACCCTTCAGTCCGGTTTCTTGGAATGTGGTCACTACAGATGCCAGCCTCATAGGCTGGGGGGCAGTACTGGAGCAATGGTCTCTACAGGGCAAGTGGTCAGAAGCACCTGCCCACCAATCTCTTAGAGATACGAGCAGCCCGGTATGCCCTAGTAGCATGGACATCCAAACTCCAAGGGTCACCTGTCAGAATTCAATCAGACAATGCCACAGCAGTGGCATATATCAATCACCAGGGTGGCACCAGGAGTCGTGCAGCCCAGAGGGAAGCGAATTGCATCCTGGAATGGGCAGAAAGGTATGTCACAGCCATATCCGCGGTTTTCATCCCAGGAGTGGAAAATTGGAGAGCGGACTTTTTAAGTCGCTAGCAATTATGCCCGGGGAATGGTCTCTTCACCCCGAGGTTTTCCAGGCAATATGCCAGCGGTGGGGAACACCGGATGTAGATCTGCTAGCATCCAGATTCAACGCAAAGGTGGACAGATTTGTGTCTCGCACAAAGGATCCCCTAGCTTGCGGTTCGGATGCCCTAGTGTTCCCTTGGGATCAGTTCAAGCTGATATATGCATTCCCACCGCGATTAATCCGCAGAATCAGGGTAGAAAAGAAACCAGTGATTCTGGTGGCTCCAGCGTGGCCCCGAAGGGCATGGTACGCGGAGATTGTAAAAATGTCAGTGGGAAGTCCTTGGACCCTCCCACATCATCCGGACCTGCTTTCGCAAGGACCGATATACTACCCTTCCTTACCAGCCCTAGGTTTGACGGCCTGGCTATTGAAGCCCACATTCTAAAAAAGAGAGGGCTCTCTAATCCTGTGGTATCTACCATGATCAATGCCAGGAAGCCGGTATCCAGGCAGCTCTATTATAGGATCTAGAAGGCGTACATCACGTGGTGTGAGGCCAGGAAATGGCATCCACGTAAGTACGTAATAGGTAGGATTCTGGACTTCCTACAGCGGGCTGTACATAGGAAGCTTGCCTTGAGTACTATCAAGGGTCAGACGGCCTTGTCAATATTTTTTCAAAGGCCCTTGGCTTTGCATTCATTAGTCAAAGCTTTCATACAAGGAGTGATGCGTATTAGCCCTCCGGTTAGTATTCCCATATGTCCATGGGACTTAAACCTGGTTCTGTCGGTTCTACAGAAACAACCATTTGAACCATTGCGGCACATTTCCTTGGTTCTTTTCACCAGGAAATTGATTTTCTTAGTAGCCATTTGTTCGGCTAAAAGAGTATCGGAATTAGCCGCCTTGTCCTGTAAGGAGCCATATCTGGTTGTCCATAAGGACAGAGTAGTATTACGTCCTCATCCAGCCTTTCTTCCTAAGGTGGTATCGAGGTTCCATTTGAACCAAGATGTGGTTCTTCCTTCCTTTTTCCCCAAACCTAGTTCGGTAGAGGAAAAGTTATTGCATTCTTTGGATGTAGTAAGAGCAGTTAAAGCTTATCTAAAAGCCACTGCTCAGATTCGCAGAACGGATACTTTGTTTGTTCTGCCGGAAGGCCCCAGAAAGGGTCAGGCAGCATCAAAAATCTACTTTAGCCAAGTGGATTCGACAGGTCATAATACAAGCCTATTGCCCCATACACACGATCCTTTTTAATGTCATTTTTAAAACTGACGTTTTTCTCGTCATTTTTTTTCTTGTTTCCTCTCAAGCCTGTCTTGCGTACACACCATCATTTTAAAAAATGTTCAAGAAAAGCGCAGTGACGTACACCACGTACGACGGCACTATAAAGGGGAAGTTCCGTTCGAATGGCGCCACCCTTCATGTTAGTAAAGTTTGTTGAGTGACGATTCGCTCTTTTCAGTCTAGTGCTTTTCAGTCCGTTACAGCATGACGAATGTGCCATCTCCATTACGAACGCTAGTTTTACCAGAACGAGCGCTCCCGTCTCATACTTGATTCTGAGCATGCGCATTTTTTTTCACGTCGTTAAAGCATACACACTATCGTTTTTCACGTCGTTAAAAAAAACAACATGAAAAACGACGTGAAAAAAGAGAGCATGTTCGAAATTTTTAATGCCCGTTTTTCACGTCGTTAAAAATGCTCTGGAGCATACACACGATCATTTTTAATGGCCATTTTTTTTAATGGCATTTTTAACGGCATGAAAAATGATCGTGTGTATGGGGCATATGGCTTGAAAGGAGACCGCCTCCGTTCAAAGTTAGGGCGCACTCCACAAGAGCAGTTGGAACTTCATGGGCAGTGCATCACCAAGCCTCCCTGGCTCAAGTCTGTAAGGCCACAACATGGTCCTTAGTACACACGTTTACTAGATTCTACCAGGTAGACGTCAGAAGTCAGGAGGATGTCGCCTTTGGGCGCAGTGTGTTGCAGGCCGCAAAAGAGCCTCATGCCTGATGGCGCCCAGCTTATGTATAGTGTATCCCTCCCCTCATTCGGCATTGCTTTGGGACGTCCCATTAGTAATGACTAAGTCGCTCTGTGTCCCGTGATGTACGAAAAAGAAAAAAGGGATTTTTATAACAGCTTACCTGTAAAATCCTTTTCTTGGAGTACATCACGGGACACAGAGCTCCCACCCCTCTTTTTGGGACACTTATTGCTTTGCTACAAAACTGAGGTGCTCCCGGATGGGAGGGGCTTATATAGGGGAGGGTACTTCCGGTTTGGAAGTTGCCAGTGCCAGCACCTGAAGGTAAACTATATAACCCATTAGTAATGACTAAGTCGCTCTGTGTCCCGTGATGTACTCCAAGAAAAGGATTTTACAGGTAAGCTGTTATAAAAATCCCTTTTTATCGCTCAAAGAAAAAAAAAAAAAAAAAAGAAGAAAAGAAAAGTGGATCGACAGGCAATAAAACTTACAGAGGGGACTCCCCATCCTGACCACCCACATCTTTACACTAAAACTGGTTGTAAACTCTTTCATATACCCAGTGGAGTGACTAGCCTCAGGTAATACACAGAGATTCAACAAATCTGCCTACATACAGTGAGGGAAAGAAGTATTTGATCCCCTGCTGATTTTGTACGTTTGCCCACTGACAAAAGAAATGATCAGTGACCAGTCTAATTTTAAATGGTAGGTTTATTTTAGCAGTAAGAGAGACAGAACAAAAATATCCAGAAAAAAGCATTTCAAAATGATCATGAGAACGGTGAGGAATCAGCCCAGAACTACACGGGAGAATCTTGTCAATGATCTCAAGGCAGCTGGGACCATAGTCACCAAGAAAACAATTGGTAACACACTACGCCGGGAGCTGGCAGTTTTCATATTAGCAAGCTGGTGATTGGTTGCTTAGGACCACCTTGTGTCCTAGCAACAAATCACCTGCGGTTTAAATTAAAAAGTCATTTGGCCAGCCCTCCCTCTCTCGGTCTCCAGTGTGTGTGTGTGTGTGTGTGTGTGTGTGTGTGTGTGTGTGTGTGTGTGTGTGTGTGTGTGTGTGTGTGTGTGTGTGTGTAAAAATAGGATTTTTATAACAGCTTACCTGTAAAATCCTTTTCTTGGAGTACATCACGGGACACAGAGCGGCATAGTAATTACTATGTGGGTTATAGAGCTTACCTTCAGGTGATGGACACTGGCACACCCAAGACAGGAAGTCCCCTCCCCTTGATAACCCCTCCCATACCGGGAGTACCTCAGTTTTGTAGCAAAGCAATAAGTGTCCCCAAAAGAGGGGTGGGAGCTCTGTGTCCCGTGATGTACTCCAAGAAAAGGATTTTACAGGTAAGCTGTTATAAAATCCTATTTTCTTTATTGTACATCACGGGACACAGAGCGACATAGTAATTACTATGTGGGATGTCCAAAAGCAATGCCAAAATGAGGGGAGGGAGACACCATACATAAGCTGGGCACCATCAGGCATGAGGATCTATACTGCAGCACACTGCGCCCAAAGGCGGTATCCTCATGACCTCTTACATCCAACTGATAAAATTTAGTGAATGTGTGGACTGAAGACCAAGTTGCGGCCTTACAGATTTGAGCCATGGAAGCCTGGTGATGCACTGCCCAAGAAGCACCAACTGCTCTAGTAGAGTGTGCGTTAATCTTAAATGGAGGCATCTTCCTTTTCAAACCATAGGCTTGAATAATGACCTGCCGAATCCATTTAGAAATAGTAGATTTCGATGCTGCCTGACCCTTTCTGGGGCCTTCCGGCAGAATAAACAAAACATCTGTTTTGCGAATCTGAGCAGTGGTTTAAGATAGGCTTTAACTGCTCTTACTACATCCAAAGAATGTAATAACTTCTCTTCCACCGAACTAGGTTTGGGGAAAAAAGGAAGGGAGAACCACATCTTGGTTCAAATGAAAACTTGACACGACCTTTGGAAGAAAGGCTTGATGTGTTCGTAGAACCACTTTATCCTTATGGATAATCAAATATGGCTCCTTACAAGACAGAGCTGCCAATTCTGATACCCTCCTGGCTGAGGATATTACTACCAAGAAAACCAACTTCCTGGTGAGAAGAACTAAAGGAATGTGGAGCAAAGGTTCAAAAGGCTGTTTTTGAAGAGCCAATAGAACCAAGTTTAAGTCCCATGGACATATGGGAGACTTAACTGGCGGGTTGATCCGAGTCACACCCTGTAAAAAAGATTTAACTAGCGAATGCATAGCTAGTGGCCTTTGAAAGAATATTGATAAGGCCGAAACCTGACCCTTAATAGTACTTAAGGCTAGATTTCTGTCTACAGCACACTGTAGGAAGTCAAGAATTCTGCCTATGACATACTTACGAGGATGCCATTTCCTGGCCTCACACCATGCCACATACGCCTTCCAAACTCTATAATATATATGTCTAGATACTGGCTTTCTAGCATTGATCATTGTAGACACCACTGAGTAAGAGAGACCTCTCTTTAGGATGTGGGATTCAATAGCCAGACCGTTAAAATTTAGAGTTTGTAAGGAAGGGTGGTATATCGGACCTTGCAAGAGCAGGTCTAGACAAAGTGGGAGGGTCCAAGGATTCCCCGCAGACATTCTTACAATGTCCGCGTACCAGGATCTTCGAGGCCATGCTGGAGCTACCAGAATCACTGGCTTATTTTCCAACCTGAATCTGCGGAGGAGTCGAGGTAATAACTGCAGTGGCGGAAAACGCATAAATTAGTGCAAACTGATCCCACGGAAACACCAGCGCATCCGATCCGCAAGCTAGCGGATCTCTCGTCCTGGACACAAAGCTGTCCAACTTCGTGTTGAACCTGGATGCTAATAGATCTACGTCTGGTGTCCCCCATCTCTGATATATTGCCAGAAAGATGTCTGGGTGAAGAGACCATTCCCCTGGGGATAACTGCTGCCGACTCAGGAAGTCCTCCTTCCAATTCTCTATTCCTGGAATAGAGATAGCGAATATGCATGGGACATGTTTTTCTGCCCATATCAGGATATGATTCACCTCCTTCTGGGCCGTACCACTCTTGGTGCCCCCTTGGTGATTGATGTATGCCACAGCTGTGGCATTGTCTGATTGGATCCTGACAGGGGAACCACGTAGCTTGGATGTCCATGCTTCCAGGGCCAAACTTACCGTCCGAATTGCCAGCAGGTTGATGGGCAAGGCCTTCTCAGTATCCGACCATTTTCCCTAGAGTGACCTTTGCTCCAGTATTGCCCCCCAGCCTATAAGACTGGCATCTGTAGTTACCACTCTCCAAGAGATTGGAATGAACGACTTTCCCTTTTGTAGATTTTGGGGTACCAACCACCAACATAGACTCTTGCGTACAGACGACGTCAGGGACATTGGGAAGTCTAGGGCTTGAACTTTTTTGTTCCAGGCGGATAGGATAGCATTCTGCAATTTCCTTGACTGGAATTGGGCTTAAGGAACTGCTTTGAATGAGGCCACCATCTTTCCCAGCAACCGCATGCAAAGACGAATGGATGGCTGTCTTTTTGCACAGACCGCTAGCACCCTGCCAGAAACGTCTTGGTATTGGGTCTGACCAGAGTACTGGATCCCAGGGTTCAGAACTTCTAAGAGAGGCATTACAGGCCAAACCTCGTTCTTCTTCACCGAGGCCCGGGGTACCGTCCATTTTGGCTTTGAAGCACTTTGGATGCATCCGGAATAGCTTGCCTTAGGCCCAAAAGAACCATATGCAGAGCTAACTTGAATACATGCTTAACCGTGACCAACACCTTAGACACTGACAAAAAAAAAACTGAGGTACTCCCAGTATGGGAGGGGTTATATAGGGGAGGGGACTTCCTGTCTTGGGTGTGCCAGTGTCCATCACTTGAAGGTAATCTCTATAACCCACATAGTAATTACTATGTCGCTCTGTGTCCCATGATGTACGATAAAGAGAAGAACCTGTTAGCGGTCTACCTGCAGGCGATTGACAGGTAGACCGCGATCGACGGGTTGCTGACCCCCGACTTACAGTGTCTGAAATGTGTTTGTTCAAAAAAAATAAAAAATTCCATCTATATCCTTTTCTCATCACTGCATTTGAAGATGAACTTCCATTTGACCCCAGTAATGATTAGACAAATGAAGAAACATTCTTAAAATCAACATCTTTTTAAAACAGAATTCTACTAGTGTATGGCCCACTTAAGAGTCACTGGCAATTTGGTACAGCATTGGGTTGTGCTCTGCCACAAATCTCTCTTCTACAGCAACCTGTAGCTAAGCACTAGGATTGTCGCTAGCGATTCCCCCTCCAAGCCACAGCGCTGATAAATTTCAATCGTTGAGCGACAAATTGCTTAAAAAATGTCACTGTTAAAAAGCCTGCAGGAAATCTTTATATTTTAAATAGCAATTAGTTGCTGTAACAAAAACTGTGGGGGGAGGGGGGGGGGTCGAGTGTAATAACATTGCCTATTTGCACCCTTTTGGTCTGTTTAATATACATACCATTGGAAGCATTTTGTTAATCATGTTTGGCGAGCACAAAAAAGCCCTGTTGATCTTTTCAGAAGAGAGACCTTCGACAAGGGGGGAGGGGGGGGCAGATTTAAGCTTAGTTAAATTTTTTTGCACATTATACTCCCTTGAAGTGAAGGCAAGTCAAAACCCATTTGCCTAGATCAGCACAACATCATAACTCCCATTGCAAATATAAAAACAATAAAGCCCCAAACGTGTTTTCTTATCTTGTGGGACAGTTAATAGCTCACATGAAGTGCAGCATCACACTCACTAATGTTGTTCCAGTTCTATATGTTTGTTATTATTAATTTTCCATTTTGTGTTGATTATACATAATTTTTATTGATGCAGAATTTGTATGGTCCAAACATGTAAAAAATGTATAACATGCATTCAGGCCCAATCACACCTATATTTGTACGTTTTAGGGTGCATTGCTTCTGTCCATTCATCTATATCTTACAGTAAGTGGTGTAGGGCTGCACTGATACTTTTTTTATTATAAATTGGCGAGTACCGATACTTTTGGTAAAGTACTTGCCGATACCGAGTACTGATACTCTGCAGTGCGATTTGCGTCAATACAAAATAAATGGGCACAAATTGCACTGCAAAGAATCGCATGCGATATGAACAGGAATGTGGCGCGATTCCTGTCCGAATTGCATGCAATTGTGCGATATAGAGATTATATAAAACTAGAAAATGCATTTCCTGCAGAAAATACTTAGGAGTGCTGAATAGCTGAATTGCTAAAGCTAACTGGATGAATAGCTTAAATCTGTAAGAAAAAGTTGAAGTGAGAATCGTTGGAAAAGTAGGAATAGTTTTAAAATAAACATGAATTTCATTTAAAAAAGTTTAACACCACTAATGTATGAAAGATGTGGAATATTTAAAAGGTTTTTTGAAAAGCTGACACTATACTGAATTGTTGGATATCAAACTGAAAATATATATCCGGATAGCTGAATATTTTGTGAACATTCTAAAGTTTGTTTGGCGTCTGCAGGTGAAAGTATGAAGGAGCTGAAATTTTTGGGAGCGGAAGAAGATTTTAAGGATGCCCTCATTGACTTCAATGTTAAAAAAAAGTGTTAAAAAGCTTAATATTTTAAAAAGTATAAATAGTAGGAAAAAAAGTTGAAGTCCCATCATTAGCTGAAAGAGCTGAACATTTTAAAAGTTGAATGGTTTTTAATAGCTGAAAGTATGTAGAAGTTACACAGAGCCAAAAAAAATCCGGAAAAAAATTAAATATGCATTCCCGCTAATAAAAAAAACGAATAATAGTGGGAATGCATTGGAAGCGTCATCTAGTGGGCAGTTTATTAACAATGTTTTAACTCACATTAACGTGTTACTAAACCCACAACCCTGCATTCACTATATCTGGTCTCCCACAGTATGCAGAACACTGAAATGCAAATATTTTAGTAAATATACTCTGCTAAATACCTTTTCTCATCAGCAGTAAGAGCAGTCTTGTGACTTCTATCAGTGTCTGCTTAAAGCTTGTAGGAGGAGATTTCATTCTCTGACTGTCCTATGATGCTGCATGACCCCTGACCCTCTGTCTTGACAGTGCTGATTGGTCCTGTGCTGATCACACGCACCGTCCCAAAAAATAAATAAAATTCTATCTATCTATATCTACTCTTTAGATATACACACACACCAAACTGAGCATGTGCAGAGTGCCCCCAATTCTCAGAATTATCAGAAGATGGATAGGGGACAGTAAAAGAAAGGGAGGATCAAAGAAGACAGAATCAAACAGCATTTTTACACAATGCGCAGGATTAACCCCTTAGGTTCCACAGTGAGTATAACAAGCATGCTTTACTGCATATACAGACTGATTTTACTGCTGTGGGCTTAGTAACACTTTAATGTGAGTTAAAACATTTTTAATAAACTGTCCACTAGATGGTAATTCCTTTTCTACACACACGAGCAGTGGGGGGAAAGAAAAAAAAAAAAAAGAAGACAGCTCAGGTGTTGCATACTGGCTGTGCATAGCTTTGCTCATGTAAACACTTGTATAACAAATTATCCTATTTTTTTTCATTTGTTTTTAATACCTCCGTACGCTTTACAAGTGCTTGTGTAAGTACCAGAATATACCCAAATACAGCCTTGCACAGCCATTCAGGGGCATCTGTACATAGCACCTCGGCTCCCCGGTAGCGGAAATTTGATAAAGTTTTGGTTGCACAGGCACCAGTGTGCAAGAAGCCTTTTTCTGCAATTTGCCCTGCTTATGAAACTAAAAGAATGTTTTTTGGCACAAAGTGTAGTGCATTTCTTTCCAAATGAAATAAAAAGCATTTTTAAAAATGCTATATGTTTACACTTAATACGAACAAATAAAAAAAGACAAAGTAGACAAGGAGAGAAAGGAGTGGAAGACGTTAAAGTGGAGTTCCACCCAAAAATGGAACTTCTGCTTTTCAGAACCCTCCCCCCCTCAGGTGACACATTTGGCACCTTTCAGGGGGGAGGGGGGGTGCAGATACCTGTCCAAGACAGGTATTTGCACCCACTTCCGGGCATCGACTCCCATGGGAGTCTACGCCACTTCCTGTCCCCCCGCTGTCTCCTGGGAAACACACACTGTTTCCAGGAGAGCGCGGGGACCAGTGACGGTGCGCCGTGCTACTTGCGCATGCGCAGTAGGGAACCGCAAGGCTTCACTTCCTGATTCCCTCACCGAGAATGGCGGCGGCAGCATCCGAGGATCGAGCGATTGCTCAGCCTCGTCTGCCGACATCGCGAGTGCGCTGGACAGGTAAGTGTCCATTTTTTAAAAGTTAGCAGCTGCTGTAATTGTAGCTGCTGGCTTTTAAAAAAAGAAAAAAAAATTCAGGTGCACATCTGCTTTAATTAGAACTAGTTTAGGGCTAAACATGGAGTAAAAACAGATCAAACTCTTATTGGGGGCGAGGAGGGACACTTTTTCTGATTCCTAGGTTTGCTGTACAATGCAATTTGCTACACTAATCAGTTGCTACTAACAGCTAAACATCACTACAATGTAATAAACTTTATGATTACCATAGAATACTGTACAGTGATCATTGCAGAAAGAGCCAACAAGATCACTATTATGCCCTGTACACACACGACCGGTTTTCCCGTCGGAAAAACTGCGATGAGAGCTTTTGGCCGGGAATTCCGACCATGTGTATGCTCCATTGCAGTTTTTCTGATGGGAAAACTGCCGGGAAAAAAAAAAAAAAAAAAAAGCAGGATCTGTTTTTTCCCCCCGTCAGGAAAAAAATCCTAGCAGGAAAACCGCTAGTCTGTATGCTTTTCTGACGGGAAAAAAAATGCTCGGAAACAAAATCGACATGCTCAGAAGCATAGAACTTAAATTTTCTCGGCTCGTCGTAGTCTTTTACGTCACCGCGTTCTTGGCAGTCAAAAGTTCACCGGACTTGTGTGACTGTTTGTATGCAAGGCAGGCTTGACAGGAATTCCGTTGGGAAAACCATTTTTTTTTTCCCGACGGGAAAACCGGTCGTGTGTACGGGGCATTAGACTGCATTCACACCTGAGCGATGCAATTTTGACTATTTTTAAAGCGTTTTGAGCTTTGGTGTCTTAATTAGCCAATAGAGAAAAAAAGGGATTTTTATAACAGCTTACCTGTAAAATCCTTTTCTTGGAGTACATCACGGGACACAGAGCGACTTAGTCATTACTAATGGGTTATATAGTTTACCTTCAGGTGTTGGCACTGGCCAATTCCAAACCGGAAGTACCCTCCCCTATATAAGCCCCTCCCACCCGGGAGCACCTCAGTTTTGTAGCCAAGCAATAAGTGTCCCAAAAAGAGGGGTGGGAGCTCTGTGTCCCGTGATGTACTCCAAGAAAAGGATTTTACAGGTAAGCTGTTATAAAAATCCCTTTTTCTTTTTCGTACATCACGGGACACAGAGCGACTTAGTCATTACTAATGGGACGTCCCAAAGCAATGCCAAATGAGGGGGGGGGTACATAAGCTGGGCGCCATCAGGCATGAGGATCTTTTGCGGCCTGCAACACACTGCGCCCAAAGGCGACATCCTCCTGACTTCTAACGTCTACCTGATAGAATCTAGTAAACGTGTGTACCGAAGACCATGTTGCGGCCTTACATACTTGAGCCAGGGAGGCCTGGTGATGCACTGCCCATGAAGTTCCAACCGCTCTTGTGGAGTGCGCCCTAACTTTGAACGGAGGCGGTCTCTTTCTCAAGCCATAGGCTTGTATTATGACCTGTCGAATCCACTTGGCTAAAGTAGATTTTGATGCTGCCTGACCCCTTCTGGGGCCTTCCGGCAGAACAAACAAAGAATCCGTTCTGCGAATCTGAGCAGTGGCTTTTAGATAAGCTTTAACTGCTCTTACCACATCCAAAGAATGTAATAACTTTTCCTCTACTGAGATAGGTTTGGGGAAAAAAGAAGGAAGAACCACATCTTGGTTCAAATGAAACCTCGATACCACCTTAGGAAGAAAGGCTGGATGAGGACGTAATACTACTCTGTCCTTATGGACAACCAGATATGGCTCCTTACAGGACATAGCTGCTAATTCCGACACTCTTTTAGCCGAACAAATGGCTACTAAGAAAACCAATTTCCTGGTGAGAAGAACCAAGGAAATGTGTTGTAATGGTTCAAACGGTTGTTTCTGTAGAACCGACAGAACCAGGTTTAAGTCCCAAGGACATATGGGAATACTAACCGGAGGGCTAATACGCATCACTCCTTGTATAAAGGCTTTGACTAGTGAATGCGAAGCCAAGGGCCTTTGAAAAAATATTGACAAGGCCGAAATCTGACCCTTGATAGTACTCAAGGCCAGCTTCCTATCTACAGCCCACTGTAGGAAGTCCAGAATCCTCCCTATCATGTACTTACGTGGATGCCGTTTCTTGGTCTCACACCACGTAATGTACGCTTTCCAGATCCTATAATAGATCTGCCTGGATACCGGTTTCCTGGCATTGATCATGGTAGATACCACAGAATTAGAGAGCCCTCTCTTTTTCAGAATGTGGGCTTCAATAGCCAGGCCGTCAAACCTAGGGCTGGTAAGGAAGGGTGGTATATCGGTCCTTGCGACAGCAGGTCCGGACGAAGTGGGAGGGTCCAAGGACTCCTCACTGACATTTTTACCATCTCCGCGTACCATGCCCTTCGGGGCCACGCTGGAGCCACCAGAATCACTGGTTTCTTTTCTACCCTGATTCTGCGGAGTAATCGCGGTAACAATTGTGGCGGTGGGAATGCATATATCAGCTTGAACCGATCCCAAGGGAACACTAGGGCATCCGAGCCGCAAGCTAGGGGATCCCTTGTGCGAGACACAAACCTGTCCACCTTTGCGTTGAATCTGGATGCTAGCAGATCTACATCCGGTGTTCCCCACCGCTGGCATATTGCCTGGAAAACCTCGGGGTGAAGAGACCATTCCCCCGGGCATAATTGTTGGCGACTTAGAAAGTCCGCTCTCCAATTTTCCACTCCTGGGATGAAAACCGCAGATATGGCTGGGACATATCTTTCTGCCCACTCCAGGATGCAATTTGCTTCCTTCTGGGCTGCACGACTTTTGGTGCCACCCTGATGATTGATATATGCCACTGCCGTGGCATTGTCTGATTGAATTCTGACAGGGGACCCCTGGAGTTTGGATGTCCATGCTACTAGGGCATACCGGGCTGCTCGTATCTCTAAGAGATTGATGGGCAGGGCCTTTTCTGCTTCTGACCACCTGCCCTGGAGAGACCATTGCTCCAGCACTGCCCCCCAGCCGATGAGGCTGGCATCTGTAGTGACCACCTTCCAAGAAACCGGACTGAAGGGTTTCCCTCTTTCCAGATTCTGGGGCACCAACCACCAATGGAGGCTCTTGCGAACGGAAGGGGACAGGGACATTGGTAAGTCTAAAGCCTGAACTTTTTTGTTCCAGGCTGACAGTATGGCCCTTTGCAAATTCCTTGAATGGAATTGACCGTAGGGTACCGCTTCGAATGAAGCCACCATCTTTCCCAGCAGCCTCATGCAGAGACGTATGGATGGTTTTCTTTTTGTACCCACTAAGTGGGTCAAATTTCTTAAAGACGACACCTTCTCTGGAGGTAAGAAAATCTTTCTCTGATTTGAATCCAGCCTTAGCCCTAAGTATTCCAGACTTTTGACTGGTCTTAGAGCTGACTTGTCCCGGTTGATAATCCAACCGTGATATTCCAGATACTCGATTGTCTTGTGAATAGCTACTTCCAGCTTTTCCACTGAGTGGTCTATTAGTAGCAGGTCGTCTAGATACGCCATTATCGTTACACCCTGTGTTCTTAGATTGGCCAATAATGGGGCCAGAATTTTTGTGAACACTCGTGGTGCTGTGGCCAGACCGAAAGGTAAGGCTCTGAACTGAAAATGGCGCCCTTCTACTGCAAAGCGTAGAAATTTCTGATGGGCCGGAAAGATGGGAATATGCAGATAAGCATCCCTTATGTCGATCGAGGCTAGCCATTCCTGCCCTTGTAGGGCGGTGGCCACTGATCGGATCGACTCCATCCGAAAGGTCCTGATATTTAGGAACTTGTTTAGCCCTTTTAGATTTAATATGGGCCTCACGTCCCCATTTGGTTTGGGGACTGTGAAAAGGTTCGAGTAAAACCCGAATCCGCTTTCTTCCAGGGGAACCTTCATGATTACCCCTTGGAGCAATAGTTGTTCTAGTGCCAGAAGGAGGGATCCTCTCTTTTGGGGATCTCTTGGCACGTTTGACCTCATAAATTGGGCAGGAGGAGTGCCTTTTAACTCCAGCTTGTATCCCAGACTTACTGCGGAGAGCACCCATCTGTCTCTGATGGTGTCCCGCCAGGTCTCTGTGAACAACTGAAGTCTTCCCCCCACCCGATTGAGCGGGGGCAATACTTCATGCCTTAGGGGGAGGTTTTGTACCTCTCTTGATCCAGGGCTTCTTGTTACCCTGTGATTGTCCCTGATTTCTGCCCCCTGAATTTGACCGCGGAGGCCGTCGGAACTGCTTCACAGCCGATGTGCCCGGGACTGGAGAGGTAGGCCTCTTAAAAGAAGGACTTCTACCCTTGTTCTTAACCGGTAAGAGTGAACTTTTACCGGCAGAAATTTTCTGGATATATTTGTCCAGATCTTCTCCAAATAAGCGTTCTCCATGAAATGGGAAGCTAACCAGCAGTTTTTTACAGGGAGCTTCAGCAGACCAGTTTTTGAGCCACAGAAGCCTACGCATATGTACTATAGACAGCGTAAAGCGGGAGGCCTGTTGGATTGTATCCTTTATGGCGTCCACCGCAAAACACAAGGCTCTAGGCAGGTCAGCTAAGGCATGAGCCTGCTGATCTGGTAAGTCCCTTAAGACTTGTTTCAACTGATCTTTCACTGCTTGGCAGACTCCAATCGCTGCTACCGCAGGTTGTGTCACCATACTTGCTGTAGAGAAAGCAGATTTTAGTAAAGACTCCAATTTTTTATCTATTGGGTCTTTGAACATTGGAACATTATCTACTGGACATGTCAGTGATTTGTTAACAGAAGAGATGGCTGCGTCCACTATAGGGACCCTCCATTTTCTTATGAACTTATCCTCCATGGGATAGATCACCGGAAATCTCTTGGGGGGAGCAAATATTTTATCAGGATGCTCCCAATCCTGGTAAATAAGCCCTTCTAATAAAGGGTGGATTGGGAAGGAACAGACCGCCTGGGGAGCTTTTAGCGACCCCAGCGAGGAAACCGTAGTGGATGGTGGTTCCGCCAGAGGCATTTTAAATGCTGATCGGACCATGTTAGTCAGAGACTGAACCCATAATCTTTCAGCCTGAGAAGCTGAGAAAGGTTCTTCCACTGTTGATTCCTCTATAAGTGAATCAACCTCATCCTGATCCCCTTCAGGTAGGTCGATCTCTGTGTGGGGCTGTTCCTCCACTAACAGGCACTCTGAAGGAGGAGACGGAGATCGGACGCGCTTTTCCTGTGACAGGGAAGCAGCGATCAATGCTGTTAATCTCTCTTCCAATCCTCCCAGAGTTGAGGATAAAACCTCCTCTGTTATATATACAGGAGCAGGTGGACTGGGGACAGCCGCAGCACCAGGCATTCCTGCGGGGTTTCTACGGCTACTGACCTCTGCATTCTCAGGGGAGATTGGTGCAGTGCAAGCATGCCCAATATCCTCAGAGCCCGATGGAGACCCCTTTGGCTTCCTGGAAGATTTATTTCCGGAGCGTCTGGACGACATATCCTTTAAGCACAAAGCTGAGGTATTCCCGTCGTCATACACCAATTTTTGCTGGTAATAGTCTAACACAGGTGCTGCTATATACCAGCTGGTGTCCACTAAAGTGCCTTTCTATGGGGATGCCTGCATCAACCGCCTCTGTGTGCCACTGTTTGTTGCTAGCTCTGTTTGCATGCAGCTGACACTTGTACTGTGTCTTTTAACCATGCTGGGACGCCCGCACATGCGCAGAAGCGCCGCGGCGCGCATCGAGCGTCATCCACCCGCCCCGCCCCTTTTTTTTCATAGGAGGCGCGTGCACGCGCCCGCGCGCGCGCCCGTGCGCCAATGGCGCCCTTTTCGAAAACCAACAGAGGACTAGGAGCCAGGGCCCTTTTTGCCGGAGGGCCTGTGCGGTGGATGAACGCAGCAACAGGGCAGAGGAAGTGGATTCCCTCAGAGAAACTTACCAGCTGCCTGGATCTTTTGAGTTGAGAAAACCAAAGATCCACATTTACAAGAAAAATGGACTACAGCGGCCTCTAGTGGTTTAACACAGGTACCGCGGTCCCTGTTTTTTTTTTTTTTTCTTGACTACTATTAAAATTTTACATTTTCAGTAGTTATAGGCAAACACAGATATTTAGCGGGAATACCGTTAGGTAACAGACAGAAAGACAAATTAGGCTTGGGGGTCCCCCAATAGAACCAAGTTCCTGAGGGCCCCCACTTACCTGATCCCCGCCGCAGGACTTTGTTTGGTCCACAAAAGTCCAAACTTCACCTATCACGGCAGGCATTGTAATTAAACCTTCAGGGACCGGGTTCCCAAGGATTCCACTCCCCTGGACCTGTATAGCACCCTGCACAGACAGCGTCTTGGTCGTGGGTATGACCAGAGCTCTGGATCCCAGGGTCCAGCCCTCCTAAGAGAAGCATTACAGGCAAAACCTTGCTCTTCTGCTGCAAGGCCCGGGTACCGACCGTTTAGCTATGAAGCTTTTTTGGTGGGATCCGGAACAGCTTACTAAGGCCCAAAAGAACCTGTACGCAAGCCCAGTGAAAACACATGTTACTCTTTGGCCAACACCTTAGACACTGGCAAAAAACTGAGGTGCTCCCGGGTGGGAGGGGCTTATATAGGGGAGGGTACTTCCGGTTTGGAATTGGCCAGTGCCAACACCTGAAGGTAAACTATATAACCCATTAGTAATGACTAAGTCGCTCTGTGTCCCGTGATGTACGAAAAAGAAATATCACCTGTTGCATCGTTTGTTGCTATGTTTTTCCAGCTTTTTCATCCGCTTTTATAATAATACAAAATAAAAATTACTTTTTATTTTTATATTTTTTGTAAGGGGTTAAAGCTGAACTCATAGCAAACAAATGACCTATATACTGTATATAGGAGAGGTTTTACCTGACAAATGAATTATGTTTATAACCCAACAGTCCTCAGATTTACACAGCTCTGCTTCACAGCACTGTCCTGACTGGCAGGGACAGAGACCTGATCTTTCTCTGCTGCGCTTTCACTTTCAGAGATGGACAACTTGTGAATGCAGCAAGTCAGAAATGGTCTGTATTCATTTAACCTCTACTGCAACAAGCCTTACGTGAAATCCCTGAAACCAGAGCACAATATAAGACAGATTTTTTGATCTAGATCAGTGATAAAACCAGCGAATCTAAACCAAAACAGCACACAGGAGCCAATGTTTGGGATCCCAAATCACTCGCGGACATAGAATCCTCTGCCCCTTGGCAAAATATTCTTCCATGAAAGCGGTCCCCAGTGCTAAAAAGGTTGGGGACCACTGGTTTGTGCAATATGTGTCGGCACAATCTCCATATAAATGGGTGACAACACAACAGCGCCAATGGCCCCGCTCTCATACACATTGCTGGATCGCCAAGGGAGCTCAGGTAATCATTAGGAGGGTACTGTTGCACAAAGAAGATTTCCTTTAAGCATAGAATTAGCCGAGGTTCTCGTGCACAACGCTGGATCGCGATGGGGCTCAGGTAAGTATTAGGGGGGCTGCTGCACATCTTGAGCCTTTACAACCACTTTAATCAAAAGTGATGTACACAGCTGGCTTATGGTATCTGTTTGTGACACTGATATATATTTGCACATCAGTATATGGTATATATAAAGTATGTGATCACTAAAAATGTAGCTAATATAGATAGATAGATAGATAGATAGATAGAGATATCTATCTCTATCTCTCTATCTCGGGTGGTTACATTTAGGGGAGGCATCTGAGTGATAACAGACTCAGATGCAGCAATTGTTAGGGTTCATGGACGAATTTATGCCAGTGGAGGATATCAATGGTGTCCAGTTCCCTGCGGCCTATAGGTGGCGCTGTCGCCATAGGCCGGAGTTGAACCACCATTGGAGGTCTGTACCTTTTTGTCCTCTCTCGGCAGTGGTACAGCGGGGCTGGGAACCTGCTGTGCATGCTGGGAGAGGGGATAAAAGGGGCGGACATCTTCCGCTTGAGGTCCACGCCCAGGCACCTTCAGCCTGGGTGTGAGTGCTGGTGGTCTCTGGGCGCCCTCGGCCCAGAGACGGAGCTGCGATTCCACCCCAGACACCTTTGGTCTGGGGTGAGGTACTCTCTGGAGGCCTGGGGCCCAGTACCTTCGACTGGGTCCCACAAGGGATGGAGGATTCCTAGGGTGTCCTTCGGTGTTGGACACCCGAATCTAGGGCGAGGGGGACCAGAGAAGTGACCTTCCCGGAGATCCAGCGCAGCATTGGCTGGTGACGGTGGAGGCCTCTGGTGACCGTCCAAGTGGATGATTCCCCTGACAGGGGCCGCATCTCAAGAAGGTAGTCCACGTTCTCATGGTCGGTGGCAGCGACCCAACTGAAACCCAGGTCGGCGGCAGAGACCTCAAGCCTAATTCACCCGGTCGGTGGCAGCGACCACCCTCATGGTCGGTGGCAGCGACCGTGCGCCAAGCCTGTTTGCGCACACCGAAACAGGAGAAATACAAGTTCATGTTTGTGCCTGGACCTTCCTCTTCACCTTGTCTAACCAGTCTGCTCTAAAAGAATAAATAAATGTTGGACTTTCAATGGTGTGGAACTTGGCTTTCTGGAAGTTAAAGGTCATTCTCAAGGGAAGTTTTGGCTCTGGACAGGGGCACAGGCCCAAAAGGTAATTGGGTATAGCTCACACCTCTACACACTGGAGGGTACGAGCTGGTGGTGCGTCACACTCTCCTCCCCGGTCCCCTAGACGAGAGCCATTGAGATATAGAGAGAGAGATATATATATATATATATATATATATATATATATATATATATATATATATATATATTAGGGATGTCCCGATACCGATACTAGTATCGGTATCGGCACCGATACCGAGCATTTGCCTGAGTACTTGTACTCGGGCAAATGCTCCCGATGCTTCACCCGATACTTGTGATCAGCAGTGATCAGTGCGGTGGGGGAAGTTACCAGCACCGATCACCGCTGTATATATTTAAAAGTAGTTTCTCCGAGTCCACTTCTCTCTCTCTCTCCCCCCCTCGGCGGGTATCAGCTGCTTTAAAATCAGCGGTGATCGGTGCTTGTAGCTCCCCCACACACGATCACCGCTGATTGTCCCCGTATCCTCCTCCAGCCCCCTCCGTTTTGCTGCCGTCCCAATCCGTGTCCCCCTCCGTGCTGCCGTCCCAATCCGTGTCCCCCTCCGTGCCGCCGTCCCAATCCGTGTCCCCCTCCGTGCCGCCGTCCCAATCCGTGTCCCCCTCCGTGCCGCCGTCCCAATCCGTGTCCCCCTCCGTGCCGCCGTCCCAATCCGTGTCCCCCTCCGTGCCGCCGTCCCAATCCGTGTCCCCCTCCGTGCCGCCGTCCCAATCCGTGTCCCCCTCCGTGCCGCCGTCCCAATCCGTGTCCCCCTCCGTGCCGCCGTCCCAATCCGTGTCCCCCTCCGTGCCGCCGTCCCAATCCGTGTCCCCCTCCGTGCCGCCGTCCCAATCCGTGTCCCCCTCCGTGCCGCCGTCCCAATCCGTGTCCCCCTCCGTGCCGCCGTCCCAATCCGTGTCCCCCTCCGTGCCGCCGTCCCAATCCGTGTCCCCCTCCGTGCCGCCGTCCCAATCCGTGTCCCCCTCCGTGCCGCCGTCCCAATCCGTGTCCCCCTCCGTGCCGCCGTCCCAATCCGTGTCCCCCTCCGTGCTGCCGTCCCAATCCGTGTCCCCCTCCGTGCTGCCGTCCCCCTCTGTTCTCCTCCTCCACCCCCTCCATCTGTCAGGATGGAGAGCGGAGTAGGAGCCGGTAAATCTGGCTCCTTACTGTTCGGAATGTACAGAGTCAGTGATCACTGACTCTGTCCATTCACAGAACTGAAACATCGTAAACTGTGTTTACAATGTTTTAGTTTATGAATGAAGAGAAGCCGCGGTCTTCTCTCCATTCATTTTCAGCGCAGAAGAGGCTGCTGAGAAAAGGGACTGGGGAATCTGTCCCTAGTCCCTTTCTCTGTCTCAAAGGGGAGATGTCAGAGGTCTGTTAAGACCCCTGATATCTCACCAAAGCCCCCCAACAGGGCTGATAAAAAAATAAAAAAATTTAATAAAAAAATAAATAATAAAGAAATGAATTGTAAAAAATAAATAAAATAAAATAGAAGAAAAAACACACTGACACTGTCCACCCCCCACCCCTTAAAAAAAGAAAACATTATAAAAAATCAATCAATAAATAAATTAATCAATCAATAAAAGAGATAAAAAAAAAAAAAGTATCGGTATTCGGTATCGGCGAGTACTTGGAAAAAAGTATCGGTACTTGTACCCGGTCTTAAAAAAGTGGTATCGGGACAACCCTAATAATATATATATATATATATATATATATATATATATATATATATATATACACACACACACACACACACACACACACACACACCTCTATATATCTATATTATTTTATTTTATTTTTTTACAGTCCTTTTCGGTTTTTGGCCAAGTGCATTCTGAACTTTCATTTCAGTGCACCACTACTGTTACGTGTATTTTTTTATTAAAAATTTGTGTTTGATAAAAATCGCTGCACAAACATCATGCGAGAAAAAAAAAAAAAAAAGAAGAAGAAGAAGAACTGCCCCGGACGGCGAGTAAACACGTTGTCGTCAAACCGACAGCTTCAAAAAGCAGCGGTGGTAAGAACTACCTGAATGTGGCACTAACGTGCGGGTAACAGAACCGTCACAATGCTTTCCTAAATTTTTACTTTTTAACTACTTGCCGACTGCAATACGTATATATATGTTGCGGTTTGCAAGTCGTTTACCAGGATTATGGCTGAAGATAACAGCCATAGGCCCCAATATTGTCTTTTTTACAACCAGCAGCTTGGCTTTCTCATGAGCCACTTGACGTAATTGTAGCCGTATTAGTGCAATTGTGACAGAGAAAATTAAGTACTGTCCGTGATACTTTTTTTATTTGCAATAACATAGAATTTTTCAGGACAAGCTTTCGGGGTATGTCCCCTTCTTCAAGGTCCAAGCAGTACTGACCAATCACAGCTGATCATCGCCTGAACCAGGAAGTGCCGGTAAACGGCATTTCTCGGTTCACGCTGACAGGGAGAGCCGATCGGCAGCTCTCCCTGTCAGAGGGGAGGGGGGTCTGTGCTGATAATCAGCACATTGATTATCAGCACAGCCCCCTCAAATGTAAAAATGACATGCCCAGCAGTGCCCCATATAATAAACTCTGCAAGTGCCAATCAAAAACACGTTAGTACCTCATCATCAGTGCTGCCCATCAGTACCGCCTGTCAGTGCCCAGCAGTGCCGCCTGTCAGTGCCCAGCAGTGAAGGGGAAAACAAAATTTTATGACAAACTACAAAAACGAATTAAAAAAAATAAAAATAATAATTTTAGTTTGTTTAGCAAGAAATAAAAACCGCAGAAGTGATCAAATACCACCAAAAGAAAGCTCCATTTGTGGGAAGAAAATTATAAAAATGTTGTTTGGGTATAGTGTAGCATGACCGCGCAATTGTCATTCAAAGTTTGACAACGCTGAAAGCTGAAAATTGTCCTGGGCAGGAAGGAGCGTAAGTGCCTGGTATTGAAGTGGGTGATACTAAAGGTTTGCTTTCGTTTTTTTTTTAAAATAACAAACATGTCATACTTACCTCCACTGTGCAGTTCGTTTTGCATAGAGTGGCCCCGAACGCTGTCTTCTGGGGTGCCCGAGTGGCTCTCACGGCTCCTCCCCGTATCAGATAACCCCCTAGGAGAAGCGCTCTCCCGGGAGGTTACCTTGCAGACGCACTCCCTTGTCTAGCATTCAGCGTCCATAGCCGCTGAATGCAGGACTCTGCCACGGCACCCACGTCATTGGATTTGATTGACAGAAGGAGCCAGCTCCGTGATCGTGCCCGTGGGACCCGCGGACTCTATGTCCGCCGGTGTCCCACGATTGTGTCACGGAGCTGAAAAAATCTCCCCGTTCTTCCTAGTGACATGTCACTGATCGTCTGCTCCCTCTCATCAGGAACAGAGATCAGTGACGTGTCACGGCAAGCCACGCCCCCTAACAGTAAGAATCACTCCCTAGGACACACACAACCCCTTCCTAGCCCCCTAATGGTTAACCCCTTCACTGCCAGTGTCATTTACACAGTAATCAGCGCATTTTTATAGCACTGATCGCTGTAAAAATTACAATGGTCCCAAAATAGCGCCAAAAGTGTCTGATCTGTCCACCATAATGTCGCAGTCACGATAGAAAATCGCTGATCGCCGCCATTACTAGTAAAAAAAAAATATATATTAATAAAAATGCCATAAAAACCTACCCTATTTTGTAGACGCTATAACTTTTGTGCAAACCAATCAATCAATAAACGCTTATTGCGATTTTTTTTTTTTTACAAAAAATATGTAGAAGAATACATATCGGCCTAAACTGAGGAAAAAAAAAAAGTGTTTTTTTATATATTTTTTGGGGATATATATTATAGCAAAAAGTAAAAAAATATTGCTTTTTTTTTTCAAAATTGTCGCTCTATTTTTGTTTATAGCGCAAAAAATAAAAACTGCAGAGGTGATCAAATACCACCAAAAGACAGCTCTATTTGTGGGGGGGGGGGGGGGGAAAGATGTCAATTTTGTTTGGGAGCCTCGTCGCACGACCGCGCAATTGTCAGTTAAAGTGACGCAGTGCCGAATCGCAAAAAGTGCTCTGGTCTTTGGTCAGCCAAATGGTCCGGGGCTGAAGTGGTTAAAGCTTTGCCTATGAAGATTTTTTTAAAATACTGTAGTTTGTCATCATTTCACGAATGTGCGCAATTTTAAAGTATGGACATGTTAGGTATCTATTTACTCGAAGCAACATCATCTTTCGCATTATACAAAAAAAATAAAAAATATTGTTTTTAATTAAAGTGTATATTTTTCCCAAAATAAATTACGTTTGCACATTCATTGCGCAAATACGGTGACATAAAAAAAAACTGCAGCGATCGCCATTTTATTCCTTAGGGTCTCTGATAAAGAAAAATGTATAATGTTTGGGGGTTATAAGTAATTTTCCAGCAAATAAAAATACAGATTTAGACTTGTAAATAAAAAGTTACAGAAAAGGACTTTAAAAGGGGAAGTGTGGGGACAGATGGATGGAATCTTCATACAGCGCATGACATCTGCTGTGATTGGTCTGTATTAGGAAGGAATGCCATAGTCACCAATGGACATGTCAGAGATGAGAAGAGGGAAGTGACTGAGGAACTTCCCTATTACCTGTCAGTCACACAGGTATGTCAACAAACCTCCCCGCCCCCCCGTGTTCCCTCACAGACACTTACCTGCCGCTCCTCACACCTACATACAGCTCTGCCGAAGCTCCATCCTTGTCCCCTGCAGAAGCAGGCTCGGCTCCGGGCCAGGACAGTGTCACGGGTCCAGTCAGTCCAGGGCGGACAATGAGGACACACACAGACTGACAGCAGGCGGAGGAGAAGAAGAAGAGGTGACAACGCTGCTCCTGATCCCCAGAGACTCGTCACAGACAGCGCACAACGCACTTCGCTGCTACTAGGAGATCCCTTGGACGTCAACGCGCACGACGCAGAGAAATTCCCCGTGACGCTGCGTGCACAACATGGACTGGGCGTGGCCAGTATCCACGCCTTCCCCGAGCCTAGTGATCCTTTGACAGCAGGGCTGGTTGCTAGGAGACGGTTTGACACAGTGGTCCCTGCTCCCAGCCTCCTACACCTCAGCTAGAAGTTTTGGATGTTTGTGAAATAATCAGTGTGTGTGTGTAAAATAAACACAATAATACAAGCTGCCATATAAGCAAGTAGTTAAATACACTCACCGGTCACCAGTACCAGGACAAAGTCATCTAGAGCTCAGGGCGGACATGGCAAACTGTGCCCCCCCCCCTCATGTATTAGTATTATATGCCAGCAAACCCCCCCCCCCCCTAACAAAAAAATAATAATTGAGCACTAATCTGCATGCTTAACCCCTAAGCATAAAGTCCCCCCTCCTCCAAGGACAAATCCACCCCCATGCTGAAATCCCCCCTCCCAGCACAAATCTTTGCCCCCCAGCCCCCCTCCCAGAACAAATCTTTGCCCCCCTCCCAGAACAAATCTTTGCCCCCCAGCTCCCCTCCCAGAACAAATTTTCCCTCTCTCTGCAAATCCCGCCCGCTGCGCAAATTGACTCCCCCCCAAAAAAATCACTCCTCTTAGCACAAATCTTCCACCCCTCAAATTTCCCTTCCCAGTACACATCCTCTCCCTCCACTCCAAATCCCCCTCCCAGCACAAATTCACCCCCATCCACCATCCTAGCACAACCCCCCCCAAACAAGAAAAAAATGTTCCCTCCTAGCACAAATAACCCCAATCATCCCTGCTAGCACCAACCCCCACCAACATATCACCTCTTCTAACACATACCCCCAAATCCCCCCTTTATAGCACAAATCCCTCTTCCCCTGTCCCCCCTCCCAACACAAATCCCCCTTCCCCTCAAAACACAACTTATAGCACCCCCTCAAAATTTTCCCTCTTATGCCGCGTACACACGATCATTTTTCCCGTCGGGAAAAATTACAATTTTTTTTTAACAAGAAAAACGACCATGTGTGGGCTTTTTGTCATTTTTCCCGACGGGAAAAACGGCATTAACCACGACGAGAAAAATTAGAACATGCCCTAATTTTTCTCGTCGTGATTCCCGTTGTTTTTTCCCGCGGCAGTTTTCCCATAGTGAAACACTGCCACGGAGCCCACACACGGTCGTTTTTCTCGAGCAAAAAAAAAATGTCGGGAAAAACGGACGTGTGTAGGGAACCAAGCCGTTCCCTCGTTTTTCCCGTCGATTTTCTCGATGGTGTTTGCACCGTCGAGAAAATCGATCGTGTGTACGCGGCATTAGAAAAAGAATACCCCTTGTCGCCCCCCAAATTCCCCCTCCTAACACAAATCCCCCCCCAATCTCCTTGTGGCACCCCCACCCCACTTCTCAAGATACCACAGTGCCCAGGAAAGCCTCCCTTCCTGCCCACCCCTTGTGCCAGCCCTGCCGGCCACTTTATTAGGTACACCTTGCTAGTAACGAGTTTGACCCCTTTTTGCCTTTAGAACTATGGTTGTAATGCTTTTTCATTTTAGTATTAACCACTTCAGCTCTGGAAGGTTTACCCACCTTCATGACCAGGCCATTTTTTGCGATACGGCACTGCGTTACGTTACCTGACATTGCAACCGCGCGGTTTTAAAAAAACACTAGTGTGCATGAAGCCTAAAGACTCATCCGCACTATGAAAAACATCCGAGTACACATGCTTTTTTTTGTGTGTTCCCACGTGTCAAATTTTAGGGCAACCCATTAATTTCAAAGGGCTGCCCTATGCATGTGAAAAACACAAAAAAGGTGACAGCATGATTTTTAAAATTGCATCTTTGCAGGCTAAAACACGTACACGTTTGCTACATGTGTGGGGTTTCCATTACGAATTGTGAATACAGTGAATGTGACCAGCAAGGTTTACCCAACGAATGTGCTATAAAGCATTCACTGCTGTATGTGACAGTAAATGTATATGTTTTATATGTATATATAATGCTTTAATATTGTAAGCTCTAATAAGTAGGGTCCTCTGATTCCTCCTGTATTGGAATTGTATTGTAACTGTTGTGACAGCAGGAAGGTAAAGTCACCTGGTTGCATCCAGGGGGGTAGATATATTTCGCCCAGATTCAGGCTTTACGCCGACTTATACAACTAGGTGGAGAGTTGTATAAGCCCAGCTGAGGCTAGTAGGCTCATGGATGACTCATACCTCTAGGGAGAGTGCTGGGCGTCGTGCAGACAGGGAGTTGATGAGACCAGCTGAAGCTTGTCAGCTCATTTAGGCCTCTATAAGAACTCCCAGCTTCATTAGATGTTAGCTCATGCCTGGAACCAGACCTGTGTGGACTGTCTAGGGAGAGTGAACCCCTGTGCGGTGAGACAAAGCCTGTGTGGCTATTTGCTTGGACATTTAAAACCAGGGACTTAGGGACTAGGACAGCACTAGGCTGATCCCAGTTGTTAGTTAGGAAACCTGTATGTTTAGTCAGAGGTCAAGTTGACCAGGATTTATTTTATTTATGTTTCTTTTGCTTTGCTGTGTTTTGTCACTGTAAATAGAAAATAAACCGCACCTTTTTGATTTTGAAAACCACAACCTCCGTTTGCTGGGCCTGTTTTTGTGTGGGGAGCCCATCCCGGGGGTCACACACACCCGCTGCCGAGCTAACCCCCTCACAGTTGGTGGAGAACCAGTGGCAGTTTTTTTTAAGCCAGCATGGAGGAGATACTGAAACAGCTGGCTCTAGCAAATGCCAATCAACAGCAGACAAATGCAGGTTTGCAAAGGAGCCTTGCAGCCCAGCAGCAAGCTCATCAACAGAGCCTTGCAGCCCAGCAGCAAGCTCACCAACAGAGTCTGGAAGCTCAGCAACAAGCCCAGCAGCAATCTGAGGCCCGCTTCATAGACCTGTTACAGAAGCAAGAGCAGAGACTACAACAAATGGAAGCAGTAATGCAGCAACGTCCGCAGACCAGTGAGGAAAGCCGTCCCACTAATACCGCGTCCTTTGGGGTGAGTCGTTTATTGACAAAAATGACTGGAGAGGATGATCCAGAGGTATTTTTGACCACATTTGAAAGGACCGCTGAAAGAGAAAAGTGGCCTGAGGAGCAGTGGGCTGGACTGGTGGCTCCTCTGTTAACTGGTGAATCGCAGAAAGCTTACTATGACCTAGAGCCTAACCAAGCAAAAGACTATGTGGTGCTAAAAGCTGAAATTTTGGCAAGGCTGGGTGTCACCCAGGCTGTCCGGGCTCAGCGTGTGCATAACTGGACTTTCCAGCTTGGAAAACCCCCCAGGTCTCAAATGTATGATCTCATTCACCTGAGCAGAAAGTGGCTACAGCCAGAGACTTTGTCCGCACCAAAGATTGTGGAACGTGTTGTAATGGATCGGTTTTTGAGAGCTCTTCCTACTGCCATCCAAAAGTGGGTAAGCCATGGAGACCCAGAGACGGCCGATGGTCTTGTGGATCGTGTGGAGAAATACTTGGCTACAGAGAACCTGACGGCCTCTTCCAGAGACACTCGGACTTTCCACCCTAAGACCAGACCATCCCCAGGGGCGGATAAGAGGATTCCAAGGGGTGAGGGTGGAGAGAGTGAGAGGGTGGGAGCTCTACCCCAAGTTTGGCGAGAACAGCCTGGGAAATCAGCGGCTCAAGAGGCGGCAAGAAGGATCGTTTGCTACCGCTGCCGGCAAGCGGGACATATTGCAGCCAATTGCCCGGTTGTGGAGGAACCCATGCAGTGTGACTTTCTGACGGGCAGACGTCAGTCGCTGTGTGCGATAGTCGCATGCACTGCCATTCGAGGAACTGAGAAACATTTATGCAAAATGTGTGTTAATGGTAGAAATGTTGTGGTATTGCTGGATTCAGGTAGCCTTGTGACCCTGATAAAGGCTGAGTTAGTTAAAACAGAGGTCTTTGGGAATAGCAAGGTAGCTGTTATTTGTGTGCATGGGGACACCCGAGAGTATCCAGTGACTACAGTGTGTTTCGAGACCCCCAAAGGTACCCTCTCTCATCCAGTGGGCTTAGTATCTCAGTTACCGCATGACGCCATTGTGGGAAGGGATTTTCCGAAGTTCTGGGAACTGTGGGATGATCCTGAGCCCCCCACTGGTGCCCCTATGTACCAGGAATGTGATAGCCAGAACTCCCCTGAGAGTGGTGAGGACTCTCCGGAATTTCCCTTAACAGTATTGGCAGGGGAGACTCAAGAAACTGGAGAGGAGCCCACCTCCTCAGACGAAAACCTACCGTCTGTGGAGTTTTCTGATCTTGAGGTTCACAGGGAAAACTTTGCCACAGAACAGTTGAAAGACCCCGCCCTAATAAAGGCACGGGAAAACGTAGTGAAAATAGATGGCGAGTTAGTGAACCCAGATAATACCTGCACTTACCCATACTTCAGCGTAGAGAAGGACCTACTGTATCGGGTGGCATAAAGGGCAGAAGAAACCGTTGAGCAGCTTGTGGTGCCCAAACCTTACAGGAAGTTGGTGTTGGAGTTGGCCCATGGGCACATTCTTGGAGGTCATCTGGGGACAGAGAAAACCCGAGAGAGGGTATTACAGAGATTCTATTGGCCGGGGGTGATGAAGGACATAGAAAATTATTGTTCCTCCTGCCCTGTGTGTCAGAGGTCGGCCCCGATGCCACATTTCCGTAGCCCGCTGGTCCCTCTACCCATCATTGAGGTCCCGTTTGAGAGGATCGCCATGGATTTGGTAGGGCCTATAATCAAGTCCGCTAGGGGCACCAGTACATATTAGTTATAATGGACTATGCCACCCGTTATCCAGAAGCGATCCCTCTCCGAAATACCTCGGCCAAAACCATAGCCAAAGAGCTATCTCTTGTGTTTAGCCGGGTGGGTATTTGTAAAGAACTGCTTACGGACCAAGGTACACCCTTTATGTCCCGGGTTATGAAGGAGCTGTGTAAATTGTTCAAAGTGACGCAATTACGTACATCTGTGTATCACCCCCAAACCGATGGGCTGGTTGAAAGATTCAACAAAACCCTAAAACAAATGTTGAAGAAAGTGGTGGATAGAGATGGAAAGGATTGGGACTGTCTACTTCCTTATTTGATGTTTGCTATTAGGGAGGTGCCCCAATCCTCTACGGGATTCTCCCCCTTTGAGTTACTGTATGGGAGACACCCAAGAGGGCTGTTGGATATTGCCAAGGAAACTTGGGAAAGTGAGAGTTCTCCCCACAGGAGTGTGATTGAGCATGTCGCCCTGATGCAAGACCGAATTGCACAGGTAATGCCCATCGTGAAGGAACATTTGGCCCAAGCGCAGTTAGCACAGCAGAGAGTGTACAACCGTGGAGCCAAGACCCGTACCTTTTCCCCGGGGGATAGGATACTGGTACTTGTCCCTACGGTTGAAAGTAAATTCCTTGCCAAATGGCAAGGCCCCTATGAGATAATGGAAAAAGTGAGCGAAGTGAATTACAAGGTCAGACAACCAGGAAGGCGAAAGCCCGAACAGATCTATCACGTTAATCTGTTGAAAGCCTGGAGGGATAGAGAGTCCCTAGTCGCAGACACTTGGTCACCAGCACAAACTGGTTGCGTGATTCCTGAGGTTGGAATAGCAGCCACCTTGTCACAACCCCAACAACAGGAGGTTAAGGAGTTTGTGCTTCGCAACAAGGAGGTATTCTCTGAGCTGCCGGGACAAACATCTGGGGTAGAGCATGACATCATTACCCCGCCCGGTGAAAGGGTGAAGTTAAAACCCTATCGGATCCCAGAGGCCCGACGGGAGGCAATACGGGAGGAAGTACAGAAAATGCTGAACTTAGGGGTGATAGAGGAGTCCCAAAGTGATTGGTCTAGTCCCATTGTGTTGGTGCCTAAACCGGATGGGAGCTGGCGATTTTGTAATGATTTTCGTCAGTTGAACAAAGTTACAAAATTTGACACCTACCCCATGCCACGTATAGATGAGTTGATCGACCGGCTGGGAACAGCCCGATACATGACGACTCTTGACCTCACAAAAGGGTATTGGCAAATCCCCCTGGCCAAGTCGGCCAAAGAGAAAACCGCATTTGTAACCCCAGACGGGGCGTCCCAATATAAAAGAATGCCGTTCGGGTTACAGAATGCGCCGGCCACATTCCAGCGGAAAATGGACCAGATGCTGAGGCCCCATCGGAAGTATGCTGCGGCTTACCTGGATGACGAAATTGTCCATAGCACAGATTGGGCCTCACATCTGCCAAAAGTGCAAGCAGTCCTGGACTCTGTTCGGGAAGCGGGGTTTACGGCTAACCCCAAGAAGTGTACCATTGGGCAGGAGGAGGCCAAATATCTTGGGTACACCATTGGGAGGGGAGTAATAAAACCCCAACTCAACAAAGTCGAGGCCATCCAGAGTTGGCCACGTCCCAACAGCAAGAAGCAGGTACGAGCCTTTCTGGGAATCGCTGGGTATTATCGGCGATTCATTCCCCACTTTGCTTCTAAGGCTGTGCCCCTAACCAACCTGACGAAGGGGAAAGGGTCGGTCATGATTAAATGGACCCCCGAGGCTGAGGCAGCATTCCAATTCTTGAAACAAGCCTTATGTAGCCAGCCAGTGTTGTACTCACCCGACTTCTCTAAAGACTTTGTCGTACAAAGTGATGCGTCAGATGTGGGGTTAGGAGCAGTATTGTCCCAGGTCTGGAACGGGGAAGAGCACCCAGTCATTTACCTCAGCAGGAAGTTGAAGTCCCATGAGGAAAATTACGCCACCGTTGAAAAGGAGTGTTTAGCGGTGAAGTGGGCTCTAGATTCCCTTCGGTACTACCTGCTAGGTAGGCACTTTGACATGGTTACGGATCACGCTCCGTTAAAGTGGATGGCTCAAAACAAGGAAACAAATAGAAGAGTGAATAGGTGGTTCCTGGCCCTCCAGGAATTCAACTTCACAGTAAAGCATCGCCCTGGCGTTCAAATGGGGAATGTGGATGCTTTGTCTCGAGTACATGAATGCCTGATTGCTGGTGTTCCAACCCCGAGGTTAAAACAAGAGGGGGGGGGTATGTGACAGCAGGAAGGTAAAGTCACCTGGTTGCATCCAGGGGGGTAGATATATTTCGCCCAGATTCAGGCTTTACGCCGACTTATACAACTAGGTGGAGAGTTGTATAAGCCCAGCTGAGGCTAGTAGGCTCATGGATGACTCATACCTCTAGGGAGAGTGCTGGGCGTCGTGCAGACAGGGAGTTGATGAGACCAGCTGAAGCTTGTCAGCTCATTTAGGCCTCTATAAGAACTCCCAGCTTCATTAGATGTTAGCTCATGCCTGGAACCAGACCTGTGTGGACTGTCTAGGGAGAGTGAACCCCTGTGCGGTGAGACAAAGCCTGTGTGGCTATTTGCTTGGACATTTAAAACCAGGGACTTAGGGACTAGGACAGCACTAGGCTGATCCCAGTTGTTAGTTAGGAAACCTGTATGTTTAGTCAGAGGTCAAGTTGACCAGGATTTATTTTATTTATGTTTCTTTTGCTTTGCTGTGTTTTGTCACTGTAAATAGAAAATAAACCGCACCTTTTTGATTTTGAAAACCACAACCTCCGTTTGCTGGGCCTGTTTTTGTGTGGGGAGCCCATCCCGGGGGTCACACACACCCGCTGCCGAGCTAACCCCCTCACACTGTACACGTTGTAAAGTGCTGCGCAAACTGTTGGCACTATATCAATCCTGCATAATAATAATGCCAAAAGGTGTCTTACCTTAGTTTTGTTATTCCAGCAAATTTGCTAACAATCTTTATGTAGCGGGGTCTTCAAAGTTAGTGGGATACACCTGGGGGTAGAGAGACCCAGGTGTGTAATTATGTCAGGGATTAGACCCCTTTTTGTTATTCGTGGAGGATTGGGTGGTGCAATATTCTCCTTGGCCTGTGGGTGGCGGGGTACCTACAGGCTCGAGGTAGAATCACTACCACAGTGCTACCCTTTTTGTCCCTTCCTGGAGATGGTACGGCTGGGGCGGGGAACCCGCCGTGGTGTTGATGGGAGGAGATAAAAGGGGGAGACGCCCTCGCCACGAGGTCTTTTGGGGGGATCATCTCTTCACGTACCCAGGCGCCCTCGGCCTGGGTGCGGGCGGTTCAAGGTTCCGGCCTGGGCACCCTAGGCCTGGCCGGAATGAAGCTGGAGTTGGAGTCCATCCCAGGCACCTTCAGCCTGGGGTGAGGTACTTTGTAGAAGGCCTGGGACCTGGTGACTTCGACCGGGTCCCGCGAGGGTGAAGGGATTCCAGGGTGCCCCTTGCGAGGGGACCCGCATCTGAGGTGAGGAGGCTGGGGAGGTCACCCGTCTGAAGACTCCGGAGCAGCGTCAACCCGGTGACGGACGGGCCTCCGGTAACTCCCTTGGAGGGTCATCTTCCCCTGATAGGGGCCACATCGCAGCGAAGTTGTTCTAATCAAGACTCCTGCAACTCCTGGTCATATCACAGGAGGTGTAGGGACTACAATCCGGATAGTGCCTCGGCCTGCTCATCCCACCGTATCCTGCCATATATTGTTTGTTGTGGAGCTACGAAATAAAACTAACAGTTGGACTGTGATCGGTGTATGGACTCTGTCGATGGGAGCAAAGGGAGATTCCAGCATAGCAGGGCTAAGTTCCGCAACCCAATGCACATTTGGCCCGAGGAAGATATTGATACTGGCCTTCACCTCACCCACAGCCATGGGGAGGACATGGGCCGTAGCGCACCTCACTCTCGAAACCCAGGTACCCCTAGACAAGAGCTTTCGGACAATCGATAAACATGTGAAGGGGGTGAGGCCGCTACACGTGGGGGCTCGTCAGTCCGGGATGAAATGTGTGTTGACCCTGAGGTTTGGAACGGCTGTGTTTGAACTTTGCTGCCCGGAGGAGGTCCGAGCAGGTCGGCCATGTGATTGGCCAAAGTGCGTCCCTGTGCTCGAAGTCGTGGAAATTTCTCTGAAAAACCGGGAGAGGCCCATGCAGAAAGAGCGGGAAGAGAGAGGAGTCCAGCCGTGTGACAAACTACATGTGGGGACTTTTGCTGCACTGCGCCACGAGGCACCCCGTGACTGTACAATTCGTGGGCGGAGGCTGAAGGAAGCCCGCGAAAACGTGCAAGTCGTGGGAGGAGTCTGGCCACGTGTGGAGATACACGTGGAGACTCCGGCGCGAGGTGAGCGCGTGATGGAACAGCAGGTGGTCGGGATGGCCTCAAGCTCCCCGTGGATGCCGGTACCTTACCCCACGAAGATGACTGCATTTGCTGCGCCCATTACAGACACGGGGATAAGGCTCAGGCCTCGAGGACAGTTGGCTCTGTATTTATGCAGAGACACGGAGGCCCTCGGTGTGATCTGTCCCGGATGCTCGGGACTGGTGGTCCAACTGAAGCCGTTCGGGCGATGTGAAGCGTGCAAAGAATTTCTTTTTGAGGTCGAATCATCCACAGTAAGGCCCCGGGCCCTTCGCCTCAACTGCATCACAGGAACCGCCACTCCGGAGGGAGAGATCCAGGCCTTTGCGGAGGTCCCCGTGCGCGCTGACCAGGGCGATGGGACTGCCCAATCAGAGACTGAGAGAGAAAAATCAGAGGACGCTGCTTCGGTCACTACAGACTCCCTGCTCCCACCTCCGAAGAGGAAAGTCGGCCTGGTACAGGCATCCTATGGTCGTGGTCGAGTTTCGCCCCGCCGCTTGCCTGGCCTGGATGGCGCCGGTAGAGAAGAGAGTCCCGGACATCCCAGTTCTTCAGGAGGTCCAGGTGAGCCAGGGGCTGGGACTGTGGTGTTGGTTGGAGGTGTCGGGGGTCCACAGTCGGTGGAGCCCGCAAGGGAGGGTAGCCTTCCGTCTACTAGAGACTACCTTCCCGCTGAGATGTATGACACCTCCGACCTAGAGTCATTGTCAGACTGTGGGGATGACGGAGAGATAGACGAACTGTTTCACCGGAAGGGCTGGGACAGACGCCCACTACCTGTGCTGAGTAAACCGCAGGATTCCCCCATGTCCATAGAAGACAGTACGCTCCGGGCGCAGGCCCCGGAGTTCCCGAGGAAATCTAGTCCTTCGACCAACTTTCCTCATTCAACTACATCACCCGCTCTGATGGTGGGGATGCAGCGTGCTTCGTTGCGGGCACCAAAGACAAAGCAACCCGAGGTGGTGAAGGTACCTCGGCACCCGGAGGCCATCGTGCAGCCAGGAGAAGGCGAGCGAGATGTGATGCCGCCTCTAGCCAGGTTGCAGAGACTTTTCTCCCAGAGAGTCGCCCGTGAATATGGGTGGGAGTACCCCTACTTGCCTCGGGACTTATTGTATGAAGTCGAGGTCCTGCGACCAAGGTGGTATGACGAGTTTGTATGGGAAAAGCTTAAAGTACCCCATGCCAGGCGATACCTGTCATGTTCGCCGCCTGTGTCTAAAAAGTTCAAGGACTGCAGAGCTGATTGGAGACTTGGGAGCTGTTGTTTTTTTCTCCCTTTTCTTCATGTGCCAAAGGCAGAGACTTTTGGGGTAGAGTCAGAGTAGGAAAGCAGGAAGAATGAAGATCTCACCAAGTGTCATTACCGCAGCGCTGTCACTAGGTGGCAGTGTTGTGCAACGGTTGTTTGAAATGTTACACATGCATTACTTACTTATTGGAGTGAGTGGGTCTCTCGGCTGACGGACCCACTCATGCCAAGTTAACACAGAGTGTTAGGATGTGTTTTTTTTTTTGTTTCCCTTCTGCAGGAGATTCGTCGGTCAAGACTACTGAGTATGGGGTGGTTCTTAGACAGTGACGGGAGGGATTGTATATGTGTACATGACAGATGTTTTATACAAAAGTTTTAATGTTTTATAGTTCCCTTTCCCTGGAGCAGGTCTTGGCACACACAGTATCCAAAATTTGAGGGATAGCCTCTGGGGCCCACTTCATGTCACCACTTCTTGGGAGACATGGGTGTGCACCTGACGCTGGGGACCAGCGTCAAATCACAAGGGGGAGTGTGTAGCGGGGTCTTCAAAGTTAGTGGGATACACCTGGGGGTAGAGAGACCCAGGTGTGTAATCATGTCAGGGATTAGACCCCTTTTTGTTATTCGTGGAGGATTGGGTGGTGCAATATTCTCCTTGGCCTGTGGGTGGCGGGGTACCTACAGGCTCGAGGTAGAATCACTACCACAGTGCTACCCTTTTTGTCCCTTCCTGGAGATGGTACGGCTGGGGCGGGGAACCCGCCGTGGTGTTGATGGGAGGAGATAAAAGGGGGAGACGCCCTCGCCACGAGGTCTTTTGGGGGGGATCATCTCTTCACGTACCCAGGCGCCCTCGGCCTGGGTGCGGGCGGTTCAAGGTTCTGGCCTGGGCACCCTAGGCCTGGCCGGAATGAAGCTGGAGTTGGAGTCCATCCCAGGCACCTTCAGCCTGGGGTGAGGTACTTTGTAGAAGGCCTGGGACCTGGTGACTTCGACTGGGTCCCGCGAGGGTGAAGGGATTCCAGGGTGCCCCTTGCGAGGGGACCCGCATCTGAGGTGAGGAGGCTGGGGAGGTCACCCGTCTGAAGACTCCGGAGCAGCGTCAACCCGGTGACGGACGGGCCTCCGGTAACTCCCTTGGAGGGTCATCTTTCCCTGATAGGGGCCGCATCGCAGTGAAGTTGTTCTAATCAAGACTCCTGCAACTCCTGGTCATAGCACAGGAGGTGTAGGGACTACAATCCGGATAGTGCCTCGGCCTGCTCATCCCACCGTATCCTGCCATATATTGTTTGTTGTGGAGTTACGAAATAAAACTAACAGTTGGACTGTGATCGGTGTATGGACTCTGTCGATGGGAGCAAAGGGAGATTCCAGCATAGCAGGGCTAAGTTCCGCAACCCAATGCACATTTGGCCCGAGGAAGATATTGATACTGGCCTTCACCTCACCCACAGCCATGGGGAGGACATGGGCCGTAGCGCACCTCACTCTCGAAACCCAGGTACCCCTAGACAAGAGCTTTCGGACAATCGATAAACATGTGAAGGGGGTGAGGCCGCTACATTTACATGTGTAAATACCAAATTTAGGGACTGCAATGCCAAATTTAATGGGTGATTCGAGTGGTAGTTGGCTCAAATCTTTTCAATTTGCTGGAATCTGCCTTGCTGTTGTTTTGCCTGGTGTGCAGTTCCCCTTAGAAGTGTGGGTGGCGCTGTCACCTATACTCGGGGTTGAACCACAGGTAATAGGGCAGCGGTTTGGTGTTCTCTCTCGGCAGCCGTACAGTGGGTGTGGGGAACCTGCTGGGCATGCCGGAAGAGGATACATAAGGGTAGGGTGACCATGTGTCCCGGATTGCCCGGGACAGTTCCGGATTTTGCAGGTCTGTCCCGGGCACCTTAATTTCAGGACAATACAGTGTCCCGGAATGAAACTGACACAGCCACCCCCCAGGCCAATCTGATGCCCTCAAAAAAGGCCTCCACATCACTGCTTTACTCACTGACAGTACTTGTTCTGGCCGGGAACGCCTGGAGGAGCACAATCCCCGCCCCCTGCTTGTGATTGGAGAAATCATAAATCCCGCCTCTTGTGTCCAAACACTGTGCTGTGATTCATTACAGCACAAGCTGATTTTTGGGAAGGGGGGGGTGTCCCTGAATGGTAGTTTGGAAATGTGGTCACCCTACATAAGGGGCAGACGCCGTCTGGGAGGGGTCTTCTGTCTTCTGTTCGTTCCTGGTTCCAGAGTCGGAGTCCTGGCGCGTGGCCCTCCAGGCCATGGGGCCACGTGCACTTCAGTCCCAGGCACCTTTAGTCCTGGGACTGCAACTTCAGCTCTGGGCCCAGCACCTTTAGCTGGAGCCCGCTTCGGGAGGAAGAATCCCAGGGTGCCGCCTTGCGAGGGGACCCGTTTCTAGAAGAGGAGGCTGGGGGAGGACCCTTCCGAAGGACTGGTGAGAGATCACAGTGAAGGAAGGAGCCCAGTAACTCTCTGGAGGGATGTCATCTACCCGGAAAGAAAGGGATCTAACCAAAAGGACCAGTAGGAGGTTTGGGGCACCATAGATTCTGTGGCAGAGGATCTCCCGAACGCATCCATTAGGGAATCAAATAGACTGTTCGAGTTACACGCCGGCTGCTAGTGCCTTTGGGTGACTATCCGGGTGAGCTATACCCACTCGGGATCGAGTGACGAAGAAACAAGAGTGCCTGAACTGATCTGTCTTCCTAACACCTTTCTCTTCTTCTCATGTGTGGATGTTCGTGCTGTGACAGCAGGAAGGTAAAGTCACCTGGTTGCATCCAGGGGGGTAGATATATTTCTCCCAGATTCAGGCTTTATGCCAACTTATACAACTAGGGAGGGAGTTGATGAAGCCCAGCTGAGGCTAGTGGGCTCATGGATGATTCATACCTCTAGGGAGAGTGCTGGGCGTCGTGCAGGCAGGGAGTTGATGAGACCAGCTGAAGCTTGTCAGCTCGTTTAAGGCCTCTATAAAAACTCCCAGCTTCATTAGGTGTTTGCTCATGCCTGGAACCAGACCTGTGTGGACTGTCTAGGGAGAGTGAACCCCTGTGCGGTGAGACAAAGCCTGTGTGGCTATTTGTTTGGACATTTACTAAACCAGGGACTTAGGGACTAGGACAGCACCAGGCTGATCCCAGTTGTTAGTTAGGAAACCTGCATGTTTAGTCAGAGGTCAAGCTGACCAGGGTTTATTTTGTTTATGTTTCTTTTTGCTTTGCTGTGTTTTTTTGTCACTGTAAATAGAGAAATAAACCGCACCTTTTTGATCTTGAAAACCACAACCTCCGTCTGCTGGGCCTGTTTTTGTGTGGGGAGCCCATCCAGGGGATCACACACACCCGCTGCCGAGAAAACCCCCCCACAGTTGGTGGAGAACCAGTGGCAGTTTTTTTTTAAGCCAGCATGGAGGAGATACTGAAACAGCTGGCTCTAGCAAATGCCAATCAACAGCAGACAAATGCAGGTTTGCAAAAGAGCCTTGCAGCTCAACAACAGAGCTTCGCAGCCCAGCAGCAAGCTCATCAACAGAGCCTTGCAGCCCAGCAGCAAGCTCACCAACAGAGTCTGGAAGCTCAGCAACAAGCCCAGCAGCAATCTGAGGCCCGCTTCATAGACCTGTTACAGAAGCAAGAGCAGAGACTACAACAAATGGAAGCAGTAATGCAGCAACGTCCGCAGACCAGTGAGGAAAGCCGTCCCACTAATACCGCGTCCTTTGGGGTGAGTCGTTTATTGACAAAAATGACTGGAGAGGATGATCCAGAGGTATTTTTGACCACATTTGAAAGGACCGCTGAAAGAGAAAAGTGGCCTGAGGAGCAGTGGGTTGGACTGGTGGCTCCTCTGTTAACTGGTGAGTCGCAGAAGGCTTACTATGACCTAGAGCCTGACCAAGCAAAAGACTATGTGATGCTAAAAGCTGAAATATTGGCAAGGCTGGGTGTCACCCTGGCTGTCCGGGCTCAGCGTGTGCATAACTGGACTTTCCAGCTTGGAAAACCCCCCAGGTCTCAAATGTATGATCTCATTCACCTGAGCAGGAAGTGGCTACAGCCAGAGACTTTGTCCGCACCAGAGATTGTGGAACGTGTTGTAACGGATCGGTTTTTGAGAGCTATTCCTACTGCCATCCAAAAGTGGGTAAGCCATGGAGACCCAGAGACGGCCGGTGGTCTTGTGGATCGTGTAGAGAAATACTTGGCTACAGAGAACCTGACGGCCTCTTCCAGAGACTCTCGGACTTTCCACCCTAAGACCAGACCATCCCCAGGGGCGGATAAGAGGATTCCAAGGGGTGAGGGTGGAGAGAGTGAGAGGGTGGGAGCTCTACCCAAAGTTTGGCGAGAACAGCCTGGGAAGTCAGGGGCTCAAGAGGCAGCCAAATGGATTGTTTGCAACCGCTGCCGGCAAGCGGGACATATTGCAGCAAATTGCCCGGTTGTGGAGGAACCCATGCAATGTGACTTTCTGACGGACAGACGTCAGTCGCTGTGTGCGACAGTCGCATGCACTGCCATTCGGGGAACTGTGGGATGATCCTGAGCCCCCCACTGGTGCCCCTATGTACCAGGAAGGTGATAGCCAGAACTCCTCTGAGAGTGGTGAGGACTCTCCAGAATTTCCCTTGTCAGTATTGGCAGGCGAGACTCAAGAAACTGGAGAGGAGCCCACCTCCTCAGACGAAAACCTACCGTCTGTGGAGTTTTCTGATCTTGAGGTTCACAGGGAAAATTTTGCCACAGAACAGTTAAAAGACCCCGCCCTAATAAAGGCACGGGAAAACGTAGTGGAAATAAATGGCGAGTTAGTGAACCCAGATAATACCTGCACTTACCCATACTTCAGCGTAGAGAAGGACCTACTGTATCGGGTGGCAAAAAGGGCAGAAGAAACCGTGGAGCAGCTTGTGGTGCCCAAACCTTACAGGAAGTTGGTGTTGGAGTTAGCCCATGGGCACATTCTTGGAGGTCATCTGGGGACAGAGAAAACCCGAGAGAGGGTATTACAGAGATTCTATTGGCCTGGGGTGATGAAGGACATAGAAAATTATTGTTCCTCCTGCCCTGTGTGTCAGAGGTCGGCCCCGATGCCACATTTCCGTAGCCCGCTGGTCCCTCTACCCATCATTGAGGTCCCGTTTGAGAGGGTCGCAATGGATTTGGTAGGTCCTATAATCAAGTCCGCTAGGGGGCACCAGTACATATTAGTTATAATGGACTATGCCACTCGTTATCCAGAAGCGATCCCTCTCCGAAATACCTCGGCCAAAACCATAGCCAAAGAGCTATCTCTTGTTTTTAGCCGGGTGGGTATTTGTAAAGAACTGCTTACGGACCAAGGTACACCCTTTATGTCCCGGGTTATGAAAGAGCTGTGTAAATTGTTCAAAGTGACGCAATTGCGTACGTCTGTGTATCACCCCCAAACCGATGGGCTGGTTGAAAGATTCAACAAAACCCTAAAACAAATGTTGAAGAAAGTGGTGGATAGAGATGGAAAGGATTGGGACTGTCTACTTCCTTATTTGATGTTTGCTATTAGGGAGGTGCCCCAATCCTCTACGGGATTCTCCCCCTTTGAGTTACTGTATGGGAGACACCCAAGAGGACTGTTGGATATTGCCAAGGAAACTTGGGAAAGTGAGAGTTCTCCCCACAGGAGTGTGATTGAGCATGTCGCCCTGATGCAAGATCGAATTGCACAGGTAATGCCCATCGTGAAGGAACATTTGGCCCAAGCGCAGTTGGCACAGCAGAGAGTGTACAACCGTGGAGCCAAGACCCGTACCTTTTCCCCGGGGGATAGGATATTGGTACTTGTCCCTACGGTTGAAAGTAAATTCCTTGCCAAATGGCAAGGCCCCTACGAGATAATGGAAAAAGTGAGCGAAGTGAATTACAAGGTCAGACAACCAGGAAGGCGAAAGCCCGAACAGATCTATCACGTTAATCTGTTGAAAGCCTGGAGGGATAGAGAGTCCCTAGACGCAGAAACTTGGTCACCAGCTCAAACTGGTGGCGTGATTCCGGAGGTTGGAATAGCAGCCACCTTGTCACAACCCCAACAACAGGAGGTGAAGGGGTTTGTGCTTCGCAACAAGGAGGTGTTCTCTGAGCTGCCGGGACAAACATCTGGGGTAGAGCATGATATTATTACCCCGCCCGGTGAAAGGGTGAAGTTAAAACCCTATCGGATCCCAGAGGCCCGACGGGAGGCAATACGGGAGGAAGTACAGAAAATGCTGAACTTAGGGGTGATAGAGGAGTCCCAAAGTGATTGGTCTAGTCCCATTGTGTTGGTGCCTAAACCGGATGGGAGCTGGCGATTTTGTAACGATTTTCGTCAGTTGAACAAAGTTACAAAATTTGACACCTACCCCATGCCACGTATAGATGAGTTGATCGACCGGCTGGGAACAGCCCGATACATGACGACTCTTGACCTCACAAAAGGGTATTGGCAAATTCCCCTGGCCAAGTCGGCCAAAGAGAAAACCGCATTTGTAACCCCAGACGGGGCGTTCCAATATAAGAGAATGCCGTTCGGGTTACAGAATGCGCCGGCCACATTCCAGCGGAAAATGGACCAGATACTGAGGCCCCATCAGAAGTATGCTGCGGCTTACCTGGATGACGTAATTGTCCATAGCACAGATTGGGCCTCACATCTGCCAAAAGTGCAAGCAGTCCTAGACTCTATCCGGGAAGCGGGGTTTACGGCTAACCCCAAGAAGTGTACCATTGGGCAGGAGGAGGCCAAATATCTTGGGTACACCATTGGCAGGGGAGTAATAAAACCCCAACTCAACAAAGTCGAGGCCATCCAGAGTTGGCCACGTCCCAACAGCAAGAAGCAGGTACGGGCCTTTCTGGGAATCGCGGGTTATTATCGGCGCTTCATTCCCCACTTTGCTTCTAAGGCTGTGCCCCTAACCAACCTGACGAAAGGGAAAGGGTCGGTCATGATTAAATGGACCCCCGAGGCTGAGGCAGCATTCCAATTCTTGAAACAAGCCTTATGTAGCCAGCCAGTGTTGTACTCACCCGACTTCTCTAAAGACTTTGTCGTACAAAGTGATGCGTCAGATGTGGGGTTAGGAGCAGTATTGTCCCAGGTCTGGAACGGGGAAGAGCACCCAGTCATTTACCTCAGCAGGAAGTTGAAGTCCCATGAGGTAAATTACGCCACGGTTGAAAAGGAGTGTTTAGCGGTGAAGTGGGCTCTAGATTCCCTTCGGTACTATCTGCTAGGTAGGCACTTTGACATGGTTACGGATCACGCTCCGTTAAAGTGGATGGCTCAAAACAAGGAGACAAATAGAAGAGTGAATAGGTGGTTCCTGGCCCTACAGGAATTCAACTTCACAGTAAAGCATCGCCCTGGCGTTCAAATGGGGAATGTGGATGCTTTGTCTCGAGTACATGAATGCCTGATTGCTGGTGTTCCAACCCCAAGGTTAAAACAAGAGGGGGGGGTATGTGACAGCAGGAAGGTAAAGTCACCTGGTTGCATCCAGGGGGGTAGATATATTTCTCCCAGATTCAGGCTTTATGCCAACTTATACAACTAGGGAGGGAGTTGATGAAGCCCAGCTGAGGCTAGTGGGCTCATGGATGATTCATACCTCTAGGGAGAGTGCTGGGCGTCGTGCAGGCAGGGAGTTGATGAGACCAGCTGAAGCTTGTCAGCTCGTTTAAGGCCTCTATAAAAACTCCCAGCTTCATTAGGTGTTTGCTCATGCCTGGAACCAGACCTGTGTGGACTGTCTAGGGAGAGTGAACCCCTGTGTGGTGAGACAAAGCCTGTGTGGCTATTTGTTTGGACATTTACTAAACCAGGGACTTAGGGACTAGGACAGCACCAGGCTGATCCCAGTTGTTAGTTAGGAAACCTGCATGTTTAGTCAGAGGTCAAGCTGACCAGGGTTTATTTTGTTTATGTTTCTTTTTGCTTTGCTGTGTTTTTTTGTCACTGTAAATAGAGAAATAAACCGCACCTTTTTGATCTTGAAAACCACAACCTCCGTCTGCTGGGCCTGTTTTTGTGTGGGGAGCCCATCCAGGGGATCACACACACCCGCTGCCGAGAAAACCCCCCCACAGTGCATAAAGAAATAAACTCTATGTTGGAGTTGATGCTGGTGTGGACCTTGGAGTTACTTGGGGCATAGAGACTTTTGTCCTTACACTACAGGGACAGAAACCAACCCAGGGGGCCTGCTGCAAAGACCCGTAAGTGAAACAAAGTGCTTAACCTCTGCAACCCAGGGGGTACGGGCATGGTGGAGACCGTGCGTGCTTTCCTCTCCAGTGAACGAGCCAAAGAAGGGAGAAGGAGGGTGGCCCGGGTGCTTCACGTGGGGGCTCAGAGTCCGGGATTTTTGTGGTATGTGCCCCGGGAAAAAGTTGGACTTTATTCCCCTGTGAAGCTCCGTGGAGGTCGGCCAAGTTTGTGTGAAATTCAACCTGCACCACAAGTAAGAGAAAGGAAGATTTAGGCCTGGCAATTTCTGGCTGCGTAGTTCGTGGGCGTGTGAAGTCTGGAGGGGCCCGCGAAAGTAAGTGCAGCGAAGGAAAAAGAAAGGGGAGGAGCCCTGCTAAGTGTGAGCTCCTCGTGGTGCGTTTAGCGCCAAAAAGGGACATTATCTATTGGACTACTGACGAAGCGACATGTCCGCTCCTTCCTGGAGACCTGCTTCACCGGGTTCTTGTGCTCTGTTGCCCGTTTCAACCATGGATGTGACCCCTATTGCTGCCTCTTTGACTGACACAGGAATCGGGCTGAAGCCCAGAGGCCGTTTCGCCCTTTATGCATGCAGAGGCCTTGGGCATGATCTGTGGAAAGTGTCAGGGACTGATCGTGCATCTTCGGCCTTTCGGAGATGTACCCGCTGTGGGGAATTCCTGTTCGAGGTAGAGCAGCCGACAGAGAAGCCAAAAGTCTACCGAGTGAATTGGATCTCAGGTGCTGTTACTCCTGAGGAGGAGGTGTGTGCTATCACCGCCATTGCCAAGCGCAGTCCCGCAGAGGTGGAAGTAAAGACTGAAGCTCCCGCCATTGAGGAATTTGAGGCGGAGAACCCAGCGGATGCTGCATCGGTCACAACGGAGCCCTTCCTTCCGCCTGCTAAAAGGAAGGTAGGACTCGTGAAGACTTCCCGCAGCCGCGGTGGAGGCCCACCCCAGCGCCCGCCTGACTCGGATCGTCCAGCCGGAAAAGTCTCCATGACCGTTAGAGGTCGAGGTCAGCCCGGGAAAGGAACCAAGGTCAGTGTCCATTCTATGGGGGACGCTTGGGTGCCTGACTCAAGGGAACTGTTAAAGGATGATCCAGTGTCCACGAGAGTTTGCCTGCCAGCAGAGATGTGGGAATCTTCGGACATAGATTCTTCCTCTGATATGGGAGATAACGCAGAGATCGATGAACTGTTTGTCATTAAGGGATAGGACAAGATTTCGCTGACTTCTCCCCGTAGTGTAAAGGGATCGCCCATAGACTCAGGGGATACTACACCCCGGGTGGAACCCTCTGTTTGTGCTGGAGAAGTTGTCCCTGTACCTGCGTTGCAAGCTCCGGTGTCTTCCGTGCCTGCTGCACCAGAGGCCCGTTCACCATTGAGGCCTCCTATGCCACAGTTGGAGCCTATACACCCCAGGAGATCTCCGGATGCTATCGTCCTGCCAGGAGCTGGAGATCGGGCGACCATGCCGCCTTTGGCCCGATTGCAACGGCTTTTGAACCAGAAGGTTGCCGCGGACTATGGATGGGAGTACCCATACGTCCCAAAGAATTTATTGTTTGAGCTTGAGGCCTCCCGAGAGCAATGGTACAGTGATTTTATCTGGGATCGCTTGGAGGTGAAGAAGGGCCACAGGTACCTTTCATGTTCGGCCGTAATGGCTGGAAGATAGAAGGGCTGCCGAAAAGATTGGACTCTTGGTCGCCACATACACGCGGATCGGGTTGTGATCTGCAGTAAGGACAAAGATGATGTGACTTATTCGATTGAGACTTTGGATAAAGACTCTGACTCTTCCTGATCCATGCTTTTACCTCTGAGTGGTACTTTTTTTTTGTTTGTTACCGCTTCGGGGACAAATGCCTTGAACTGCTGTGTTGACTCTAATCCCGAGGAATTTTTACTTTTTGAAGGACTTTTTTTTTTTGTTGTTGTTCCCTTCCCTTTTCAAAGAAAAAAAAAGACTTTGGGGTAGAGCTAGTCAGGGCCAAGCTGGAAGCCGCCGAGATCAACAAGGGGATCCTTGTATTGTCGTGCGTTAGTATGCACTTAGGCTACAGAGAGAAAAATGTGTGTGTTGCCACTAGGTGGTAGTGGTTTGGAAAACTTTTGAAGCACTTATTCAGTACAACCATTTAAAAGACACTAGTGTGTGTCATTTAGATGAAACAAATTATCTCTTCTAGGAGAGGTGGTTTGATTCATGTACATAGTGATAGGATGTTATTTATTTGTATGATATGTGTTTTTCTTTCCCATGCAGGAGACCATCAAGCAACTCACTGGAGATTGGGTAGGATCTAGTTGCGATAGGATGGAGGGAGGGAATGTCATTTTGTGAAAAATGTTCCTGTCTCTTTTCTTTACTGAAATTAATTTCTTTAATTCAGGCACTCTTGTAGTTTTTGTATTTTGTTCGTTTTTTTGTACATAGTTCTGAAGGTAAGTTTGCGCCTGCTCAGGATTGAGTGTGCAAATGTGTCTTCAGACACTGGGGACAGTGTCTCTGTAAGAGGGGGGAGTGTGTAGCGGGCGTACCAAATTTAGGGACTGCTATGCCAAATTGAATGGGTGATTCGAGTGGTAGTTGGCTCAAATCTTTTAAATTTGCTGGACTCTGCCTTGCTGTTGTTTTGCCTGGTGTGCAGTTCCCCTTAGAAGTGTGGGTGGTGCTGTCACCTATACTCGGGGTTGAACCATAGGTAATAGGGCAGCGGTTTGGTGTTCTCTCTTGGCAGCCGTACAGTGGGTGTGGGGAACCTGCTGGGCATGCCGGGAGAGGATATATAAGGGGCAGACGCCGCCTGGGAGGGGTCTTCTGTCTTCTGTTTTCTGTCTTCTGTTCGTTCCTGGTTCCAGAGTCGGAGTCCTGGTGCGCGGCGCGTGGCCCTCCAGGCCGTGGGGCCACGTGCACTTCAGTCCCAGGCACCTTTAGTCCTGGGACTGCAACTTCAGCCCTGGGCCCAGCACCTTTAGCTGGAGTCCGCTTCGGGAGGAAGAATCCCAGGGTGCCGCCTTGCGAGGGGACCTGTTTCTAGAAGAGGAGGCTGGGGGAGGACCGTTCCGAAGGACTGGTGAGAGATCACAGTGAAGGAAGGGGCCCAGTAACTCTCTGGAGGGATGTCATCCACCCAGGAAAGAAAGGGATCTAACCAAAAGGACCAGTAGGAGGTTTGGGGCACCATAGATCCTGTGGCAGAGGATCTCCCGAACGCATCCATTAGGGAATCAAATAGACTGTTCGAGTTACACGCCGGCTGCTAGTGCCTTCGGGTGACTATCCGGGTGAGCTATACGCACTCGGGATCGAGTGGCGAAGAACTAAGAGTGCCTGAACTGATCTATATTCCTAACACCTTTTTCTTCTCCTCATTTGTGGATGTTTGTGCATAAAGAAATAAACTCTATGTTGGAGTTGATGCTGGTGTGGACCTTGGAGTTACTTGGGGCATAGAGACTTTTGTCCATACACTACAGGGACAGAAACCAACCCAGGGGGCCTGCTGCAAAGACCCGTAAGTGAAACTAAGTGCTTAACCTCTGCAACCCAGGGGGTACGGGCATGGTGGAGACCGTGCGTGCTTTTCTCTCCAGTGAATGAGCCAAAGAAGGGAGAAGGAGGGTGACCTGGGTGCTTTACATGTGTTCATAGCTGATTTAAATTCCTGTTAAGCGTCAAATCATATCTCATATACAAGAATTCTAAAAATGAAAAGCTAAACCTGTTGAGTTATAAATGTGCGCTGACCTAAAGGTTTTAGTACTGGAGAAAGGGTAAGCTTGAAACCAGGTATTTCTTTATTTCCTACCTGAAAACTTTCCTTTTATCAGTTCTTATTGCTTAACAGCATTGCTCCTTGTATAAAATTTAATGCAAGTTATGGGTAGCTAAGGCTCCATCCTAAAAGATGTATGACCACTCCAGGCCCTCTGCAAGAGTTATCTATTTATTTCCATGCACTGCATCCATGACTCCGTATAAACCTGCAAGGGTGTGAGCTGTCTTTAAAGCTCCATTCATATATATTCGTTTTGAACCACATCCAATTTGCATAACATGTGAACCAGACCAGTTTTCAATGGAGCCAGTTCACAAATATATGGGCTGGTTGTGGTGCACAATTTAAAAGGGTCCTGTACATTTTTCAGTCCGGTTCAGGTGCGATTTCAGTGTCAAATTCGCACCTGAATATCACCTGAACTGGTGAACGGAAACCGCACCAGACTCTGCACCAAAACTGGGCCTGCATATATATGAATGGAGCCTGGACCTACTATCACCACCAGGATTTGGCTGATAAAAGCTTCCAGAGCTGGCTATAAACTTCTACTAATACCGGTAAGCATCTAACAGGTTCCCATTAAGGATCTGACCAGTCAAATTCCCAGCATGCTCAGCACAGCCTCTGTTGCTGAAGGTCACCTGCCATCTTTGTATGGACCAACAAACCAATAAATATGTAGCATGTAATCTTGATGGATAGCACTCATCTTTTGCAGCAATAGATTCATAAAAAGGAGTGATCTTTCTGTTTTCAACTTTACAACACATCTACTGTTTGCTTTATAACAGTAGGTTTCCAAAGTATGTTTAAAAATAAAATATGGGTTGGATAGGCGTGGGTGGGGAGAGAACAATTTTTTAAACTTACAGTTAAGCTTTGAAACAGAGAAAATGTTAGCTAATGTTTTACAAGCAAATTATACATTCTGTGCAGGTATGTATTGTATTAACTTGATGTAGCACCCTCTACCATAGGTAGGTGCTAGAGGTGAGGATGTTTGTGATAGCTGCCAGGCAGGTAAATTTAGGCAGGCCTATGCTTCAGGCTAGGACTGCTTGTTTTGATCTGGGGACAGGGAGTGGTTAGTGTAGCAGTGGGTGTGACCACCTGTGCTTCAGTTCTTGGGCGCCTCCCCTGCTTCCAGGGAGAATGTTCTGGAAGAGGGGCAGGGCTGGAATCTGGAGTGACAGGGAGCTCATGTGAGGAGCCCTGATAAATCCCCAATTGGAATTGGCAGTGGGCAGGCCTCCTCCATAAGCTCAGGTCCAGCCCACTGGAGGGGAGTGCTAGATCGCAGCAGGAGGCCCATCCCCATCTGGGGGGGGGGGATGCGTGCCTTGGCAGAGGAGCCCGGGAGCTGGGAGGGAGCTTCATTCTTACACGGTCATGGAAGAGGTGTCCTGATACAGAGGGGCTGGAGAAGTGATTGGAACGCATGTCCGGTTAAGTTCTTCACCATGGACTCAGGGCAGGAGAAGGTTGGTGAGTGAGTCACAGTGGATATCTGGAGGAGGTATGCCAGGGGAGCTGGGTGCGAGGCCAGAGGAGAGACTGTGGGGTTTTGTGTCAAATCAATGTGGCCTGCGGACAGGATTTGCAAGTCGAGCTAGCTGGGAGTCCACCAACTAATTCAAGCTGCTAATCAATTAAGCCGCAAGAGGGGGTATTAAAGCCCCCTGGCCTATTAACAAGCTAGCATGTTCAGTAAATACCTGGGACCATTCAGAGTAATCCCTGGTGTAATGTGAAGATGATGGGGTGGAGGAACTAGCATTGCCCAGTGAAGTGTTGTGCAGGAGAATAGTCCTGGGAGCAATAGTCTGCAGGAGTCAGTGCAGAGGAGGAGCGATTGCCTGCAGGAGTTGATGCAGGGGAAGTGACTGTGAATGCTAGAGTCCATCAGTTCTTCAAAGTTCAGTTCATTCAGTAATTCTTTCAACAATGATGGCAAAGTGATCTGTTCTATGGGCATCCCATAACCCCTTTCCCCAACCAAGTTATATCCCCTGTGAGGGGGTTAGCTCGGCAGCGGGTGTGTGTGACCCCCGGGATGGGCTCCCCACACAAAAACAGGCCCAGCAAACGGAGGTTGTGGTTTTCAAAATCAAAAAGGTGCGGTTTATTTTCTATTTACAGTGACAAAACACAGCAAAGCAAAAGAAACATAAATAAAATAAATCCTGGTCAACTTGACCTCTGAGTAAACATACAGGTTTCCTAACTAACAACTGGGATCAGCCTAGTGCTGTCCTAGTCCCTAAGTCCCTGGTTTTAAATGTCCAAGCAAATAGCCACACAGGCTTTGTCTCACCGCACAGGGGTTCACTCTCCCTAGACAGTCCACACAGGTCTGGTTCCAGGCATGAGCAAACACCTAATGAAGCTGGGAGTTTTTATAGAGGCCTTAAACGAGCTGACAAGCTTCAGCTGGTCTCATCAACTCCCTGCCTGCACGACGCCCAGCACTCTCCCTAGAGGTATGAATCATCCATGAGCCCACTAGCCTCAGCTGGGCTTCATCAACTCTCTCCCTAGTTGTATAAGTCGGCATAAAGCCTGAATCTGGGAGAAATATATCTACCCCCCTGGATGCAACCAGGTGACTTTACCTTCCTGCTGTCACATACCCCCCCCCCCTCTTGTTTTAACCTTGGGGTTGGAACACCAGCAATCAGGCATTCATGTACTCGAGACAAAGCATCCACATTCCCCATTTGAACGCCAGGGCGATGCTTTACTGTGAAGTTGAATTCCTGTAGGGCCAGGAACCACCTATTTACTCTTCTATTTGTCTCCTTGTTTTGAGCCATCCACTTTAACGGAGCGTGATCCGTAACCATGTCAAAGTGCCTACCTATCAGATAGTACCGAAGGGAATCTAGAGCCCACTTCACCGCTAAACACTCCTTTTCAACCGTGGCGTAATTTACCTCATGGGACTTCAACTTCCTGCTGAGGTAAATGACTGGGTGCTCTTCCCCGTTCCAGACCTGGGACAATACTGCTCCTAACCCCACATCTGACGCATCACTTTGTACGACAAAGTCTTTAGAGAAGTCGGGTGAGTACAACACTGGCTGGCTACATAAGGCTTGTTTCAAGAATTGGAATGCTGCCTCAGCCTCGGGGGTCCATTTAATCATGACCGACCCTTTCCCTTTCGTCAGGTTGGTTAGGGGCACAGCCTTAGAAGCAAAGTGGGGAATGAAGCGCCGATAATAACCCGCGATTCCCAGAAAGGCCCGTACCTGCTTCTTGCTGTTGGGACGTGGCCAACTCTGGATGGCCTCGACTTTGTTGAGTTGGGGTTTTATCACTCCCCTGCCAATGGTGTACCCAAGATATTTGGCCTCCTCCTGCCCAATGGTACACTTCTTGGGGTTAGCCGTAAACCCCGCTTCCCGGATAGAGTCTAGGACTGCTTGCACTTTTGGCAGATGTGAGGCCCAATCTGTGCTATGGACAATTACGTCATCCAGGTAAGCCGCAGCATACTTCCGATGGGGCCTCAGTATCTGGTCCATTTTCCGCTGGAATGTGGCCGGCGCATTCTGTAACCCGAACGGCATTCTCTTATATTGGAACGCCCCGTCTGGGGTTACAAATGCGGTTTTCTCTTTGGCCGACTTGGCCAGGGGGATTTGCCAATACCCTTTTGTGAGGTCAAGAGTCGTCATGTATCGGGCTGTTCCCAGCCGGTCGATCAACTCATCTATACGTGGCATGGGGTAGGTGTCAAATTTTGTAACTTTGTTCAACTGACGAAAATCGTTACAAAATCGCCAGCTCCCATCCGGTTTAGGCACCAACACAATGGGACTAGACCAATCACTTTGGGACTCCTCTATCACCCCTAAGTTCAGCATTTTCTGTACTTCCTCCCGTATTGCCTCCCGTCGGGCCTCTGGGATCCGATAGGGTTTTAACTTCACCCTTTCACCGGGCGGGGTAATGATGTCATGCTCTACCCCAGATGTTTGTCCCGGCAGCTCAGAGAATACCTCCTTGTTGCGAAGCACAAACTCCTTAACCTCCTGTTGTTGGGGTTGTGACAAGGTGGCTGCTATTCCAACCTCAGGAATCACGCAACCAGTTTGAGCTGGTGACCAAGTGTCTGCGACTAGGGACTCTCTATCCCTCCAGGCTTTCAACAGATTAACGTGATAGATCTGTTCGGGCTTTCGCCTTCCTGGTTGTCTGACCTTGTAATTCACTTCGCTCACTTTTTCCATTATCTCATAGGGGCCTTGCCATTTGGCAAGGAATTTACTTTCAACCGTAGGGACAAGTACCAGTATCCTATCCCCCGGGGAAAAGGTACGGGTCTTGGCTCCACGGTTGTACACTCTCTGCTGTGCTAACTGCGCTTGGGCCAAATGTTCCTTCACGATGGGCATTACCTGTTGTGACAGCAGGAAGGTAAAGTCACCTGGTTGCATCCAGGGGGGTAGATATATTTCGCCCAGATTCAGGCTTTACGCCGACTTATACAACTAGGTGGAGAGTTGTATAAGGCTAGTGGGCTCATGGATGACTCATACCTCTAGGGAGAGGGCTGGGCGTCGTACAGACAGGGAGTTGATGAGGCCAGCTGAAGCTTGTCAGCTCATTTAGGCCTCTATAAGAACTCCCAGCTTCATTAGATGTTAGCTCATGCCTGGAACCAGACCTGTGTGGACTGTCTAGGGAGAGTGAACCCCTGTGCGGTGAGGCAAAGCCTGTGTGGCTATTTGTTTGGACTTTTACTAAACCAGGGACTTAGGGACTAGGACAGCACTAGGCTGATCCCAGTTGTTAGTTAGGAAACCTGTATGTTTAGTCAGAGGTCAACTTGACCAGGATTTATTTTGGTTATGTTTCTTTTGCTTTGCTGTGTTTTGTCACTGTAAATAGAAAATAAACCGCACCTTTTTTTGATTTTGAAAACCACAACCTCCGTTTGCTGGGCCTGTTTTGTGTGGGGAGCCCTTCCCGGGGGTCACACACACCCGCTGCCGAGCTAACCCCCTCACAGTTGGTGGAGAACCAGTAGCAGTTTTTTTTAAGCCAGCATGGAGGAGATACTGAAGCAGCTGGCTCTAGCAAATGCCAATCAACAGCAGACAAATGCAGGTTTGCAAAGGAGCCTTGCAGCCCAGCAGCAGACAAATGCAACTTTGCAACAGAGTCTGGAGGCTCAGCAACGAGCCCAGCAGCAATCTGAGGCCCGCTTCATAGACCTGTTGCAGAAGCAAGAGCAGAGACTACAACAACAGATGGAAGCAGTAATGCAGCAACGTCCGCAGACCAGTGAGGAAAGCCGTCCCACTAATACCGCGTCCTTTGGGGTGAGTCGTTTATTGACAAAAATGACTGGAGAGGATGATCCAGAGGTATTTTTGACCACATTTGAAAGGACCGCTGAAAGAGAAAAGTGGCCTGAGGAGCAGTGGGCTGGACTGGTGGCTCCTCTGTTAACTGGTGAATCGCAGAAAGCTTACTATGACCTAGAGCCTAACCAAGCAAAAGACTATGTGATGCTAAAAGCTGAAATATTGGCAAGGCTGGGTGTCACCCAGGCTGTCCGGGCTCAGCGTGTGCATAACTGGACTTTCCAGCTTGGAAAACCCCCCAGGTCTCAAATGTATGATCTCATTCACCTGAGCAGAAAGTGGCTACAGCCAGAGACTTTGTCCGCACCAAAGATTGTGGAACGTGTTGTAATGGATCGGTTTTTGAGAGCTCTTCCTACTGCCATCCAAAAGTGGGTAAGCCATGGAGACCCAGAGACGGCCGATGGTCTTGTGGATCGTGTGGAGAAATACTTGGCTACAGAGAACCTGACGGCCTCTTCCAGAGACACTCGGACTTTCCACCCTAAGACCAGACCATCCCCAGGGGCGGATAAGAGGATTCCAAGGGGTGAGGGTGGAGAGAGTGAGAGGGTGGGAGCTCTACCCCAAGTTTGGCGAGAACAGCCTGGGAAATCAGCGGCTCAAGAGGCGGCAAGAAGGATCGTTTGCTACCGCTGCCGGCAAGCGGGACATATTGCAGCCAATTGCCCGGTTGTGGAGGAACCCATGCAGTGTGACTTTCTGACGGGCAGACGTCAGTCGCTGTGTGCGACAGTCGCATGCACTGCCATTCGAGGAACTGAGAAACATTTATGCAAAATGTGTGTTAATGGTAGAAATGTTGTGGTATTGCTGGATTCAGGTAGCCTTGTGACCCTGATAAAGGCTGAGTTAGTTAAAACAGAGGTCTCTGGGAATAGCAAGGTAGCTGTTATTTGTGTGCATGGGGACACCCGAGAGTATCCAGTGACTACAGTGTGTTTCGAGACCCCCAAAGGTACCCTCTCTCATCCAGTGGGCTTAGTATCTCAGTTACCGCATGACGCCATTGTGGGAAGGGATTTTCCGAAGTTCTGGGAACTGTGGGATGATCCTGAGCCCCTCACTGGTGCCCCTATGTACCAGGAATGTGATAGCCAGAACTCCCCTGAGAGTGGTGAGGACTCTCCGGAATTTCCCTTATCAGTATTGGCAGGGGAGACTCAAGAAACTGGAGAGGAGCCCACCTCCTCAGACGAAAACCTACCGTCTGTGGAGTTTTCTGATCTTGAGGTTCACAGGGAAAACTTTGCCACAGAACAGTTGAAAGACCCCGCCCTAATAAAGGCACGGGAAAACGTAGTGAAAATAGATGGTGAGTTAGTGAACCCAGATAATACCTGCACTTACCCATACTTCAGCGTAGAGAAGGACCTACTGTATCGGGTGGCAAAAAGGGCAGAAGAAACCGTTGAGCAGCTTGTGGTGCCCAAACCTTACAGGAAGTTGGTGTTGGAGTTGGCCCATGGGCACATTCTTGGAGGTCATCTGGGGACAGAGAAAACCCGAGAGAGGGTATTACAGAGATTCTATTGGCCGGGGGTGATGAAGGACGTAGAAAATTATTGTTCCTCCTGCCCTGTGTGTCAGAGGTTGGCCCCGATGCCACATTTCCGTAGCCCGCTGGTCCCTCTACCCATCATTGAGGTCCCGTTTGAGAGGATCGCCATGGATTTGGTAGGTCCTATAATCAAGTCCGCTAGGGGGCACCAGTACATATTAGTTATAATGGACTATGCCACCCGTTATCCAGAAGCGATCCCTCTCCGAAATACCTCGGCCAAAACCATAGCCAAAGAGCTATCTCTTGTTTTTAGCCGGGTGGGTATTTGTAAAGAACTGCTTACGGACCAAGGTACACCCTTTATGTCCCGGGTTATGAAAGAGCTGTGTAAATTGTTCAAAGTGACGCAATTGCGTACGTCTGTGTATCACCCCCAAACCGATGGGCTGGTTGAAAGATTCAACAAAACCCTAAAACAAATGTTGAAGAAAGTGGTGGATAGAGATGGAAAGGATTGGGACTGTTTACTTCCTTATTTGATGTTTGCTATTAGGGAGGTGCCCCAATCCTCTACGGGATTCTCCCCCTTTGAGTTACTGTATGGGAGACACCCAAGAGGGCTGTTGGATATTGCCAAGGAAACTTGGGAAAGTGAGAGTTCTCCCCACAGGAGTGTGATTGAGCATGTCGCCCTGATGCAAGATCGAATTGCACAGGTAATGCCCATCGTGAAGGAACATTTGGCCCAAGCGCAGTTGGCACAGCAGAGAGTGTACAACCGTGGAGCCAAGACCCGTACCTTTTCCCCGGGGGATAGGATATTGGTACTTGTCCCTACGGTTGAAAGTAAATTCCTTGCCAAATGGCAAGGCCCCTACGAGATAATGGAAAAAGTGAGCGAAGTGAATTACAAGGTCAGACAACCAGGAAGGCGAAAGCCCGAACAGATCTATCACGTTAATCTGTTGAAAGCCTGGAGGGATAGAGAGTCCCTAGTCGCAGACACTTGGTCACCAGCTCAAACTGGTTGCGTGATTCCTGAGGTTGGAATAGCAGCCACCTTGTCACAACCCCAACAACAGGAGGTTAAGGAGTTTGTGCTTCGCAACAAGGAGGTATTCTCTGAGCTGCCGGGACAAACATCTGGGGTAGAGCATGACATCATTACCCCGCCCGGTGAAAGGGTGAAGTTAAAACCCTATCGGATCCCAGAGGCTCGACGGGAGGCAATACGGGAGGAAGTACAGAAAATGCTGAACTTAGGGGTGATAGAGGAGTCCCAAAGTGATTGGTCTAGTCCCATCGTGTTGGTGCCTAAACCGGATGGGAGCTGGCGATTTTGTAACGATTTTCGTCAGTTGAACAAAGTTACAAAATTTGACACCTACCCCATGCCACGTATAGATGAGTTGATCGACCGGCTGGGAACAGCCCGATACATGACGACTCTTGACCTCACAAAAGGGTATTGGCAAATCCCCCTGGCCAAGTCGGCCAAAGAGAAAACCGCATTTGTAACCCCAGACGGGGCGTTCCAATATAAAAGAATGCCGTTCGGGTTACAGAATGCGCCGGCCACATTCCAGCGGAAAATGGACCAGATGCTGAGGCCCCATCGGAAGTATGCTGTGGCTTACCTGGATGACGTAATTGTCCATAGCACAGATTGGGCCTCACATCTGCCAAAAGTGCAAGCAGTCCTGGACTCTGTTCGGGAAGCGGGGTTTACGGCTAACCCCAAGAAGTGTACCATTGGGCAGGAGGAGGCCAAATATCTTGGGTACACCATTGGGAGGGGAGTAATAAAACCCCAACTCAACAAAGTCGAGGCCATCCAGAGTTGGCCACGTCCCAACAGCAAGAAGCAGGTACGAGCCTTTCTGGGAATCGCTGGGTATTATCGGCGATTCATTCCCCACTTTGCTTCTAAGGCTGTGCCCCTAACCAACCTGACGAAGGGGAAAGGGTCGGTCATGATTAAATGGACCCCCGAGGCTGAGGCAGCATTCCAATTCTTGAAACAAGCCTTATGTAGCCAGCCAGTGTTGTACTCACCCGACTTCTCTAAAGACTTTGTCGTACAAAGTGATGCGTCAGATGTGGGGTTAGGAGCAGTATTGTCCCAGGTCTGGAACGGGGAAGAGCACCCAGTCATTTACCTCAGCAGGAAGTTGAAGTCCCATGAGGTAAATTACGCCACCGTTGAAAAGGAGTGTTTAGCGGTGAAGTGGGCTCTAGATTCCCTTCGGTACTACCTGCTAGGTAGGCACTTTGACATGGTTACGGATCACGCTCCGTTAAAGTGGATGGCTCAAAACAAGGAAACAAATAGAAGAGTGAATAGGTGGTTCCTGGCCCTCCAGGAATTCAACTTCACAGTAAAGCATCGCCCTGGCGTTCAAATGGGGAATGTGGATGCTTTGTCTCGAGTACATGAATGCCTGATTGCTGGTGTTCCAACCCCGAGGTTAAAACAAGAGGGGGGGGTATGTGACAGCAGGAAGGTAAAGTCACCTGGTTGCATCCAGGGGGGTAGATATATTTCGCCCAGATTCAGGCTTTACGCCGACTTATACAACTAGGTGGAGAGTTGTATAAGGCTAGTGGGCTCATGGATGACTCATACCTCTAGGGAGAGGGCTGGGCGTCGTACAGACAGGGAGTTGATGAGGCCAGCTGAAGCTTGTCAGCTCATTTAGGCCTCTATAAGAACTCCCAGCTTCATTAGATGTTAGCTCATGCCTGGAACCAGACCTGTGTGGACTGTCTAGGGAGAGTGAACCCCTGTGCGGTGAGGCAAAGCCTGTGTGGCTATTTGTTTGGACTTTTACTAAACCAGGGACTTAGGGACTAGGACAGCACTAGGCTGATCCCAGTTGTTAGTTAGGAAACCTGTATGTTTAGTCAGAGGTCAACTTGACCAGGATTTATTTTGGTTATGTTTCTTTTGCTTTGCTGTGTTTTGTCACTGTAAATAGAAAATAAACCGCACCTTTTTTTGATTTTGAAAACCACAACCTCCGTTTGCTGGGCCTGTTTTGTGTGGGGAGCCCATCCCGGGGGTCACACACACCCGCTGCCGAGCTAACCCCCTCACACTGTGCAATTCGGTCTTGCATCAGGGCGACATGCTCAATCACACTCCTGTGGGGAGAACTCTCACTTTCCCAAGTTTCCTTGGCAATATCCAACAGCCCTCTTGGGTGTCTCCCATACAGTAACTCAAAGGGGGAGAATCCCGTAGAGGATTGGGGCACCTCCCTAATAGCAAACATCAGATAAGGAAGTAGACAGTCCCAATCCTTTCCATCTCTATCCACCACTTTCTTCAACATTTGTTTTAGGGTTTTGTTGAATCTTTCAACCAGCCCATCGGTTTGGGGGTGATACACAGATGTACGTAATTGCGTCACTTTGAACAATTTACACAGCTCCTTCATAACCCGGGACATAAAGGGTGTACCTTGGTCCGTAAGCAGTTCTTTACAAATACCCACCCGGCTAAACACAAGAGATAGCTCTTTGGCTATGGTTTTGGCCGAGGTATTTCGGAGAGGGATCGCTTCTGGATAACGGGTGGCATAGTCCATTATAACTAATATGTACTGGTGCCCCCTAGCGGACTTGATTATAGGCCCTACCAAATCCATGGCGATCCTCTCAAACGGGACCTCAATGATGGGTAGAGGGACCAGCGGGCTACGGAAATGTGGCATCGGGGCCGACCTCTGACACACAGGGCAGGAGGAACAATAATTTTCTATGTCCTTCATCACCCCCGGCCAATAGAATCTCTGTAATACCCTCTCTCGGGTTTTCTCTGTCCCCAGATGACCTCCAAGAATGTGCCCATGGGCCAACTCCAACACCAACTTCCTGTAAGGTTTGGGCACCACAAGCTGCTCAACGGTTTCTTCTGCCCTTTTTGCCACCCGATACAGTAGGTCCTTCTCTACGCTGAAGTATGGGTAAGTGCAGGTATTATCTGGGTTCACTAACTCGCCATCTATTTTCACTACGTTTTCCCGTGCCTTTATTAGGGCGGGGTCTTTCAACTGTTCTGTGGCAAAGTTTTCCCTGTGAACCTCAAGATCAGAAAACTCCACAGACGGTAGGTTTTCGTCTGAGGAGGTGGGCTCCTCTCCAGTTTCTTGAGTCTCCCCTGCCAATACTGATAAGGGAAATTCCGGAGAGTCCTCACCCCTCTCAGGGGAGTTCTGGCTATCACATTCCTGGTACATAGGGGCACCAGTGGGGGGCTCAGGATCATCCCACAGTTCCCATAACTCCGGAAAATCCCTTCCCACAATGGCGTCATGCGGTAACTGAGATACTAAGCCCACTGGATGAGAGAGGGTACCTTTGGGGGTCTCGAAACACACTGTAGTCACTGGATACTCTCGGGTGTCCCCATGCACACAAATAACAGCTACCTTGCTATTCCCAAAGACCTCTGTTTTAACTAACTCAGCCTTTATCAGGGTCACAAGGCTACCTGAATCCAGCAATACCACAACATTTCTACCATTGACACACATTTTGCATAAATGTTTCTCAGTTCCTCGAATGGCAGTGCATGCGACTGTCGCACACAGCGACTGACGTCTGCCCGTCAGAAAGTCACACTGCATGGGTTCCTCCATAACCGGGCAATTGGCTGCAATATGTCCCGCTTGCCGGCAGCGGTAGCAAACGATCCTTCTTGCCGCCTCTTGAGCCGCTGATTTCCCAGGCTGTTCTCGCCAAACTTGGGGTAGAGCTCCCACCCTCTCACTCTCTCCACCCTCACCCCTTGGAATCCTCTTATCCGCCCCTGGGGATGGTCTGGTCTTAGGGTGGAAAGTCCGAGTGTCTCTGGAAGAGGCCGTCAGGTTCTCTGTAGCCAAGTATTTCTCCACACGATCCACAAGACCATCGGCCGTCTCTGGGTCTCCATGGCTTACCCACTTTTGGATGGCAGTAGGAAGAGCTCTCAAAAACCGATCCATTACAACACGTTCCACAATCTTTGGTGCGGACAAAGTCTCTGGCTGTAGCCACTTTCTGCTCAGGTGAATGAGATCATACATTTGAGACCTGGGGTGTTTTCCAAGCTGGAAAGTCCAGTTATGCACACGCTGAGCCCGGACAGCCTGGGTGACACCCAGCCTTGCCAAAATTTCAGCTTTTAGCATCACATAGTCTTTTGCTTGGTTAGGCTCTAGGTCATAGTAAGCTTTCTGCGATTCACCAGTTAACAGAGGAGCCACCAGTCCAGCCCACTGCTCCTCAGGCCACTTTTCTCTTTCAGCGGTCCTTTCAAATGTGGTCAAAAATACCTCTGGATCATCCTCTCCAGTCATTTTTGTCAATAAACGACTCACCCCAAAGGACACGGTATTAGTGGGACGGCTTTCCTCACTGGTCTGCGGACGTTGCTGCATTACTGCTTCCATTTGTTGTAGTCTCTGCTCTTGCTTCTGTAACAGGTCTATGAAGCGGGCCTCAGATTGCTGCTGGGCTTGTTGCTGAGCTTCCAGACTCTGTTGGTGAGCTTGCTGCTGGGCTGCAAGGCTCTGTTGATGAGCTTGCTGCTGGGCTGCAAGGCTCCTTTGCAAACCTGCATTTGTCTGCTGTTGATTGGCATTTGCTAGAGCCAGCTGTTTCAGTATCTCCTCCATGCTGGCTTAAAAAAAAACTGCCACTGGTTCTCCACCAACTGTGAGGGGGTTAGCTCGGCAGCGGGTGTGTGTGACCCCCGGGATGGGCTCCCCACACAAAAACAGGCCCAGCAAACGGAGGTTGTGGTTTTCAAAATCAAAAAGGTGCGGTTTATTTTCTATTTACAGTGACAAAACACAGCAAAGCAAAAGAAACATAAATAAAATAAATCCTGGTCAACTTGACCTCTGAGTAAACATACAGGTTTCCTAACTAACAACTGGGATCAGCCTAGTGCTGTCCTAGTCCCTAAGTCCCTGGTTTTAAATGTCCAAGCAAATAGCCACACAGGCTTTGTCTCACCGCACAGGGGTTCACTCTCCCTAGACAGTCCACACAGGTCTGGTTCCAGGCATGAGCAAACACCTAATGAAGCTGGGAGTTTTTATAGAGGCCTTAAACGAGCTGACAAGCTTCAGCTGGTCTCATCAACTCCCTGCCTGCACGACGCCCAGCACTCTCCCTAGAGGTATGAATCATCCATGAGCCCACTAGCCTCAGCTGGGCTTCATCAACTCTCTCCCTAGTTGTATAAGTCGGCATAAAGCCTGAATCTGGGAGAAATATATCTACCCCCCTGGATGCAACCAGGTGACTTTACCTTCCTGCTGTCACACCCCCAAATAAACAAAAACAAAACAAAGCAAAATGACTGTTCATTGTCTCTGAGAGTTATATATGGAGGTCTGGCACCAGGGTAATTTGGTGGATGTTAGTAACTAGTAGCAACTATGTGCTACATTAATATTCAGTGCAACAACTTAATTTTCGTTTAGCTTTTTTCCCTGAATAAATTGTTTGTCTGTTGCTTTATGGCACAGCAAACCCATTTGTGGCAGTGATACGTGAGAATCAGCCTACACTGCAGGTAGATCACCTTCAGGCAGAACATTTCTTGTAGAAAGACAGGCTCTGCGCCAATTCCTACAGCTGAACTTGGACACCTACATGATAATTAGCTTTTATATATGAGGTTATTAGGGTAATACAACATGCAATTATACAGAAACATTTAAAGTCATGTCATGTTATTGTGATTAACACCTGTTTTAAGATTTGGCTGATAGTAGGAGTTGGCTTTGCAACTTTTACATGTAGCGGGTATACACTTTCTGTGTATTTAAAACTGGCAGAGACACCAGTGATGTGCAGTTCCCTGCAGCCCCACGGGTGGCGCTGTCGCCTTGGGCTGGGGTTGAACCATTGCTGTGTGCTGTCCCCCCTTTTTGTCCTCCCTCGGCAGCGGTATGGTGGGGCGGGGAACCCGCCGTGCTTGCTGGGAGAGGGTATAAAGGGGCCGGCCATCTTTGTCATGGGGCGGAGTCCCAGGCACCTTCAGCCTGTGGGCGTGTGGTTCGTGTCGGTCCTCTAGGCGGCCTAGGCCTAGAGGACGTTCGGAGGTCGTGTTCCATCCCAGGCACCTTTAGCCTGGGGTGAGGTACTCAGATGGAGGTCTGGAGCTCAGTGCCCATCACTGAGTTCCGCGAGGGAAGGAGATCCTAGGGGACCCTGGGAGAGAGTACCCGAATCCGGAGGGCGTAACGGACCGGTGGAAGACACTTGCTTGAAGACCCGGTGCAGCATATTGCCGGTGACAGGTGAGCCTTCCATTGGAGACCGCCTGGAAGGAAATCCCCCTTCGCTGGGAGACCGCAACCCACTTTCAGGAAGGAAAGTGGAGAGTTCATTGTGTCTGGGCCTACTCGCATCCACACCTCCTTGTCTGTTCTGTTCTCTAAGGGGTCCAACTGATTGTGTTCACGTTTGCATTGAGAAGAATAAAGGAGTGTTGGACTTTAATGGTGTGGGGCTCGTTTTCTGGCAGACATTGTTCAAGGTAACTCTCTTTGGAGGTTCCAGTTGCAGAACACCGACCCGAAGGTAAAATAAGAACTTTGCTTACACCACACGGACACCTGTGGTGGAGGCTTGGCGTGGTGACCCCGCACTCTCTCCTCATAAGGTACCCCTAGACAAGAGAGAGATGAGCTGATGAGATAGAGGGGAGAGTGGAGGCCGCTACATACATTTTGTAACAATTGCGTAGATCAGGGCCGCCATCAGGGGGGTACAGCCCACACTCATGTAATGGGCCAGGGCATCCCAAGGGGCCCGTATGTCCCGAGCGACTCAGGCCCCCAAGGTATTTCCACCCGCTGCCTGAAGGCTAGATGATTGACAACCACTTTCGGTCACCCCGCCACACTTCCTGGTTGCCGGGGTAACGCCAAGCTCACTCCTCACAGGGCCGCCGATTAGACGCCTTGAGATGCACTTCAGATGGGATTGGTGGAGGGGGAGGTGGGCGGAAAAGTTTCCGCCCATCTCCCCCTCCACCAATCGCAGCAGAAGTGCATCCGGAGGCTTCTAATCTGCGGCGCCTGTGAGGAGTAAGCTTGGCGTTTCCCCGGCAACCAGGAAGTGTGGCGGAGTGACCGAAAGTTGGCGCAATTTTACAGATCAAATCGAATGTCAAATCGGAGCCTATTGCCGGAAATAGAAGCGTCCCAATCAGTGTGAAATTGACTTTGGTGAGCCGCACCGACTTCCAAAAGTAGTTCCTGCACTACCACCGGTGACTTTGGGGGTGATTTCAATAGACATCTGTGCATGAACCCTCACAGATCTCTTTCAAGTCGCCCCCGAAGTCGGACTGAAAGGCGGCTTTGAAATCGTACGAGTTCAGATGAACTTGCACGATTTCAAAGCTGTGTTTAGTGTGAACGAGGGCTAAACCCCCCGTACACACGGTCGGACTTTTGCCCAACAAACTTTTTTTTTTTTTTAATCAACAAAGGTTTTTATTGAAGAAAGTCAATGTATACATACACATCAAACAGCAAATAGCTCAAGTCCAGTGACATTTTTTACAATCGCCCATTATACAGTTACATGTATCTATTAAACTTGGGTGTTCCTACTGGGTATATGCATGGCATGAAATACAATCCTTAAAACAGTGTGCGGGGTACAAGAAGTAACCAATATTACATGTGGGTATTAGTCAGCGCAACATTATACGCAGGTATCAGAACTCTGTAGCCAACGATCCCAGATACTCTCATATTTAGCCGGGCATCCTCTGTTTATATAGATGCATTTTTTGTAAGGTAAAGTAACGTTGACCTCAGCTTTCCACTCGGATAAAGTGGGGGGTATCTGTCTCATCCATTTTCTAGCTATTATCTTCCTAACTGAAAATAGAGTCTCCTGTAAAAATATTTTGGTGAATTTGTCTACCCCCACTGGGAAAACTCCCAGTAAGCACTGTTTCGGGTCCATTGTAAGTGGTGAGCCCATATTGTCATGCAAAAAGTCTACCACCTGTTTCCACAGAGCCTGGATCTTAATACAGGCCCACAGCAAGTGGAAGAAGGTGCCCGTCTCGGATCCACAGAGTGAGCACAGAATGGACTGTCCTCTCTTGTATCTAGCCACTCGAAGCGGTGTCAGATACGCTCGGTGTAGGATGAAAATTTGGGACATTCTGTCTGACAATCTGGGGGACACCACCCTGCAAGTCTCAAGTGCCTCCTCCCACTCCTCATTATCCATTGGGCCCACTTCCCTCTCCCACCGTGGCTTCAAAGAAAATGCCAGTTTATTAGAGACAGGAGTATTCAACATATTGTAGAAATATGATATGAGGCCCTTAGGGTCTGACCCCCAAGCCACCGCCATAATCGGATTAGGTGTGGGTCTAGGGGGAGACTGTGGGAATTGAGCCCGAGCTGCGTGGCGAACCTGGAGGTATCGGAAGAACATATGATTTGGAAGCATAAATTGGTCCCTCAGTGTATCAAAGGTTTTGAGACTGCCATCAGATAGTAAATGGTGCAAGTAATATACCCCTCGGGAACTCCAGATCCCCGGATCCCGAATCTGTCCAAATTCTGGCATGGATTTGTTGTGCCATAGCGGCGTGTAGTCATTATGCGGTGGTATGTTTAGTTTGATGGCCACAAGGTTCCACACACGCCTGCAATGGTACTAAAAGGGATTTAGTGTCCCCTTCTGGATCTGTACCACTCACCCCCAGGGTCACCGGATATAAAGGGTCATGGATTAGTTGCGCCCACTTTGGACATAGTAAGGTACGAAATCTTTCGCTATCTGTCTTATCGATATGATATAAATGGGATAGCTGGGCTGCCAGATAATACAAGTTAAAATCTGGCAAGGCCGTGCCCCCCATGTCTGTTGGGTTTTTGAGTGATTGCCACGAAATCTTATGTCGATTCGGTCCCCATACAAATGGTTTGAGGAGGGCTTCTAGTGCCTTGAAGTGTTTTAACTGGAGATAAATGGGGGAGTGCCAGAGTACATATAAGGCCTTGGGCAGGAGGATCATTTTAATTAGATTGATGCGTCCCCATACCCCAAGGGGTAGCTTGGCCCATGTGCGTATTTTGGTTCTGACTAAAGCAAAAAGGGGTTCAATATTGAGGGCCAGGTAGTCCGAGGGGTTCCTGGATATGTGTATCCCAAGATATTTTATGACTCCAACCCTTTGGAGCTGGGAATGGGCTTGAGATTCCGTGGGCGGGAAGCTGTCTAGTGGCAAGATCTGTGACTTATCCCAATTAATCTTGAGGCCAGAGAAAATTCCGAATTGCTCGATGACTTGGAGGGCCTTGTGAAGGGAGGGGCCTGAATCCGCGAGGTATAGCAATGTGTCATCTGCATATAAGCTTATTTTTTCGGTTAGGGGGCCCAGACTCAATCCCACTATCTCTGGATCTGTACGGATTGCCAAGGCCAGGGGTTCCGCCAACAAACTTTGTTTTAAGCAAGTTGGACCAACAATCCGACCGTGTGTACGCTTCATCGGACAAACTTTTTTCGTTTGGTTTTGGATTTCATCGGACAAAAGTTGGGTCTGCAAACAGACAAACTTTTGCCCAACAAAAGTCCGATGGAGCAAAGTCCGACCGTGTGTACAGATAACCATCGGACTTTAGTCCGATGGTCAAAACAACTAATGTTAAAATCAACCAACAATAGCAGAAGTTGACCAAAGGGTGGCAGTAAAGAGCAGAAAAGAGCAGAAAAAACACGCAATGTTGTAAGAAGTTTTAAGAAAGTTTGCAGAAAAGTCAGAGCGTGTGTATGCTATGGGTGTTCCCAACCAACTCCATTCGGACAAAAAACCACGGAAAAGTCAGATGGAAGTCCGACCGTGTGTACGAGGCTTAAGTCTAGGTTCACACCTATGCATTTTGCAGTGTGTTTTCAGATTTGCAGCAATGCACTACAATCCATTCAACATGATTTCTTATGGGTTATGTTCACATCTGTGCGTTTTCAACTGGTGTGCTTTTTGGAAAGGGCCAGGGCAGCAGATTGCATTTTTGGATTCATAGACTGGAAACGCATGAAAAACCCATGAAAAAGCATTTACATGTGTCTTTGGTGCATTTTTGGTGCGTTCCCTGCATGACAACAAACAGCTCCCCCTAGCAAAATGAACACATCCTAAAAACACGAAACACAAAAAGCATTAAAGTGGTTGTAAAGGCAGAAGATTTTTAATCTTAATGCATTCTATGCATTAAGATAAAAAGCCTTCTGTGTGCAGCAGCCCCCTTAATACTTACCTGAGGTTCCTCTCTGTCCAGCAATGTCCAAAAATGTCTCAGCCGCCCGATATTCTCCTTCCTGATTGGATGAGACACAGAATCGGTGCCATTGGCTCCTTCTGCTGTCAATCAAAGTCAGCTAGCCAATCAGGGGAGAGAGGGGTGGGGCCGGGTCAGGGCTCCGTGTCTGAATGTACACAGGGAGCTGTGACTCGGCTCGGGTGCCCCCATAGCAAGCTGCTTTCTGTGGAGGCACTGAACAGGAGGGAGGAGCCAGGAGCACAGAAAAGGGACGTGAGAAGAGGAAGATCCGGGCTACTCTGTACAAATCCACTGCAAGAGAGCAGGTAAGTATAACATGTTTGTTTTTGTTTTTTATAGGAAAAAAAAACATTTACAATCACTTTAAAACACATCAAAAAGCACAAACCACACCCTAAAATGCACCGGAAAAATGCATCAACCCCAACCTGCATAGTTGTGAATCTAGCCTAATGCAGCAGGGCCTGTTTGCAATGTTTTTAAATTACAGTTCCACTTTAAAAGCAGAGCTAGGTTGACCTATAAGTTCCATCTTGTTATTTCACATCTATTTTTCTATTGGTCCTTCATTTTTCCCAGTTTGATTTACTTCTTTGTATCCTTTGTAGTCTTATTCGTTCAAATAAGTTGTTTTTTTAACTGCAGTTTGTGAAATTGCTGTGAAATAAAATGTGTCTATGAACATAATAATACACCTAAATGATCGATCCACCATTTATGACAGCATTATAGTTACAGGAAAAAGAGCATTATGTTTATGAACAGGGTTGTAAGAAAACCTTCACAGATATAAAGGTTGTGAATAACACCCTGTAGGCCTGGGCTCTTGACGTCATTTGACAGAAGACAATTTTAGCCTAGTGAGCTGCATAACTTCCACCTGGATGGAAAAGGAGAACAGCTCTGTGTATGTGCTGGGGGCCCTTCTTTAATTTCCCAGATACAACACAGACGAGCAGAATGTTTCTGTGCAATTAGCTGGCCACAAGAGCAGGAGCTGGGACCTGGTTGGGGAGGGAGACTCTATAATCTGTTATATTAAGAGTTTAACATAAAGAACATAGACAGGAAATAAGCATAAAATAGAGATAAAGCAAATACAAAAATTTCTGCACTCACCCTAAGGCCCCTTTCACACGGGCGGCTGTTCTGCCGCAGTTAAAAGCATGTTTTGTTATTTTGAAATTCAGAGAATCCTGGCACAGCGTTCACTTGCAGTTGTACATTGCGATTAGCTGCGTTTACATGCGACTGCGTTTAGCTGCGTTGGAACATTCTTGCCATTTCTGTTCCACCGTTCCATTGCTTTCTGTTGTTTTTCTTTCCTTGTTGCCGCTGCTATCTGCAGGTGAAATAGTACACTGCGATTACCTGCAGATAGCTGCAATAAATCGTTCCTGGACGCAGTCAAATTTTTTTTTTCTATCCGCACCAAACCCAATGTATTGAAACCGTTGCTAAACGCAGTGTGTGAATGGGGACATAGCAAAGCATTGTGTGAGTTTAGCTGCGGTAGATAACTTGATCTATCCGCAGCTAAAAGCTGAATTCTATCCGCCCGTGTAAAAGGGGCCTAAACCCTCTAAAGCCTAGTACACACGGCCGAGATTCTCGTCAGGAAAAAACCCGTAGTTTTTCCTGATGAGAATCTTGACAAGAATCTTGTCCCGGCCGAGTGTACACACGTACGATTCAAAAGAACCGCCGTTCTTTTGACTGGAACGAACGTGGTGACGTCATCGACTACGACGAGCAAACGCTCGTCACATTCGATGCCGTCGCCGCCGTCTTGCTACACCCTACCTATGCCTAGGAAGCTACCACGCATTTGTCAAAGTCATTTTGAGCATGCGTGGGTTTCCACGGCGACAGGTAAGCATACACACTCTCTGGTTTCTCGTCGGGAAACAGGCCGACGAGAATCTCGACGAGAAAATAGAGAGCGGCCTCGTACACACGACCGGTTTTCTCGTCAAGAAACGACAAGAAAACTGCTGGGAGAGCTTTCTTGGCGAGAAAAACGTTTGTGTGTATGGTTTTTCATTGAGAAAACTGCTGGGAATCTCGACGAGAAAAATAGAGAACCTGCTCTCTATTTTCTTGTCAGGATTCTCGTTTTTCTCGTTGAGATTCTCGTCGGTCGTGTGTATGTTTTTCCGAGTCTTAAAAAATCGCGCAGGCTCAGAATCAAGTATAAGACGGGAGCGCTCCTGGTAAAACTAGCGTTCGTAATGGAGATAGCACATTCATCATGCTGTAACGAACTGAAAGCACAAAGACTGAAAAGCGCGAATCGTCTCTCCCCAAACTTTTACTAACACGGGGTAACACGAGATCAGCAAAAGCAGCCCAAAGGGTGGCGCCATTAGAATCGAACTTCCCCTTTATACTGACGTGTTGTACGTTACCGCGCTTTACAACGACGAGATTTGGAATTGACAGTGTGTATGCAAGGAAAGCTTGACAAGAATTCCGTCAAGCTCGACAAGAATCTCGTTGAGAAAAACAACAGGGTTTTTTACGACGAGATTCTCGGTCGTGTGTACTAGGCTAGCAGGTTCTCTATTTTTCTCGTCAAGATTTTGGCCAGTTTTCTTGACGAGAAACCTGAAAGCCTCGTACACACGCACGGTTTACTCGGCCAGCAATTTTCTTGCTGGTTCTTGCCGAGAAAACCGGTCGTGTGTACGAGGCCTAAACTCAAGCTTCTGTGTTCAAAATATCTGAATAACATTTTTTAAATTCAAATGCAACATATAGCACTACCCATACAGTAAATAAATATATCAAAAACAAATAATTCATTCCATAACAAATAATCTATACAAATAAATGAACTTATTTTTAAATGTATAGAATATTTGTTATACAGTAGTATGATACATTAGTGTTTTTTTATTTATTTTTATTTGGGGTAGCCCTGTATGTTACATATAATACATATTATATTATTAATAAGCTGCTATGTTAACCCCTTCATGGCAAAGGTCAAACCAAATCTTAAGGCCCCTTTCACACATGCGGACCGTATGTCCGCTTTTTCATCCATCCGTTTTCGGATGAAATACGGACATACATATATCCCTATGAGATAGCGGGTGTCAGCGGATGAACATCGCTGACACCCGATCTCATCCGTGTCCGCAATGCTCCGATTCTGCAGACGGAGGAAAATCCTATTTTTCCATCCGTCTGCAGAGCGGATCGGGTGAACGCGGCAGATGGTCCGTGTTCATCCGATCCCCCCATAGGGGAGAGCAGAGATCTGACAGGGATGTCCCTGCACAGTGTGCGGGGACCGCCCTGTCATCCGCCGGCTCAGCAGGGATCAAGGGAGCGATCCCCGCTGAGCAAGCGGATATGAAAGGAACGGATCCCTACGGGATCCTCATGTCTGAAAGGACCCTTACACCTGAAAACAGTTTTGCAACTTTGACATGTAGTAAAATTGGACATATCATTGCAACTACTTTGTTTATCCAGATAAATTATAACTTTTACTTTTCAGGACTTTTCATGGCTTTCATTTGATCATAAATGTTAATAAATACCTCCCAATTTTTTTATCATTATCAAAGGAAACCTGGGCCAGAATATCAAAAAAAAAATTAAAAATGTTGTGGTATATTTTTTGCCAATGCCATGACCCGCTACCATAGGATAACCCAAAATAAATTCTCCTATTTCTGACAACCGCAGCAATACCACATGTCTGTACATTATTTGTTGTTTGTACCCAGAGTAGAGCTCAGAAACAAAAGCATGCAGTTTGCTTTTTTTTATCCAACCTAAAACACTGTGGGCTCCATTCACAGAATTGCCATATTTATCGTCGTATAACACGCACAGGCGTATAACACGCACAGGCGTATAACACGCACCTTCAATTTAAGAGGGAAGTTTCAGGAAAAAAAACCCACTTTGAAGCAAAATAAAGGTCAGTGCCCATCAATGCAGCCTGATTAGTGCCCATCTGCAGCCTCAATGCAGCCGGATTAGTGCCCATCTGCAGCCTCAATGCAGCCGGATTAGTGCCCATCTTCAGCCTCAATGCAGTCTTATTAGTGCCCATCTGCAGCCTCAATGCAGCCTGATTAGTGCCTATCTGCAGCCTCAGTGTAGCCTGATTAGTGCCCAACTGCAACCTCAATGCAGCCTCATCTGTGCCCGTCTGCAGCCTCAATGCAGCCTGATCTGTGCTCATCTGCAGCCTGATATGCCTCATCTGCAGCCTGATCTCTGCCCAACTGCAGCCTGATCTCTGCCCAACTGCAGCCCATCCCCCATCAATGCAGCCTGATTAATGCCCATCTGCAGCCTCACCCTCTCTCATGCAGTGCAGGAAATCACTGAGCCATCATCTCCTGTTTACTCGACTCTCAATTAGCAGTCACATACACAGTCCCGCCTCCGCCATCGGCATTGGACCAGCTCCTGTGATTGACAGAACACTAGTCCAATGCCAGTGGTGGAGGCAGGACTGTGTGTGTGATGTGAGAGCCGAGTAAACAGGAGATGATGGCTCTGTGAATTCCGGCGGCGCTCCTTCCCCTCTGATGTACACTATTGGTGTATAACACGCACCCGTGATTTGCCCCCTATTTTCAGGTGGAAAAGATGCATGTTATAAGCCGATAAATACGGTAACTCGCATGAGATATTTAGGTGTCAGAATGCATTTTGCTCAAATAGTTCATGCGATCCTGAATCTGTTAATTCACTAGACTGTTTGTGCGGTATTTACCGGAAAACACTAAAAAACGATCAGTAAATATAACATAGACAGGCGTAAAATCCATTCACAGAAGGAAATAAATAAATTAATTGCATGCGGAAGTTAGGTAGTGGTCTGGACATGTGGTATTTGTGAAATGTGTACTGGTTTTTAAGAAGCGGGCGGCCGCTGCGTCCCTAACAACCGATGAGCCCTTAGCTGTCAGCGCGGCACCTCACTGACAGCTGAATCAAAAACAAAAAGGACTACGAGCAATAAAAAAAATTAGGAAAGAAACGGCGTGGGGTCCCCCCAAATACATACCAGGCCCTTTGCATCTGGTATGTGTTTTGAGGGGAACCTCATGCCAAAAAAAGAAAAATTACGGGGGGTGCCCCCAAAATCCATACCAGACCCCTATCCGAGCATGCAGCCCAAGAGATCAGGAAAGGGAGAAGGTGTGCGAGCACCCCTCCCCTTCTTGAACCATACCAGGTCACATGCCTTCAACATTTTTTTTTTCGGGTCGGCAGGGTGTCATAATTCATGATGGATCTACACTTTATTTTTAAATAAAGGACTTATCAAATACTGTCTAATGTCTTTTTTTACACTACACATTTTTTTGGTGAATGAGTAGGGGTATAATGTATCCCATACTCGTTGTTTACATGGGGGAGGGAACCCTGCTGACAGCTGATGACTCACTTGTTGTTAAGGACGCCGTGGCCACCCGCTCCTTAACAGCCATGTGGTTTACTGGTTGTTAAGGATGCGGGCGGGCTGCCCGCTCCTTAAAAACGCTTATTTATTAATGTTAATAAATACTCCAGCTGGTGCCAGGTGTTGAATTACCACATGTTTTCACTACTAAAATATCGCAAAACTTCATAACATAACTCATGCAGTATTTTAATTTTAGTAGTGTTTTGAAAAACATTTACCATATTTTTTAAGGGGAAACATACTACTTTGTGAATGGAGCCTAACTGACTCTGTAAGTTACCGATTAACCACTTAAGGACCGGACCAATACGGACCATAATGACCAGAGGTGATTTCACAATTTGGCACTGCGCTGCTTTAACTGGAAATTGTGCGGACATGCAATGTTGTACCCAAACAAAATTTGCATCATTTTCTTCCCACAAATAGAGCTTTCTTTTAATGGTATTTGATTGCCTCTGCGGTTAGTTTTTTTTGCGATATAAATGGAAAAAGACCGAAAATTTTGAAAAAAAATGATATTTTCTACTTTTTGTTATAAAAAAAATCGATTAAACTCAATTTTAGTCATACATTTAGGCCAAAATGTATTCAGCCACATGTCTTTAGTAAAAAAAATGTCAATAAGCGTATATTTATTGCTTTGCGCAAAAGTTATAACGTCTACAAACTAGGGTACATTTTCTGGAATTTACACAGCTTTTAATTTATGACTGCCTATCTCATTTCTTGAGGTGCTAAAATGGCAGGGCAGTACAAAACCCCCCAAACCCCCCCCAAATGACCCCATTTTGGAAAGTAGACACCCCAAGGAAATTGCTGAGAAGCATGTTGAGCCCATTGAATATTTTTTTTTTGTCCCAAGTGATTGAATAATGACAAAAAAAAAAAAAATTACAAAAAGTTGTCACTAAATGATATATTGCTCACACATGCCATGGTTATATGTGGATTTGCACCCCAAAATACATTTTGCTGCTTCTCCTGAGTATGGGGATACCACATGTGTGGGACTTTTTAGGAGCCTAGCCACGTACGGGACCCCGAAAACCAAGCACCTCCTTCAGGATTTCTAATGGCGCAAATTTTTGATTTCACTCCTCACTACCTATCACAGTTTCGAAGGCCATAAAATGCCAAAATAGCACAAACCCCCCCAAATGACTCCATTTTGGAAAGTAGACACCCCAAGGAAATTGCTGAGAGGCATGTTGAGCCCATTGAATTTTTTTTTTTTTTGTTCCAAGTGATTGAATAATGACAAAAAAATAAATAAAAAAAATTACAAAAAGTTGTCACTAAATGATATATTGCTCACACATGCCATGGTTATATGTGGAATTGCACCCCAAAATACATTTAGCTGCTTCTCCTGAGTATGGGGATACCACATGTGTGGTACTTTTTAGGAGCCTAGCCACGTACGGGACCCCGAAAACCAAGCACCGCCTTCGGGATTTCTAAGGGTGCAAATTCCTCACTACCTATCACAGTTTCGAAGGCCATAAAATGCCAAAATAGCACAAAACCCCCCCAAATGACCCCATTTTGGAAAGTAGACACCCCAAGCTATTTGCTGAGAGGCATGGTGAGTATTTTACAGCTCTTATTTGTTTTTGAAAATGAAGAAAGAAAATCATTTTTTTTTTCTTTTTTCAATTTTCAAAGCTTTGTGACAAAAAGCGAGATCTGCAAAATACTCACAATACCTCTCAGCAAATAGCTTGGGGTGTCTACTTTCCAAAATGGGGTCATTTGGGGAGGTTTGTGCCATCTGGGCATTCCATGGCCTCCGAAACTGTGATAGGCAGTGAGGAGTGAAATCAAAAAATTACACCCTTAGAAAGCCGGAAGCGGTGCTTGGTTTTTGGGGTCCTGTACGCGGCTGGGCTCCCAAAAAGTCTCACACATGTGGTATCCCCGTACTCAGGAGAAGCAACAGAATGTATTTTGGGGTGTAATTCCACATATGCTCATGGCATGTTTGAGCAATATATCATTTAGTGACAACTTTGTGCAAAAAAAAAAAAAAAATTATTTATTTCCGCAACTTGTGTCAACATATAAAATATTCCATGGACTCGACATGCCTCTCAGTATATAGCTTGGGGTGTCTACTTTCCAAAATGGGGTCATTTGAGGGGGGTTTGAACTGTCCTGGCATTTTATGCACAAAATTAGGAAGCTTATGTCACACATCATCCACTCTTCTAACCACTTGAAGACAAAGCACTTTCTGTCACTTTTTGTTTACATGAAAACATTTTTTTTTTTTGCAAGAAAATTACGTTGAACCCCCAAACATTATATATTTTTTTAACGCAAAGGCCCTACAGATTTAAATGGTGGGTGTTGCATTTTTTTTTTTCACACAGTATTTACGCAGCGATTTTTCAAATGCATTTTTTGGGGAAAAAATACACCTTTTTTTATTTTAATGCACAAAAACACACTATATTGCCCAAATGTTTGATGAAATAAAAAAGATGATCTTAGGCCGAGTACATGGATACCAAACACGACATGCTTTAAAATTTCGCACAAACGCGCAGTGGCGACAAACTACATACATTTTTAAAAGCCTTTAAAAGCCTTTACAGGTTACCACATTAGATTTACAGAGGAGGTCTACTGCTAAAATTACTGCCCTCCATCTGACCTTTGCGGTGATACCTCACATGCATGATGCAATTGCTGTTTACATATGACGCCAGACCGACGCTTGCGTTCGCCTTTGCGCAAGAGCAGGGCGGGACAGGGGTGCTTTTTTTTTTATTATTAATTTTGCTTTTTTATTTTATTTTTAAACTGTTCCTTCCATATTTTTTTTTAATCATTTTTATTGTTATCTCAGGGAATGTAAATATCCCCTATGATAGCAATAGGTAGTGACAGGTACTCTTTTTTTTTAAAACTGGGGTCTATTAGACCCTAGATCTTTCCTCTGCCCTCAAAGCATCTGACCACACTAAGATCGGTGTGATAAAATGCTTTCCCAATTTCCCAATGGCGCTTTTTATATCCGGGGGGGGGGGGACATTCCCTGGACAGAAATGGGGCTCAAGTAAGTATAAGGGGAGCACAGGGGGACTGCTGCATACAGAAGGTTTTTTATCTTAATGCATAGAATGCATTATGTTAAAAAAACTTCTGCCTTTAGAACCACTTTAGGAATACCCTTACCTTGTAAAAACAACCTCTGAAAAAGAAAGGTAAGGCAAAACCTTTTTGTACATAGATATAAAAAAATGTAAATACCTTATTTATTTATTTTTTTCTAAGTGATCACATAATCTGTGTTCTCAGGCGGATAAAGGGCTTAGAAGTGGAGGTGGAGGAACAGCAGTACACTGATCATCCAAGTGAATGACTGTTCGGGGGGGGGCGTGTCAGTACAAGTGTCAGGGAAATGGTCGTAGGAGAACTGACAATAGTGCCAGTACTGGTAATGGACGCTTCCGGCACATTGCCTTGCGCACTAGTGCAAGAAGTGCGAACGGGCGTATGCAGGTCCGCAACAGTGCTAACGTGCTTATGCGCATGCGCTAAGGCGCTAATCAGCGTACGCACGTACGCAAAATGTGACAGATGCGGACACTTAATGGCCTATATAAGACTGCTGCTGAGCCCATCACATTGCTGGATTGTCGTCAGCCTTCCTGTGTTCCTGAGCCTCTGTACCCTTGCTGTTTGGATTTCCCGCTGTGACCCGGTTTGTTCCTGACCTGTCTGATCTGCTCTCCTGGTTTGACCCTCTGGCTGGCTTTACCAACTTGTTACCTTCTCCAGCGCCTGACCCCTGCTTGTTCCACGGACTTTGCCTCAGTTATCTGTTCCTGCCTGCCTCCTGTTACCAGACCTTTGGCTTGCCTCTGTTTCTGCAACCTGCCTGTTGGATCTACAGTGTTTGACCTTCAGCCTGGCTTCCACTGCTGCTCTTTGTGCACACCTTGCCAAGTGTCACCAAGGATTCTGAGAGACTTCAGCCCAGCGGTGTTCCTGTACCCTTCAGTGTTCTCAAGGCTTCCACCAGCTCTTCTCTCCTGGATCCCTCTGGCAACCTGTGCTTCTCTGTGCACTACACCCTCTGTACCCAACCTCAGAGGTGTACTGCACTCAGCCACAAGGCGAGCCCTCTTGGCATCTCGGCCTCCAAACCAGGTACGTGACAACAAGTTTTGGCCATTGGAGGACAGACAGACTGTTCTCCCAGCACAGCCATAAAACTGACCACACTGGGATAGATGTGCTCTCATGCCTTGTGTAGTCAGTTTAAACACCAGGTATTTCACACAAAGGAAGTGATACAAACAGAACAGGATACTTTTTAACACAAGTACATGGTACAGCAGGCACATAGCAGGGATATAAAATGTTGGGGTAACATATTCTTTATTTAATTTTTTTCACAGACTTTTTTTTTTTGCATTTTTTCCCCTCAAGCAAGAATATAAAGATGCAAAATATAGCTCCATAACAGGACCTTGATATATTATGTAGCGGACCCCCAAATTTGGGGTCGCTATGCTTGAAATTTAGAGGGTGGCCTGAGTCATAGTTTGGCTCAGGCCTTCTGATTCTTTAGATTGGACTCTGCTCTGCTGTGGTGCTGCCTGGATGTATAGTTCCCCTTGACCTGTAGGTGGCGCTGTTGCCCAGGTCTCGGGTTGAACCACAGTTGGCATTGTAGCGTGATTGGGTGTCCTCTCTCTGCGTATATGTTAGGAAGTAGGATGTGTTTATTGCATGTTGTTTTTTTCTCTCCCTCTGCAGGTGACCTGCTATCAACTCTGCCGGAGCATGGATGGGGTAGATATGTTAGGAGGGGTGGAATTGTCAATTGTGGTGTATTGTGGGTTTTATACACACCGTGATGTATATTGCTATATGTTCTTCTTTTCTTTCTTTGCTCTGTTCTCTAAAATTATGGTTCAGGCATATATATATATAGTTAAATAATTTTGTGTATATTACGGAATAAACCAGAACCCACTCAGGATTGAAGGGGATCTTTCTGATCTATTCCAGCCACTGGGACAGTGGCTTATTCAAGAGGGGGGTGTATGTAGCGGACCCCCAAATTTGGGGTCGCTATGCTTGAAATTTAGAGGGTGGCCTGAGCCATAGTTTGGCTCAGGCCTTCTGATTCTTTAGATTGGACTCTGCGCTGATGTGGTGCTGCCTGGATATATAGTTCCCCTTGACCTGTAGGTGGCGCTGTTGCCCAGGTCTCGGGTTAAACCACAGTTGGCATTGTAGCGTGATTCGGTGTCCTCTCCAGGAGGCCGTGCGGTGGGTGTGGTCTGCCTGCTGTGCATGCCGGGAGGGGGTACATAAGGGGCAGACGCCATTAGGGGGAGGAGAATTCCAGGGGGACCCCTAGTGGTGTGGGCGCGCCTTTAGCCCTGCTGGCCATGGGTGCCTGTGTTGATCGAGAAGTCTCGGGCACCTTTAGCCTGAGGCTACAGCGTTCCAGGTAGGCCCAGTACCTTCAACTGGGTCTACAATCAGACCATCAGAATCCCAGGGTACCCGTGGGAGGGTGGCCCGCTCTGAAAGAGAGGAAACTAGGGGAGGACCTGTCTGGAGGACCGGTGAAGGAAATCACTGTTCCGGGAGAGGCCTGTTTGCCTATCAGAGGGAAGGATTCCGTAAGTCGCTCCTGTAATGTGCCCCATTGGCACTTATGGTATCTAAAAGTTACAGGCGTTAAAGAGTTCTGGATTCAGGAACTAAAGGATTCTGTGGCAGAGGATCTCCTGAACCTGTCCTTGGAGGGGACGAATCCAAAGTAATTGTTCGTGTTTCACTCCGGCTGCTAGAACCGTGAGAGGGGACTATCCGGGTGAGCAAGGCCCACTCAGGCTTCAGTGGTGAAGAGTATAGATAGATGTTGTTTGCCTAAAACCTACCTCCCTATTCAACTTATTTTCTCTCTTCAGCTTTCCCTGTTGATTGCAAACAAAGGAAAATAAACTCTTTTGTTGGAGTTGACATTGTCTGGACATTGCCCTTCTTAAAGGGGTTGCTCCACCGGAAAAAAAAAATTAAAAGCCAGCAGCTACAGCTACAGCAGCTGCTGGCTTTTAATATTTGGACACTTACCTGTCCTGGAGTCCAGCGACGTCCGCAGCAGAGGACGAGCGACCGCTCGTCGCTCTGCTGCTCCCTCCGCCATCCTCGCTGAGGGAACCAGGAAGTGAAGCCCTGCGGCTTCATGCCCGGTTCCCTACGGCGCATGCGCGAGTCGCGCTGCGCCGTTCTGATTGGTGCTCCTGTGTTCTGGGAGCCGAGTGTCTCCCAGAACACCAAGGGAAGTCTGCGGGAAGTGACGTAACTCCCGCAGATTCCCGGAGACAGGACTCCCGGATGTGGGTGAAAATACCTGTCTTAGACAGGTATCTTCACCCCCCTCCCCCCTGAAAGGTGTCAATTGTGACACCGGAGGGGGGGAGGGTTCCAAATAGCAAAAGTTGCTATTTAGGGTGGAGCTCCACTTTAAGGAGAGAAGATAGACTTTTCTCTACATTCTAGGGACGAGAACCAACGGAAAGAGGTAACTCGCTGCAGGACCCAAAAGCATTGTTAACACCGCTCACCCTCTACAAATGGAGGATATTGGGCATGTGGCATGGTGTGTCTCGCTCTGCAGATGGAGGTAAACTTGGGCAAGAGAGAGATAGGTGTGTTACAACTACATAAACCATTGTGAATACCCCTAAAAGGGGAGATTGCTGTGCCTAATTTTTCTTTGTCCATTGTTATTGCGATTTTAAGTAGCTTAATAAGTGTGATTCCTTATGGAGAGCACTAGATGTCCCTATCTGTTTTTATCTGAGGAAAATCAGTCTCTATTTTAAACAAGAGGGAATTGTTTAAAGGTCGCTGTGAAGGGAGAAAGATACTGGAATATTCTCCATTTTATTGGCTTGCATCTGGGAATTGCTACTATCATCAATAAGCTGCCTCTGACCTCCTGTAGCTTAAAGTGATTGTAAAGGTTTGTTTTAAAAAAAATAATAACAAACATGCTATACTTACCTGCTCTGTGCAAGGGTTTTGCACAGAGCGGCCCCGATCCTCCTTTTCTGGGGTCCCCCGGCAGCTAGGGTGACCACGTGTCCCGGATTGCCGGGGACAGTCCCGCATTTTGCAGGTCTGTCCCGGGCACATTCATTCCAGGACAATACAGTGTCTCGAAATGAAACTGACACAGCCACCCCCCAGGCCAATCTGATGCCCCCAAAAAAGGCCGCCACATCACTGCTTTACTCACTGACAGACACTTGTCCTGGCCGGGAATGCCTGGAGGAGCACAATCCCGCCCCCTGCTTGTGATTGGAGAAATCATAAATCCTGCCTCTTGTGTCCAATCACTGTGCTGTGATTCGTTACAGCACAAGCTGATTTTTGGCAAGGGAGTTTGGAAATGTGGTCACCCTACCGGCAGCGCTCCTCCTCCACATCGAGTACCCCCACAGAGAGAGCAGCTTTCAATGGGGGGCACTCGTGCGAGCATGCTCGCAAGTCCTGCTGCTGCATCTATTGACACAGACAGCAGGAATCGGCCCCGCCCCCAGCTCCCATATCACTGCATTTGATTGACAGCAGTGGGAGTCAATGGCTCCTGCTGCTATCAATCTATCCAATGAGGACAGACACAACAGCTGGAGCTGCTGGGCTCGTTCTCATCGCTGGAAAGATCCGGGTTCAGGTAAGTAAAAGGGGGGCTCTGGGGGGCAGCTGCACCACAAAAGGTTTTTCACTTTAATGCAAAGAATGCATTAACCACTTGCCGACCGCCGCACGACGATGTACGTCGACACAATGGCACGGGCAGGCAAATGGGCGTACCTGTACGTCCCTTTACATTTTCCGCTCAGTGGGACGTGCGCGCGCCCGCCCGCCGTGTGCCTCGTGAGTGCGCCCGCGGGTCCCGGGAACTCGAAGTTACCGGGCGGCCCGCGATTGCGGTCGGCAAAGGCAGAACAGGGGGATGCCTTTGTAAACAAGGCATTCCCCTGTTCTGCCTAGTGACACGTCAGTGATCTACTGTTAGGGTTAGGGGTTAGGGAACTTTCCCCGACTTGTTCATTCCCCGACTTAAGCCTCATACACACGACCAGTTTTCTCGGCAAGAACCAGCAAGAAAATTGCTGGCAGAGTTTTTTGCCGAGAAAACTGTTCATGTGTATGGTTTCTCGTCGAGAAAACTGCCTGGAATCTCGACGAGAAAAATAGAGAACCTGCTCTCTATTTTCTCGTCAGGATTCTCGTTTTTCTCGTCGGGATTCTGGTCGGCCTGTTTTCCGACGAGAAAACCGCGTGGGTGTACGAGGCTACAAGCTTACCTGTCCTCCGGTAAGCCCGTGCATGCTCGATGAGACTTTGACGCATGCGCGGTAGCTTACAAGGGTAGTGTAGATTGAAGCAAGATGGCGGCAACGGCATTGAATGTGACGAGCGCATGCTCGTTGTAGTCGACGACGTCACCGCGTTCTTGCCATTGAAAAGAACGGCGGTTCTTTTGAATGGCCATCTGTATGCACGGCTTTGCAAGAAAAGCTTGCCAAGAATCTCGTCAGGAAAACCGATGTTTTTTTCCTGACGGGATTCTCAGCAGTGTGTACAGGGCTTTAGTATGGGAAGACTGGGTGGGGATGGGTCAGCAACGCTTCATGACCTTTGACCTCTGGGAACCCACCTTCTGACCTTTAACCTCTGGGGGAGGTCCCTGTTCCAATTCCTGAGTCCTAGCCTTATTCTTTAAGGGAAAACCCTAACCCTGACCCTGACCCTGACCCTAACCCCACCCTTGAAAAAATCACGTGACAGGTGATGAAACCGGTCGGGAGGAGCCAGTGACACTTCCCACGGTGCTTGAATGTGCTGGATGTGGAGGGAGAGGAATTCTGCTGTCTGCACTGACCGCTCTATAAGCGTTACACTATCAAGCTAAATGAGAGCTTGTTCTTTTGAAAAACAACAGACTTACTGGTTGGGTCCGAACAAAAAAGATTGCGCCAAAGAAAATAAAAAAATCTAAATTAGGAATAAAAATAAAATGAAAATTAAAAAAGTGTACAGGGGCTGAGTTGTGTCAAGCAATCACACCACAAACACTAAACAGCACCTATACTGGCTAGAACTCAGGTGATGAGTACCAAACAAAAGGATAGCACCTTCCAGATATGGTCGTAATATGAGAAACAGGTGAGAATATAAATCATGTGGGTCATGAGAAATAATCACATATATGAGACCATTCTACATTATTGCTTATCCTATGCGATAAATTAAAAAAGAGCAAACAATAATCCCACACCAATACACTAATTGTAAAGAATGTTATAAATTAATGTTGATGAAAAAGTCCAGAGGCTGGTTGTGGAATTTATAAATGAACTTCTTGTTAGCCTTTAAACAAATAACAAGGGAGATGTGACAGTCTATGTGCCGTGAGTCCCAGATCCAACTTGTCAGTCTCCAAAATTATTAGAAAACATATGTAGAAAGCCAACACCACCGCGTGATACTCAGACCAACAGTGCCCTCCACCACACGAATTGGCGGCTTACCAGAAATAAGCCCCCGATATGCAGTCAGCTGTGACCCAGCTGCAGCCTTTGGTTTGAATGAATGGACTGGGAAACTTCAAATGCACACCCCGTCTCTTTCCCCCGTTCCTCTCGATCATGTGACAACGACCCCGGAACAGTTGTAGTAAGAGAACACAGACCATAGAGTAGTACGTACAAAAATTTATTCCAAAAATACAGTTAAAAACACTTACATCAAGCAGCGTTTTGTTGAGCATAAAAAATTCACCGGCCGGCAAACACACAGTCACCCTTCCCTCAGTAGCGTGGCGATGTCTGCACGTTGCTCCCAGATGCGTTTCGTCACTAATTGGACGTCATCAATGGGGATCACCAGATGAAAATAGAAGAAAGAAAGCCTAAATAAGAACACGGATGCGACCATCACATCTACGAATAGGTATTAATGGATGGTTGATTGTCTCATTGAGCCTACCTGATCCACCTTCTGTTCACCTCTGCGACCTGCCGCTGGATACAGATCCGGACAGTGTACTACTATACAGGCTTGGTTTCAGCTTGCCTCTGGTAAGCGAGCATTTTATGTGGTGGAGGTGCACGTTGTTGGCGGTGTTCTCATCAAGAGTCTACTGTTTATTCACACGCAACATTCAGTGGTGTTTTCTTCTATTTATGGGACATTTGGATCATTTTCTTATGATTTTTTGGAGGACTATTCATTTCTGTTCATTTTTTCACATGTTTAGTGTCGCACAGATTGTCAAGATTTTTGTGCACTTGGTTCACATATTTACATTTTTTCTTTTGCGCAGTTCCCTCCTATAGTTTGCATTTATTCGTGTGTATATATCTTACATTTGAGCTGCTGCTTTATTTATTTGTTTATTTTATTTTAATTATTTTCACCAGGCATAGCGTGGTAATTTCCTAATTTTTACAGTGATCTACTGTTCCCTGTGATCTTGAACAGTGATCAGTGACGTGTCACTGGTAGCTCCTCCCCCTAACAGTTAGAATCACTCCCTAGGACACATTTAAGCCCTTCAGCACCACCTAGTGGTTAACCCCTTCTCTGCCAGTGTAATTTTCACAGTAATCACTGCATTTTTATAGCACTGATCGCTGTAAAAATGACAATGGTCCCAAAAATGTGTCAAAAGTGTCCGATGTGTCCGCCATAAAGTCGCAGTCACGATAAAAATCGCATATCTCCGCCATTACTGTTAGAAAAAAAATGTATAATAAAAATGCCATAAAACTATCCCCTATTTTGTAGACGCTATAACTTTTGCGCAAACCAATCAATATACTCTTATTACAATTTTTTTTACCAAAAATATGTAGAAGAATACATATCAGCCTAAACTGAGAAAAAAATAGCTTTTTTAAAAAAAAAAAATCGGGGATATTTATTATAGCAAAAAGTACAAAATATTGCTTTTTTTTCAAAATTGTCGCTCTATTTTTGTTTATAGCGCAAAAAATAAAAACCACAGAGGTGATCAAATACCAACAAAAGAAAGCTCTATTTGTGGGAAAAAAAGGACGTCAATTTTGTTTGGGAACCATGTCGCACGACCGCGCAATTGTCAGTTAAAGCAACGCAGTGCCGAATCGCAAAAAGTGCTCTGGTCTTTGGCCAGCCAAATGATCCGGGCCTTAAGTGGTTAAGGTGCAAAACCTTAAGACTTTAAAACTCCTTTAAGGGGTCCATCTTTGAGAGTAAGGCCTCGTACACACGGCCGAGATTCTCGTTGGAAAAAACATGTCGTTTTTTTCTACGAGATTCTTGGACAAGAAACTTGTCCCGGCCGAGTGTACAGACGCTCGATTCAAAGAACCCGCGGTTCTTTGAATGGAGCGTACGCGGTGACGTCATCGACTACGACGAGCATGCGCTCGTCACATTCGATGCCGTCGCCGCCATCTTGGTATACCCTACCTATGCCTAGGAAGCTACCGCGCATGCGTCAAATTCATTTCGAACATGCGCGGGCTTCCGGGAGGACAGGTAAGTGTACACACACTCACTTTTCTCGTCGAGAAACATGCCGACGAGAATCTCGACGAGAAAATAGAGAGCAGGATCTCTATTTTCTCGTCGAGATTCTTGTCGCTTTTCTGGACGAGAAACCATACACACGAACAAATTTCTCGGCAAAAAATCTCTGCCAGCAAGTTTCTTGCTGGTTTTTGCCGAGAAACTCGTTCGTGTGTACGAGGCTACAGTCTGTAGGGTTCAATATTGAGATGCTCAATAGGGTTTAGGTCTGGAGACATGCTTGGCCAGTCCATCACTTTTACCCTCATCTTCTTTAGTAAGGCAGTGGTCGTCTTGGAGGTGTTATCATGTTGGAATACTGCCCTGCGGTCCAGTCTCCGAAGGGTACAGTATGTCACAGTACATATTGGCATTAATGGATCTCTAAATGAACTGTAGCTCCCCAGTGCCGGCAGCACTCATGCAGCCCCAGACCATGACACTCCCACCACCATGCTTGACTGTAGGCAAGACACACTTGTCTTTGTACTCCTCACCTGGTTGCCGCCACACACGCTTGACACCATCTGAACCAAATAAGTTTCTCTTGGTCTCATAAGTTCCAGTAATCCATGTCCTTAGTCTGCTTGTCTTCAGCAAACTGTTTTTGCGGGCTTTCTTGTGCATTATCTTTATAAGAGGCTTCCTTCTGGGATGACAGCCATGCAGACCAATTTGATGCAGTGTGCGGCGTATGGTCTTAGCTCTGACAGGCTGACCCCCCCACCCCTTCAACCTCTGCAGCAATGCTGGCAGCACTCATACGTCTATTTCCCAAAGACAACCTCTGGATATGACGCTGAGCACGTGCACTCAACTTCTTTGGTCGACCATGGCAAGGCCTGTTCTGAGTGGAACCTGTCCTATGAAACCACTGTAGGGTCTTGGTCACCGTGCTGCAGCTCAGGTTCAGGGTCTTGGCAATCTTCTTATAGCCTAGGCCCTCTTGTAGACCAACAATTATTTTTTTCAGATCCTCAGAGAGTTCTTTGCCATGAGGTGCCATGTTGAACTTCCAGTGACCAGTATGAGAGAATGAGAGCGATAACACCAAATTTAACACACCTGCTCCCCATTGACACCTGAGACCTTCTAACACTAACGAGTCGCATATGACATCAGGGAGGGAAAATTGATAATTGGGCCCAACTTGGACATTTTCACTTAGGGGTGTACTCACTTTTGTTGCCAGCGGTTTAGACATTAATGGCTGTGTGTTGAGTTATTTTGAGGGGACAGCAAATTTACACTGTTATACAAGCTTTACACTCACTACTTTACATTGTAGCAAAGTGTCATTTCTTCCGTATTGTCACATGAAAAGATATAATAAAATATTTACAAAAATGGGAGGGGTGTACTCACTTTTGTGAGATACTGTATATATATATATATATATATATATATATATAAATAAACTTAAAATTGTGTAGGGCTCCCTCCAAGATATATATAAATTCATATTGTGATACATAGATATATATATCACAATAGGAATTTATATATATGTTGGAGGGAGCCCTACACAATTTTAAGTTTTCTTGTAATAGAGTGGAAAGGCTTAGAGAAAGTAGGGGAAATGCGTGAAATGCCTTGTACACACGATCGGTTTTCTCAGCGGTAAAAAGGTACCGCCGGAAAAAACCGAGAGGCAAACCAAAAACCTACTCGGCAGCTTTTTCCCCCTACACACGGCCGGTTTTCCTGGCAGGAAAATTTCCATGAGAGCTTTGGCTAGAAAATCCCGGCCGTGTGTATGCTCCATCGCAGTGTTTCCCGTAGGAAAACTGCTGGGAAAAAGACAGCCGGGAATCCCAGCAGGAAAAAAGAAAACATGTTCTAATTTTTCCCGCCGGGATTCCCAGCGATTTTCCCGTGAGGAAAACTGTGATGAAGCATACACATGCCCGGGATTCCCAGCGAAAAGCTCTCATGGCAGTTTTCCTGCCAGGAAAACCGGTCGTGTGTACGAGGCAAAAGAGTAAAGACAAGGCATAGGGATGAGAAAGAGTATGAAGCCTTGTACACACGACCGTTTTTCTCGCCAAGAAAACTGCTGGGAGAGCTTTCTGCAGAGAAAACTGTTCGTGTGTATGGTTTCTCGTCGGGAAAAATGCCGGGAATCTCGACGGGAAAAATAAAGAACCAGCTCTCTATTTTCTCGTTGGGATTCTCGTCGGCCTGTTTCCCGACGAGAAAACCGTGCGTGTGTACGAGGCTTGTATGCTTACCTGTCCCCAGGTAAGCCCGCGCATGCTCGATGAGACCTCAACGCATGTGCGGTAGCTTACAAGGGTAGTGTAGGGTGAACCAAGATGGCGGCGACGGCATCGAATGTGACGAGCGCATGCTCGTCGTAGTCGATGACGTCACCGCGTTCTTGCCATTCAAAAGAATGGCGGTTCTTTTGAATGTGCATGTGTACACAGGGCTTGGCAAGAAAAGCTTGCCAGGAATCCCGTCAGGAAAAACTAAGTTTTTTTCCTGACGGGATTCTTGCCCGTGTGTACAGGGCTTTACTTTGTATCCACTTCCAAATATGTCATTCCCTTCTGCTCCTCTACAATTAGTTTCCTCATAAAGAGTAGGTATTTGTATGTCTGTTGTTGTGTATGGAGAAAGTGTATTCATGGCTGACATGGCTGAATTATTCATGTGTAACACAGATGTGTGATCTGCTTATTGTTGAACAAATGACGATAACAATATCTCAATTACCCATCAATACTTAAGGAACTATGGAGAGCATTAATGCTTCTCTATAAGATGGCTGTGACTTCATCAACACTGTGGAAGTGTTCTATTTACATCCCTTATGTATCCCTTTGTTGTGTATCAGGCTCTTCAGTGAACAACATAACAATTATAGGAGTGGACTCGAGTCTCTGATGATAAGAAAGAAAAACATGATAATAACACCCTTTCCCCAGTCTAAAAATATTCTTCTTTTAACTTTTAAAGTACGCAGAGTTTAAGTGGAGAATGGCGTAAGCGCATTATTTTCTCTCATAAGATCAATTGCTCAATTTTATTTAGTGTTCCTATGTATAAATGTATGATTCACAGTGCTATATCGTGCTTTAAACAAGTGTCTGAAACTCCACTTCACTTTCTTTATGAGTTGTATGTTGCATTTTTTTATTTTTTTTTTACTCGAAGGATACTTTTAAGCACATGTGTCAAACACAAGGCCCGTGGGCCGAATCCGGCCCTCCAGGCCATTTTATGTGGCCCTCGCACCTCTCTTGCAGCTGCGGCAATCCCCTTGCTTCTGCCCCCATCTTGTCTCAGCAGTCGGCAGCAGAAAGGAGGACAGAACTCCTCCTCCACGTCCTGCGCTTCTCTGTGCAGGTGCGGAGAGGCTTGTTGCCAATCGTCAGTAAATTTACTGACAGTTTGTAAAAATCTTGGATTTTTTTTACAACTGCCAGTAAATATCAGGGGCTGATAATTTAATGCTGTGTTGACTTTTTAAGTGTAAATCAAGCAAATGACTTTGTTATAGGCATGGGCGTCCGCAGGTAGGGGCAAGGGGGGGCAAGCGCCCCCCCTGGAATCAGGGATCAGCAAGGTGTCTGCCTTAGGCGTGCGCATGGATTGTACATGCCTGAAATCTGCACCCTGTACATAGCACACGCCTGGAATCTGCACCCTGTACATAGCACATGCCTAGAATAAAGTCTGCCGTTTCCCCTTTAAAAATAAATACTTTGCGGCTCAGCCCCTCCCCTTCATGACATTGTTGAAAGGGGCGGAGCATAGGTGACCTTAAAATGATGCCCCCCCCCCCTCTGAAAAAAGTTCTGCGGACGCCCATGGTTATAGGTATTGTCAGTGTTTTCATATCATGTTTATACTGTTTAAATATTCACTGTGTTAGTTTTCAATAGGACTTCTATAATTTCTCAGGTTGCCAGTAAAAAATGTGCTCCGCCGGTAAATTTCCCATGTTTTGTCAGTAAAAAAAATGCTGCGGAAGGTTGGCAACCCTGCCTCCTCCCCTGGTCTCAGCAGACTCCAGCAGCTGACTCCAGTCCTCCCCTGATCCTCCTCCTGACCCTGCACTTTCTGCTTCCCAGCTCCACCGCCAGCTGTTCTGAGAGAAACTTGGTTAGATCATTGTTACATTCCAGATAACAAGTTATACCAATCTGTAAAATCCTAATCCTGTTCAGCAAACACTGCAACTATGCTAAAATTAGAATGCTTGCTCACAATATAATCTTTACATTCCATTACAACTAGAATCCACAAAACACCTCACAGCTTGTTGTAAAATGTTTTTCCTGAAGTACAATACAGGAGTCTTTAATAATAGACCTTGGAATATATGCAGTCACCTTCAGGAGACTGGACACCTGGAAAATTGTGGGACAGTCCAAATAACTCCTCCCACCTCCAGCAATCCTCAGTTTTGTAGCAAGCCATAAGAAGAACCACCAGAATGGGGAGGGGGGTGCCCTCTCTCATCCTCTGCACTACTCCACTCCAAGAAAAGGATTTAAAGGTAAGTCAAAAATCCCTATTTCTTAATTATACAGCACAGGGTACATGCTTCTTTAATCAACACCAGAACATCACCAAGCAATTTAACAGAAGAGTGGGCAACACAGTAACAATGCCAGCAGGCCCAAAAACAAAAGGGGATCAGGTCCCAAACTCAAAGAGGGGTTTTAAGCAACCTACCGCGCCGGAGGAGAGCATGGGGAGATGAGCGGCTTTCCTCAGTGGGGACATCTGCACTGATAATCAGTACCCTGATTATCAGTGCAGCCCTATCAGTGATGCCTGTCAGTGCCCACCAGTGTTGCCAATCAATGCCCATCAGTGCTGTCATTCAGTGCCCATCAGTGATGCCCATCAGTGCCCACCAGTGCTGCCAATCAGTGCTGCCTTTCGGTGCCCATCAGTGCTGCCTTTCAGTGCCCATCAGTGCTGCCTGTCAGTGCCCATCAGTGCTGTCTTTCAGTGCCCACCAGTACTGCCAATCAGTGCTGCCTAGCGGTGCCCATCAGTGATGCCTATTAGTGCCCCCCAGTGATGGAAATCAGTGCCCATCAGTGATGCCTTTCAGTACCCATCAGTTACGTCTGTCAGTGCCTCCTCATCAGTGCCATCTATCTGTGCCACCTATCAGTACACATCAGTGCCACTTATCAGTGCCTATTATTGCAGCCTATCAGTGTCCATCAGTGCTGTCTTTCTGTGCCCACCAATGCTGCTAATCAGTGCCCATCAGTGATGCCTTTCAGTGCGCACCAGTGCTGGCAATCAGTGATGCCTTTCAGTGCCCACCAGTGCTACCAATCAGTGCCCATCAGTGGTGCCTTTCTGTATTGAAGTCAAAGCGAGCCGCCCTGAAGTAGCCCCCAAGTAGTACAGGAACCATTTTCTAAGTCGGAGCGCCTTGAGTCGCTCCGATTAGAACGGTTCCATTGCACTGCATGAAGCGTGACTTGTCAGGTGGCTAAGTGAGATGTCGCCCCTGTGTGAACTGACCCTAATACAGTGATCTGTGATAATACTATAGACCAGTGATGGTGAACCTTGGCACTCCAGATGTTGTGGAACTACATTTCCCATGATGCTCAGCTACACTGCAGCGTGCATTAGCATTATGGGAAATGTAGTTCCAAAACATCTGGGGTGCCAAAGTTTGCCATCACTGCTATAGACTGTCACTGAACTAATGACACTGGCTGGGGAGGTGTTAACAGCGATCAAGGGGTCAAAAGTGTGCCTAACTATGAGAAACCACTTTGACCTCCGGAAGGTTTTACCCCCCTTCCTGACCAGGCCATTTTTTGCAATACGGCACTGCCTTTCTTTAACTGACAATTGCGTGCGCGTGCAATGCTGTACCCAGATAATTTATGTATTTTTTTCCCCACAAATAGAGCTTTCTTTTGGTGGTATTTGATCACCTCTGCTGTTTTTATTTTTTGCGCTATAAACAGAAAAATAGCGACAATTTTTTTTATTACTTTCTGCTATAAAACACATCCAATTTAGGCCGATATGTATTCTGCTACATGTTATTGGTAAAAAAAAAAAAAAAAAAAATCCCAATAAGTGTTTATTGATTGGTTTGTGCAAAAGTTATAGCGTCTACAAACTATGGGATATATACTGGAATTTTTATTTATGTATTTTTTTTTTTACTAGTAATGGCGGCGATCAGCGATTTTTAGCGGAACTGCGACATTGCGGCGGACAAATCAGACACTAAGTGACACTTTTTGGGGACCAGTGACACCAATACAGTAATTAGTGCTAATAAAATGCACTGTCACTGTACTAATGACACTGGCAGGGAAGGGGTTAACATCAGGGGTGATCTAAGGGTTAAATGTGTCCCTAGGGAGTGCTTCCTAACTGTGTGGGGGAGGTGCTTGTACTGGGGGAAGACAGAGATCTGTGTTCCTGATTAGCAGAAACACAAGATCTCTGTCTTCCCTTGTCACAGAACGGCGATCTGCCTTGTTTATAGGGAAGGGAAGGATCGGCGGGTCCCGCTGATTGGCTCCTGCTGTGATTTTGCGCACAGGAGCCGCCGTCCCGCAGTACAAATATGCAGGGCAGAGTGTATAGGAGATCGTACACTCAGATTGCATGGTGTATAAGAGTAAATACAATTAGATTGTATGGTGTGAGATCGTACAATCAGATTGTATGGTGTATAGGAGATTGTACAATCAGATTGTATGGTGTGTAGCACCACCCTCTCCTCCTAGGGCTAAGTAGAGTCACCCATGCCACAAGCCCGTGTCCTCTAGTTTAGAGGTCAGGCGGTGTATATGTACCTGAGTCCCGCAGCGAGTTACCTCCTTCCACTGGTTCCCATCTCCAGAGTGTAGAGACAAGTCTGTACTTTTCCCTCTCCAATAAAGTCAATGTCCAAACCACTTAAACTCCAACGTTGAGTTTATTTTATGTCTTTGCTCGATAGGTAGAGAGAGTAGATGAGAGATTTTAGTTGAACTAAAGCAGATTCAGGCACAGAACTCCCAGATTTATCACCACTCGGTCCCGAGTGGGTACAGCTCACCCGGATAGTCCCTCAATGGTCCTAGCAGCCGGTGTGGAGCTCGAACAAGCAATTTAATCCTCCAAGGACAAGTTCAGTATGTCCTCAAAGAGCAGCAGCACTCCGCAGGGTCAGTTCTGCGGAGCATAGGATCCTTCCCTCCGACAGGTCACCAGGCCTTTCCAGAGACAGCAATCTAACTATCACTCGTCTCCTGTTATGGGACCGATCCTCCCCTGGCTTCCACTTGGTCAGAGCGGATACCCTCACCCGGGCATCCTGGGACTCCAAAATTCTGCCTGTAGACCGAGTTGAAGGTACTGGGCCTACCCGGAACGTTGCAGTCTCGGGCCGAAGGTGCCCGAGACTCTTCACTTGTCCCCGGGTCTCTTTCTCCCCGAATAAATGGCGTCTGCCTCTTTTATGTCCTCTCCCGGCATGCACAGCAGGCAGAACCAGCCCACTTCATGGTAGCCGAGAGAGGACATCCAATCGCGCCAATGCAACCTATGGTTCAACCCTGACCCAACATGGCAGCGCCACCTGCAGGCCACAGGGAACTCCACATAGGCACACAGCATCAAAGTAGAGTCCAGCACAACTAGAAACCCCGAACCATACTAGTGCTCGGGTCATCCCCCTAAATTTAGACACAGGGACCCCACTAAATTTGGAGTACCCGCTACAGGTGTATAGGAGATTGTACAATCAGATTGTATGGTGTATAGGAGATCGTACAATCAGATTGCATGGTGTATAAGAGTAAATACAATTAGATTGTATGGTGTATAGGAGATTGTACAATCAGATTGTATGGTGTATAGGAGATCGTACAATCAGATTGCATGGTGTATAAGAGTAAATACAATTAGATTGTATGGTGTATAGGAGATTGTACAATCAGATTGCATGGTGTATAGGAGATCGTACAATCAGATCGCACTTGCTTTTCACAGTTTACAGAGGCTGAGAATTAACGGTCGCTTTTTTTTTTAAATCTAAAAATAGATGTGTAGTTAACAAGTCATGAAGTCACAATGTAGCTCCGCCTACCTCCTGTGTATAGTGTGTGTTATAGAATGTTATTCACTGATGGCAAATCCTTCATTGACATTACATGAATAAATATATAAATAATAAACATATAAAAATGATTTTTTTTCACATTAGTCACGGGTTTAGCTGCTTTCATGCTGCTCCGTTTTCAGTGCGTTCCCTGGCAACAGCCTGCAACAAAAAAAAATGCATTTCAATAGGAAAACGGAAAATTTATTACCAAATACTTACCGTAATTTTCCTTTCCTGATGGACTCCATGGCAGCCTACGTGTGGGTTAACCCCGCCTCCTCTCCAATGCTATAGGACCCCATACCCATAAAAGTAAGCTCACCTCTCAGCACTGTGTTCTGTAACTAGCCGACTCTTGGACACTTACTTTCTTTCATTAATATTTTCTTTCAGGGTGGGAACTCCGTTTGCCATGGAGTCCATCAGGAAAGGAAAATTACGGTAAGTATTTGGTAATACATTTTCCGTTTTCTTGACTGACTCCATGGCAGCCTACGTGTGGGAAATAACTAGCCAGACCACACAGGTGTGTATGCTGAACAAAAAGCTTTAATTTGTCCTGTCAACCGACAGGATTCTTAACCCAAAATTAACAGACGACAATAATGCCGGTTCAATGCAGTAATGGGCTATAAATGTATTGATAGAGGCCCACGAGGCCGCTTTACAAATGACATCTGGAGCCACATGTTGGGCCGCCGCCCAGGAAGCTGCTATCCCTCTGGTGGAGTGTGCCGTCACCGCCTGTGGAGGAGCCAAGCCCTTAGCCCTGTATGCTTGCTGGATTGTTTGAACGATCCATGATGCAATTGTTCTGGTTGATGCCTTCTTCCCTCTGTTGTATCCAGAATGTAGAACAAACAGATGATCAGATCGTTTAAAGGAAGAAGTAATTTGTAGATACTATTTTAGGATTTCACCCATATCCAGGGGATGGATTTCACTGGAATCTGGAGTCTTAAATGTAGGTAGAAAAATTTCTCGATTTTCGTGAAATACCGAAAACACTTTTGGATTTGAACCCAACATGGGTATAAGGACTACTCGATCCGGGAAGAATGTCAGAAAAGGTTCTTCATGACCTAGAGACCCGATCTCAGAGACCCTCTTAGCCGAGGTGATGGCTACTAAGAAGGCTACTTTTGCTGAAAAGTCCTTAATGGAGGATGGGGAGGGCCCCGACGTACTGAGTCCAGTCAGAGAATCTAAAACGAGACGAGTGGAAGATCCCATTTGGCAAATCTCGGTTTCCTTTGGGGCTTGATTCTTGATGCCCCCCGAAAGAATTGTCTGACTAGGGGATGGACTGCCCATGAGACTCCAGAGAAGGCCGACAAGGCAGAAACTTGTACTCTTAGAGAGCTAACAGATAAGGGTAAGTCTAGTCTTGTTTGCAGAAAACTAAGAACATCCTGAACTCCTGGATTTTTGAAGGACCTCCCAGAGGCAGAGGAAAATTCGACAAATTTGGCCCAAATTCTTCTATAAACCTTGTTGGTACTTGCTCTTCTTGAGCTCAATAGTGTAGACATCACTCTAGAGGCGCAACCGAGGGATTCCAGCCTCTCCCTCTCCAGAACCAGACCGTCAGTCTCATCAGTGCCGGACAAGGGTGTAGAAGTGACCCTTGAGAGAGAAGGTCCGGCCTGAGAGGAAGAGGTACTGGGTCCCGGTAGCTCAGTTGGATCAGGAGGGGAAACCAAGGCCTGTTTGGCCAGTAGGGAGCCACTACTGTTACTTCGGCTGATTCCGCTTGAAGTCTCCTCAGGAACTTGAGAATTACCGGAATCGGGGGAAAGGCGTATGCCCTCTTGAACCTCCATCTGTTCGTCAGGGCATCTGTTCCACATGCCTGGCTGCAACGTCCCCGAGTGTAGAACTTCACTACCTTGTGATTGTAGGGGGAAGCGAATAGGTCCACCTCGGGATTGACACCTAGAGACAGAATCCAGCTGAATGACTGTACATGGAGGGACCACTCGTTGTTGTCTAAGCGAGTGCGTGAGAGGAAGTCTGCCTGGGAGTTCTGGACTCCCGGAATGAAAACTGCCGAAATATTGGCCAGATTTTTCTGGGCCCATGTTATTATAGGCTCAACTTCTAGAAGGAGAGTAGAACTCCGAGTCCCCCCTTGCCTCTTCACATATGACACTGCTGTTGTGTTGTCCATCCTTAACAATACCGACTCTCCTTTCAGGAACTGGGAGAAAGATTGGAGGGTGCACCAGGCCGCCCTGAGCTCCAGGACGTTTGAGCCTGGGTTGTGAAGACGAGCGTCCCATCTGCCTTGAGCTAGGTTCTGACCACAGAGAGCCCCCCAGCCTGAGCCGCTGGCATCGGTCGTGACTGTAACCCATGAGATGGGGGCAATGGAGTGACAGTTTTGCAAATTCTTGAGTTGGAGCCACCAGAAAAGGCTGCTTCTCATTGTTGCAGATATGCGGATGAGTTGACTCTTGTCCCCTGACTTCCACTGCCGGAGGAACCCTGACTGAAAAGGGCGTAACCTCCATAGAGCCCATTTGACCATGGGGGTCGTGGAGACCATTGTGCCGATAATTCTTAGGCATTGTGATGCTTTCAGATGATGAGCATCCAGAGCACGAGAAATCCTCTTCCGAATCACCGGAATCTTCTCTGCCGGGAGGGAGATGGTGTTCTCCACTGTGTTGAACAGAGCCCCTAAGTAAATTAAATGTTGGGCTGGAACCAGGTCGCTTTTCTCCAAGTTTAGAAGCCATCCAAAGCTGGAAAGGGTTGAGATCACTTGATTTCTGTGCCCCAGCAGCTGTTCTCTGTTTTGAGACAGGACTAGGAGATCGTCTAGATAATGGTAAAGACGCACACCTTTTAGCCTGATAGGGGCCACTACGGCCAAGAGGACCTTGGTGAAAACTCGAGGAGATGTTGTCAAACCGAACGGTAGGCAGATGAATTGAAGATGTTCTTGCCAGATATGGAACCGGAGGTACTTTAAAAAGTCCTTTGCCACTGGCACATGGAAATAGGCATCTTTCAGGTCTATCAAAATCATCCAGTCGCCTAGTTGAATGGCTTGCTGGATTGTTGACAGAGTTTCCATTTTGAATTTTCCATGCCTTATGAACTTGTTCAGGTACGTCAGATCTATTACCGGGTGCCAGGCACCGCTTTTCTTTTGGACTAAAAAGGGGGGAGTATACTCCTTGGAATTGTTCTTCCTCTGGGACACGCATTACTGCTCCCTGGGTTTTCAGCAGGTCTACGTAGGATAGTAAGGCCTGTTTTTGCTCTTCCATACTTGGAAGTAGGGTTGAGATAAATCTGGGGGGAGGAATGCTTGAGAAGGACCATGCGTGACCTGACGACACTGTCTTGACTACCCAGAAGTCTGAGATTGAGGCCACCCACACGTGCCGGAAGAGGAGCAGGCGTGCCCCTACCCGATCCGCCTGGGTGGGCAAAATCTCAAAAGGATTTAGCCTGATCGCGACCACTGGACGCTTGGTTGTTTGCTGGCTTGCGGAAGGACGCTTGGCCTCTGCTCCAGTTTCTTCTGAAGTCCCGGCCAGGTCTATAGGAGCGTGCTTCCCTTGAACGCTCGGACTGCGTCTTTTGAACTGGGGCCTCCTTCGACCCTGTGGACGCTTGTCCTGTGGAAGAAAGCCAGATTTTCCACCTGTGGCCTTAGCTATGGCGTCATCTAGTTTGTTACCAAACAGTGATGATCCTTCGAAAGGAATCTTGCACCATGTTTGTTTAGAAGATGGATCGGCTTACCAAGGACGCAGCCATAGGGCTCGTTTAGCTGTGACTGAGGATAACATAATCCTGGACAGTAGATGGATCAGATCAACCGATGCTTCTCCCAAGAAAGCTACTGCTAGTTTTAGCTCTGCTGCTGCTGAGTTACTGGCCAGGTCTTCTGAAACGCCTTTGAGAAAGGAATCTACGTTCTCTGTCCATGCCTCCGTAGCCTTAGACACGGCTGCCAAGGCTAGGGCGGGTTTGCAAGCTGTCCCAACAAGGCCATAAATTCTTTTGAGGTCCTGATCCATTCTTCTATCAAGACTGTCTTTAAAGGAGACTGCGTCTTCAAGAGGGAGCGTGACGTGTTTAGCCAGACGCATAACCGCTGCGTCCACAAGAGGAATATTCTCCAGGTATTTTACCTCATCTGCCTTGAAGGGATACATTCTGGAGGCTTTATTTGTCATCGAGGACTTCCTGTCCACTTTGCTCCACTCTTCATCAAAGATGCCCTTTAGTTCAGCTAAAAGCGGAAAACTTGGGCGCTCTTTCCCCAGGCGCTTGAAAAACTTTTTCTGTTTAGCTGGGGGAGTAGATGGGTCTTCCCACATAAGGGCCTCTTTGACCGCTTTAATGAGTGGAGTAACTTGAGAGAAATCAAATTCCACACTCTCTTCATCACTCTCTAATTCTCCTTCCGAAGGAAGAGGCGAGGATGCGTAGGGCTGGGAAGGACCTGGAACTTCACGGACCACATCAGCCGGGGAGCCAGATCGAATAGTGCTGGACTGGCTTTGTGCGTGGGAAGCATACATCTCCTTAAGAGAACGTTGCACCACCTGTATTACTAGAGACTCGATCCGTTGGTCTTCCGTCTCTTTTTCCCCAACCTCATGGGCATAGCAATGGCTGCATAATGATTTGCCCTCTGGGACTCGTGAGCCGCATCCCCAGCAGGCTCTCCAATCAGGATAACTGTCCTGGCGGTGGGAGCGGTTTCTGGAGGAGGAATGGGAACTTCTCCTCTGGTGGTGAGATGCAGACGGGGAATCACGTCTGTGTTTTGATTTTGATGTTGACGCATGCTGCGGCGTGGCAAGGTCTGTGTCAATTTGAAATTCTGCGGAAGGGCTAAAGGAAAAAAAAGGGGATTTGGGGGGAGAAAGACAAGCCGTCAAGCAACATTACTTGCGACTGAACCCCGTGCCCTCCCCTCTCCTGCACATACCTTGTGCGTGAGGGCTGGCCACATGTAAGCGGTGAATGGTCCATACTTCTGGACTAAGCGTCACACTAGGACAGGACTGGTAAAGAAACCTATGGTCATACAATAAAATAATGAATACCTTGCCCTTTAAAAAGGCATTTTACAAATGACAAGCATATGTGCAAAATAGCAATCAGGAAAGAGAAAGTGCAAAATGACAGAGCCTATTTTGAAACTATATTGCAAACCAGATAGCCATTAAAGCACTGACCTGAACTTAGAAGCTTGAAAGGTAGTCTCTGCTCGCCTGTCAGGGGAGATCCCAAATGACACAGGCGAGCAGCAGCTTTAAATTCCCCGACTGCCGTGACGTCACCGCCGACCGTACGGCGCACCTGCGCGGTGGAGAGGCTCTCATCTGCGCCTGTGTGGCTGCCGAGAGAAGCGCTGAACCGCGCATGCGCGAACCAAGCCTCGCTCTGAGAGCGGACACCGCGCATGCGCGAACAGCAGCGGCGCCCGAGATTCGGATCACCGCTGTAAGCTGGGACGCAGAGCGTTCCAGCCGCCATAGTGGAGCAGCATGGGGCATAGGACAGAAAAGACATACAAACAAATAATACAGATGCGACTGCCATGGAAAAAGTTGCAGACCTTGCCAGCCGAGGACATCCCGATGCTTTGGGCACACTGCAGCAACGTCCCATCGCAGGAATATGGTTGCTGTAAGCTCTCCACCCGCCCATGGCTGGACTCCGAGCTGCACCGCATAGAAGTGTGCCATCCATTCATCCATCCATCCGGAAATCCGCACGGACGTGCATGCTTTAGGTCCATTGGAGGAGGACAAAAAAGGAAGAAAGTAAGTGTCCAAGAGTCGGCTAGTTACGGAACACAGTGCTGAGAGGTGAGCTTATTTTTATGGGTATGGGGGTCCTATAGCATTGGAGAGGAGGCGGGGTTAACCCACACGTAGGCTGCCATGGAGTCAGTCAGGAAAGTGCGTTTTTGCTGACGTTATTTAACCACCAGGCTTTTACTGACACCTTATGTAACAATGAGTATTTAATTTTTTTGCTAGAAATTTACTTAGTATCCCCAAACACTATTATATATGTTTTTTTAACCATTTCAGCCCTGGAAGATTTTTTGCACTGCACTGCGTTACTTTAAATGACAATTGCGGGTGGGTTTTGCAATTTTTTTCATGTCATGTGGTATTTGCACAGAGGTTTTTCAAATGCAGTTTTTTTTGGGCGGGGGATACACTTTTTTTGAATTGTAATGCAAAATAAAAATAATAAAAAAAACAAAAAAAAAACACATAACCCAATTGTTTGGTAAAATATAAAAGATGTTCCACCAAGTAAATAGATACCAAACGCGTTAAAATTGCGCACGCACGTGCAGTGGCGACAAAAAGACTTACATTTTAAAAACAACAGTGTAAAAATAAATAAAATAATAATAATGACTTTTTTTTTAAATGCTCGTGCAACGGTGACAAAAGGCGTGAATTTTAAAAGCAAAAGTGTAAATTCATTTAAAGTGGTTGTAAACCCACTTTGTAAACAAACACCTACAGGTAAGCCTAGATTAAGGCTTACCTGTAGGTGCAAGAAATATCTCCTAAACCTACACGGTTTAGGAGATATTTGCAAAAAAAGACATGCACCGATGTCTACGGCGCATGCGTGCCGTAGACAACGGTGCATTCACAAGGTTAATCCCATTCAGAATTCCGGCTCTGCCGGAATAGAAAGCATGCGCGGAGTGACGTCTTCGCTGCTCCGGCCAATCACAGCGCCGGAGCGGCGCTGTGATTGGCTGGAGCGGCGATACCCGGAAGTAACCTTCCCGGTATCTGAGGAGCGATGGCTGCGGCTGGAGCGGGGGACAAGGATGGCTTCGGGGGTCCCGATCTAAGGTAAGTGATTCATAATGAGCTAGTATGCTAGTCATACTAGCTCATTATGGCTTTTTCTTGCAGGTGATTTAAAAAAAAAAATTGTTGTCTGGGTTTACAACCGCTTTAATAATGACTTTTTTTTTTTTTAAAGTGGGCCCCCCCCCCCCCCCGTTCAAAAGGTGAACGCCTGGGACGGTCCTGCACAAAACGCAAGCAGCGATCGTCCCACACATGTCAGGTATCACCGCAATTGTCAGATTATGGGCAGTGATTCTAGCACCAGACCTGCTCTGTAAATCGTTTTATAAAAACTGTACTGTTTAATCTGCTATAAAGGAACAGGATCTCTACTTCTTTTTTTTTTTTCTTGAAGTAAAACAAAAAAATTTATTGTTTTTGTTTTTTTCTCTGCAGGTGTAGGAGTTATTCTAGACTTATTTTGAGCGTTCAAAGATTTTTCATAGTTGGATTCATTACTTTAATATGCCTAAATAGTATAGATGGGCCATAAATCCTTATGCAGCTGCAGAGTAGACCTGCTCTGGCTCATTCCCACCCATTTTTTTTTTTTGTTTTTTTTTGATTCTTAAACTTTTTGTAATACCTTTTTTTTTTTTTTTTTTAATCCAATATTCTTTATTTCTTTTCCACATAATAAAAACATACATCCGTTTCTTCCATATACAATAATACATATATAAATTAACCGTGTAATCCTCGCTTTGTCCCTCATTCGCAGCTACCCAACCTCCTTACATACTTACTTATCCGTCACCCATCCTCTAACGTGTTTCCACTTCTAACCATTTCCCCCATATATTATAAAATTTATTTTTGTTTCCCCTCTTAGTGTATAGAAATTTTTCTTTTATCACAGTGTCATCTATCACTCTTCTCCATTCTATCACTGTAGGGGATTTTTCCGCCTGCCACTTCTGCGCAATGAGTTTCCTTCCCTGAAACAAACATCTTGTTATTGCTGTTCGTACATCTCCCGAAAGTCCCCTTTCTTCCAGGAGACCCAATACACATAGCCTGACTACTGGTTGCAAAGATGTCGCAAACACTATATTTATCTTTTCAACTATTTGCTTCCAGTATTGATATAGCTTGGGGCACCTCCTGACCATGTGTATTAGGTCTCCCCTATCATCCCCACATCTCTGACATCTCGATTCCGATCTCATGCCGAACTGGAACATCCTTTGGGGCGTAAAATACACTCTATGTATCAGGTAAAGATGGGAGATTATTTGAGATGATGACAATGACACATTAGGTCCTATTGCTAATATCCTTTCCCATTGTTCCTGTGAAAGTGGGCCCACTTCTTTCTCCCATTTAATTTTGTTTTTATTGTCTGGTGCCTCCCTCCAATCAGCCTTTACTAGGGAGTTATACATATCAGAAATTGCTCCTCTGGAGAGGCTCTGCGTTTACTAATTTTTGGAGAAGGGGCATTTCGCTCCATTCCGGTGTACTCTGACCAAACTGTACATACATCGCATGCCTGATTTGTAAATATCTAAAAAAGGATCTGTTTGGGACAGCATACTCCTCCCTTATTTCTTGGAATGATTTTATTCTTTCTGCCTTAGAGTTGTGCCAATAAATGTATACCCAATCTATCCCACTACCTTCCCCATAACTCTAAGTTCCTGCAAATTGCTGTTATGCCATATGGGAGAAAATTCAGAGAATCCCTTATATCCCAGGATCTTCTTAACCTCTTTCCAACATTTAACCATTAATTGGGCCGTCATACATCTAGAACTAAAAGAGCCTGCCTCCACTGCTTCCACTTCTGTGTCATGGCTTATATCGTTCAAAATTGGCCCTTTTTCTCTTCCTGCCATTCGGTTACTGCCCCTCATATACTGCACCTGCGCGGCTAGAAAATAGTATCTGGAATTCGGAAGGGCCAGTCCTCCCTTCTCTTTAGGTTGTTGTAGGGCTCGGAGGCCAATCCTTGCTGCTCCATTCCTCCAAATCAATTCTCTAAACATCTATTTTTTTGAACCACTGTTTTGGGATCCATACTGGGGAAATATGGAGGATATATAGAATTTGTGGCATCCATACCATTTTTACCAGGTTACACCTGCCAGCCACTGAAAGAGGAAGCCTGTTCCAGACCCGACATTTTTGTCTGAGTTTTGTCAGCAGTGGCACCAAGTTTCCCTCTTTGTACTGCCCTGGATCCCTTGTTATATTTATTCCTAGATATCTCATTTGAGTTACCACCTTCACATGAGCAATCTGCCCTATCAATGGGTCTATCGGCAAAAGCGCCGACTTATCCCAATTAATTGTCAGCCCCAAGAATTTACCAAATTCCCCTATTGTATCTATTGCCTTCTCCAATGAGGTTTGTGTATCCCCCAGAAAAAGCAGGACATCGTCCGCGTACATAGCTACCTTCTCCTCCCTCAGTCTTCTCTTGAAACCCTTTATACCTGGGGATGCCCTTATAGAAATGGCCAGTGGCTCCATGGCAAGGGCGAAAAGCAGGGGTGACAGTGGGCATTGGCAGTTGAGTATTCAAAAATACTCTCCTTATGTTGGAACTGGTAGATCTGCCTGGAATAAATCCCGTCTGGTCCGAGTGTACCAGTTTTGAAATTATCTTGTTTAGCCTCATTGCCAATATTTTGGCCAGAATTTTTACATCAGCACACAGTAGAGATATTGGTCTGTACGAGGCCGTCTCCAACTGCTCTTTCCCTTCTTTTAGTAATACTATGATTGTTGCTTCCGTCATAGACGTGGGTAGCTTTCCTTCCTCTACTGCCCAGTTAAATACCTCCAGGAGTCTTGGAAGCAGCACCTCACTGTACTTTTTATATATTTCTGTTAGCAAGCCATCAGGCCCTGGAGCCTTTTGATTTGCCATCTCTGTTGCCTTTTGTATCTCTTCCAGTGTAAGTGGTGCCTCCAGACCCTCCCTATCTTCCCCTGATAACCGTGGAATCTGCAAACCTGTAACAAAGGTTCTCAGCTCTCCCTCCTCGTTACCCTGTAGTGTACTACTATACAGGTTCTGATAGTATTTCTTAAAGACTTCTTTTATTTCTGATGTGCCTCTCCTAATTTCCCCCTCCTCATCATGGACTGCCAGGATGACAGATAGGGGAGCATCGGCCCTGGCTATTAGGGCCAAAATTCTCCCCAATCTCTCACCCTCCCCATAAAAAGTCTGTTTCTGAAATTATTTTTTATTTTCCACTTTTCTTAGTACTATTTTTTTATAATTTTCTTGTGTCTCTGGCGACTCCTTATATTTCTCTGTAGTTGGGTTTCTTATGTAATTCATCTCTGACCTTTTCACATTTTCCCTGGCTGCATTTTCTTTTGCACTTGATTGTTTTTTAATAAATGATATTTTTTTTATTAGGATTCCCCGTAGGAACGCCATCAGAGTATCCCAAATCACTCCTATTGAGGCTGATCCATTATTTGTTGTTATAAATTCCTTTAGACTAGTCCCTATTCCTTCCGGGTCCTCAATTACTTCCAGCCAAGATGGATTTATTTTGCAATCCCCTTTCCTATATCCTCCATTCATCTTTATTTCAAAGTTAACTGGGGAATGGTCTGAGATGCTTCTTGGTTCATATACCACCTCCCCCACCTCACCCAGTGCCTCCTCATTACAAAGTATGAGGTCTATCCGGGAAAGAGTCGCGTGCGTCCTTGAGTGGCAGGAAAATTGTCTCTCTCCCGGGTGCCTCCTCCTTCACACGTCCACCAGACCCACCTCTCCACAAAATTGGCGGAGAGGGCTTCCGGGCGTATGTCCCGTAGAGACACCCGCCGGGAATCTATCCATGTTTTTATCCATAGTCTTATTAAAATCCCCCACCACTATTGCGGGCCCACCGGACCTGTCCATGATCTACTCTATTAACTCCCAAAGCACCTCGGTATCAAACGGAGGGGGGATATATACATTCACCACTACATATTCCTTTGTTTCTATCCAACAATGAAGAAACACATAACGTCCCTTTGCATCTATAGCCCTGTACACACGATCGGATATCCTATGGATTCTAATCCGATGGTTTTGTCCATCGGAAATCCGATGAAGCTGACTTCCATCAGTCTTGCCTACACACCATCAGTCAAAAAACCGACCGTCCCAAACGCGGTGAAGTAAAACACTCCGATGAGCCGAGAAAAAGGAAGTTCAATGCTTCTGAGCATGCGTTGACTTGATTCTGAGCATGCGTGGGTTTTTTATCTGATGGACTTGCCCACAGACGATCGGAATTTGCTATCGGTTTTTTATCCATCGGATAATTTTAAAACATGTTCTATTTTTTAAAACCGATGGAAAAAAGACAGATGGGTCCCATACACGATCGGTTTGTCTGATGAAAACAATCCATCAGATGGTTTTGATCAGTTAAACCGATCGCGTGTACGGGGCTTAACTTGCTCTGTCTGCAGGAGAACACTACACCGGCATCTATCAGGATACTCGCACCCCTTGAATAAGAGGTGTGAGTGGAGTGGTATTTCTTGTTTTTTAATATTTTAATGGTTTCTTTATCCAGATGCGTCTCCTGCAGACACAGCACTTTTATATTGCTTGTTTCTGCTGTTGAAAAAATTGTCTGTCTTTTAGTTGGGTCCTTTACCCCTCGCACATTCCATGAGCTCACCTTTATGCTTTTACCTTGATTTGGGGTCCCTTTCCCATCTTCTCTATTGTCTGTCATCTACCCCTGTTTAGTTTCATCCTTACAGTGTACTTCCCACCTTATCACACTGTGCGTTAATAATATCTGTTCATGAAAACATATTTTTAGTGGATCTCCTTCTTCTAGTGCCCCATAGACATGTACCATCCCTCCCATTCCTCCCACCCCATCCCCCTCCCTCCCCTTCCCTTGCCATGCTTGGGGCCCATATTGAGGGCTTCTAAAGTAACCGTTTCCTACTTTTGAGGTGAGTACTCCCCCTTTCACTCCTATCAATTTGTATTTTAGTATTTTGACTACTTTAAATATATCCTTCCCTTTCACACATCTCTTCCTAACATTTTGATATATCTTCTTTTTCTTCCACCTTTGTGCCACTCTCCACAAAAAATACAAAAAACACATTTACCATCCCTTCCCTCCCCCCCCCCCGCTCCCATGTCCAAAGAAAAAATGTGTTCCTTTATGAAAAAAGAACCAAAGAAGGCCCCCCTCCACCCCCCCCCCCCAAAAAAAAGGGGGGGAAAATATAGATAAACATTAAGAAATAAATAAATCATTTCCCCTCCCCTTGCTTCCTCCTCCGGGGGATGGAGAGAAAGAAAAAAAAAAAAAGGTGTCTCTGATTTTTGAAATGTTTACTACTCCTTTCCAACTTGCTATGTCTCCCCTTCTTTTGTATTCACCCAGAATGTCAATTCCGTAGGCGTGTTGAAAAACATGTTTTCCCCATTTACGGTTATCCGTAAACGTGCTGGATAGAACATTGCATATTTTATCCCTTTTTGCTGTAATCTGTGTTTACACTGTAAGGTACCTGTGATAGGTGGTGTCCGAAGTGGAACTTGTGTGCTGAGGATTCAGGCGAAAACGTAGTCAGGCAGATTAGGTTGGCAAAAGATCAGGCACAACAGTACACGATCGAAATCCAGAGAGTGGTCAGGCAGGCAAAGGTCATACACAAGCTGGCAGTGAAGTACAAAATCAGCAGGCTAGAGAGTAGTCAGGAATTCAGGCAGAAGTTCAACACGAAAATCAAGATCAAAAAGCAGTCACAACACCCAGGGAGCTATTCCACACAAACGGGCACTGAGAGATAGCATCACTTCCTTTTTTATGGGCTGCTTTGATAGAAAATTGTCCACAGCTAGCAGCAGGTGGGGCTAGTGAGTCCAAGGTAATGCTTAATACTGAGAGGACATTTCCAAAAGTCTAGATCTGCTCCGTAGCACAACAGGTAAGGCTGCAGCTGTGGGACCAGGAAGATCCTGGTTCAAATACACCCAGGTACATGACAGGGCCCCCTCCCCAGTGAACCCCTCCGGGGGCCTAGCGGGGCTTAGTGGGAAAGGAGGCATGGAAGTCTTGAATAAGAGAAGGGGCATGCAGATCTTTGGCTGGAACCCAGGAACGGTCTGTGACAGGATATCCCTTCCAATGAACCAGATACCGAAGGCCACGACCCTGTCTTCTAGAATCAAGAATCTTGGAGATTTCAAACTCATTTTGTCTATCAACAAGCACAGGAGGAGGTAGCTGTTGCGTTCTGGAGTAGCGATTAAAAATTGCTTTTTTGAGGAGGGAAACGTGGAACACAGGATGAATCCAGAGAGAGGAGGGTAATTTCAACCGATAGGAGACTGGCCCGATTCAAGCAATAATTCTGTAAGGACCAATGAATCGAGGGCCCAATTTGGTAGAAGGTTGTTTCAGTCTCACATATTTGGTTGATAGCCAAACTCTGTCCCCCACCACATATGGAGGTATATGTCGTCTTTGTTTGTTGGAAAAAAGTGCATACTTGCCTGCTGACTTCCGTAGTAATAAGCAAATCTTTTTCCAATGTAGCAGAATATTTTTCACCCGCTGATCTGCTGCTGGTACACCAGAAGAAGGCTGAAGTAGGGGAAAAGTCTGAGGGTGATAGCCTAGGGCTGCGTAGAATGGTATGGTATGAAGAGCACTGTGCCAACGGGAATTAATAGCGAACTCAGCAAAAGGCAAATACTCAGACCAGTTGGAGTGTAAGGCATTGACATAATGTCGAAGATAGGTTTCTAAGGTCTGGTTCATGCGTTCGGTTTGACCATCTGTTTGAGGGTGATGTGATGTAGAGGGTGAAAGCGTTACTCCCAGTTTCTTGCAGAACGCTCTCCAGAATCGGGAAACAAACTGGGATCCGCGGTCTGAGACGACATTGGTAGGTATGCCATGATATCTCACAATATGGGAAAGGAAGAGAGTAGACAGTGCTTCCGCTGTAGGTAATCCCGGGAGCGGCACAAAATGAGACATTTTGGAAAAGCGATCCACTATGACCCATATAGCAGTCATGCCCTAGGACTTGGGTAAGTCTGTAATGAAGTCCATAGTCAAATGGGTCCAAGGCTGACGAGGTGCCGAAAGTGGTTGTAACAGTCCAGTAGGCAATGTACGGGGTACTTTATTAGCAGCACAAGTTGGACAGGCAGCCACATAGTCAGTAACATCCCTTTTCATATGAGGCCACCAGACATGACGCTGCAAGGTCTTAAGAGTGATGGTTACACCAGGATGACCAGATAACACACCATCATGTGCCTAGAGGAGTACAGGTTTTCTGAGGCTGGGGGCTACGAACAGGCGACCTGGTGGCATCTTCAAGCCTTGGGGAACACGATTCTGGGTTTCTTATAACTGTTGGGAAAGAGCCGTAGCGATCTGTGCGACAATTTTGTGAGGTGGGATTATATACTGCTCGGTAGGTTGGTCTTCTTCAGAGGTAGTGAACTGTCTGGAAAGAGCATCGGCTTTCTTGTTTTTATGCCCAGGAACATAAGAAAGAACAAAATTAAAACGGGAGAAAAACAGAGCCCATCAAGCCTGACGTGAGTTCAAATGTCTTGCAGTCTGAAGATACAGTAGGTTTTTATGGTCAGTGAGGATAGAAAAAGGTTTGGGAGCCCCTTCCAGAAGATGTCGCCATTCAGACAATGCCAATTTGATGGCCAGTAGTTCTCGATTCTCAACATCGTAATTCATCTCCGCTGGAGAAAACTTTCTAGAAAAAAATGCTACTGGATGGATTCTACCGGACTTAGGCTGTCTCTGGGAGAGCACGGCACCTGCTCCTACCTCAGAGGCATCAACCTCAACTATGTACTGGAGATCGGGATTTGGATGCTGAAGAATTGGAGCTTTGCTGAACATGTCTTTTAATTGCTGGAAAGCCGATTCTGTTTCTGAGGACCATACCTTGCAATTTGTACCCTTCTTAGTCATAGCAGTAAGGGGGGCCGCAATGGAGGCAAAACCTTTGATGAAGCGTCTGTAGTAATTTGCGAATCCTATAAAGCTTTGGAGCCCTCTTAAAGTGGTCGGTTGGGGCCACTGCAAGACAGCGGAAAGTTTTTGAGGGTCCATTTGGAAACCGACAGCACTTATAATGTATCCAAGGAAAGGAATACGGCTTTGATGGAAACTGCATTTCTCAATCTTCGCGTAAAGATGGTTTTCTCTCAGTCATTGCAATACCTGCTTTACATGCGAGATGTGCTCTAGATGAGTCTTGGAAAAGATTAAAATGTCGTCCAAGTAGATGATCACAAAACTGTTGCTGAAATCATGAAAAATTTCATTCATGAAACGTTGGAAGACAGCAGGGGCGTTACACAACCCAAATGGCATAACCAGATATTCAAAATGTCCATTACGAGTGTTGAATGCTGTCTTCCACTTGTCCCCATCTTTAATTCAAATCAGATTATAAGCCCCTCGTAGGTCTAGCTTGGAGAAGATAACAGCCCCCTTAAGTACATCAAACAGTTCAAGAATGAGAGGCAAAGGGTAGGAGTCTTTTACAGTGATTTGATTTAACCCTCGATAGTCTATGCATGGTCGAAGACCCCCATCTTTTTTTTCAACAAAGAAAAAACCTGCCCCTACTGGAGAAGAGGGTCGGATAAAACCTCTTTCCAAGTTGTCTTTTACGTATTCCTCCATGGATTTTTGTTCTGGCAAAGACAGGGGATAGGTCCTTCCTTTGGGAAGAGGTGCTCCAGGAATCAATTTAATTGCACAGTCAAAAGAACGATGTGGAGGTAAAACCTCTGCCTTTTGCTTGCAAAATACGTCTGCAAATGCATGGTATTCATTAGGCAAGGTAGGTGGGACGGCCACGGAAGCCAACATACAAGCAGAACGTCTTTTGGGATGAGACAAACAGTTTGAATGACAGAACGACCCCCAAGAGGTTAGTTCTCCATTTTCCCAATCAAAAGAAGGGTTATGTTGTTGTGACCATGGGTAACCATGGATAACAGGCAGAAGTGGAGAATCAATAAGAGAAAAGACAACTTCCTCTTTGTGGAGTATGCCTACCTGAAGGGTGATTGTCATAGTCTCAAATTTTACAATGCCATCTCCCAAGGGTTTTCCATTCACGGTGGTAATGTTCAGGGGCCTAGATTTTGGAACAAATGGGATATTATTTTTTTTAGCAAAAGTGTAGTCCAAGAATATGCCAGCAGCTCCAGAATCCACAAAAGCCTCACAGGAGACAAGTTTAGAGGGTAAATGGATAATTGCAGGAATGGTAATCTTGGTCTTGGAGGATATACCTGTAAGGTCTAAGCCAGCTCCTACAACACTGGTTAGACCCTGCCTTTTACTGGACGGGAAGGGCAGACAGATAATAAATGTCCTTTAAGTCCACAGTATAGGCATAGGCCCAATGCACGCCTCCTTTGTTTCTCAGATTCAGTTAGGTGGAGACGGCTTACATCCATGGGTTCCACAGGTGCCGGGGGTTCAACTGAGATTTCAGGTTCTGGCTGAGGTGGTGTTTGGAAGTTAGGGGCCAAACGGTAAACTGGCCTAGGAAACTTGTGAATTCTAAGTCTCTCTTGGCACCTTTCATGATACCGGACATCCAGACAAACACAGAGCTCTATGAATTTCTCTAGGTCTTCTGGGGAATCCTTGTAGACTAATTCGTCTTTGATGCGATCCGCAAGACCTTTTCGGAAGGCTGCATGTAATGCCCTTGAGTCCCAAGTAGTCTTAGCGGCAAGGGTACAAAACTCAATAGCATATTGTGCCACAGACCTGGTGCCTTGTTGCATGTCCAAGAGTGAGTACTCAGCTGCAGAAGCTCTATCTGGCTTGTCAAATACAGTCTGGAGAGAAGCCAGAAATTTGTCAGCGTCTTGCAGCACAGGATCATTGCGTTCCAGATAAGGAGAGACCCAGGCCAGGGCCTTCCCCTTTAACAAGGAAATTACGAAAGTCACTTTGGCAGATGAAGTGCTAAAGGTCCCAGGGTTGTTGCGGAAATGCAAACGGCAAACATTTAAAAAGCCTCTGCAGTCCTCAGTATCACCACCAAATTTGTCAGGCAAGGGAAGTTTGGGTGGTACAGAAGAGGCGAGTTGGATCGTAGCAGGAGTAGGATCCGAAGTCTGGACCGTTGCAGAGGAAGCAGGCAAACAAGATTTAAGCATAGTACAAAGTTCATCTAACTTGGCGTCCAGGGAAGAAAGATGCTGTTCATGAGCTCCAATCAATTGTCCCTGACGTGAAATCGCCTTAACAATCTCAGCAGGGTGCTCTGTCATTGTGGCCCGTTTGTAATGTAAGGTACCTGTGATAGGTGGTGTCCGAAGTGGAACTTGTGTGCTGAGGATTCAGGCGAAAACGTAGTCAGGCAGATTAGGTTGGCAAAAGATCAGGCAAAACAGTACACGATCGAAATCCAGAGAGTGGTCAGGCAGGCAAAGGTCATACACAAGCTGGCAGTGAAGTACAAAATCAGCAGGCTAGAGAGTAGTCAGGAATTCAGGCAGAAGCTCAACACGAAAATCAAGATCAAAAAGCAGTCACAACACCCAGGGAGCTATTCCACACAAACGGGCACTGAGAGATAGCATCACTTCCTTTTTATGGGCTGCTTTGATAGAAAATTGTCCATAGCTGGCAGCAGGTGGGGCTAGTGAGTCCAAGGTAATGCTTAATACTGAGAGGACATTTCCAAAAGTCTAGATCTGCTCCGTAGCACAACAGGTAAGGCTGCAGCTGTGGGACCAGGAAGATCCCGGTTCAAATACACCCAGGTACATGACATACACTCAGTAAATTTGGCCCTTTGCCTCTGTAATTCAGGGGAAAAATCCGGATAAATTGAGATTCTTGCACCCTTGACTTGGATATCTTTCATCTCTCTTGCCTTTTGAAGGATAGTGATTTTGTCCGTGAAATGTAAAAGTTTAACAGGAATAGGTCTCGGCTGACCTCCCGCAGCAGGTGCCCTAAAGGGGATTCTGTGGGCCCGCTCAATTGAAAAGAATTTTGATAGACAGTCCTTGCCAAACACTTCTATTAGCCACTTTTCCATAAATTCAGTGGGGCGGTTACCTTTTCTCGGGGAGACCTAGTACCCTTATTTTTTTCCTTCGTAATCTATTTTCCATGTCATCAATTTTATTAACACACATGTTCAGCTGTTCTCTCATTACTTTCATCTCATTTCTCATAGAGTTAACATCATCTTCGACCTGACTAAGTCTCTCCTCCAAGGCAGAGGTCCGCACTCCAATCCCCTGAACATTGTGTTTTAGCGCTGACATGTCCTCTTTTATCCCCTTTAATTGATCGACTATTTCAGACAGTGAGGATTTGCAATTATTAATTGCAAAAAGAATCTCTCTCATAGAAGTCTCTTCCTCCGACATTAACCCGATCATTGTCCCTGTCAGTTTTTCCTGTGCTTTTTCCTGCACTTTCTCCTTGGGTCCTTGATCGCCTGTCGTCTTTCCCGTTGTCCCTGTAGTTATTATCTGCCCCTGGCTCCTTCTCTTAGAGTTCACTTGTTGAGCCCCTTGCCCTTTTATGGGTGTTATGCCTGCTGTTTGTGCTGGTACATGTGCATACTTTTCCAATTTAGCTGCGGCCGCAGACTGGCCTGCTTTAGCTGCCCGTGCAGACTGTGTCTGTGACTGAGGCTGGGATTGTGGCTGTGTTCCTGTACTTGGCACCTCTTTAGAGGCATTCCTCGTCATCACTGATAGTGTGCCCGGCATTTTTCCAGTGGGTGTGGGGTTATAGGGGATCAAATATTATATTGTGTTATATACTATACTTTCCCCCCCTTCTGCTACTACGCTGCAAGTTGTTCCGTCACCGGTTCCCACAACTGCGTGACCCCCCTCGTAGGTTTCAACAGGGTTCAATTTCCCCAGCCTCTACCACCAATCAAATAAGCTGACAAGACTTTTGCTCAACTCGCCTCAGGCCCCAGAAATGCTAGTCCCAGCAGTGTACCTTTAGCGACCGTGCAGGCTGTAATAACAGGGAAATACCAGGATATCACAATAATTGTAGCGATCTCTTCCATGCCGTAGTAAGGACGGTGGTATTGGCAGAGTGTTAGCAGGGCAGTATTAATGGTATAGTACAGTGTTTCTGGATAGGTCCAAAAAACAAAACAAAAAAAAAGGTTACAGGAATCACTGGAGTGCTAAATAATACCAATACCACCTATATCAGGACAAGACAGGATATGTTTTTTCTTGCTTACAGCTCCACAGATTTGGTTCAGCTTGGTTCAGCTCAGTACAGTTCTCAGTTACATGAACTCACCGGTATATCTATTCATCTGATACCGGCAGCTAGCAGATGGATTGTCTCAGGATTGATTCAGGAACAACTCCACTGGCTTAGTTCACAGTTCCCATTTCACAACCCTCTGCCCTGCTACTCAGACCGCCCAGATAACCCGCAAACTGTCCAGGTATGTCAGGTAGTCTCAATAATCTTCAAGCAGTTTTGTTTTAGCTACTGCAGCTACTGCTGCTGCACTCTTAATCATAAGTTCCCCTCACACATCTATACAGACTTTTGTCCATTCACATTACTGCACATACCAGTCGTTCTGCTTGATGGATCCTGCAGTAAATGGCCATCTGTAGTGGTCCCGATGTCTTGGGGTCCCCTCCGCTCCTGTCGGGCAGGTAGCCGCGCGGATAGTGTTTATTCCCGGCCCGCTGTTCTCCTCTCCTCTCCTTCCTCCGCTCGTACGTACGTTCGTAGCTCCCGCCAAGCTGTTCGAGATCTCGCGAGACCGCCCAATGCACCGCGGGTTTACAGAGGAGAATACCACTGTCAATGCTCGATGCACAGTGCTGGGATCCTAATGCCTGCCGCTTCCATGTATGCAGGCAGAAAACTGCAGAAGTAGATTCTAATCTAGTAGCCGTGCATCAATGGGGGTTAGGACGGGGGGATAAGACAGGCAGATGTCACACAGGCATCCTCTCTCTCCCTCCTTACTCCACGCTCCTCACACTCTCCACCTCCATCCGGTCACGCCCCCCAGCTTGTTCATCTCTACAAACTTTTTTTAATACCTTAGTCACCATCTGATTAGTAATTTTTTAAAAAAAAGTGTAATATAATTTTCACAGAAAACGAACCTTAGAAATATTTGGAAATACTTTCCCCTCCCCATCTAAAATTTTAAACAAAAATGTTTTGAGCAGAGTTCCACTTTAACATTTTTACTTCACGTCAACTCATTTTTTTTTTTAGATCAAAATGCAAAACAGAAAGGAAGTGTATCAGAGTGAGGATATGTATCAAAGTGAGGAAATGTATCAGAGTGAGGAGGCGTTCCTAAAGAAGAAAGCACAAGCGGACACAGTTAGGGCGGGGAAAGCAAAGATGAAGGAAACAAGGAGGAGGAGACAAGAGGAGACAAACAGAGAAGGGGAGGAGCTCAGGGAGAATGAAATGAGGATGAAGGAGGATGTGGATTTAAAGCAAGAGAGAGAGCTTCAAGCGAAGAGAGAAAAAGGGGCTGCAGCAAAGGGCAGGAAACTAGAGCCAATGGAGAGAGCCCAGAAAAGGAAAAGCAAAGTTCTCAGCAAGAAAGGACACAAGAAGCGAACCGCTTCCGATACCACATTTGATGTGATGTCCCCGAGTAGAGCGATCTTAAGTGGATACCAATATTCACAAAGCAACGGGAGCAAGGGGAAGGAAGAAAGGAGAAAAGAAGAGAGGGAATGGGCAGAAATTGAAGAGGAACATGGAGGACCAGAGAGCAGAAGCGATGACGATGTTACATAGAGCCAGGCCAGCATAGTAAGTATCCCATAATATTATAATTCTTAGGTAGTTATGAATACATGTACAAGAGGGCACATGTACCTAGTGCATTACCTCCAAAATCGTTAATTTAAAATCGTATAAAGTTAATATACTCACAAAATCAGTAGTACTAGTTAAAGTGGTTCTAAAGGCTGAAGGTTTGAGAACCACCAAACTGCCAAAGGCTGAAGGTTTTAGAACCAAAGGCTGATGCCGCGTACACACGACCGTTTTTAATGTCATTGAAAAAAACGGCATTTTTCTTGACGTGATTCTTCTCAAGCCTGCCTTGCCTACACACTATCGTGGAAAAAAATGCTTGAGTAAAGCGCGGTGACGTACAACACGTACGACGGCTCTATAAAGGGGAAGTTCCATTCGGATGGTGCCACCCTTCATGTTAGTAAAGTTTGTTGAGCGACGATTCGGGCATTTCAGCCTCATGCTTTTCAGTCCGTTACAGAGTGACGAATGTGCTATCTCCATTACGAACGCTAGTTTTACCAGAACGAGCGCTCCCGTCTCATACTTGATTCTGAGCATGCGCATTTTTTTCACATCGTTAAAGCCCACACACGGCCGTTTTTCATGATGAGAAAAACAACGTGAAAAATTAGAGCATGTTCCAATTTTTTCATGCCTGTTTTTCACGTCGTGAAAAATGCTCTGAAGCCCACACACAATCATTTTTAATAACCATTTTAAAAAATGTCATTTTTCTCGTCATTAAAAACGGTCGTGTGTACACGGCATAAAAGTTTGAGAACCAAAGGCTCAGGGATTTCAAATGGAATGGGGGAAGGGTTTTTATTGCTTGGAAAAGTTTGAACCCTTTCTCCACTCCATCCAAATCTTAAAGTGGAGTTCTCCCCCATTTAAAAGTCAGCAGCTACAAAAAGTGTAGCTGTCAGTGGGTCACCTGCACTTAAAGCAAAAGTTCCATTTTTGGGTGGAACTTCGCTTTAAAGAAAGAGAGTGACAAATTATCTTTTTTTTTCTTTATCCTTCTAGGCTCATATGGAGAGGAGTGGAACTGACGAAAGGAAAGGGTTTCAGGCGAGTGAGCTTGGCAAGATAAAACAAACATGGCTGGCTGAGGAAATGAAAGAGACGAGGGAAGAGGAAACACAGGAAAGAGAAGAGGAAGAGAAGAGGAAGAGGAAGGTGAAGTAAGCAAAGCGAAACATGTCCGGCTGATTTAGCGAGGAGAGATAAAGAAAGCCTGGCCAAGCGACGATGAAGAAAGAACGGGTGAAGGAAGGAAATGCACAGAAGAAAGTGTCATTGAAGAAAGTAACACGAAAAAAAATGATAGGGAAGAAGGTGCGGGGGAAGAAGGGGAAGTTAGTGCAGGGGAAGAAGGGGAAGTTAGTGCAGGGGAAGAAGGGGAAGTTAGTGCAGGGGAAGAAGGGGAAGTTAGTGCAGGGGAAGAAGGGGAAGTTAGTGCAGGGGAAGAAGGGGAAGCTAGCGCAGGGGAAATAAGCAAAGGGGAAGCTAGCGCAGGGGAAATAAGCAAAGGGGAAGCTAAGGCAGGGGAAATAAGCAAAGGGGAATCTAGGGCAGGGGAAATAAGCAAAGGGGAAGCTAGGGCAGGGGAAATAAGCAAAGGGAAAGAATGTGGAGGGAAAGAAAAGTCTGAAAAAGACAAGACTAGAAAAAAGAAATGGAGAAAATTTCTTATTAACTTCAACACCTCCACGAGTCCTGTAAAACGGGTCACGAACAAAGCTCGTTGCAGCCTGGTCAAGGCGTCCCATTAAGGGTCCATCTAACGTCCCTCAGGACTCCTAGTAAATTATGTCCTCCCCTTTTGGCGTTTATACTCTTAAAGTACTAAACTTATGACACTGGCTGAACATGTAGAAACATGACACTAAGCTATGCAGTGGAATAACGTCCTTACAGGATGTCTCCAATTTACAAGCCGACTTCAGTGCTCTGTCTCATTGGGCGACTATGTGGCAGATGAGGTTTAATATTGATAAATGTAAAGTTATGCACTTGGGGGCTAAGAATATGCATGCATCCTACATGCTAGGGGGAGTACAACTGGGGGGATCCATAGTGGAGAAGGATCTGGGGGTTTTGGTAGATCATAAGCTCAATAATAGCATGCAATGCCAAGCTGCTGTTTCCAAAGCGAGCAAAGTGCTTTCTTGTATTAAGAGAGGTACGGACTCCGGAGAGAGATATAATTTTGCCCCTTTACAAATCATTAGTAAGACCTCATCTGGAATATGCAGTTCAGTTTTGAGCACCGGTTCTAAAAGGATATCAGGGAACTGGAGAAAGTGCAGAGAAGGGCAACCAAATTGATAAGAGGCATGGAGGAGCTCCGCTATGAGGAAAGATTAGAGAAACTGAATTTATTCACTCTTGAGAAGAGGAGATTAAGGGGGGATATGATCATGTACAAATATATAAGTGGTTCATATAGTGAACTTGGTGTTGAGTTATTCACTTTAAGGTCATCACAGAGGACAAGGGGGACCTCTTTATGTCTAGAGAAAAATTGATTTAATCTCCAAATACGGAAATGTTTCTTCACAGTAAGAGCTGTGAAAATGTGGAATAGACTCCCTCCAGAGGTTATTCTGGCCAGCTCAGTAGATTGCTTTAACCACTTAACGACCGCTCACTGTATATATACGTCGGCACAATGGCACTGACAGGCACAATCACGTAGAGCATACGTGATTGCCTTTGTACAGTTGGGGGGTCCGATCGGACCCCCCTTCTGTATAGTGAGCGGTCGGAATTCGTCTGGGAGCGTTCCGAGATGGGGGGGCGGCCGTTCGATTCCGACCACCCCCCCGCGATCGCTCCCGGCGAATAGAAATGCCCCCTCTGTCTGTATAATGTTTACACAGATAGAGAAAGCAGGAGGAAGTGATGTCATCTCCTGTGCGGCGCTCACATATACCGAGCGTCGTACAAGAGAAGACACACAGGTCAGTGCACTAACACTACACTAACACCAGCACACATAGGCACATAAATCGCCCCCCCAGCCCCCCCAGATCACCCCCCAGCCCCCAGTCACAGTGTCACTGATTGCAGTGACCATTTATTTACTGATCACTGCAATCAGTGACATTTGTGACTGTAAAAGTGTCACTACATTTAGTTTTAGGTCCAGTGTAGCCCCCTAACCCCCCCTAATAAAGGTTTAACCCCTTGATCACCCCCCAGATAACCCTTTCACCCCCTAGCACCGCCGTCGCTTGGCGATCATTTTTCTGATCGCTGTCTTGGCGTCGGTGATGCAGATCGGTACCCAGTAATTTTTTTTAGGTTCGCCGCAGGTTTTTATAGCGTCGGGTACCCCCATAAATTATCTAATAAAGGTTTAACCCCCTTGATCGCCCCCCAGGTAACCCTTTCATCCCCTATCACCACTGTCACTAAGTGATCATTTTTCTGATCGCTGTCTTAGCGTCGGTGATGCAGATCGGTAGCCAGTAATTTTTTTTAGGTTCGCCGCAGGTTTTTATAGCGTCAGGTACCCCCATATATTATCTAATAAAGGTTTTAACCCCCTAATTGCCCCTAGTTAACCCTTTCACCAGTAATCATCATATAAGTGTAGCGGGGTCTTCAAAGTTAGTGGGATACACCTGGGGGTAGAGAGACCCAGGTGTGTAATTATGTCAGGGATTAGACCCCTTTTTCTTATTCATGGAGGATTGGGTGGTGTAATATTCTCTTTGACCAGTGGGTGTCAGTGTACCTACTGGCTCGAGGTAGAATCACTACCACAGTGCTACCCTTCTTTGTCCCTTCCTGGAGATGGTACGGCTGGGGCGGGGAACCCGCCGTGGTGTCGATGGGAGGAGATAAAAGGGGAGACGCCCTCGCCACGAGGTCCTTTTTTGGGGAGAGATCATCTCTTCACGCACCCAGGCACCTTAGGCCTGGGTGCGGGCGGTTCAAGGTTCCGGCCTAGGCGCCCAAGGCCTGGCCGGAACGAAGATGGAGTCCATCCCGGGCACCTTCAGCCCGGGGTGAGGTACTATTAAGAAGGCCTGGGACCCGGTGACTCCGACTGGGTCCCGCGAGGGTGAAGTTGCTCCAGGGCGCCCCTTGCGAGGGGACCCGCATCTGGGGTGAGGAGGCTGGGGGGGGGTCACCCGTCCGAAGACCCGGTGTAGCGTCAACCCGGTGACGGATGGGCCTTCAGTAACTCCCTCGGAGGACATCTTCCCCTGATATGGGCTACAGCGCAGCGGAGGAGCTTCCATCAAGATTCCTGCAACCCCTGGTCATAGCACAGGGAGTGTAGGGACTAGGAACCTGTACAGTGCCTCGACCTGCTTCCCCATCGTATCATGCCGTTGCATTTGACTGTATGTGGAGATACGCAATAAACCTGAGTTTGGACTTTGATGGGTGTATGGACTCTGTTGATGGGAACAAAGGGAGATTCCGGCACGGAAGGACTGACCCTCATAACCAGCACACATTTGGCCCGAGGAAAAAGATTGATACTGGCCTTCACCTCACCCACATGCATGGGGAGGACATGGGCCGTAGCGCACCTCACTCTGTCGCTCGACATACCCCTAGCTAAAGAGGTCGGGGTGAGGCCGCTACATAAGTGTTACGGGTGACGCTGGTTAGTTAGTTTGCTTTTTATAGTGTCAGGGCACCCGTCGTATATAACCCAATAAAGGTTTAACCCCCTGATCGCCCGGCGGGTGATATCAATTAGGTTTTAGCGTCAGAGAGGGTCTGCGTCACACCCCAGGCAGCGTCAGGTTAGTGCCAGTAACGCTAACACCCACGCGTGAAGCATACACCTCCCTTAGTGGTATAGTATCTGAACAGATCAATATCTGATCTGATCAGATCTATACTAGCGTCCCCAGCAGTTTAGGGTTCCCAAAAACGCAGTGTTAGCGGGATCAGCCCAGATACCTGCTAGCACCTGCGTTTCGCCCCTCCGTCCAGCCCAGGCCACCCAAGTGCAGTATCGATCGATCACTGTCACTTACAAAACACAACACACATAACTGCAGCGTTCGCAGGGACAGGCCTGATCCCTGCGACTCCAGTGCTGTAGGAGGTGATTTCACCACCACAGTTAAAAAAAAAAAGAAGCAAATATGCCGAAGCATTGGGGCAGCAGGGGCGGAGGAGCGATTTTGCTCCTAATGCCGCGTACATACGGTCGAAATTCCGACGGAGGCTTGCCCGTGGAAAAGTCCGACCATGTGTGTGCGGCATAACTTTTTTGCGGGAGGATGCCCCCATGCTTCGGCATATATAAATGGTGCATGTATGCCCATCATTAGAAGTGGGTGGATGAAGGGCGGTATTCTAAAGGTGGGCATACCCACCGATCAATCTCTTTTTTCGTTCAGCCACCTGGCTGCATGAAAAAAAAAGATTACAATACATGTCCAACAAGGACCAGCAACGTACTGGTATGTTGCTGGACTTTGAATGGTTATACCAGATTGATGCCTGCGGGTTTAGGTATCATCTTGGTATCATTCTTTTCAGCCAGCGGCCGGCTTTAATGTAAAAGCAACCCTAGTGGCTAATTAGCCTCTGGACTGCTTTTACAAGCAGTGGGAGGGAATGTCCCCCCCCCCCGGATATAAAAAGCGCCATTGGGAAATTGGGAAAGCATTTTATCACACCGATCTTGGTGTGGTCAGATGCTTTGAGGGCAGAGGAAAGATCTAGGGTCTAGACCCCAGTTTTTTCAAAAAAAGATTACCTGTCACTACCTATTACTATCATAGGGGATATTTACATTCCCTGAGATAACAATAAAAATGATAATAAAAAAAAAACATGGAAGGAACAATTTAAAAATAAAATAAAAAAGCAAAATTAATAATAAATAAAAAAAAAAAAAAAAAAAAAAAAAAAAGCACCCCTGTCCTGCCCTGCTCTTGCCCAATGGCGAACGCAAGCGTCGGTCTGGCGTCATATGTAAACAGCAATTGCACCATGCATGTGAGGTATCACCGCGAAGGTCAGATCGAGGGCAGTAATTTTAGCAGTAGACCTCCTCTGTAAATCTAACGGGGTAACCTGTAAAGGCTTTTAAAGGCTTTTAAAAATGTATGTAGTTTGTCGCCAATGCGCGTTTGTGCGAAATTTTAAAGCATGTCATGTTTGGTATCTATGTACTCGGCCTAAGATCATCTTTTTTATTTCATCAAACATTTGGGCAATATAGTGTGTTTTAGTGCATTAAAATAAAAAAAAGTGTATTTTTTCCCCAAAAAATGCGTTTGAAAAATCGCTGCGCAAATACTGTGTAGAAAAAAAAATGCAACACCCACCATTTTATTCTGTAGGGCCTTTGCTTTAAAAATATATATAATGTTTGGGGGTTCAACATAATTTTCCTGCAAAAAAAAATATGTTTTCATGTAAACAAAAAGTGTCAGAAAGGGCTTTGTCTTCAAGTGGTTAGAAGAGTGGATGTAAGCTTCCTAATGTTGTGTATAAAATGCCAGAACAGTTCAAAACCCCCCCAAATGACCCCATTTTGGAAAGTAGACACCCCAAGCTATATACTGAGAGGCATGTCGAGTCCATGGAATATTTTATATGTTGACACAAGTTGCGGAAAAAATAAAATTTTTTTTTTTTTTTGCACAAAGTTGTCACTAAATGATATATTGCTCAAACATGCCATGGGCATATGTGGAATTACACCCCAAAATACATTCTGTTGCTTCTCCTGAGTACGGGGATACCACATGTGTGAGACTTTTTGGGAGCCTAGCCGCGTACGGGACCCCAAAAACCAATCACCGCCTTCAGGCTTTCTAAGGGTGTAAATTTTTGATTTCACTTCTCACTGCCTATCACAGTTTCGGAGGCCATGGAATGCCCAGATGGCACAAACCCCCCCAAATGACCCCATTTTGGAAAGTAGACACCCCAAGCTATTTGCTGAGAGGTATTGTGAGTATTTTGCAGATCTCGCTTTTTGTCACAAAGTTTTGAAAATTGAAAAAAAAAAAAAGAAAAAAAAAAATTCTTTCTTCATTTTCAAAAACAAATGAGAGCTGTAAAATACTCACCATGCCTCTCAGCAAACAGCTTGGGGTGTCTACTTTCCAAAATGGGGTAATTTGGGGGGGTTTTGTGCTATTTTGGCATTTTATGGCCTTCGAAACTGTGATAGGTAGTGAGGAGTGAAATCAAAAATTTGTGCCTAGAAATCCTGAAGGCGGTGCTTGGTTTTCGGGGTCCCGTACGCGGCTAGGCTCCTAAAAAGTCCCACACATGTGGTATCCCCGCACTCAGGAGAAGCAGCAAAATGTATTTTGGGGTGCAATTCCACATATAACCATGGCATGTGTCATGGATATGCATTAATGTCTGTCTGCCATCTTACCTTCCTCCTCATGTGTTCATCTAGAGACCAGACCTCCTTCACCTGGCTTCCTTTATAATCTCCTCCCAGCCTGACTCCACCCCAGGCCCTATCACTGAACACTATATTAACCTGTGCACTGCAAGCCTGCTTTGCTGATCAACGTGTTTGTTAGGCATTGTGTGTTTGGGTTCCTGCCTGCCGTGTGCTACGTCTGTCTCTCTGTTACGTTATTGGCTTGTCCCCGACCATCCCTGTCTGCTCGTGACCCTTGACCTTCGGCTCGTTCTTCGTTATCCTTGTCTGCTTGTGGCCCCTGACCTTCGGCTTGTTATTCGGTTCTCTCTATCGTGTGCTGCTGCTTCCCCTTATCCTACGGGGCGTGAGCTAGGAAACTCCAGGGGCCGCGACCTGGTCCCAGCCTGCAGCGTAACATCCTCACCACTAGAGGCCCTGGAGAAGACCAGCTGGGTCTTAGACTCCGCGCCCTGGGGAATCTTGGCTCTCGCTTCCGTTGGGATCCCGGTTGTGCTCCTCTGGTCCCGCTTTCCACAACCACCCAGTTTCCTATCCACAGAAGCCAGCCATAGGGTTCACTACCTCGCGGTGCACTCCTGTCCCCCTACGGTGTGCATCTGTCACCTGGCCACAGGTGACCCTGACAGTTTGATCAGCCATGAACCCGGCTGACATCCCGCTTCCCGCGGATGATCCATTGCAGAGCATAGTTCGCAGACTTGAGACCCAGGAATCAAATCAGACCCAGGTGATGCGATTCCTCCAGGATCTGGCTTCTCGATTCGAGCAGCTTCAGGTCTCCTTGGGAACCCCGAATCCGCAACCCCAAGTACAACCAGCGGCTGTACCTATCGCACCAGTCGCAGCCTCACACTCACTAAGTTTGCCAGCTCCGTTCCGTTTCTCTGGGGACTCCAAGGCCTGCAGGGGGTTTCTCAGCCAATGCACTATTCATTTTGAGCTTCAGCCTCAAAGCTTCCTATCTGACCGGGCTAAGGTAGCCTATATCATTTCCCTCCTCTCCGGTGAAGCTTTGGCCTGGGCTGCCCCCCTGTGGGAGAGGAACGATCCGGTGGTTTCCAGTCTGTCCGAATTCTTGAAGCTCTTTCGTAATATCTTCGAAGAGCCGGCTCGGGCTTCTTCAGCGGCTAGTGCTGTCTTACGTCTTCGCCAAGAATCTAGTTCAGTGGGGCAATATGCTCTTCAGTTCCGTATCCACACAGCTGAATTGAGCTGGAATAATGAGGCCCTGGTCGCTACCTTTTTACATGGCCTCTCTGACCGAGTGAAAGACGAATTAGCGGGAAGAGCCATTCCCGTCGGTCTGGACGATGTAATTTCATTATGCAACCAGATCGACATTCGTTTTCAAGAGAGGTCCTTAGAAAAAAGACGCCAGCACTCTCTGGGTCCTAGCCAGTCTGAGCTCCCCTCCCTTCATTCCGTGGAGCATCCTCTACCTGCTGAAGAACCTATGCAGCTGGGCCGGACCAGACTAACCCCCGAAGAACGTGCTAGGCGCAGAAATCTGGGCTTGTGCCTCTATTGTGGGGGCAAGGGTCATTTTCGTGACTCCTGCTCGCTTCGTCCGGGAAACGCTCGGGTCTAATACATTTGGAAGGTGGAGTATTGGACCCAGAAACATCACCTTCTCGCCTGCTCTTGCCGGTGTCCCTTCATGTAGGCACTTCTCCTCAGTCAACCCTTGCATACCTGGATTCCGGGGCTGCCGGCAATTTCATGGATTGGAGAACTGCTTCTTCTATGAAGCTTACCCTTTCACCTCTCACTACCCCATTGGTAGTCTCGGCAATTGATGGCACTGTTCTCCCAGGGGGCCCTATTCGCTTCCAGACGCTACCCATTAGGATGTCGGTAGGGATTCTCCACCAGGAGTGGATATCCTTTCTTATTCTACCCAAGGCCTCTACCCCAGTTGTATTGGGCCTCCCTTGGCTACAGCTCCACTCTCCACATGTGGACTGGGTCTCTGGGCAGATCCTGGCCTGGGGTTCCTCATGTTTCTCGTCGTGTCTTCTCAAGGTGACCCCCAAGGAGAGTCTTCCGGTTGCTGCCACTTCTGTTTCTTCTGATCTTCCCGCCGCATACAGCGATTACCGGGATGTGTTCTGTAAAAAATCAGCTGAGGTGCTTCCTCCCCACAGGTCTTTTGACTATGCTATTGATCTTGTCCCCGGAGCAACTCTACCCAGGGGTCGTACCTACCCTCTGTCCATCCCAGAGACCCAGGCCATGTCGGAGTATGTAGCAGAGAATCTGGAGAGAGGGTTCATCCGGAAATCCTCATCGCCTGCAGGGGCAGGGTTCTTTTTTGTTGCCAAAAAGGATGGTACCTTAAGACCCTGCATCGATTATCGGGGTTTAAATGCGGTTACTATTAAAAATCGATACCCCTTACCCTTAATATCTGAGCTATTCGATGGGTTGAAGGGTGCCTCCATTTTCACCAAGTTGGATCTTAGAGGCGCGTACAATCTCATTCGAATACGGGAGGGTGACGAATGGAAGACTGCATTTAACACTAGAGACGGGCATTACGAATATCTGGTGATGCCTTTTGGTCTGTGTAATGCTCCAGCCGTGTTTCAAAACTTTGTCAATGAAATCTTCAGAGATCTGCTGTACCAGTTTGTTGTCATCTATCTGGATGACATTCTGATCTTTTCTGAAAATCTGCTCGTCCACAGAAACCATGTCCGCACTGTACTTCAACGTCTTAGAGAGAACAATCTCTATGCCAAGCTGGAGAAATGTTCCTTTGAATGTTCTGAGGTCCTGTTTTTGGGGTGCTTTGTCTCATGTTCGGGGCTTCGTATGGACCCTGGGAAGGTCTTGGCTATCACCAACTGGCCTCTTCCTGCTAGCCTCAAGGCCACACAGCGCTTTCTTGGCTTCACTAATTATTATAGGCAGTTCATAAGGAATTACTCTTCCATTGCCGCGCCTATTATCGCTTTGACCAAGAAGGGTGTGAATGCCAGAGACTGGCCTCCCGAAGCTGTCTCTGCATTTCACAACCTGAAACAGGCCTTTGTTTCTGGCCCCCTCTTGAGGAGACCAAATCCTGGGAATGCATTTTTTATTGAAGTGGACGCTTCCTCAATGGGGGTGGGAGCTGTGCTTCTTCAAATCTTTGAGAAGAGACGCCAACCATGTGCGTTCTTCTCCAAAAAATTTTCTCAGGCAGAGAGGAATTATGCCATCGGTGATCGGGAACTTCTCGCAATTAAATTGGCGTTAGAGGAGTGGCGTCATCTCTTGGAGGGTTCCCCTCACTCCATAACGATCTTTACCGATCACAAGAATTTACAGTATCTACAGAATGCTAAACGTCTGAATCCTAGACAGGCCAGGTGGAGTCTCTTCTTTGCCCGTTTTAATTTCACGATTACCTACAAACCTGGTTCCTGCAACGGTCGGGCTGATGCGCTCTCTAGGTCATTTGACACTTTGGACGAGGAGTCCGCCCCTGAACCTGAGCCGATCATTCCCACCTCATGCATTGTTGCCCACTCTACCACCCTGAAGTCTAAAATTCCGCCTGGTAAGACCTTTGTCCCCACTGAGCTAAGAGCTAAGATCCTTCGTTGGGGACATGATTCCAAGGTGGCAGGGCATTCTGGATTCCTCCGATCCTTCCTACTCATCAGTCGTCACTACTGGTGGCCTAATCTCCGCTCAGACGTCAAAGACTACGTTAAAGCTTGTCATGTCTGTGCTCAGTCCAAATCCTCCACACAAGCTCCTGCTGGTCTCCTCATGCCCTTGCCTATTCCTAAGGAACCCTGGGCCCATATTGCCATGGATTTTATCACCGATCTCCCACTGTCTGAGAATAATACAGTCATTTGGGTGGTAATCGATCGATTCTCCAAGATGGCTCATTTTGTTCCTCTTCCTGGTCTTCCTTCTGCCCCTGCCTTGGTTCCCATTTTCATTCGAGAAATTCTCCGCCTACATGGGGTCCCTTCTCATATTGTTTCCGACAGGGGAGTCCAATTCACGTCTCGTTTTTGGAGAGCCTTTTGCAAATCCCTCAATATTGTCTTGGATTTTTCTTCTTCTTACCATCCCCAATCCAATGGACAGACTGAGAGGGTTAATCAGGAGTTAGAGGTCTTTCTTCGCACCTTTGTGTCTTCTCACCATGACGATTGGTCCTCTCTACTCCCGTGGGCAGAATTCTCCCATAACAATCATGTGAATACCAGTTCGCAGAAGACACCCTTTTTCACAGTTTATGGAAAACACCCTCAACTTCCTCTTCCTATGATCTGTTCTCCAGACATTCCAGCTTTGGCTTCGGTTCAGGAGTCTCTCAATTCCGTTTGGGGTCACGTTCATGATTCCCTCCGGGCAGCTGCTGAAAAATTCAAAGGCTTTGCCGACCGCCGCAGGCGTAAACCGCCTTCTCTTCAGCCAGGGGACAAAGTCTGGCTCTCTACCAGGAACATCAAGCTCCGAGTTCCTTCTCTGAAGTTTGCTCCACGATTCATCGGTCCATACACGGTAACTGCTAAACTGAATCCGGTTTGTTTCAAACTCCAGATTCCTAAGAGCCTTAAAATCACTAACTCCTTTCATGTTGCTCTTCTAAAGCCTTTAGTCCTCAATAAATTCTCTCGTCCTCTTCCTACCGTGGCGCCTGTCTCGGAGGATAATCAGGAGTACGAGATCAGTCAAATTCTGGACTCCCGACTCTGTAAAGGCGTTCTTCAGTACCTCGTTCATTGGAAAGGGTTTGGTCCTGAGGAGAGGTCTTGGATCACTGCATCTGAGGTCTTTGCACCTCGTCTGTTAAAGGAGTTTCATCTGAAGTTTCCCTCTAAACCTGGGCCCAGGCGGGGAAGGGGGAGGCCTCGTAAGAGGGAGGGTACTGTCATGGATATGCATTAATGTCTGTCTGCCATCTTACCTTCCTCCTCATGTGTTCATCTAGAGACCAGACCTCCTTCACCTGGCTTCCTTTATAATCTCCTCCCAGCCTGACTCCACCCCAGGCCCTATCACTGAACACTATATTAACCTGTGCACTGCAAGCCTGCTTTGCTGATCAACGTGTTTGTTAGGCATTGTGTGTTTGGGTTCCTGCCTGCCGTGTGCTACGTCTGTCTCTCTGTTACGTTATTGGCTTGTCCCCGACCATCCCTGTCTGCTCGTGACCCTTGACCTTCGGCTCGTTCTTCGTTATCCTTGTCTGCTTGTGGCCCCTGACCTTCGGCTTGTTATTCGGTTCTCTCTATCGTGTGCTGCTGCTTCCCCTTATCCTACGGGGCGTGAGCTAGGAAACTCCAGGGGCCGCGACCTGGTCCCAGCCTGCAGCGTAACATCCTCACCACTAGAGGCCCTGGAGAAGACCAGCTGGGTCTTAGACTCCGCGCCCTGGGGAATCTTGGCTCTCGCTTCCGTTGGGATCCCGGTTGTGCTCCTCTGGTCCCGCTTTCCACAACCACCCAGTTTCCTATCCACAGAAGCCAGCCATAGGGTTCACTACCTCGCGGTGCACTCCTGTCCCCCTACGGTGTGCATCTGTCACCTGGCCACAGGTGACCCTGACAGCATGTATGAGCAATATATCATTTAGTGACAACTTTTTGTAATTTTTTATTTTTTTTTGTCATTATTCAATCACTTGGGACAAAAAAAAAATATTCAATGGGCTCAACAGGCCTCTCAGCAATTTCCTTGGGGTGTCTACTTTCTAAAATGGGGTCATTTGGGGGGGTTTTGTGCTATTTTGGCATTTTATGGCCTTCAAAACTGTGATAGGTAGTGAGGAGTGAAATCAAAAATTTGCGCCCTTAGAAATCCTGAAGGCGGTGCTTGGTTTCCGGGGTCCCGTACGTGGCTAGGCTCCTAAAAAGTCCCACACATGTGGTATTCCCGTACTCAGGAGAAGCAGCAGAATGTATTTTGGGGTGCAATTCCACATATAACCATGGCATGTGTGAGCAATATATCATTTAGTGACAACTTTTTGTAATTTTTATTTTTTTGTCATTATTCAATCACTTGGGACAAAAAAAAAAAATATTCAATGGGCTCAACATGTCTCTCAGCAATTTCCTTGGGGTGTCTACTTTCCAAAATGGGGTCATTTGGGGGGGTTTTGTACTGCCCTGCCATTTTAGCACCTCAAGAAATGAGATAGGCAGTCATAAATTTAAAGCTGTGTAAATTCCAGAAAATGTACCCTAGTTTGTAAACGCTATAACTTTTGCGCAAACCAATAAATATACACTTATTGACTTTTTTTTTACTAAAGACATGTGGCTGAATACATTTTGGCCTAAATGTATGACTAAAATTGAGTTTATTCGATTTTTCTTATAACAAAAAGTAGAAAATATCATTTTTTTTCTAAATTTTCGGTCTTTTTCCGTTTATATCGCAAAAAATAAAAATCGCAGAGGCAATCAAATACCATTAAAAGAAAGCTCTATTTGTGGGAAGAAAAGGACGCAAATTTTGTTTGGGTACAACATTGCATGTCCGCACAATTTACAGTTAAAGCAGCGCAGTGCAAAATTCTGAATTCACCTCTGGTCCTTTAGCTACCAAATGGTCCGGGGCTTAAGTGGTTAAGAATGGCCTGGATTTTTTCCTTAATGTACATAATATAACTCGCTACTGACATTTATAGGTAAAGTTGATCCAGGGAAAATCCGATTGCCTCTCGGGGGATCAGGAAGGAATTTTTTCCCCTGCTGTAGCAAATTGGATCATGCTCTGCTGGGGTTTTTCGCCTTCCTCTGGATCAACTATGGGTATAGAATTGGGTACATGGGATTGTACAATATTATTTTTTATTTTTATTTTTATGGTTAAACTAGATGGACTTGTGTCTTTTTTCAACCTAACTATGTAACTATACCCATATGAAATTTGTATCCTTTTTTTTTTCATACAAATAGAACTTTCTTTTGGTGGTATTTAACCAGTTAATTACCAGCCACCACAGGTTGGTTCCCCTCAAAAAAATCGCCGTAGCTTTACGTCGGGGGCGCGCGTCGATCGGATTAGTTTCAGAACAAATCAGTCTCCATGCCTAGGCCAATGATTTCTGGCCTGGACCTGGTGATCAGTTCTGGCGAATGGCAGACTGTCCTCTGCCAGTGTAATGTAAACTCAGGCATAGGAAGTGATGTCTGTAACAAGGCAACAGGCTATGCATATAGTTTTATGGTTTACGAGGGAAGAGGTAGTCACGTGGAGCCCCACAACTGCCGAGACTACATGATTGTTTGGGACTTGGTGTCAAACTTATTCGGAAAGGGGTACCACTTGTACGTGGACAATTCATACACGAGGGTGCCACTTTTTAGTCACCTTTTTGATTGTGGAATTGGCACATGTGGCACCGTGCGATCTAATCGACGGGAGGAGAGAGCCTGCCTGAGAAGTAATAATTTGCTTGCAGTTAAGTGGAGGGATACACGGAATGTTTTTATTCTGTTCTCCCTTCACGCAGATACGACTGTCCAAATTCCAACAGCGACTGGTGTTGTGGAGACACCCCTCTGTGTCCACGAATACAACCAAAATATGGGAGGGGTGGACTTCAACGACCAGTTGATGGCACTGTACTTAATTGCCCATAACGCCAGACGCTGGTATAAAAAAGTGTCTGTATACCTATTTCAATTGGGTCTGCTGAACGCTTATGTGCTATACAAAGCTTCAGGATGAACTGGATCCTTCCTTAAATTCCAGGAAGAGATCATTACAGCCCTTCTGTTTCTAGACTGTGCTGTGGTCCAACTTCCTAATGCAAATGCAGTGAGCTGGCTGCATGAGAGGCACTTCCCAGAAGTCCTCCGTGGTGCCCCAGGCTGAACACCCCAAAAAAGATGTTGTGTCTGTAGGAAACATGTATACAGGCGTGACACCCGCTTTTATTGTCCCTCCTGTTTTATTGTTAACCATTATTTTCTTTGTAGGTACGCCATTCAGCTACAGCACTGATTTATATATCTTGACAGCAACAGTGTTTGCTCTCAAGATACGTAAATCAGCGACTCCAGCACTGTAGGACCTTGAAATGCTTCTTGCAAAGCCACTCCCTCGTTGCCCGGGCGGTGTTTTGGGATTATTGTCATGCTGAAAGACCCAGCCACGTTTCATCTTCAATGCCCTTGCTGATGGGAGGAGGTTTGCACTCAAAATCTCACGATACATGGCCCGATTCATTCTTTCATGTACACGGATCAGTTGTCCTGTTCCCTTTGCAGAGAAACAGCCCCAAAGCATGATGTTGCCACCCCCATGCTTCACAGTAGGTATAGTGTTCTTTGGTTGCAACTCAGCATTCTCTTTCCTCCAAACACGACGAGTTGTGTTTCTACCAAACAGTTCTACTTTGGTTTCATCTGACCATATGACTTTCTCCCAATCCTCTTCTGGATCATCCAAATTCTCGCTAGCAAACCTCAGACGGGTCCGGACATGTACTGGCTTAAGCAGGGGGACAAGTCTGGCACTGCAGGATCTGAGTCCCTAGTGGCGTAGTGTGTTACTGATGGTAGCCTTTATTAAGTTGGTCCCAGCTCTCTGCAGGTCATTCACTAGGTCCCCCCCGTGTGGTTCTGGGATTTTTGCTCACCGTTCTTGTGATCATTTTGACCCCACGGGGTGAGATCTTGTGTGGAGCCCCAGATCGAGGGAGATAATCAGTGGTCTTGTATGTCTTCCATTTTCTAATTAGTGCTCCCACAGTTGATTTCTTCACACCAAGCTGCTTGCCTATTGCAGATTCAGTCTTCCCAGCCTGGTGCAGGTCTACAATTTTGTTTCTGGTGTCCTTCGACAGCTCTTTGGTCTTCACCATAGTGAAGTTTGGAGTGTGACTGTTTGAGGTTGTGGACAGGTGTATTTTATACTAATAACAAGTTCAAACAGGGGCCATTAATACAGGTAATGAGTGGAGGAAAGAGGAGCCTCTTAAAGAAGAAGATACAGGTCTGTGAGAGTCAGAAATCTTGCTTGTTTGTAGGTGACCAAATACTTATTTTCCACCATAATTTGCAAAAAAAATATTTTCCAAATCAGACAATGTGATTGTCTGGATTTGTTTCCACATTTTGTCTCTCATAGTTGAGGTATACCTATGATGACAATTACAGGCCTCTCTCATCTTTTTAAGTGGGAGAACTTGCACAATTGGTGGCTGACTAAATACTTTTTTGCCCCACTGTATAATCAGGGCACTGATCATCAGTGCAGCCCCATCAGTGCAACATATCAGTGCCAATCAATGCCCATCAGTGCAGCCCCAGCAGTGCAACATATCATTGCCGTCTCATAAGTGCCAATCAGTGCAGCCTTATCAGTGCCAATAAATGCCCATTAGTGCAGCCTTATTAGGGCCAATCAATGCCCATCAGTGCAACCTCAGTGCCAATAAATGCCCATCAGTGCAGCCCCATCAGTGCAACATATCAGTGCCAGTCAATGCCCATCAGTGCAGCCCCATCAGTGCCAATCAATGTCCATCAGTGCCAATAAATGTCCATCAGTGCAGCCTCATCAGTGCCAATAAATGCCCATCAGTGCAACATATGATTGCCGCTTCATCAGTGCCAATCAGTGCAGCCTTATTAGTGCCAATAAATGCCCAACAGTGCAGCCCCATCAGTGCCAATCAATGGCCATCAGTGCAACATATCAGTGCTGCCTCATCAGTGCAAATCAATGCCCATCAGTGCAGCCTCATCAGTGCCAATAAATGCCCATCAGTGCAACATATCAGTGCCAATCGATGCCCATCAGTACAGCCTCATCAGTGTTAATCAATGCCCATCAGTGTCCATCAATGCACCCTATAAGTGAAGAAGAAAAATTACTTATTCACAAAATTGTATAACAGAAACGAGAAAAAGGCTTTATTTTTTGTCCAAATTTTTGGTCTTTATTCATGGTGATTACATACAACCAAAAGAAAGCTCTATCTGTCTCAATAATTTTTTTTAAATGCCATATGTGTACAGTGTTGCATGACCACACAATTGTCATTCAAAGCGCGACAGCGCTGAAAGTGGTGACCCCAGCATAAGTATGAAACTTTTCAGTCCCAGGGAGTGGAAAAGGACAAGTGGCCACATGATGAGACTGGAAGAGATGCAGTTTAACCTCACGCTGTGTAGGGGGTTTTCACTGTCAGGGCGGTAAGGATGTGGAACTCTCTTCCACGATCGATGGTGTCAGCAGGAAGTATGGATAGTTTTGAAGACTCTTGGACGTGAATCTTGGCGAAACTGGATGGACTGTTATCTTTATTCAACCTTACCTACTATGTGACTATGAAAGCTGAAAATTGTCCTGGGCAGGAAGGGGGTAAAAGTGCCCGGTATTGTAGCAGTTAATGATAGCAACAAACATGACAAATAGAGAAAGCAAATTTCCCTTGTGGGGTCAGCAATAAAAACCTGACCCCTAATCCCTCTCCACTCTATCCAAAACTTAAAAACACATTTTGACTTTAGTTATACTGTAACCACTTGACCTCCGAAAGATTTACCCCCCTTCCTGACCAGGCCATTTTTTGTGATACGGCACTGTGTTATTTTAATTGACAATTGCGCCGTCATGCGCTGCTGAACCCAAATAAAATTTATGTCATCTGCTATGTGCTATAAACAAAAAAAGGTTGACACATTTGAAAAAAAAAATATATATTTTTTTTACTTTCTGCTATAAAACATATCCATTAAAAAAAATATAATGTCTTCATAAATTTAGGTCAATCTGTATTCTGCTACATATTTTTGGGGAAAATAAATCCCAATAAGCGTATATTGATTGGTTTGCGCCAAAGCTATCGCATCTACAAACTATGGGATTTTTTCACTAGTAATTGCAGCGATCAGCGACTTATGGCGTGACTGCGATACTGCGGCAGGAAATCGGAAACTAACTGACGCTTTTGACACTTTTTTTGGGGAACCAGTGACACCAATACAGTGATCAGTGCTAAAAATTGTCACTGTACTAATGACACAGGCTGGGAATTGGTTAACATCAGGGGCGATCAAAGGGTTAAATGTGTGCCATGAGATACTATTCCTTTAACCCCCCCTGAAACCACACTATTCCTTTAACTGACACCAATGATGGAGCACTATTCCTCCCACTGACACCAATGATGGGACACTATTCCTCCCACTGACACCAATGATGGAGCACTATTCCTCCCACTGACACCAATGATGGGACACTATTCCTCCCACTGATACCAATCATGGGACAATATTCCTCCCACTGACACCAATCATGGAGCACTATTCCTCCCACTGACACCAATGATGGGACACTATTCCTCCCACTGATACCAATGATGGGACACTATTCCTCCCACTGACACCAATCATGGAGCACTATTCCTCCCACTGATACCAATGATGGAGCACTATTCCTCCCACTGATACCAATGATGGGACACTATTCCTCCACTGATACAATGATGGAGCACTATTCCTCCCACTGATACCAATGATGGGACACTATTCCTCCCACTAACACCAATGATGGGGCACTATTCCTCCCACTGATACCAATGATGGGACACTATTCTTCCAACTGACACCAATGATGGGACACTATTCCTCCCACTGATACCAATGATGGGGCACTATTCCTCCCACTGACACCGATTATGGGGCGCTATTCTTCCCATGGACACCAATGATGAGGAACTATTACATCTACTGATACCAAACTTCCCTCCACTACATACATGGGTCAAATTTCGAACAAATTTTGTTTAGAAAATCAGACATTTTGTGCATTTTGTGATCTGATGGCGCCACCATTGATTTTGAAGTTCGCCCATCCAAGCCATCCGCCCCTTGTGTTGCTACAGAAAATCTGATGGAAGAATAGGATTGTGATTTGAGAGTAAAGGGGCCGTGATGTGAATGATCAGAGTCATCACACAAACATGATAGATGCTCCCTCAATGGTCTCCGACTCCCCCTGTGCTCTACAGCCCCCCCTGTGCTGTCCAGCCCCCCAGGTGCTTTCAGGCCCTCAATGGTCTCTGACTCCCCCTGTGCTCTACAGCCCCCCCATAGTTCTCTCTGCCCCCCCCAAATTCTCTGCCCCTCCCCCATGCTCTCCCAGACCCCTCTGAGCTCTCCGTGCCCACCAGAAAACGTGTCATGGGCTGCTCAGTCTAAAATGTCCAGGCCTATTTTTTGTCCCAGTCCGGGCCTGTATGGCATCATTACAATCAATCACTCAAGCCATCATGTAAGATGGTAGGTTGTCTCTAGACCTAGCAGGGGTGTGAATACTGTATACACACACTTCAATACACCCATGCTTCTGCAAGTACCTTCACTTGGCCATTTGAGAGTTTCACTACGAGTTCATCTGGCAGACTTTGGCCTTCACAAACTCAGGGCATTTCTCAGGACATTAGGTCCAGTAGTGGCTGTCTTGTGGGTGCAAGGGCTTCTGGTGATCCTTGTTTGGGCAACAGCCTGCTGACACAATGTCTTCCAGGTCCTGGAAAAAAGTTCTAGTTCAGACTGATCGAATTGGGAGGAGCCATTGAGAGACCAACTAGTCTCATTACAGCAATGACCTGCCTGCAGTGTTAATTTTGGCAGCAAATTTCGATTTAGTTTTAGTCCTAGTCTTATTACCAAAATGGCATTTTAGTTTTAGTCCCATTTTAGTTTTCTGCAATTGTTTTAGTTTTAGTCGTGTAGCGGGTGTTTGAATTTAAGGGAGGCATCTGGGTGGTAGTGTAACCCAGATGCACCAATTTCTAGGGGATCCGAGACCCTTTTCTGGTTCTTGGAGGACTCTGGTGGTGTGAGGTTCCTTGCGGTCCACAGGTGGCACTGTTGCCCTGGGTCGGAGCTGAACTCACACCGCAAGACTGTACCTTTTTGTCCTCCCTTGGACAGTGGCGGCTGGTGCTCAAAATTTTTGGGGGGGCGCAAACAAACTGAAAAGAAAAAAAAAATCAATTGCCGCCACTGTGCCCAGTAAACGCAGCCACTGTGCCCAAACGCCACCAGTTTGCCCCCTCAAATACAGCCAGTTTGTTTCCATATACAGCCAGTTTGTCCCCATATACAGCCAGTGTGCCCCCATATACAGCCAGTGTGCCCCCATATACAGCCAGTTTGTCCCCATATATATATAGCCAGTGTGCCCCATATACAGCCAGTGTGTCCCCATATATATATATATATATATATATATATATATACAGCCAGTGTGCCCCCATATACAGCCAGTGTGCCCCCATATATATAGCCAGTGTGCCCCCATATACAGCCAGTGTGCCCCCATATACAGCCAGTGTGCTCCCATATACAACCAGTTTGTCCCCATATATATAGCCAGTGTGCCCCCATATATATAGCCAGTGTGCCCCCATATACAGCCAGTTTGCCCCCATATATAGCCAGTGTGCCCCCATATACAGCCAGTGTGCCCCCATATACAGCCAGTGTGCCCCCATATATATATAACCAGTGTGCCCCCATATATACAGCCAGTGTGCCCCCATATACAGCCAGTGTGCCCCCATATACAGCCAGTGTGCCCCCATATACAGCCAGTTTGTCCCCATATATATATAGCCAGTGTGCCCCCATATACAGCCAGTGTGCCCCCATATACAGCCAGTGTGTCCCCATATATATATATATATATATATATATATATATTGTGACAGCAGGAAGGTAAAGTCACCTGGTTGCATCCAGGGGGGTAGGTATATTTCTCCCAGATTCAGGCTTTATGCCGACTTATACAACTAGGGAGAGAGTTGATGAAGCCCAGCTGAGGCTAGTGGGCTCATGGATGATTCATACCTCTAGGGAGAGTGCTGGGCGTCGTGCAGGCAGGGAGTTGATGAGACCAGCTGAAGCTTGTCAGCTCGTTTAAGGCCTCTCTAGGGAGAGTGAACCCCTGTGCGGTGAGACAAAGCCTGTGTGGCTATTTGTTTGGACATTTACTAAACCAGGGACTTAGGGACTAGGACAGCACCAGGCTGATCCCAGTTGTTAGTTAGGGAAACCTGCATGTTTAGTCAGAGGTCAAGCTGACCAGGATTTATTTTGTTTATGTTTCTTTTTGCTTTGCTGTGTTTTTGTCACTGTAAATAGAGAAATAAACCGCACCTTTTGATCTTGAAAACCACAACCTCCGTCTGCTGGGCCTGTTTTTGTGTGGGGAGCCCATCCAGGGGGTCACACACACCCGCTACCGAGCTAACCCCCTCACAATATATATATATATATATATACAGCCAGTGTGCCCCCATATACAGCCAGTGTGCCCCCATATATATAGCCAGTGTGCCCCCATATACAGCCAGTGTGCCCCCATATACAGCCAGTGTGCTCCCATATACAACCAGTTTGTCCCCATATATATAGCCAGTGTGCCCCATATATATAGCCAGTGTGCCCCCATATACAGCCAGTTTGCCCCCATATATAGCCAGTGTGCCCCCATATACAGCCAGTGTGTCCCCTTATACAGCCAGTGTGTCCCCTTATACAGCCAGTGTGTCCCCTTATACAGCCAGTGTGTCCCCATATACAGCCAGTGTGTCCCCATATGCAGCCAGTGTGCCCCCATATACAGCCAGTGTGCCCCCATATACAGCCAGTGTGCCCCCATATACAGCCAGTTTGTCCCCATATACAGCCAGTGTGCCCCCATATACAACCAGTTTGTCCCTATATACAGCCAGTGTGCCCCCTTATACAACCAGTTTGTCCCCATATATATATAGCCAGTTCCCCCCAAATGCAGCCAGTTCCCCCCAGCCCTGCACTTACCTTCCTCGGTCCGCGCCGTCCTCGATGTGTTCTCCCGCCCTTGATGTCGCTTCAGCCAATCAGGTTACCGGTAACCAGATCCGGTGAACCTGATTGACTGAACCGCCTGTGACTGTTCTCCAAGGAACGCACCCCCGTGCGTACCTTGGAGGAGTTTTTGGAAGCCGATTACAGCGTGAGAGCTGTATTCGGAAAGCCTATCAGAGCCGCTGGCTCTGATAGACACTTCCAAGTCACACCCACCGCCGACCACCACTCTAATTCATATGGCCGGCGCTCACCAGGAGGCCGGCCATATGAATAGTGGGCAGCACGGCAGCGGCGACAATACACAGATTCATGCAATGCATGAATCTGTGTATTGTCTTTCAGTGGCGGTGCGGGAGCGAGAGGGGGCGGCGCTCTGGCGCCCTCTATGGACGCTCCGCCACTGCCCCTGGAGCTGGTACAGCGGGGCGGGGAACCTGCTGTGGCGCGAAGGGAGAGGGGATAAAAGGGGCAGACGCCCTTACCACGGGGTTCAGAGTTCGGAGAGAGTTGGAGGACGCGGCCGCACCCAGCCTCCTTCAGCCTGGGTGCGGCGGCGTTCCGGAGTTCTGGGCTCAGGTGCCCTTGACCTGGCCGGAGCGAGAGATGGAGTCCATCCCAGTCACCTTAAGCCTGGGGTGAGGTACTATGGCGGATGCCTGGGGCTCAGTACCTTCGACTTCCGCAAGGGTGGAGGAATCCGAGGGGGCCCTAACTCATTGGGTGCCCGTGTCTGAGTTCGTGAGGACTGGTGTGTGGAACTTCTCTGAAGAGTCCAGCGCAGCATTGCTGGTGACAGAGAGGCCTCCTGTTTCTCCCTTGGACGGATCTCCTTCCCCTGACAGGGGCCGTGCTAGCGAAGGTAATTCACGTTCTACTTCACATAGTCAGTGGCAGTGACTATCTTCCACTGGTGATATCATAGTGGTTAGCAGGAGAAGGGAAAGGATTGTGCCTCGATCTATTCCCCATCACTACTCAGTAGAAGAAACGGTTTATTGTTTGGCAAGAAGAATAAAACTGAGTTGGACCTATTCACTGTGTGGAACTCTGGTTACTAGGAGCAAAAGGAGTCAGGGACGAAGTACAGGACTTGACTCTAGGACACCTACACAAGACCCAATCTTCTGGCCTTCACCTCTTAGCTATGGAGGACATGGGCCGTGGTGTAACTCATCCCTCCCCCCAGCACTGAGACCCCTAGACGAAGAAAGACAAGCCGAGTACGAGAAGGGGAGAGAGGGGTGAGGCCGCTACAGTCGTATTTAGTCGACTAAATCTCCATGAAATTTTAGTTGACTAAAATCTCCAGTACATTTTAGTCAACTAATATAATTTTAGTCGACTAAAACTACGTTTAGTCATCTAAAATCGAATGGGTGTAGTTTAATTGTAATGCATTATTTAAGCATTTCTCTACAATTTCCAAACTCATTATATACTGCTGAAGTGAAAAATCTAATATGTTATTATTTATGTTATTAAGGTATGAACATGCACTACAGACCAGTGTTAATTTTGACGTAAAATTTATATTTAGTTTTAGTCTTAGTCTTTTGACCAAAATGGCATTTTAGTTTAAAGCCGCGTACACACCACCAGTTTTCTCTGGTGGTGAGAGCTTTCTTGCCGAGAAAACCGTTCGTGTGTATGCTTTCTCGTCAAGAAAACTGGCCAAAATCTTGACGAGAAAAAAGAAGACCTGCGGTCTTTTTTCTCGTCGGAGTCTCATTTTTTCTCAGCGTGATTCTCGTCAGACTCTTTTTGGACGAGAAAACCGTTCGTGTGTATGCTTTTCCGAGTCTTCAAAAACCGCGCATGGTCAGACTCAAGTATGAGACGGGAGCGCACCTTCTTGTAAAACTAGCGTTCGTAATGGAGATAGCACATTCGTCACGCTGTAACGAACTGAAAGCACGAAGACTGAAAAGCGCGAATCGTCTCTCACTAAACTTTTACTAACACGCAGTAACATGAGATTAGCAAAAGCAGCCCAAGGGGTGGCGCCATGAGAATGGAACTTCCCCTTTATACTACCGTTGTACGTGTTGTACATCACCGAGCTTTAGACCGACGAGATTTTGGATTGACAGTGTGTATGCAAGGAAAGCTTGACAAGAATCTCGTCAAGCTTGACAAGAAACCCGTCGAGAAAAACAACGGGTTTTTTTGCAACGAGATTCTCGGCCGTGTGTACGAGGCTTCAGTCCCATTTTAGTCATCTCAATTGTTTTAGTTTAACTCGTATTTTAGTCGGTTTTAGTCAACTGCCTGCCTGGAAGCAGTTCTGAACCTCCGAAGAATACAGTAGGGTTGCCAACCTCCCATAGCATTTTTTACTGACAAAACCTGGGAAATTTACTGACATACCACTTTTTTTACTGTCAACCTGGAAAACTACAGTACTCCTATTGAAAACAAACACAGTGAATATTTGAACAGTATAAACATGATATGGAAACACTGACAATACTTATAACAAAGTAATTTGCTTGATTTACACTTAAAAAGTCAACACAGCATGAAATTATCAGCACTTGATATTTACTGGCAGTTGTAAAAAAAAAAAAGATTTTTACGAACTGTCTGTAAATTTACTGGCGGTTGGCAACCCTGCAGTAGAGTTACCCTCAGAGAGAGCGACAGTATAAGGATCTCACTTGAATTATAGCTCTTTCCCATTGGTTGCATCCCACGAGGGGCTCGCTGGAAGGTTGAGAACTTTATTAACTGGTGTTGTAGTAAGGAAAGACATGCTTCCTGCATCAGGAACAGTGACCCTACAAAAGGAGACAAGTCCCTATTTGGAGGTTGCTAAGCTAACTAATCTTTCAGCTTTATCAGCTACTGGGCATACCAATCATCACAATTTATTACTTTGTCGGGTATTCATGCCAATGGAGGACAAAGTGTCCAAAGCCAGAGTTGCAATGGTCTCAGGCTAAAGTCCTTCTGAAAATGCTACAAAGAGCCTCAGTTATGCTGTGAAGATTAAGCAAAATTGGGAGGTCCTATCTTTGCTGTCAAGAAGGAATGCAAGGCTAGTCAACTTCTGTCAGAGGTATCTCCCAGGCAGGTTTGCCAGCCCTTTAGGTTCGGGTGTCCTAGAACTTCCTGTCAGACGCCGTAAGGTACAAAGCCATTGGATGTCAAGGGATGGTCTCCAAACCAACAAGTCGTTCAAGGGATCCACAGCTAATAAGGCTATCAGGATAGTGACCTGACAGTAACATTGGTGGCTTCCCAGAGGTAGAAGCAGTGGAACTGCTGACATCCAGCTGGGTCTGCAGGTTAGCCAATATGTATATCCAACAAACCTAGTGGTCTTCAGGCTCCTAATCAGGATCTGCAGTTGTTCAGTGGGAATGAGGATAATAATTGCCCGGTGGCTTGCAGACCATGATATCCTCAGGTACAGTCTCTGATTCGGGAACCTCCTATTCTCCTTTCTGGGATCCAATGCCTCATACAGCGTGGCCAACGGTATTGTCCAAATTCAGACAAGCTATATTGAGACACTGGAGACCCAAGAAGTGAATGCTCATCTGTAGGTCTCACCTTTAGTGTTTGATACACTTCAGGTATATTAGATCATAGGAAACCCTGCGGAATTTAAAGGATGGAATTTTCTTCTCCCTGCTTTAAGGATTGCTTTGTATACAAGTAAGCCTAGAGATGGGATTGAAGGGTAGATGAGGCTCGGTCGTGTCCTCACTCTCTGGGATCCAGTAACTGTTGCATATTTTGGTAAATCTGATTCCGAAAGACCTGGGCAGATTGTTCTTTCCCCTTGGATCTTCCAAATAGTGTGGGACACATTATCTCACTCTCCATTCAGCTGGATAAGACGTCCTCAATATGGCCATTAACACTGAAGCAGTATTTTGTATGGCTAATAAGTCTAGAAGAAGGATCTCAGATATCCAAGCGTCAAGCCGTAAACCACCTTATTGCTGCCATTATCAGGCAAAATGGCTCTAATCTTTTCCTCAGCACTATACAGAGGTCTGCATCTTTGCATCTGGGTTAGAACATCATCCTTCTGGCATATGCATATTAACATGTCTGAAGTACCACAAGCATTGGAAATTGATTCAAAATTTGAAGAAAGGCATGGAAGTGGCCCTTCTTCAAAGGGCAAACCATGGGCTCTGCAGGCTTAGTAGCATCAGAAGAGGACAATCCTTGTCCATTAAAGACAATTGCAGTGGTGCAGATCAAGTTAGTCAAGGGGCTTAGATGGCTACGACAAATCCATCAATCGAGGTCAGAGACGGCTTTACCAGACGAATTGCACATCCGTGGACAGAACTCAAGGGAGTCCCACCAGGACTGATATGTAAACTGCGACCTGGTCTACATTTATCATGTTTGGGGTCCATTTTAAAGTGGACCCAGCGGCCTTAGCCACAATCATGGGGGTGTGTCCACTGGAGCTGTACCCAGGTCCTCATTTATGGCAAATAACTTGCATACAAGTGTAGAGCTGCTGGTTAGTTTTGGGTTTTGCACATTACCTCTTCAGCTTTGTTGTCCGGGTAGGAAAGTCTGTAGTAAATGCACTGTCCACACAGATGTAAAACCTTCAACAGTCAGGCTTTATTTTCTTATGCAGTAAACTTCGAGAGAAAGTAGGAGGTAGAGAAGACCAAGGGAAGGTTCAGGCACTTGCCACTAAAAATGCAAAAGATCAGTTCAAAGTCATTCACCACTCTCAATGTCAGAGTGGGTATTGATCACCCGGATAGTCCCCTCTCACATGGCCTAGCAGCCGGAGTGACACACGAACCAGCAACAGGGCAGTCTCTGCCACAGACTGCCCAGGATGAATTTGGTCTCTGCCACAGACCTTTTGAAGTTTAGCAAAGTCTCTGCCACAGACCTTTTAATGTTGCGCAAATGGATAGTCCGGGAATCCTCTGCCACAGGATTTCAAAGTCCCAAACTTCCAGCCGTGCAGTGAAAGAGCCTTTAAGCCAATCCGGCGAACTGCAGGGCTTGTAATATAGTGGATCCCTCCTCAATAAAGTTACCAGGCCTCACCCAAGACGTCAGCACTTTGCCGGTCTCCTCCAGGGCAGGTCCTCCCCTAGTCTCCTTCATTAAGACAGCTTCCTCCCCATTGGACGGACAGCTTGGGATCCCCTCTCCTGATGTAGGCCCCAGCCAGACCAGCCGGGCCCACCAGATAGCGATGCGGCCCCGAGACCAGAAACACACACACACCTCGCGCCTGGAGGGCCATGAGGTGAAAACTATCCCCAGTCAATGGCGTCTGCCCCTTAAGTATCCCCTCCCAGCAGGCACAGCGGGTCGACCACTCCCACTGTACCGTTGCCGAGAAGGGTCACTCAATGCACCATGATTTGCCTGTGTTCCAACAGGTGCCTGAGGTGGTAACGCCACCTTCAGGCAATTAGGGAAACTACCATCGGGCGAACCACAGCTAGAACAGAAGCAAATCTCAATATAATTCAACAGTCTGAGCCCAACTACTGGCTCAGACACCCCACTAAATTTTAGATAGTGTCCCAACCTTTTGGGGAGGGTGCTACACAAGCAAGTAAGGAATTTGGATTTTGCAGGTTCGAGCCCCATTGACTTCAACTATTCCCGCATATGCCAATTTTATAGGCATGTTTGCCGGCAATAGCACGATTTTCCATTTGCATGTCCACCCAGTCGATGTCTTAATTGGGTGCTATTTTCATGTGCAGTGGGATTGCATATTGGCACTATAGTAAATGACCCCCTATGTGTGGTGGAAAACTTAAGCCGTGTACACACGATCGTTTTATTTTTTTTGAAAACTGACAGTTTTATTGATTTTTCAAATACACCAACAGAAAAAGACAGACAATACAAAAAAAAATAAAAAATACAAATAAAAGGCACGCTATGCGATACATGGCAAACCTCAGGCGGACTGTCCACACACATTGTCACCCATAGAGAGACAAAGTTGAGGCAAGAATAACAAATAAACACTAAGCCTTGTGTTGCCATATTCAAACAATAAAGCTAGCTATAAGGCAACTGTAGTACCATTAAGGTCGGACTCGTTAAGATAAAAATCAGGAACACAAAAAAAAAAGGAGTAGGAGAAAGGATAAAGAAAAGGTAGATAGAGACAAGGGGACTAGAGATGACAAGGATGACAAGGATAGGGAGAGGAGTAAATTGTCAAAGGGGGGAAGGGGTAAGAAAGAAGAGGACAGCAACCCGACCCCAGGCCCCCTCGCTGCCCGGGGACACCAACCACGTGTTAGCCGATATTAGGGGCTTCTAGTTTGTCCCACAGTTCCCATATTTGGTTGTGTGAATCGAGGGTATTGTTTAGGGATGCAGTCAGGTATTCCATCCGCTTAACATCTCTGATCCTGGAGTGCAATTCAAACAAAGAGGGGGGGTTCCCTCCTTCTCCATTTCAGGGCTACCAAGCATCTCCCCGCTGTTAGCACCTGGGCTAGGAGTTTTTTCGAGGTTTTGGAAAAGGAAGGGGGTAGAAGACCCAAGAGGAACAATTTAGGGTCGAATGGCACCCAAGTATCAAAGATGGAGTGGAGAAGAGAATGCACCGTCTGCCAGTAGGGGACAATCAGTGGGCATGTCCAATAGGTATGATACAGCGTCCCCACCTCTTTACTACAGCGCCAACAACGGCGATCATCTGATGGGTATATAGAGTGAAGCAAGTCAGGAGTCTGGGTGAGGTAGCAGCCGCACGATCTTGGAGTTGCCTTGCCAGGAGGGTGTGCGGCTTATTAGCCTTGTCATAAAAGGATTGGCGCAGTCGGAGAAGGGCTTTCTCCGTTTTCCCTAGATCGGTATCTCGCAAACTAGCCCTAGTGCTCACTAGTGCCCTAAGAGTACGCAGGGAGGGGGAAGACAGCAAGCTTGTTTCAAGTTGTCGGAGCTGTTCCAACAGCAATTGTCTGGCTTTATTGGCATTACGTTTTAGAGCAGTAGAAAGTGATATGCACTGGCCACGAAAGACCGCTTTGTGGCCTTCCCATATGGAGGCGGGTGAGACCTCAGGGGAGTTGTTTTCAGCGAAGTACAGCTTCAAAGTTTGTTCCAATTCCCCTTTGGAGGGAACATGCTTAAGCAAAAACTCATTTAGACGTGAGTGACAAACTCGAAAGGATCCCGGAGAAAGCGCTAGGGAAAGTTTAATCGGAGCGTGGTCCGACCAGGAAATTGCTTGGATATCCAAGCCTGTACAGGCTCTCAGGTTTGGTGCATTAACAAAAAAATAGTCTAGACGCGAATGGGACTTGTGAGGGTGGGAAAAAAAAGTGAATTGCTTAGCTGATGGATAAGCGGTGCGCCAAGTGTCAAATAGGGCATATTTCCTAGTTAATTGGCGGAAAAGGGTGGACTTCCTGTCAGCAGCTAGGGAGGCTTTTCCAGGATTCAAGAGAGCTTATCAAGACCCGGGGAGTAGGTCAGGTTAAAGTCTCCTCCTATAACCAGATACTGGTGGGGAGTCGCAAATAAGCGTTTATATACTTTGGACAAAAAGGAGTGCTGGTTGACATTCGGGGCGTAAATATTACATAGAGTTAGGTTGGTGCCTTTCCAAGAGCCCCGAAGAATGAGATAATGACCTAGAGGGTCTGCGTACAAGGATTGCAATTGGAAAGGAGATCCCTGTTTAAAGAGGATCGCCACACCTGCCCGTTTACAGGGATTAGAGGCAAGATAAATTTGGGGGAAGTGTTTGAGGGCGAAGGTCATAGTGCCTGGCTTAGCAAGATGCGTCTCCTGGATAAAGATAATGTCCACTGCGGACCGCTTGAACTCGCGGAGGACTAAACTACGGTTTACATTAGAGTTAAGGCCCTTCACATTTAGGGATAGTATGTCAATCATGGTGGATACAGAAACAAGAGACATGTTCGCTTACCCATGCCAGTAGACATTGACCATATGTCCAGGGGATCCGCCAATTGGCTCCCAGGGGTAGTCTCGGATCGGGGGGCCAGGATCGAGCAGCCGGAGCCCACACTCCAGAGGGGGGGGGGTGTCCAGAAGGATGAGAGGTAGATGAGAAAAAGAGGAAGAGGGGGAAAGCCAAGGAAGGGGGAAGAGAAAAAAATAAAAAACAACAAATAAAACACATGTAACAAGATCAAAAAACACATATTGAAATACTAATAACATCTCACAGTATAACCCACCTAAAAAAGGTGGCGGGTTAGGAGTCTCCAAAAGGCTCCCCCTGACAGGATCGGAAAAAATTAATCCTTCAGAGGGCAGTAAACAAAACAATATAATCAGGTAGGGAACCATTCGGAGAGCCCCTGGGGGGGGGGGAGGATGCATGACCAAGGGAGGAATGATCCGCTCCCGGGCCTGCCTGCAAATGAAGCTAATGATAAACCTGCACTTAGCAAACAGTCATAACTGCAACTGTAGCTAAAACCCAAAAACAATTTAGTGGGCCAACCGCTTGGGATAAATGGCATCAGAGGATCCCCAAATTCAGCCCAAGCGAGTCCTCTGATCCGACATCCCCCAAAAGGGACATCGGGGAGGGGGGTCCGTAACAAACAAAAAGGGGAAGGAGGGTATCATCCGTAATAGTTTGATCTCTAGGGGATAGGAACAAACCAATGAGAGACATAGCAACCAGGTCTCATCCAGGGACCCCAGATTGGGGAAGATGAGGGGAACCAGTCATCAAACCATCAAAGATTAGGTGATCTCAGCGAGAGCAGAAAGTTAATGCCGAGAAGGGGGCGGAGAGGGGCCGGAGGGACGGGGCCATGGACGCTTCCTCCCGGGGACCTGGGTCCAGGGGGCTGGTCGCGGTGGAGGAATTGGCAAGGGGTCCCAGCCGGGAGTTGGTGGTACTCGGAATGTCCAAGTCTCTGCAGATGGATTGAAGATCCTCAGGGTATCTTAGCGTGGTGGACCTCCCATCTCTCTTTGCTGTAAGGCTAAAGGGGAAACCCCAATGGTAGTGGAAATCATGCTCCCTCAGTAGGGTAAGAAGCGGTTGCAGGGAGTGTCGTTGCTGGAGAGTAATCCACGACAGATCAGGGAAGAGCTGTATGGGGGCGCCGTCAAAGTCAATCGTGCGCATGTTGCGGGCCTTCCTCATAATTTCTTCTTTGATGGTATAGTTATGAACCCTGCAAATCACATCACAAGGTCTAGAACCCGGCACGCGGGGGCGGAGGGCACGTTGTGCCCTGTCTAGCTTAACTTTCTGATGTTCAGGGCGACCAAGGACTCTGTTAAAGATAGCTTGCAGGGTAACAGGTAGGTCTTCCTCCTGAGTTGCTTCAGGGAGGCCTCGAACCCTGATGTTATTTTGTCTGCCCCTATTGTCGAGGTCCTCAAGATGGCGGTTAAAGTCCCGGAGCGCGGATGCTTGGGAGGCGAGTTGGGAGTGAATTTGGCCAATTTCGTGCTTGATATCACCGCCCTCTTCCTCTAGCGAAGAAACTCTGGTAGAGAGGTGGTGGAGGTCTGACCGCAGCATGTTGATCTCAGATCTGCAGGTCTCACGCACCTCCTGGATGAGCATATGGAAGTCCTGTTTTGTAGGCATACAGCGTACATAATCACGCAAGGAGGTATAGGTTTCAGGGTCTGCATCAGAATCAGTGGCAACATTAGCAGGGATGGATGGTAAGGAGTAGATGGCTTATAGCTTGACTCAGTGTGGGTTCCATGCGCATTCCCTGGATGGGAGTGAGTCCCCAGATGCCCCGGGGTTAGTGGGAGCTGAGGGGAGGCCGAGGTATGAGGCATGACACTCTGGTGCAGGGAAGGAGAGGGTACTCCATCCCTGTGTGGCTGGGATCGCGCTGCTCCATTCTTGTTTGGCTGGGACCGCCGCGGCAAAGAGCGTGGATCCCACTCGGGAGTGAGGGAGTCCCAGGATGCTGATGGAGTGACAGTCTGAGTCAGCGTGGGTGGAGGAGGCTCCACAAGGCAGGGGGGAAACGGCTGAGAGAGGCTGCCTAGGGGATGGCCACTGAGAGGAGCGGGGGGCCCGACCTGAGAGCGTAGGGTGGCATCTTGGGTAAAGGCAGCCGTGAGGTCCCCCTCTGAGCCATACCTGTGAGTCCCAGCTGCTGGAGATGACATTGCAGGAGAGGTGAGTGCGGAGGTCACGGCCGTCGCCATCTTGGCCGCGTGGAGACCCGCTGGAGATTCCAGACCGAAATACTCCGTAATGAGCGGCGGAGGTGCGGAGGAGGACCTGGTACTGTGTCCCTGGGACTTGGGGTCCTTTTGTCTTTTGGGTTTGCCCATGGTAGTGCAGGCGGTCAGTGCAGTAAAAAGCTATGCAGGCAGGCCAGGCAAGGAGCTTCAGCAGTGCACGTCTGATCCCGCTGCCATCCAAGCCACGCCTGTAACACGATCGGTTTTACCGATGAAAACAGTCCGATAGACTGTTTTCATCGGACAAACCGATCGTGTATGGGCCCCATCGGTCTTTTTTCCATCGGTGTGAAAAAATAGAACATGTTTTCAATTTATCCGATGGGAAAAAAAACGATAGCAAAATCCGATCGTCTGTGTGGAACTCCATCGGAGAAAAAACCCACGCATGCTCAGAATCAAGTCGACACAAGCTCAGAAGCATTGAACTTAATTTTCTCGGCTTGTCGGAGTGTTTTACGTCACGGCGTTTGGGACGGTCGGATTTTTGACTGATGGTGTGTAGGCAAGACTGATGGAAGTCAGCTTCATCGGATTTCCGATGGAAAAATCCATCGGATTAGAATCCATAGGAAATCTGATCGTGTGTACAGGGCTTAACACTGCACGAGCGAGAGAGAGTTTTTAATAAAAAATGTAAATATATAATTTAGTTAGAAGTCAATCATTTTAAACTATAGAATTTTTTATTAATACGTATAGCTATAAAGTTAATATTAGTAATTTTAACGAGTTATATACCTATTATCTGCATTTGGTGGATGTGAAGTTCCTTGGTGTAACAAAGTTGAGATGAATCGTTGTTTTCAGTGGGTCAACTACCATATTGTTAAATATTGGGGACTATGTGATACACAAGGAACCTTCATCAATATTCTCTTTTACATTTAATATTTCCTGGCAGCAAACTGACTTTCTCCCTGTAGGCATTGATAGACATTTGCCGCATTGACACCACTAATTTTTTCCAATTCTTCTTTGAAGTCTTCGTTGTTCAGCAGTTTCAGAGTTTGACCGCAAGGAAACCTGAGATGGTGGATTGAAGGGAAAACTCGGATCCTCGTCAGCTCTTGGAAACTTTGACCATATTTTGGCTAAAAGATTTTTTTTCTCTATAATAATAAAATAAATTTAAAAAAAAGTGTTTTTTTGAGATTTGGAAATATAAAGCTTATTTAATTATAAATTTTAATAAAATTTTACACTAAATAAACATTTTTAGGACCACCAGATAAGGCTACGTATCCCATGTATTTTTTATATTTAATTTTAAGTACCTGTTGCATTGCTATGAACTATAAGCAGTCTCCCAATTCTACAATGACATGACCAAGTCATTTAGGTTTACATATTTGCCACTTATATTGTATGTTATATTTTTCAGAGTATTCTCGGGAATCCATTGAGCTTGCTGTGCGTGCAAATCCAAGGACATCTTCAATTTTTATAATACCTATTAGCTGCACGTCTGTCACTAATAACTGTTAACTTTAATCACCTTTATTCAACATTTGGATGCTTGGTTTCAAAGGTCAAGAGGGCGACTTTACCACGTCTACATTACAATATTCATTATGTTATTGCTAAAATTTTTGATTATTAGTAATTGATAAGATCGAGATATGAACACACTTAACGCAATAAAGTGGGCAATGAGTGTATGCTAATTTACAGGTCAATTGTTGGTCAAGTATATAGTTTCTCCCGTTTTTCATTATAAGTACACTTTCCTCTGCGGATCTCATGCTTGGTGCCTCATCATCTTCTATTGTTTCTTGATTATATTGGGATTCTTTACTTGTCTTCCACACCAAAAACATATGAAAAATGACTATGGAGTAAAATTGTTTATTTTTGTTGGTTAGCTATACTATTTTTCTTAAATATTTTTGGATTTTAACTTTAATCTAAATAATATTTCTAGGGCTGTGAAAATTAACTATTAATTCCTCGATTAATCGATTCATTTTTTTGATCGATCAAAATTATTTTAATCGGTACTCACCTCTCCGCCGGCTTCCGGGTCTTCAGGGAGTTCCGTCGGAGATCTGGTGAAGTCACTGACACCGGCGGGGCTTGCCATGTCCATCTGAAGGGCTCCTTTGCTGTGCCTTCATATCTGCATGCCGGCGGGACCTTACTATCTGCCACACGCAAGGGCTGTTACACTTCCCTCTATCACTTCCCTCTATCAACCTGGGATTCTACAGCCATCCACTGGAAGTTGTGATAGTTCCCTTCACGGGACATCTACATGCCGACGGACTGATGTTAACCCCTCCTCATCTGGATTCAGCAGTGGTATCGTTGTACACATTTTTCTACCAGTATCATACTTAGCTACATGTTTTTATGACTGCTTTTTCTGCCGTTTGGTATTACTCGCACCATTTTTACAGTTTATGTAGCTACATCGATTTTATCTCCAGTGCAATATTTATTTTGTTACCTACTTGAAGACTATAAAAGTTTTAATGCTATTCCCATTGAGCGCTGCCTTTGTGTGTTTTTTGTATCCTGCTATCCATTTTTCCAGTGGTTGGTAGCTGCACTGGGAATCAGCCTGCAAGGAGGACAACAGCTAAAAGTAGTTGGATCTGTATGTGCGTTATAATTAATCGAAATTAGTCGATTAATCGATTTAAAAAATCGATTAATCGAACAAGAAAATTTTAATCAGTAACAGCCCTAAATATTTCATTAAATAAAAATCATTTATTTTTAATGTGTTTAGTGTTTTCTAAAAAAACACACTGTTTTGCTTTTCACCAGAAAGTTCATTAGATGTATTATATTTGGATATGTAAAGAAAATATAATTTTAATTAATTTAAATGATTAATCATTGTAAAATTGTTCTATAATTTATAAATTATACCGTTCACTCTAGAAATGGTGGGACATTGTAATATCTTTAATCTCTATCAAACGTTTAGTTCTTTAGGTGGAATGTTGCATTGTTTTTGAGCAAATAAAAATTATTTAAAATAAAATAAAAACAACATTGTATTATATTTTTTTTTTGTGTGTGTTATTTATAAATATTAAGTGTACATGCAAGTCCCATATACATTTTTCATGTATATTATTACAAGTAATACTTACCATTGCAATGTGCTTTTGTCATGTACCAGGTGTGACCAGAACTGCGTGGTTAGCTACAGAGGAACACCAAACACATGCAAGTGAAAATATAATGATTTATTAAAGTAAGTGAATAATATAAATACAACCACCTCCAACATGACACAGTGCAATAACAAACCAACAGACAGAGACCCACAAATAACAGACAGATATGTACAATAAATGGGAAATACCCAGGGCTTTTTTTTCTCAGACAATAGGTGCAGGAACTCCCCTTTTCCGAGTCACTTGTTTTCTCCGCCCCTACCCACCTCCGAACACCACCCCTTGGTTCCATCCCCTACCCACCTCCCAGTAACGCCCCTTTTAGACAATACAGAACCAAGTATCATTTTGTTGTGCTAAGTAATTTGTATGGAATTTGGTCTCCCCTTCAGCCAGCAACAATAGATCCCCTAACAATGTACCACCCACAACAAAATTTCCCCCCCAGCAACAATAGACTCCCGGCAACATCAACAGATCTCTGCACAGCCAGCATTAATGGACTCTCTGAGAGCCATCAACAATAGACCCCTCCCCCAACAGTAGATCTCCTTCAGCAACAACTGACCCCCCATCAACAATAGGACCCCCACCAGCAACACTAGACCCAGTGTTGGCCCAAGACATTGTGCTGCCTGGTACCAAAAATGAAATGCTGCCCCCCCCCCCCAAAAAAAATCACGCCCACCAAAATGCCCCCACATCCATTATTTTATATTATGATAACTAAAGTGGACCTGTCATGGCTCTATACATGTATATAAGAGTGTAAAGTGGACCTGTCATGGCTCTATACATGTATATAAGAGTATAAAGAGGACCTGTTATGGCTCTATACATGTATAGGAGTGTAAAGAGGACCAGTCATGGCATTATACGTGTATATAGAAGTATAATAAGGACCTTACATGGCTCTATACATGTATGTAGGAGTATAAAGAGGACCTGTCATGGCTCTATACATGTATGTAGGAGTATAAAGAGGACCTGTCATGGCTCTATACATGTATGTAGGAGTATAAAGAGGACCTGTCATGGCTCTATACAGGTATATAGAAGTATAAAGAGGACCTGTCATGGCTCTATACATGTATATTGGAGTATAAAAGGACCTGTGCTTGGCCGGCGGCCGCGATGCCACCCACGATCGCTCCACAGAGAGCCAGAACGGGGATCTGTCAATGTAAACAGACAGATCCCCATTCTGACAGGGGAGGAGAGACAGATCTGCTGTTCCTAGTGATTAGGAACAGAGATCTCTCTCCTCCTCCAGTCAGTCCCATCCCCCCCAGTTAGAAACACCTCCCCATTTAACCCCTTTCCAGACAGTGACATTTACACAGTAATCAGTGCAGTTTTATAGCACAGATCGCTGTATAGATGTCAATGATCCCAAATATGTGTCAAAAGTGTCCGAACCTGTCCACCGCAATGTCGTAGATCACTGCCATTACTAGTAAAAAAGTTAATAATAAAAATGCTTGAAGTGCAGCGGGGAGTGGAGCGGGCGGATCGGGCAATTTGCCTCACAGTGCAGGGGGCAGTGCCGGGACAAAGTCAACCAGCACCCAGGGCGAACATGCCAAACCGCCGCCCCCCATGACCAATTATCTTACACACACACACACACAAATACATTATATATATATATATATATATATATATATAGTGCAGAGGTCAGAATTGGATAGATTACAAAGTACAAGGATCAGGAGCAGTGTGTACAGTGTTCAGAGGTAGAGTATGTACAGTGTGACAGCAGGAAGGTAAAGTCACCTGGTTGCATCCAGGGGGGTAGATATATTTCTCCCAGATTCAGGCTTTATGCCGACTTATACAACTAGGGAGTTGATGAAGCCCAGCTGAGGCTAGTGGGCTCATGAATGACTCATACCTCTAGGGAGAGTGCTGGGCGTCGTGAGGCAGGGAGTTGATGAGACCAGCTGAAGCCTGTCAGTTCGTTTAAGGCCTCTATAAAAACTCCCAGATTCATTAGGTGTTTGCTCATGCCTGGAACCAGACCTGTGTGGACTGTCTAGGGAGAGTGAACCCCTGTGCGGTGAGGCAAAGCCTGTGTGGCTATTTGTTTGGACTTTTACTAAACCAGGGACTTAGGGACTAGGACAGCACCAGGCTGATCCCAGTTGTTAGTTTAGGAAACCTGTATGTTTAGTCAGAGGTCAAACTGACCAGGATTTATTTTGTTTGTTTATTTTTGGCTTTGCTGTGTTTTGTCACTGTACATAGAGAAATAAACCGCACCTTTTGATTTTGAAAACCACAACCTCCGTCTGCTGGCCCTGTTTTTGTGTGGGGAGCCCAACCAGGGGGTCACACACACCCGCTACCGAGTTAACCCCCTCACAGTTGGTGGAGAACCAGTGGCAGTTTTTTTTAAGCCAGCATGGAGGAGATACTGAAACAGCTGGCTCTAGCAAATGCCAATCAACAGCAGACAAATGCAGGTTTGCAAAGGAGCCTTGCAGCCCAGCAGCAAGCTCATCAACAAGCCCAGCAGCAATCTGAGGCCCGCTTCATAGACCTGTTACAGAAGCAAGAGCAGAGACTACAACAAATGGAAGCAGTAATGCAGCAACGTCCGCAGACCAGTGAGGAAAGCCGTCCCACTAATACCGCGTCCTTTGGGGTGAGTCGTTTATTGACAAAAATGACTGGAGAGGATGATCCAGAGGTATTTTTGACCACATTTGAAAGGACTGCTGAAAGAGAAAAGTGGCCTGAGGAGCAGTGGGCTGGACTGGTGGCTCCTCTGTTAACTGGTGAATCGCAGAAGGCTTACTATGACCTAGAGCCTGACCAAGCAAAAGACTATGTGATGCTAAAAGCTGAAATATTGGCAAGGCTGGGTGTCACCCTGGCTGTCCGGGCTCAGCGTGTGCATAACTGGACTTTCCAGCTTGGAAAACCCCCCAGGTCTCAAATGTATGATCTCATTCACCTTAGCAGGAAGTGGCTACAGCCAGAGACTTTGTCCGCACCGGAGATTGTGGAACGTGTTGTGATGGATCGTTTCTTGAGAGCTCTTCCTACCGCCATTCAAAAGTGGGTAAGCCATGGAGACCCAGAAACGGCCGGTAAACTTGTGGATCGTGTAGAGAGATACTTGGCTACAGAGAACCTGACGGCCTCTTCCAGAGACTCACGGACTTTCCACCCTAAGACCAGACCATCCCCAGGGGCGGATAAGAGGATTCCAAGGGGTGAGGGTGGAGAGAGTGAGAGGGTGGGAGCTCTACCCCAAGTTTGGCGAGAACAGCCTGGGAAATCAGCGGCTCAAGAGGCCGCAAGAAGGATCGTTTGCTACCGCTGCCGGCAAGCGGGACATATTGCAGCAAATTGCCCGGTTGTGGAGGAACCCATGCAATGTGACTTTCTGATGGACAGACGTCAGTCGCTGTGTGCGACAGTCGCATGCACTGCCATTCGGGGAACTGAGAAACATTTATGCAAAATGTGTATTAATGGTAGAAATGTTGTGGTATTACTGGATTCAGGTAGCCTTGTGACCCTGATAAAGGCTGAATTAGTTAAAACAGAGGTCTCTGGGAATAGCAAGGTAGCTGTTATTTGTGTGCATGGGGACACCCGAGAGTATCCAGTGACTACAGTGTGTTTCAAGACCCCCAAAGGTACCCTCTCTCATCCAGTGGGGTTAGTATCTCAATTACCGCATGATGCCATTGTGGGAAGGGATTTTCCGAAGTTCTGGGAACTGTGGGATGATCCTGAGCCCCCCACTGGTGCCCCTATGTACCAGGAATGTGATAGCCAGAACTCCTCTGAGAGTGGTGAGGACTCTCCAGAATTTCCCTTGTCAGTATTGGCAGGGGAGACTCAAGAAACTGGAGAGGAGCCCACCTCCTCAGACGAAAACCTACCGTCTGTGGAGTTTTCTGATCTGGAGGTTCACAGGGAAAATTTTGCCACAGAACAGTTAAAAGACCCCGCCCTAATAAAGGCACGGGAAAACGTAGTGGAAATAGATGGCGAGTTAGTGAACCCAGATAATACCTGCACTTACCCATACTTCAGCGTAGAGAAGGACCTACTGTATCGGGTGGCAAAAAGGGCAGAAGAAACCGTTGAGCAGCTGGTGGTGCCCAAACCTTACAGGAAGTTGGTGTTGGAGTTGGCCCATGGGCACATTCTTGGAGGTCATCTGGGGACAGAGAAAACCCGAGAGAGGGTATTACAGAGATTCTATTGGCCTGGGGTGATGAAGGACATAGAAAATTATTGTTCCTCCTGCCCTGTGTGTCAGAGGTCGGCCCCGATGCCACATTTCCGTAGCCCGCTGGTCCCTCTACCCATCATTGAGGTCCCGTTTGAGAGAATCGCAATGGATTTGGTAGGTCCTATAATCAAGTCCGCTAGGGGGCACCAGTACATATTGGTTATAATGGACTATGCCACCCGTTATCCAGAAGCGATCCCTCTCAGAAATACCTCGGCCAAAACCATAGCCAAAGAGCTATCTCTTGTTTTTAGCCGGGTGGGTATTTGTAAAGAACTGCTTACGGACCAAGGTACACCCTTTATGTCCCGGGTTATGAAAGAGCTGTGTAAATTGTTCAAAGTGACGCAATTGCGTACATCTGTGTATCACCCCCAAACCGATGGGCTGGTTGAAAGATTCAACAAAACCCTAAAACAAATGTTGAAGAAAGTGGTGGATAGAGATGGAAAGGATTGGGACTGTCTACTTCCTTATTTGATGTTTGCTATTAGGGAGGTGCCCCAATCCTCTACGGGATTCTCCCCCTTTGAGTTACTGTATGGGAGACACCCAAGAGGGCTGTTGGATATTGCCAAGGAAACTTGGGAAAGTGAGAGTTCTCCCCACAGGAGTGTGATTGAGCATGTCGCCCTGATGCAAGATCGAATTGCACAGGTAATGCCCATCGTGAAGGAACATTTGGCCCAAGCGCAGTTGGCACAGCAGAGAGTGTACAACCGTGGAGCAAAGACCCGTACCTTTTCCCCGGGGGATAGGATATTGGTACTTGTCCCTACGGTTGAAAGTAAATTCCTTGCCAAATGGCAAGGCCCCTACGAGATAATGGAAAAAGTGAGCGAAGTGAATTACAAGGTCAGACAACCAGGAAGGCGAAAGCCCGAACAGATATATCACGTTAATCTGTTGAAAGCCTGGAGGGATAGAGAGTCCCTAGTCGCAGAAACTTGGTCACCAGCTCAAACTGGTTGCGTGATTCCGGAGGTTGGAATAGCAGCCACCTTGTCACAACCCCAACAACAGGAGGTTAAGGAGTTTGTGCTTCGCAACAAGGAGGTGTTCTCTGAGCTGCCGGGACAAACATCTGGGGTAGAGCATGATATTATTACCCCGCCCGGTGAAAGGGTGAAGTTAAAATCCTATCGGATCCCAGAGGCCCGACGGGAGGCAATACGGGAGGAAGTACAGAAAATGCTGAACTTAGGGGTGATAGAGGAGTCCCAAAGTGATTGGTCTAGTCCCATTGTGTTGGTGCCTAAACCGGATGGGAGCTGGCGATTTTGTAACGATTTTCGTCAGTTGAACAAAGTTACAAAATTTGACACCTACCCCATGCCACGTATAGATGAGTTGATCGACCGGCTGGGAACAGCCCGATACATGACGACTCTTGACCTCACAAAAGGGTATTGGCAAATTCCCCTGGCCAAGTCGGCCAAAGAGAAAACCGCATTTGTAACCCCAGACGGGGCGTTCCAATATAAGAGAATGCCGTTCGGGTTACAGAATGCGCCGGCCACATTCCAGCGGAAAATGGACCAGATGCTGAGGCCCCATCGGAAGTATGCTGCGGCTTACCTGGATGACGTAATTGTCCATAGCACAGATTGGGCCTCACATCTGCCAAAAGTGCAAGCAGTCCTGGACTCTGTTCGGGAAGCGGGGTTTACGGCTAACCCCAAGAAGTGTACCATTGGGCAGGAGGAGGCCAAATATCTTGGGCACACCATTGGCAGGGGAGTAATAAAACCCCAACTCAACAAAGTCGAGGCCATCCAGAGTTGGCCACGTCCCAACAGCAAGAAGCAGGTACGAGCCTTTCTGGGAATCGCGGGTTATTATCGGCGCTTCATTCCCCACTTTGCTTCTAAGGCTGTGCCCCTAACCAACCTGACGAAAGGGAAAGGGTCGGTCATGATTAAATGGACCCCCGAGGCTGAGGCAGCATTCCAATTCTTGAAACAAGCCTTATGTAGCCAGCCAGTGTTGTACTCACCCGACTTCTCTAAAGACTTTGTCGTACAAAGTGATGCGTCAGATGTGGGGTTAGGAGCAGTATTGTCCCAGGTCTGGAACGGGGAAGAGCACCCAGTCATTTACCTCAGCAGGAAGTTGAAGTCCCATGAGGTAAATTACGCCACGGTTGAAAAGGAGTGTTTAGCGGTGAAGTGGGCTCTAGATTCCCTTCGGTACTATCTGCTAGGTAGGCACTTTGACATGGTTACGGATCACGCTCCGTTAAAGTGGATGGCTCAAAACAAGGAGACAAATAGAAGAGTAAATAGGTGGTTCCTGGCCCTACAGGAATTCAACTTCACAGTAAAGCATCGCCCTGGCGTTCAAATGGGGAATGTGGATGCTTTGTCTCGAGTACATGAATGCCTGATTGCTGGTGTTCCAACCCCAAGGTTAAAACAAGAGGGGGGGGTATGTGACAGCAGGAAGGTAAAGTCACCTGGTTGCATCCAGGGGGGTAGATATATTTCTCCCAGATTCAGGCTTTATGCCGACTTATACAACTAGGGAGTTGATGAAGCCCAGCTGAGGCTAGTGGGCTCATGAATGACTCATACCTCTAGGGAGAGTGCTGGGCGTCGTGAGGCAGGGAGTTGATGAGACCAGCTGAAGCCTGTCAGTTCGTTTAAGGCCTCTATAAAAACTCCCAGATTCATTAGGTGTTTGCTCATGCCTGGAACCAGACCTGTGTGGACTGTCTAGGGAGAGTGAACCCCTGTGCGGTGAGGCAAAGCCTGTGTGGCTATTTGTTTGGACTTTTACTAAACCAGGGACTTAGGGACTAGGACAGCACCAGGCTGATCCCAGTTGTTAGTTTAGGAAACCTGCATGTTTAGTCAGAGGTCAAACTGACCAGGATTTATTTTGTTTGTTTCTTTTTGGCTTTGCTGTGTTTTGTCACTGTACATAGAGAAATAAACCGCACCTTTTGATTTTGAAAACCACAACCTCCGTCTGCTGGCCCTGTTTTTGTGTGGGGAGCCCAACCAGGGGGTCACACACACCCGCTACCGAGTTAACCCCCTCACAACAGTAATATACAATGTGCAGAAGTCAAGAGCGGTAAACTGCAGAGTACAGAGACCAGGAGTATATACACCCTAGTGCATAGCAGTAGCCCTATAAATTATATCAAATTTAGTGTATGTGTCATTATCAAATCTGACCAAGTGAAATATATAGCACATGAATATGGAACCAAAATACCAGTGCTGCAAACAAAATTATGAAGGGGCGAATCCCAAAACATATAATGCGAACAACTCATAAATATTCAATTACATATCACATGTGGGACCAAAATCCCTGTGCTGCAAAAACATTTTGTGAGGGAACTGTAAATAAAAAATGTAAAATACTATAACATATAATGTGAATAACTCCCAAATATTCAAATAACTCTAGTCAAATTCTTATGGTTCATTTGTACACAATTTGGTTTTGGAGTTACTACCAAACTCCCAGTGCTGCAAATCAAACACACAGTGCAAAGTAATATTAAAGTGCACTATAAAAAAACAGTCCACTAGAGCAGTGGTCTCCAAACTGCGGCCCTGGGGCCGGATGTGACCCTTTGCTTGCCTTTATCTGGCCCTTGAGGCATTATTCCTGCCAATGACACCAATGATGGGGCATAATTCCTTCTACTGACAAAAAAAGGGGCACTATTCCTCCCAACGACACCAGATCGCACATTGTTAACTCCCACTGGGCACAGTTCGGCCCCCCTGAAGTCTGAAAGACAGTAAACTGGCCCTTTAGAGAGTTGAGACCCCTGCACTAGAGAGCAAGTGCTCTTGTGCACATTGCTGGATCGAGATGGGGCTCAAGCAAGTGGCTGACAGATTCCTCCATCCACACAAGTTGGATGGATGTGGGAATTGTATTCTGACAGCAGGGACTCTCCCCTATCAAAATACACTGATCAGCACTGCTTCCGTTTGGCTGCAAACAGCTAATCGAACAAGGATTTCCAGCAGAAGTGGATATAACAATCGGTTTCTGTCTAACAGAGAGGGTTACACACCGATCAAAAATTCAGCCCCTGCTGAACCCAATGAATTCTTTGCTGTGTATTCAGTTTTACCTTGTACTTTGCTTCAGCGGGCTCTCTGCAGTTCTGTTACTGGTCCCCTGCAGCTCCTGTGTCAGTTAGGAGTGACAGTGGTCACACTCCAGCCTCCAATTTAGACCATACAGGGTTAATCTTCCTCTATATGTGATAGGGAGGAGGAGGAGAGCACTGGAGCTGGCTGAAGCATAGAATCAAGTACAAAAAGACTATACAGTGCCCCCCTTCCCCCCCTCCCCCATGCTGCAAGAGTGGACTTTCTTGAAGTTGGGCTGGGATAAGAAATCACATCCTTTGCTGTGTAATGTTATATTCTTGAACAGGTTAGGGATTAGTGTGATATTTCAGGTGCTACATATATGTAATCCACATACACATTATATCTTATTAAAAAATCATTCTTTTTAGAAGATATAATGTGTATGTGGATTACATATAATGTAGCACCTGAAATGTCACACTAATTCCTAACCTGTTTAAGAATTTTACTTTCAATAAACCTGCAGTGTAAAGTGCAGGGCACGTTTATAATCACAGTATATGGAATGCAGAGCAGTCGGGACTCACAGTAGAAGAGCATCCAGCCTGTCATCCGTGATTTACACATCTTCACTCTGCTCTGGAGGAGGAGCGCTTTGCTGTGTGCTGGGCGGGAACCAAAGATCGATGCTGCAGTGTAAGGTTCTCTTCCTGCTCCGCCCACATGCACTTTCGCTGGGACTGTACCACCTCCGATCCAGGGGGGGGGGGAGACTCATAGGAACTCAAGAAGGGAGCCTAGAAAGGGGTGCATCTGCTGCCGCAGAGCATTGAGCAGGAGCGCATAATCCTTAAATTAGGCAGGCAACAGGGGCATACAAGTTTTACAGCTACATTTTGTGGATAGATTTTTCTGCTCACAGCTTTGCCGCCCCCCTAAAAGTGCCGCCTGGTACAATGGTACCATCTGGTCCCATGGTAGGGCCGGCCCTGACTAGACCTCCTCAGCAACAATAGACCCCCCTGCAAAAATAGATCCCCTCCAGCTAGAATAGATCCGCCAGCAGTGAGCATCAATACCCTGCAGCACACCCCAGCACCCCTTGACATTACATACAGCCAGTCCAGGAGGTGCCGGAACTGCGTTCCCCCACATTCCCGCTGAAAGAAAGCCCTGGAAATACCAGAATCATAAACAATAGCCAGGGTCATAAACAGCAGATCAGCAGATAAAGAAGGGATGTTCCAGAAACATAAACGTTAGCCAGGCCAAGGTCATACACAGGGAGATCAGCAGATGGGGTAACGAACACAGGACAGGGAGAGGATGGACTGATCAGACTGCAGGGCAGGTATGCAAGGTAACAGGTGGGACAGGGTAGGGATCAGGACAGGGAGACAGGATCAGATACATGGGTAACAGGTTCAGGGCACAGGAATAGGATCAGGATCAGATAACAAGCTAGCAGGTCAGGGCGCAAGGACGATACCAAGGCGATGAGAGTAACCATCAGCCGGGTATTTATGTGAATGCCTGTAATTGGCCTCAAGTAACACCTGAGCGCAAGAGGTGCTGTCTGCTCCACACTGCCGGGATACACTCGCTGGTGGACACCAGTACTACCGCCCAAGGATCCAACAGTGCCACCAGCAGGTGAGTCCTCTCACTACAGGTCCTGAGTGTTGGACGACACCTGCTGGTGGACACTGGTACTGCGATCCAAGAGACTGACAGCGCCACCAACGGGTGAACCCTTTCCTGACAGCTTTGTTTGTTCTATTCCATGTAATCTTGATAATAGATCAAAAATAAGTTCTTTAACTTAAAAAAAAAAATACATTTACAAACAAAATTTTGGACTTATGAATGTTATTTATTGAGAATAACTCATTATTATACTAAACAAGTGATTGATCTGTTGTATGTTTTTATATGAACCATAAAATATGTTTTGTTACATCACCATTTTTGGGTAATACTGCAATATATTTATTTGCTCTGTGTGTTCTGGTGCATCAGGTCTTATGTATTAGCTCATAATGCATTGACAGAGCAGACTAATATAATAGCAGTATGTCAAACAGGTCCCCGTTCCCTCCTCCCCCCTGAAAGGTAGCAAATGTGGCACAGGAGTGGGGGAGGAAGCAAATAAGCGTAAGTTACATTTATGAGTAGAACTCAGCTTTAAGGACACCAATAACATTAATCATCACCTTGATTCACGTAAAGAATTGTTTCCCTGTACAATCCACTGTCTCTCACAAAATCACCTGTATTGTCCCAAAAAAATCATTTTTTTAGAGTTTATATATATATATATATATATATATATATATATATATATATATATATATATATATTGTAACATGGGGGAGGGACCATTAGCTCTTGTGGTAGATGCATTTTTCCAGTGATTAAAGCCAGCCATTTTTATTAAAAAGGCAAATAAAAGTCCATAACATAAAGGTTTCCCACCTGGCTCTCTTTAGCAGTACCTCTGCTCTTTATCCTTGTCACACAGACCACAGGATTCCTCAATGTGGATGGCTTCACTTTAGCACCCACAGCTCCGCTCTGGCCTTAGTCCTCATGCCGTTGCACAGCCTTTTGCAATCACACGTTCTGGCTGCCTCCTGCAGCCCCTCTGACTCCTGGAGACCTCCTGTCCCTCTGGGTGTGGAGCAGTCTCCAACTGGGAGCCCTGAGGTCTTCCCATACTCTCATTATAAGGGCTGTACTCACCTGAGCACACACCCTGCTGGTCATCCATAAAATCTGGACACAGGGTTGGAGATCCCGTCCTACCCAAGACACTATGGAATCTCCACACTACAGAGCCCCATGACAGAATACCAAAACCTGGAGAAAGCTGCAAAAGCAGTCTTCTCCAGTCCACATCTATGCTCTGCAGTCTTACACCAAGCAAATTTGCACACCCTGTGTCCCCCAAACTAGCAATTTTACCGTAACAGCATCTCCTACTGTCACAATATATATATTATACTGTATATACAAAAACAGAAGATTGACACCACACACAAATCAGGGAACAAAATGTACACATGGTGCACATTAACCACTGTAGTGCATATAATCCAAAACAGAGGGGCACTCACGGCTCTGGAAAGGTGAACGAACGCTAACAGTTTATTTTTGAATTTTCCATGAGGCACATGCTCGTCTTCCTGAGGAAGACGAGCTTGTGTCCTGTCGAAACGTCAAAATATGATCGTTATCATGTGTTCACTTTGAAAGACCCGAGAGTGACTTTTTCTCTTTTGGTGTACACATACATATATATATATATATTGTGACAGCAGGAAGGTAAAGTCACCTGGTTGCATCCAGGGGGGTAGATATATTTCGCCCAGATTCAGGCTTTACGCCGACTTATACAACTAGGTGGAGAGTTGTATAAGCCCAGCTGAGGCTAGTGGGCTCATGGATGATTCATACCTCTAGGGAGAGTGCTGGGCGCCGTGCAGACAGGGAGTTGATGAGACCAGCTGAAGCTTGTCAGCTCATTTAGGCCTCTATAAGAACTCCCAGCTTCATTAGATGTTAGCTCATGCCTGGAACCAGACCTGTGTGGACTGTCTAGGGAGAGTGAACCCCTGTGCGGTGAGACAAAGCCTGTGTGGCTATTTGCTTGGACATTTAAAACCAGGGACTTAGGGACTAGGACAGCACTAGGCTGATCCCAGTTGTTAGTTAGGAAACCTGTATGTTTAGTCAGAGGTCAAGTTGACCAGGATTTATTTTGTTTATGTTTCTTTTGCTTTGCTGTGTTTTGTCACTGTAAATAGAAAATAAACCGCACCTTTTTGATTTTGAAAACCACAACCTCCGTTTGCTGGGCCTGTTTTTGTGTGGGGAGCCCATCCCGGGGGTCACACACACCCGCTGCCAAGCTAACCCCCTCACAGTTGGTGGAGAACCAGTGGCAGTTTTTTTTTTTAAGCCAGCATGGAGGAGATACTGAAGCAGCTGGCTCTAGCAAATGCCAATCAACAGCAGACAAATGCAGGTTTGCAAAAGAGCCTTGCAGCTCATCAACAGAGCCTTGCAGCTCAACAACAGAACTTCGCAGCCCAGCAGCAAGCTCATCAACAGAGCCTTGCAGCCCAGCAGCAGACAAACGCAACTTTGCAACAGAGTCTGGAGGCTCAGCAACAAGCCCAGCAGCAATCTGAGGCCCGCTTCATAGACCTGTTGCAGAAGCAAGAGCAGAGACTACAACAACAGATGGAAGCAGTAATGCAGCAACGTCCGCAGACCAGTGAGGAAAGCCGTCCCACTAATACCGCGTCCTTTGGGGTGAGTCGTTTATTGACAAAAATGACTGGAGAGGATGATCCAGAGGTATTTTTGACCACATTTGAAAGGACCGCTGAAAGAGAAAAGTGGCCTGAGGAGCAGTGGGCTGGACTGGTGGCTCCTCTGTTAACTGGTGAATCGCAGAAAGCTTACTATGACCTAGAGCCTAACCAAGCAAAAGACTATGTGATGCTAAAAGCTGAAATATTGGCAAGGCTGGGTGTCACCCAGGCTGTCCGGGCTCAGCGTGCGCATAACTGGACTTTCCAGCTTGGAAAACCCCCCAGGTCTCAAATGTATGATCTCATTCACCTGAGCAGAAAGTGGCTACAGCCAGAGACTTTGTCCGCACCAAAGATTGTGGAACGTGTTGTAATGGATCGGTTTTTGAGAGCTCTTCCTACTGCCATCCAAAAGTGGGTAAGCCATGGAGACCCAGAGACGGCCGATGGTCTTGTGGATCGTGTGGTGGAGAAATACTTGGCTACAGAGAACCTGACGGCCTCTTCCAGAGACACTCGGACTTTCCACCCTAAGACCAGACCATCCCCAGGGGCGGATAAGAGGATTCCAAGGGGTGAGGGTGGAGAGAGTGAGAGGGTGGGAGCTCTACCCCAAGTTTGGCGAGAACAGCCTGGGAAATCAGCGGCTCAAGAGGCCGCAAGAAGGATCGTTTGCTACCGCTGCCGGCAAGCGGGACATATTGCAGCCAATTGCCCGGTTGTGGAGGAACCCATGCAGTGTGACTTTCTGACGGGCTGCACTGCCATTCGAGGAACTGAGAAACATTTATGCAAAATGTGTGTTAATGGTAGAAATGTTGTGGTATTGCTGGATTCAGGTAGCCTTGTGACCCTGATAAAGGCTGAGTTAGTTAAAACAGAGGTCTCTGGGAATAGCAAGGTAGCTGTTATTTGTGTGCATGGGGACACCCGAGAGTATCCAGTGACTACAGTGTGTTTCGAGACCCCCAAAGGTACCCTCTCTCATCCAGTGGGCTTAGTATCTCAGTTACCGCATGACGCCATTGTGGGAAGGGATTTTCCGAAGTTCTGGGAACTGTGGGATGATCCTGAGCCCCCCACTGGTGCCCCTATGTACCAGGAATGTGATAGCCAGAACTCCCCTGAGAGTGGTGAGGACTCTCCGGAATTTCCCTTATCAGTATTGGCAGGGGAGACTCAAGAAACTGGAGAGGAGCCCACCTCCTCAGACGAAAACCTACCGTCTGTGGAGTTTTCTGATCTTGAGGTTCACAGGGAAAACTTTGCCACAGAACAGTTGAAAGACCCCGCCCTAATAAAGGCACGGGAAAACGTAGTGAAAATAGATGGCGAGTTAGTGAACCCAGATAATACCTGCACTTACCCATACTTCAGCGTAGAGAAGGACCTACTGTATCGGGTGGCAAAAAGGGCAGAAGAAACCGTTGAGCAGCTTGTGGTGCCCAAACCTTACAGGAAGTTGGTGTTGGAGTTGGCCCATGGGCACATTCTTGGAGGTCATCTGGGGACAGAGAAAACCCGAGAGAGGGTATTACAGAGATTCTATTGGCCGGGGGTGATGAAGGACATAGAAAATTATTGTTCCTCCTGCCCTGTGTGTCAGAGGTCGGCCCCGATGCCACATTTCCGTAGCCCGCTGGTCCCTCTACCCATCATTGAGGTCCCGTTTGAGAGGATCGCCATGGATTTGGTAGGTCCTATAATCAAGTCCGCTAGGGGGCACCAGTACATATTAGTTATAATGGACTATGCCACCCGTTATCCAGAAGCGATCCCTCTCCGAAATACCTCGGCCAAAACCATAGCCAAAGAGCTATCTCTTGTGTTTAGCCGGGTGGGTATTTGTAAAGAACTGCTTACGGACCAAGGTACACCCTTTATGCCCCGGGTTATGAAGGAGCTGTGTAAATTGTTCAAAGTGACGCAATTACGTACATCTGTGTATCACCCCCAAACCGATGGGCTGGTTGAAAGATTCAACAAAACCCTAAAACAAATGTTGAAGAAAGTGGTGGATAGAGATGGAAAGGATTGGGACTGTCTACTTCCTTATCTGATGTTTGCTATTAGGGAGGTGCCCCAATCCTCTACGGGATTCTCCCCCTTTGAGTTACTGTATGGGAGACACCCAAGAGGGCTGTTGGATATTGCCAAGGAAACTTGGGAAAGTGAGAGTTCTCCCCACAGGAGTGTGATTGAGCATGTCGCCCTGATGCAAGACCGAATTGCACAGGTAATGCCCACCGTGAAGGAACATTTGGCCCAAGCGCAGTTAGCACAGCAGAGAGTGTACAACCGTGGAGCCAAGACCCGTACCTTTTCCCCGGGGGATAGGATACTGGTACTTGTCCCTACGGTTGAAAGTAAATTGCTTGCCAAATGGCAAGGCCCCTACGAGATAATGGAAAAAGTGAGCGAAGTGAATTACAAGGTCAGACAACCAGGAAGGCGAAAGCCCGAACAGATCTATCACGTTAATCTGTTGAAAGCCTGGAGGGATAGAGAGTCCCTAGTCGCAGACACTTGGTCACCAGCTCAAACTGGTTGCGTGATTCCTGAGGTTGGAATAGCAGCCACCTTGTCACAACCCCAACAACAGGAGGTTAAGGAGTTTGTGCTTCGCAACAAGGAGGTATTCTCTGAGCTGCCGGGACAAACATCTGGGGTAGAGCATGACATCATTACCCCGCCCGGTGAAAGGGTGAAGTTAAAACCCTATCGGATCCCAGAGGCCCGACGGGAGGCAATACGGGAGGAAGTACAGAAAATGCTGAACTTAGGGGTGATAGAGGAGTCCCAAAGTGATTGGTCTAGTCCCATTGTGTTGGTGCCTAAACCGGATGGGAGCTGGCGATTTTGTAACGATTTTCGTCAGTTGAACAAAGTTACAAAATTTGACACCTACCCCATGCCACGTATAGATGAGTTGATCGACCGGCTGGGAACAGCCCGATACATGACGACTCTTGACCTCACAAAAGGGTATTGGCAAATCCCCCTGGCCAAGTCGGCCAAAGAGAAAACCGCATTTGTAACCCCAGACGGGGCGTTCCAATATAAAAGAATGCCGTTCGGGTTACAGAATGCGCCGGCCACATTCCAGCGGAAAATGGACCAGATGCTGAGGCCCCATCGGAAGTATGCTGCGGCTTACCTGGATGACGTAATTGTCCATAGCACAGATTGGGCCTCACATCTGCCAAAAGTGCAAGCAGTCCTGGACTCTGTTCGGGAAGCGGGGTTTACGGCTAACCCCAAGAAGTGTACCATTGGGCAGGAGGAGGCCAAATATCTTGGGTACACCATTGGGAGGGGAGTAATAAAACCCCAACTCAACAAAGTCGAGGCCATCCAGAGTTGGCCACGTCCCAACAGCAAGAAGCAGGTACGAGCCTTTCTGGGAATCGCTGGGTATTATCGGCGATTCATTCCCCACTTTGCTTCTAAGGCTGTGCCCCTAACCAACCTGACGAAGGGGAAAGGGTCGGTCATGATTAAATGGACCCCCGAGGCTGAGGCAGCATTCCAATTCTTGAAACAAGCCTTATGTAGCCAGCCAGTGTTGTACTCACCCGACTTCTCTAAAGACTTTGTCGTACAAAGTGATGCGTCAGATGTGGGGTTAGGAGCAGTATTGTCCCAGGTCTGGAACGGGGAAGAGCACCCAGTCATTTACCTCAGCAGGAAGTTGAAGTCCCATGAGGTAAATTACGCCACCGTTGAAAAGGAGTGTTTAGCGGTGAAGTGGGCTCTAGATTCTCTTCGGTACTACCTGCTAGGTAGGCACTTTGACATGGTTACGGATCACGCTCCGTTAAAGTGGATGGCTCAAAACAAGGAAACAAATAGAAGAGTGAATAGGTGGTTCCTGGCCCTCCAGGAATTCAACTTCACAGTAAAGCATCGCCCTGGCGTTCAAATGGGGAATGTGGATGCTTTATCTCGAGTACATGAATGCCTGATTGCTGGTGTTCCAACCCCGAGGTTAAAACAAGAGGGGGGGGTATGTGACAGCAGGAAGGTAAAGTCACCTGGTTGCATCCAGGGGGGTAGATATATTTCGCCCAGATTCAGGCTTTACGCCGACTTATACAACTAGGTGGAGAGTTGTATAAGCCCAGCTGAGGCTAGTGGGCTCATGGATGACTCATACCTCTAGGGAGAGTGTGGGGCGTCGTGCAGACAGGGAGTTGATGAGACCAGCTGAAGCTTGTCAGCTCATTTAGGCCTCTATAAGAACTCCCAGCTTCATTAGATGTTAGCTCATGCCTGGAACCAGACCTGTGTGGACTGTCTAGGGAGAGTGAACCCCTGTGCGGTGAGACAAAGCCTGTGTGGCTATTTGCTTGGACATTTAAAACCAGGGACTTAGGGACTAGGACAGCACTAGGCTGATCCCAGTTGTTAGTTAGGAAACCTGTATGTTTAGTCAGAGGTCAAGTTGACCAGGATTTATTTTGTTTATGTTTCTTTTGCTTTGCTGTGTTTTGTCACTGTAAATAGAAAATAAACCGCACCTTTTTGATTTTGAAAACCACAACCTCCGTTTGCTGGGCCTGTTTTTGTGTGGGGAGCCCATCTCGGGGGTCACACACACCCGCTGCCGAGCTAACCCCCTCACAATATATATATATATATATATATATATATATATATATATGTAGCACTACCCCCGTAGGAGCTGCTGGTTTAGATTTGGGCCTACTGTTACCTTTTCTGTTCAACGCACTCGTGTCAGGGATCCTTTTGAAGAGCTTTTATAAAATGTTCACACCAACACTTGGATACGTTTCTATAAGGCTTTATTTTACCAGTTCCAACAGAGGGATAGAGGAATAGAGGAATAGGGGAGTTTCAGGTACTTTACTTTGCGGATCACGGGCACAATCTCAGATCCAGAGGACAAACAGCTCCACGCTGGATTCAGTAACCACCGGATAGGCCTACTCTAACTGGCCCAGCAACCGCCACAAGATCGTGTAACCACACTGACACTTTGCAAAAAGTTCCTTCAGAAGTACATAGCTCACTGTGCCAGAATCTTTCAGCCGTCCGGCAGCACCGCAAGGCAAACTGACCAGGATGCGTCCCTCAATTGAGTCCCCAATTGTTCCGCTTCTTCCCGCAGGCAAGACCACGCAGAACCATCCCTGGACTAGTAGGCCCCAGCAACTCCTGGGCCTACTTCTCAGTTGCAGAGCCTCGGCCCAGCAGGCCCCGAGGCCGAAAATGGCTCGCACATCCCTGAGGGCCCTCATGTCAGGATCCGACAACGATCCCCGGCAACGAACCCCGATAGAGCCGTCTCTGTCTCTTAAGTATCCCCTCCCAGAATGCGGGTTCACCACGCCCCCTGAGCCACTTCTGGGAAAGGAATACCCAATACACCTAGCCTGCTGCATTTCCAACCCTAACCCGTGATGACAGCGACACCCACTGTCAGGTGGAAAACGCGCAGCCCAGCCAGACTGAAACAGAGCCATTAATTTACATAATTCTTTCTGAGCTGAACTACAGCTCAGATAACTAATTTTAACATATAGCGTCTACCCAACAGGAGTAGGGCGCTACACATATATACACACACAATATCTCTCAAAAGTAAGTACACCCCTCACATTTTTGTTAATATTTTATTATATCTTTTCATGTGACAACACTGAACAATGACACTTTTCTACAATGTAAAGTAGTGAGTGTACAGCTTGTATAACAGTGTAAATTGCTGTCCCCTCAAAATAACTCAACACAGCAATTCATGTATAAACCACTGGCAAAAAAAGTGAGTACACCCCGAAGTGAAAATTGGGCCCAAAGTGTCAATATTTTGTGTGGCCACCATTATTTTCCAGCACTGCCTTAACCCTCTTGGTCATGGAGTTCACCAGAGCTTCACAGGTTGCCACTGGAGTCCTCTTCCACTCCTCCATGATGACATCCCGGAGTTGGTGGATGTTAGAGACCTTGCGCTCCTCTACCTCTCGTTTGAGGATGCCCCACAGATGCTCAATAGGGTTTAGGTACGAAGACATGCTTGGCCAGTCCATCACCTTTACCCTCAACTTCTTTAGCAAGGCAGTGGTCATCTTGGAGGTGTGTTTGGGGTCGTTATCATGTTGGAATACTGCCCTGAGGCCCAGTCTCCGAAGGGAGGGGATCATGCTCTGCTTCAGTATGTCACAGTACATGTTGGCATTTATGGTTCCCCCAATGAACTGTAGCTCCCCAGTGCTGGCAGCACTCATGCAGCCCCAGACCATGACACTCCCACCACCATGCTTGAGTGTAAGCAAGACACACTTTTCTTTGTACTCCTCACCTGGTTGCCGCCACACACGCTTGACACCATCTGAACCAAAGAAGTTCATCTTGGTCTCATTACTTTAAAGAGGGGTATTTCTTTCAACTTATAAGAACATTGTGATCCTATATATATGATGAACATTCATAAATTAAGTAAAGACTATGGTGCATATGTATGAAGTGACAAATGAATGATTCAGCACACATTTCCCATTTTTATAAGGTTATTCACCACTGACACATTTGCTTTATTGGGTTGCATTTACTGCTATTTGCCACACTTCTGGATATTCATTCTTCCATTGAATATCCAGATCTCAGTAACATTACCATATTTATAACATGGTGAAGGTTACAGCTACAAAGCTCAATCATCTTCTGCACACTTGCTATTTTTGGTACATGTAGCACCATCTAGGTTGCTTGATTGAACAGATAGTTTTTTTTGGTTAGGTTAGGAAAACCTAAGCTAGCTTGGCAGGCAGCCAAGCCTGTGTGTTTTGATCTGGGTTGGGAGTGACTCAGGCAGAGCTGGGTGACTCACAGTCAGCATCACTGAGACCTCCTGCTTCTTTCCTGAAGATGCTGGAATCTTTTGGAAAGGAAGGGGGAGAGGAGAGGTGGAACTGCCTGGAGTATTCTGAGGAGCCCTGACCAATCTCCAACCTGGATTGGCAGGGGGCAGACCTCCTTAAATACCCTGGGTCAGCCCAGCTGGGGAGGAGTTTTTCGGACAGAAGCTGGAGATGCAGTGCTAGGCTGTCATGGCCATGGAGGGAGCTCCTTAGTCTGGGGGGGTTGACCTTGGGCCTGGGCTTCGGGTGCAGACAGGACCTGCTCACAACCCAAGGAAGTGTCCAGGACAGGAGGCACGGGAGCAGAGAGAGGACAGCAGGGGAGCACTGCCAGGCAAGTCTCTAGGGAGGAACAAAAGGTCGCAGCCAGGAAGGCTGGTGAGGGACATACAGACAGGAGGACTGGGGAGGCACACCTGAAAGGACTGGGAAAGTGCAGTCTGGGAAGGGTGCAGAGCCAGTGGAGTGGACTGTGGTGTCACGGGCAGTGGAGAGAGGCAGCTGCAGCCAGGAGGGCTGGCAGGGCCTGAAGATGTGGAACTGGGATCAGTAGCCATGTGGACAGCTAGCACTACCTACATTTTTGCTACATCAAAGTGGCCCGTGGTCCCTGCCTGCAAAGGGCATTTGCTAAGGCCTGGCTGAACCAGTGTCAGGCTTGCATTTCAGTGCTAGCTGGTCTTGGAAGTGAGGAAGTGCAACCAAGTGATGTGCTGGAGCTGGAAATGAAGAGATGTATATACAGAGACTGTATATAGTTTGAATTCTCAATTCTTTATTTCTTCAATCAAGTGGGCATTCCTTATATCCCCAATCCCCATCCAAGTTTATTTTCCCCAATAAAAATACAAAACCAAGTTCGAGGACTGGTTTTCTACCTGAGGCTGTATGAGAACTGTGTGCCTGGCTGTGCAGGGTGAGAGACGGACCACAACACTCAGCAGCCCCTACGGGGGTACTGCTACATACAATAAAAAAGAAATACAAACTGTATCTACACTTCATTTGAGAACAGGGATCAACAAAATGAAAAGATTTAATTTCTCCACAATGTTGCCAAAAATCTGAAGATTTCAGTTAAATTTTAGCATTTTGGATTTAATTAGGAAAGGCAAATTTAAAGAGGAGCACCAGTCTCTTTCAGAAAAAAATGTGCAAAGCGTGCTGCACTTTTTGAATGACCCAGTGGTGGGGGAAGGAGGAGGGGGGGGTCGAACTTCTGGGTGACTTTGCCACGGCGAAGTCAGCCGGAAGTGGAAGCAGGTACCTGTCAAAACCAGGTACCCGCTCCCCCGAAAAGGTATAAAATGTGGCAGCAGATGGGGGGGATAAAAAGAACTTCCCCTTTTGGGTGGAGCTCTGCTTTGAAAAAGGTTTTTGGTCTTCTTTGGGACCCCATTTTGCACCAATTCAACAACTGGACTGCAGTACACTGGGGTGCCCTGACATGGCCGCTGCAGCTCACGCATATATTTGCAAATATGTGCAGGCTAAACCCCTTGTTTTTCATGTAAGCTGTTAGATAGGGTCAATTTGGTTTGTTTAGGGCTGACTGGTACGTAAGCTGAGACAGGACATTAACGCTATTGGTATAGTGCAATCTTTTAGACCCACTGTGTGGCCTTTTTGTCACCCTTTATTCACTCACTATTTAGGAGAGGGATTTTAGGTTTGAGCTCCACCTTCCCCAACCCTACCTCTCCTCTCCTCTCCTCCTCCTCCCCTGTTCATCACTCCATCTCCCTTTCATTCACCTCACAGCGCAGTCACTATCACCTTTCACCAGGACAGGATAATGCCATCTCTGGGAGTTTTTCAGCCAGGCTTTAGGAGATACGTAAATGGCCTACATCTATAGTAAGGACATTATTTAATGTTAATCAAAGCTGAACAGATTTGTTTTTATCTACAGGCCCCCCTTGCCTGCATAGGCAATTTTTTGGGTAAAGGTGAACTAGCCCTTTAAATTAGCAGTGTAATGGCTAAACAATGCCCTGTATAGATTTACTATGAGTGGAGGGCCTGTTGGCAATTAGTATCAGTTTGTAGATGCATACAATATTAGGTTAAAAACATGTTTAAAAGAGAGATCAGAGAGCTGTATTTATACAATAAAAAAGGATGAAAAGACACTCAAAATTAGCATCTTCTAGCAAACCATATAGCTCTTATTTTAGACTTGGCTGACAATCAGGCAGCTTTTGCTTTAGACTCATTAAAAAAAAAAAATTCTATCTTGAATGATTCCTTTATTAATGTGCTGCAGAAATTTGTATTCCCATTTATCTTTTATCAATGTAAGGCACACGGTCCTATCAGAATTAAAAGACAGAATCGTCTTTGTAAAGTATAACAACAAAGGCCATTGTAGAGACACCTGAGGCTCCTGTGTTCTTGCTGACCGACAAGTGTTTATAGGATTTCCATGAATTCAGTGCTTTGGCCGAGCCATCATTTCAGTTTAGCTTAGCAGTGGCATAAACAAATAAGGCAAATGTCAAGTAGTTTTCAGAATGTCATAATAACCTAAGGTGGCTTTAGTACACTTGGATGTATCTTTGTTCTTAAGTCAGCTGTTAATCTCCAAGGAGACTGAATCGTATCTCGCAAGCTGACACATTAGATTATTGTGATTGCCCAAACACTTTTCTCATTGATGTATGTGTATGTGTGAGTAATTTATTTGGGATAATATAAACCAGCTTTTCTCAACCATGGTGTCATGGAAACCTAGGGTTCCTCCAGAGGTTGCCTGGGGTTCCTTGGGCAATGAGCAATATCTGACACGCAAACCATTGATCTTCGTAGCCATCTATAAAGGTGAAGATTCTTCCCAATGACCTAAATGTAAGGAGCATTCTTCCTATAACCATCACTCTAATGTATCATGAGCTGTAGATTATAGTCAGAGGTTCCCTGAGACCAGAATATTATTTTAAAGGTTGCCCAATGTTAAAAATATTAAGAAAACCTGATATAAATCCTAGCAGCCTATGCAGCTGTTATGAGGTCCTCTAGAATGGAGGGCCTAGCTGGGTCTACAAAGATATGCAGCTGCTTATGGCTACCATAAGTTCTATATTGGTAGCTATAGAGGGGTCAGAAGACCATAATTATGAAAATGTTGATGCTTGAAAAGGCGTGGACAAAATGTTTTCTTTTTGTTTCAATAATTTTTTATTACATTTCTTTTTGGACTACTGCAATAATTCAATGTTAGGTTCCATGTACACAGAAGCTCAAAAACGGTCATTTTTAATTCCAGATTTCTGGCAGAAAAAGCTGCTTTAAAATATAGCTTTTATCAGCGTTTTTTACTAGTGTTTATTAGCGTTTTTCAGTGTAGCGTTTTAGCTTTTTTTTTTTTCAATGGATCAAAAAACGCTAAAACCGCTCGCGACCAGCGTTTAAATGTCTTTGAGCGTTTATTAGCGTTTTTTAGCATTTCCGACGAAAAACGGCACTTTGAACGCAAATTTCTTGCGTTCAGAAAAAAGCCCATTAACTCCACTGCTCATTAACGCTAAAAAACGCTATGTGTACATGAACACATAGGCCAACATAGAATGCAGTTAATGGGCTTTTAAAAAAAATGCCAATAAACTGCAGTTTATCAGCTTCAGTGTACATGGAGCCTAAAGATATACTGTATATATGTAAATACATTCTAGGAGAAGGGATAAACCTTATTTTGCTCTGCGGGGACAGGCTGTTTCTAGACAGGATATTGTTTATTTGCATTTTTCTATATGCAAACCTCATGTAATTTCTGTCTCCAGAAGAGAACCTGTGTAAATGTTTCGGGTGAACAGGTAAGGAGATAGGGAAGTGAGAGATGTTGGCTATCTTGGCTGTAGCTGTTTGAAAAGTGGAGTCAGCAAACTACCAAATATTTGTGGGGGGTTAATAAACAGTACTGCGTTATCAATAAAAAACAATCAATAAATAGTACAAGTGTAACTAAAAATGGTAATCAATAAACATATATTGCTGAAAGTTCATATATAAAATCTGTGACTGATTGAAGTGAATTCAAAAAATCAATATATAATAGAGAAGGCTGGTGTGGTGCTGGTAATCGCTTTCCTCCTCCAAATCGCCTATTCCCATGGGCTAAAAACACAGATCATCTCACCAATGATGGAAATGCAAAAGAAGGAAGGCAGAATCTAGTGCTCTCTGTTTAAAATGTTTAATTATATATAAAAAAAGGTAAGGTATACAACTCACAAAGATGGCAATGTAAGCCGTGCAAGCTAAAAACACATTTCAGACACAATATTTTTTACTTTTTGCTATAATAAATAGCCAAAAAACAGAATAAAAAAAAAAAGGAAAATTTCTTCATCAGTTTATGCCAATATGTATTCCTCTACATATTTTTGGTAAAAAAAACAAAAAAACGCAATAAGCGTATATTGATTGGTTTGCGCAAAAGTTATAGCTTCTACAAAATAGGGGATATATTTATGGCCTTTTTTATTATACATTTTTTTTGTAGTAATGGCGGTGATCAGCGATTTTTAGCAGGACTACGACATTGCAGCGGACAGATCGGACACTTTTGACACTTTTTTGGGATCAGTGACATTTATACAGCAATCAGTGCTATAAAAACGCACTGATTACTGTATAAATGACACTGGCAAGGAAGGGGTTAACATTAGGGGCAATCAAGGGGTTAAGTGTTCCCTAGGGAGGTCTTTCTAACTTTGGGGGGAGTGGACTAACAGGGAGTAGAGAGAGATCGCTGTTCCTGATCACTAGGAACAAATGATCACTCTTTACTCCCCTGACAGAACGGGGATCTGTTTGTTTACATTGACAGATCCCTGTTCTGGCTCTCTGTGGAGCAATCGTGGGTAGCCGGTGGACATCGCGGCCGCAGGCCACACAAATCAGTTCCCCCCGCCGTGCAGCGGGTGCGCACGCCTGCTATAGCTGTTAAAGGGACCGCCCTACCGGCAGTGGCGTCACTAGGGTTGGTGTCACCCGGTGCGAAAAAAAATGGTGTCACCCCCCTCCACTAACTACAGACCCCCTCCCGCAGTATAGATCCACCTCCCTCAGTACAGACCCCCTCACTAAGTACAGACTCCCCTCCATCAATATAGACCCCCCTCCCCCAATACAGACACCCCCAAAGTGCAGACCCCTCCATCAGTACAGACACCCCCACCAGTACAGACACCCCCCTCAGTGTAAATCCCCCGAGCAGTACAGACACCCCCATTTCGGCGCAGACCCCCCCTCAGTACAGACACCCCCCTCAGTGCAGAACCCCCCAGCAGTGCAGACCCCCTTATCAGTACATACATCCCCCTCAGTGCAGATCCCCCAGCAGTCCAGACCCCCCATCAGTACATACACCCCCCTCAGTGCAGAACCCCCAGCAGTACAGACACCCCCCCAGCAGTGCAGACCCCCCATCAGTACATACACCCCCCTCAATGCAGACCCCCCCTTAGCAGTACAGACACCCCCCCAGCAGTGCAGACCCCCATAAGTACATACACCCCCCTCAATGCAGACCCCCCTTAGCAGTACAGACACCCCCCAGCAGTGCAGACCCCCCATCAGTACATACACCCCCCTCAGTGCAGACACCCCCCTTACAGACCTCAGAACAGTGTGGTCAGATACACACAGTGATGTATGTGCTTCGAGCGCGGGCTCCTCCTCCTCTGTGGATGTAAACAGAGAGGAGGGGGAGGTGGCCTCGGTCCGCTCCGCCGAGGAACGCAGTCGCGGCGCGAGGCAGATCATCAGGGCAGCGGGCGATGTTAGTGGTGCCGCTACCGACGGGTGTCACCCCTCTGGCGGGTGTCACCCGGGTGCAGCCCGCACCCCCCGCACCTGCCCAGTGGCGCCACTGCCTACCGGTACGGCGATTTGCAGGAACGATCCAACCTGCAGCCGTATAATGATAGCAGCAGGTCAGCAAGTGGTTTATCACTCCCACAGAAAGTTGTATGTGTAAGGAAGTAGTCACTAATACATTTATAAGGGGACAACATATGAAAAATAACAAAATGCAGCTTAAAACACAAATTCCAGTGTTTATGTAGCGGGTATTTGAATTTAGGGGAAGCATCTGGGTGGTAGTGTAACCCAGATGCACTGATTGCTAGGGGATCTGAGGCCCTTTTATGGTTCTTGGAGGACTCTGGTGGTGTGAGGTTCCCTGGGCCTATAGGTGGCGGTGTTGCCGGGGGCCGGAGGTGAACTCACACCGCAAGACTGTGCCTTTTTGTCCTCCCCTGGAGCTGGTACAGCGGGGCGGGGATCCCGCTGTGGAGCAAAGGGAGAGGAGATAAAAGGGGCGGACGTCCTTACCACAGGGTTCAGAGTGCAGAGTCGGAGGACGTGGCCGCACCCAGGCACCTTCAGCTTGGGTGCTGGCGTCCCGGTGTTCCGGGCCCAGGTGCCTTTGACCTGGCCGGAGCGGAGATGGAGTCCATCTCAGGCACCTTTAGCCTGGGGTGAGGTACTATGGCGGATGCCTGGGGCTCAGTACCTTCGACTGAGTTCCGCGAGGGTGGAGGAATCCGAGGGGGCCCTAACTCCTTGGGTGCCCGTGTCTGAGTTCGTGAGGTCTGGTGTGCAGAACTTCTCTGGAGAGTCCAGCGCAGCATCGCTGGTGACAGAGAGGCCTCCGGTATCTCCCTTGGACGGATATCCTACCCCTGACAGGGGCCGTGCCAACGAAGGTAATTCACGTTCTATTTCACATGGTCAGTGACAGTGACTATTCGCCACTGGTGATACCACAGTGGTTGGCAAGAGAAGGGAAAGGATTGTGCCTCAACCTATTCCCATTAAGACTAAGTTGTTGCAAAAGAATCCAACTTAACCGTACTGTGTGTTTATTCGCTGAGAAGAATAAAACTGTGTTGGACCTATTCACTGTGTGGAACTCTGGTTACTAGGAGCAAAGGAGTCAAGGACGGAGGGAAGGATTTGACTTTAGGACACCTACACAAAGCCCGATCTTTCTGGCCTTCACCTCTTCACTATGGAGGACATGGGCCGTGGTGTATCTCATCCCTCCCCCCAGCACCAACACCCCTAGAAAAAGAAAGACAAGCCGAGAATGAGAAGAGGTGAGAGGGGTGAGGTCGCTACATTTAAAAAACGGAGCATGCATATTTACCGACTCGCATCACTGCCAACTTTTACATTCATTTGTCTATTAGAGTAGGGGAATACCAATAAAAATGAGTAATAGCTTAACCAAATATATATTAATGAATGGGAAAATAAACGAAATTAAATAAAAGAAAAATAGAAAAATACAGTAAAAATTTAGATATAAATAAAAGAAAAATATAAACACAAATAAAAATGTTATTTTTATTTATTTTATTTTTTGATTTATTGTATTTTGTATTTATTTTTCATTTAATTCATTTTTAAGGGATTAGGGCTGATTAGCCGCCCATGTGTATTAGGGAAATCAGGGAGTATATAAACAGCAGATGTACGTCTCAAGCTTCACCCCTACTGAAACAGTGAATGCTTTGACGATACGCGTCTAGGGGACGGAGCCTGCGTATTGACACTAAATTGCGGCCATCTTTAGACCTATTGTTTCTGAAATTTGTTTTTAGCTTGCATTGCTTACAGTGCCATCTTTGTGAGTTGTATACCTTACCTTTTTTTTATAATAAAACTTTTTAAAAGGAGAGCACTAGATTCTGCCTACCTTCTTTTGCATATCCATCATATTTGGTGAGATGATCTGGGTTTTTATCCCATGGGAATAGGGGATTTGGAGGAGGAAAGTGATTACCAGCACCACACCAGCCTTCTCTATTATCCCCAGAGGGGAATACTGCTGAATTTATTCAGATGTGAGGTGAGCAGCCTGTGAGACTGGTGGAGGAGAGCACAAGCATATTGTATTTTTGCACCGTTGATATATTGATTTTTTTTAATTCACTTAAAAAAGTCACAGGTTTTTTACATGAACTTTATATATGAACTTTCAGCAATATATGTTTATTGATTAACATTTTTAGTTACAATTGTACCATTATTGATTGCTTTTTATTTATAGCGCAGCACTGTTTATTGATTATTTGCACCTTTTAAGTGAAGTCAGAACACTTGTGCAGCGGCCTCACCCTCTCTCTCTTCTTTAACGGTCACTTTGGCTTCGGTCTAGGGGTACTTTGAAGGGGAGAGCGAGGTGCGCCACGGCCCATGTCCTCTAGATTACTGCGTGTAGAGGTGAAGGCCAGAATCAGATTACACCCGGGCTGTGTATACGCTCAGAGCCAAGTCTGTTCTGCTGATAACCCCCTTTGCTCCCAGTAATTGGAGTACCACACACTGAAAAGGTCCAACACTTATTTATTCCATAACGGCAAACAAATAGTCCTTTGCGAGCAGACAGTTTGAGACCCATAGAACAGTTCAGTATTGGTGGGGAGTAGGTCAAGGCACAATCCTCAAAGAAAACTAAACCGTTGAGGTTTCACCAACGGTTCCTAAGCACAGTGGCTGTTAAATTGACTTTTTGGCTTCAGAGTCTCTTCCAGCGACTCTAGTGAACAGGAACTGGAGTTACCTTTGCTACGTTGCAGCCCCTGTCAGGAGGAAGACATCCCTCCAAGAGAGTTACCGGAGGCCCCGCCGTCACCGGATTAAGGCTATTCGGAAGAGTTACGCTCCCCGGCCTCCTCGCCTCAGATACGGGTCCCAACACCTTAGGGCCCCTCGGACTCCTCCACCCTCGCGGAACCCAGTCGAAGTCACTGGGCTCCAGGCCTCGGCCGTAGTACCTCACCCCAGGCTTAAGGTGCCTGGGATGGACTCCATTCCTCGCTCCGGCTTGGTCAAGGGCACCTGGGCCCGGAACTCCGGAACGCCAGCACCCAGGCCGAAGGTGCCTGGGTGCGGCCACGTCCTCCAACTCTGAACCCCGAGGTCACGGCGTCCGCCCCTTTTATCTCCTCTCCCTTTGCGTCACAGCGGGTTCCCCGCCCCGCTGTACCGGTGCCAGGAAAGGACAAAAAGGAACAGTCTTGCGGTGCAGGTTCAACTCTGACCCAGGGCGACAACGCCACCTGCAGGCCACAGGGAACCTTGCACCACCAGAGTCCTCCAAGAACCACAAAAGGGACTCTCGGATTTCCTAACAATTAGTACATCTGGGTTAAATGACCCAGATGCCCCCCCAAATTTAAATACCCGCTACACTCTCCCCCCTGTAATTTGACACTGGTCCCCAGTGTCTGGTCCAAACTCACACCCCACAAAGGTGGTGCATAAGCTCCGCCCAGAGACCAAACCATACAAATTAGCCCTGAATTGTGCCAAGACCTAGAATGGGAAAGGGAAAACATAAAACAGTAGAACTATAAAATTTCCAAAAAACACTTCTGACATTTACACATGCACAATCCTCCCTCTGACTATCTAAGGACCACCCACACTCAGCAGCCTTGACAGATGAATCTCCTGCAGAAGGGAAAAAAAAACAAACATCCTACCACAATGTGTGTTTTCTTGAAATGAACGGGCCTGTCCTTGAAAAGGCCCATTCGCTCCAATGAGTATGGTGATGCAAGTGTAAAAAAAAAAAAACAGTCGTTGCGCAGCACTGCCACCTGGTGACAGTGCCACGGTAATGACACTTGGCCAAATCCTCCAGACAACTTTCCTTTTTTTCTTCTCTGTGTCTACACTAACTACCCAAAGTCATTATCTTCTTTGCAGTGCAGGGAGAAAGAGGGAGAACAAACAGTAACAGCTCCCATTTCTCCAAAATAGTAAAATGCCCAAATAAAAAAAAACTAGGGCACAGTCCTTGTGTTCCGGCAAGTTCAGCAATGAACAAAAAACAGAGTATACAGGAGTCTTTTCCTCCTAAAGGTAGAACTTTGGGTGCGGCAGGAACAGGGGCTTCACGTGCTTATCGAAAGTCTCCACATTATACTCAATGTTCTCTCCATCTTTGCGACAAATAAGCACCTTGTCCGCATGGATGTGCCGACCCAACATCCACTCCGCTTTACAGTCCTTGAACTTCTTGGACACGGGGGATGAGCACGAAAGGTATCGGCGATCATGGGGCACTTTGAGCTTTTTCCAGACAAACTCATCATACCATCGCTGCCGCAGGACCTCCACTTCAAAAAGCAAGTCCCGGGGTAGGTACGGGTACTCCCACCCATATTCACGGGCAACTCTCTGACAGACGAGCCGCTGTAGCCGGGCCAGAGGTGGCATTGTGGCACGGTCTCCTTCTCCAGGCTGTACAATGGACTCCGGATGCCGAGGTACTTTAACTACCACCGTTGGCTTGGACCTGGGAGCCCGCAGTAATGAACGTTGCGTTCCCGTCACCGGAACGGATGAAACAGAAGGTGATTCACAGGATGGAAGGGTAGGCAGAAGACCAGATTTCTCCCTGGGCTCCGGGACCTCCACCCGGGGTGTACTATCCCCTGTAGACATGGGCAGATCCCTTGGCGCACGGAGCGCGGGTAATGGCATCTTGTCCCAACCCTTGCGGTGAAAGACCTCGTCAACCTCGCCATCATCGCCAGCATCTGACAGTGACTTTAGGTCGGAGGTGTCTTACATTTCCGCGGGAAGGTAATTCCCAGTAGATGTAGAATCACCCTCCCTTACGGGCTCCACCGACAATGGACTCCCGACACCTCCAACCACACTCACAGTCCCATCCCCTGGCTCACCTGGGCCTTCAGAAGAACAGGGATGTCCAGGGCTCTTCCCTCCGGATCCATCCAGGCCAGGCAAGCAGCGGGGCGAAGCTCTTCCACGACCATAGGATGCCTGTACCAGGCCGACTTTCCTCTTCAGGGGTGGGAGCAGGGAGCTTGTGGTGACCGAAGCAGCATCCTCGGATTTTTCAGTCTCAGTCTTTGGTTGGGCACTCTCTTTGCCCTGGTCAGCGCGCATAGAAATCTCCTCAAAGGCCTGGATCTCCCCTTCCGGAGTGGCGATACCTGTGAGGCAGTTGAGGTGGAAGGCTCGGGGCCTTTCTGTGAATGGTTCCACTTCAAAAAGAAACTCCTTGCAGGCCTCACATCGCCCGAATGGCTTTAAGCTGACCACCAGTCCCGAGCAGCCGGGACAGATCACACCGAGGGCCTCTATGTCTCTGCATACATACAGAGCCAAACGTCCTCGGGGCCTGAGTCTTATTCCTGTATCTGTTATGGAAGCAGCAAAGGAAGTCATCTTCGTGGGGCTAGGAACCGAAATCCCGACTGTCTGCTGCTCCATTGCGCACTGACCAAAATGCGCCAGAATCCCCACGTGACTACTTCCACATGGCCAGACTCCTCCCATAGTCTGCACTTCCTCGCGGGCTTTTCCTTCTCCCCGCCCATGAACTGCGCAGCTATGGTGTGCCTCATGGCGCGCCTGCCAACATGGCCGACCTACTCGGAACTCCACCGGGCAGCAAAGTCCAAACACAGACGTTCCCAGCTCCATACACGAAACACACATCCCGGACGAGCCCCCACGTGTAGCGGCCTCACCCTCTCTCCCTTTGCGTCACAGCGGGTTCCCCGCCCCGCTGTACCGATGCCAGGAAAGGACAAAAAGGAACAGTCTTGCGGTGCAGGTTCAACTCCGACCCAGGGCGACAACGCCACCTGCAGGCCACAGGGGAACCTTGCACCACCAGAGTCCTCCAAGAACCACAAAAGGGACTCTCAGGTTCCCTAACAATTAGTACATCTGGGTTAAATGACCCAGATGCTCCCCCACCAAATTTAAATACCCGTTACACTTGTTAATGATAGCAGCTATTATTAATTATTAATATATACACTACGTTATTTCACGAGATTGCACAGATTGATATTCACTTTATACATTTGTGGTGGGTTGTATTTAGAATTTTGCAAAATGGGGGAGGATAAGCTTTGGTTGTAGGGGGAAACTAGGAAGATGCTTCATGGAAAGTAAGAAAAGGCCTTTAGTATTAGTTGTGCAACAATGAAGGTGTAGCCTTGTTTTCTGTATGCAGTTGTCAGCAAATAACGGGATATTTTGTTACTCGCTGAAAAATTCCTTTCTCTGTGTTCATTGACGGACACAGCTTCTTCTGAATCTTGACCATAGGGTTATATTGACACCTACTGGAGTAGGACACTATGCAGAAAAGAACTCAGCACTGCCTACGGGCTGTCCTAGCTGGCAAAAAAAAAAAACCCTCTCTGCTATAGGCTATCCAGTTAGTCACAAAGCAGTGTCAGAAGTATAAATTCCAAAAGAGGGGTGGGTGCTTTGTCCGTCAATCAACTCTGATAAAGGGATTTCACGGTGAGTAACAAAAAATAAAATTTTCTCTTTCCTTCATTGACGGACACAGTTTTTCTGAATCTTGACCATAGGGATGTCCCAAAGCAGCCTCAACGAGGGTGGGCAAACCAAAAAGCAACTGGAACAACCAAGCAAACATTCCAATCACCCAAACAACCCCTAAAAGGGGCAAACAAGGAGCCGTATGCGGTAAACATCACTAGTACTGTAATGTGGAAGGGCTTAGCCCAGCCCTTAATAGTGCCCGCCGAAACAGGCATCTGCCAGATCCAACAAGATTTTGTGGCAGAGGAGGCTGCCAGGCCTCTTGTCGGGTTGTCTGTGAGCATCAAAGAGAAAATGACCTCCGGAAGGAGGTCTTGGTGGACAGGTACAAACAAACCACATCCAAGAAGTGCAGCGCATCCCCTCAGGATGCGACTACTGTGGACACAGGGAAGGCAGGACGATGTCCTCAGATAGGAAGCCCGACATCACCTTCATTAGAAAGAAGGAGCACCAATGAAGAACCAACCTATCCATGTGTAGAACCAAGTAGGGGAATTAAAATAAAAGGCCACCAGCGCAGACACCCGCCTCGAAGAAGAACCAATTTCAAGTCCAAATGTGGTAACAAGAAATGTACAGGGTGCTCCATTTTGACAAACCCCTTGAAGAAAAGTACATAGAAGTAAGGGAGCGTCCAAGGGATGCTTAAATAAGACAGCGAGGGCAGAAAACTGGTCTCGTCTTGGCCCTTGGGGAGGAAGGTACTCTTGTCCACCAGGAAATCATCCAAGGTAGCACCAAGAAGTCATCCAAGGTAGCACCAAGGAGACATCCCCCAGGAAGGGCAGGTCCACCAGGCCCTTTTTGAAGCCTGATAAGCAGCCCAGCATTTGATTCGAAGCACCACCGCAGGGACGGAAAGCTTGGAGGGAGCAGAGCAGGATCTAAGGATGTATCACATACTGTATGTACTTTAGGCCCTGGACCAACCGGCCTGCCAGATTCACATATACCTGATCCGCATGTCTGATGTTCAAATCATGCTGCAAAAGCTTGGCCCATTTGGTAAGCGTCGGAGACACCAAAACCTAGAGCGGGCGATCGAGTTTGCCCTACGGTACGCAGTATGCTTAAAGGAGGAAACGCCTACACCAACAGCACTGTTGCGTTACGCAACCTAGAAATGGAATGCTCCCCCACCAGGGGTGAGATCTGCTGCCTCGGGAAGGGTCTTCGCAAAGGGGTAATGTACCGAAAAGCACTGCGGAACCACCAAAAAATGCTGCTATAGACATTCCCAGACCTTGGACACAAATTCACCCAAGTATGTCGGATTCAAAACCGCCTGGTTGCGCACCAGAGGTGATGGCTACTGTACTGTCCCAGCCCCACTTTCTTGGTGATAAATGTCCCAGGCACATTCCTTCTCAGGGTGAAAGTCCTTCTTTGGTGGATTAATTGAGGGCACCAGTCACTTTGAATAAGTTTTAGATGTTTTAATAATGAACATGCATGAAGAGTGGGAAGGAGAGTGGAGGGAACACATGATACCTGAGGGTTCCATTAACAATACACATTCTCTGATCTCATACATGGTTCTCTCACTAATATCAATCCTTCTGTAACAGAACTGTGCTGGATGGAATACATCTCATAAATGTGGCACCTTGTCAACTAAGGTTCCTGTGTATTCTCAGTCTTAGGATACAAGGCAGGACAGCAGTGGGAAGGTTCATGTGGTGCTTCCCAGCTCAGTCAGTCACTCACCATCCCTGTGGTAGGACAACTGCAGCTTTGCTTTCCCAAACGACCAGTAGCACTTCATCTCATCCAGCAGCTTAGGGACACCTCCCATGACAGGAGATCCCTCAACACTCCATGCCTCTAGGCCCTAAGGCATGAGGCCTATATAAGTGGATCACACAGACATCCTCTCAAGGGAAATTCCTGGAGGGAAAGAGAAAGAGCAGGAAGTGACTCAGATACTTAATAGTTCTCCCAGCATGCACAGCAAGCTCCCCAGGCCTGCTGATTGGCCAGGTATTAAAGTGGTTGTAAACCCACTTATGCAACTTGCACCTACAGGTAATCCTAGTTTAAGGCTTACCTGTAGGTGTTTGCAATATCTCCTAAACCTACACACTTTAGCAAATATTTAGCAAAAAAGAATGCACTGTTGTCTACGTCGCATACACGCCATAGACAACGGCGCTGCCGCACTGTCAACACCGGTTTTATCAATGGATAATGCAGGCTTTGACGGCTCCCGCGCGCATGCGCGGTGACGTCATCGCCGCTCTGGCCAATCAGAGCGCCGGAGCGGCGATATCCGGAAGTGACCTTCCGGATCGATGTCTGCAGCCGGAGGAGGAGACAAGGACGGCTTTGAGGCTTCGATCTAAGTTAAGTACTGCATAATGAGCTAGTATGCTAGTCATACTAGCTCATTATGCCTTTCTCTTGCAGGTTATTCTTTTTGTCAAGAAAAAAAAAAATGGGTTTACAACCACTTTAAATATCTATAATGTGCAGTCATATCTCTAGCACACCCTGCTGGAGAACACTCACACAGCATGTGAGAATAATCACTGGACACTTTTGCCGCGTACACACGATCATTTTTCCCGCTGGGAAAAATTACATTTTTTCTTTTGGACGAGAAAAACGACCGTGTGTGGGCTTTTTTTTTAATCACGACGAGAAAAATTAGAACATGCTCTAATTTTTCTCGTCGTGATTCCCGTCATTTTTTTCCGCGGCAGTTTTCCCATAGGGAAACACTGCCGGGGAGCCTACACACAGTCGTTTTTTTCGACCAAAAAAAAAAAGGAATTTAAAACGACCGTGTGTAGGGGAACAAGCTGTTCCTCGTTTTTCACGTTAATTTTCTCGACGGTGTTTTCACCGGCGAAAAAATCGATCGTGTGTACACAGCATTAGAGTGCACAGCCAGCATACAATTAAGCTGACTGAGGCTGGGTTCACACTTGTGCGACACGACAGCTGTCCTACTTTGGATCCGACTTTGCCCTGCGACATGAAGCCGACATATGTCCGACTTTCAATGAACGGGGATCCGACTTGGATCCCCGCCAATACCAGGCACTGTGTTTGGTATGAATCTTGAGGGGGAACTCCACGCCAAATTTTAAATAAAAAAAACGGCATGGGTTCCCCTCCAGGAGCATACCAGGCCCTTCGGTCTGGTATGGATTTTAAGGGGAACCCCTATGCCGAAAAAAACGGCGTGGGGGTCCCCCCAAAGTCCAAACCAGACCCTTATCCGAGCACACAACCTGGAAGGCCACAGGAAAATGGGGGGGGGGGGCGAGAGAGCGACCCCCCCTCCCTCCTGAACCGTACCAGGCCGCATGCCCTCAACATGGGGGGTTTGGTTCTTTGGGGCAGGGGGGCGACCTGCGGCCCCCCACCCCAAAGCACCCTGCCCCCATGTTGATGAGGACAGGGCCTCTTCCCGACAACCCTGGCCGTTGGTTGTCGGGGTCTGGGGGCGGGGGCTTATCGGAATCCGGCCCCCCACTCTATGTGAATGAGTTTGGGGTACATCGTACCCCTACCCATTCACCTGGTGGAAAAAAATGGCAATAAAAAAACACTACACAGGTTTTTAAAGTAATTTATTACACAGCTCCGGGGGTCTTCTTCCGACTCCGTGGATCTCCGGTGTCGTCTCCGTGCTCTCCGGTTCTTCCTTCCTTCTGCCAGGCCTCCCCTATCTTCTTCCAGCTCTTTTGCCAGCGGGGGCCCGGTCTTCTCCGTCGCCTTCTTCCCTCTTCTCCTCTTCGATGTTGACACGTCGCTTCCTCCCACTGTAATGCTGGGTGTGTGGTGCGCTCCGATTTATATAGGCCTCTCATAACGTCACAGTCACATGCTCCAGGTGGCCACATGCTCCCATGACGTCACAGTCACATGCTCCGGGGCATGTGACTGTGACGTCATGAGAGGCCTATATAAATCGAAGTGCACCGCACACCCAGCATTACAGCGGGAGGAAGCGACGTGTCAACATCGAAGAGGAGAAGAGGGAAGAAGGCGACGGAGAAGACCGGGCCCCCGCTAGCAAAAGAGCTGGAAGAAGATAGGGGAGGCCTGGCAGAAGGAAGGAAGAACCGGAGAGCGCGGAGACGACACCGGAGACCCACGGAGTCGGAAGAAGACCCCCGGAGTCGGAAGAAGACCCCCAGAGCTGTGTAATAAATTACTTTAAAAACCTGTGTAGTGTTTTTTTATTGCCATTTTTTTCCACCAGGTGAATGGGTAGGGGTACGATGTACCCCAAACTCATTCACATAGAGTGGGGGGCCGGATTCCGATAAGCCCCCGCCCGCAGACCCCGACAACCAACGGCCAGGGTTGTCGGGAAGAGGCCCTGTCCTCATCAACATGGGACGGAGAAGACCGGGCCCCGCTAGCAAAAGAGCTGGAAGAAGATAGCGGAGGCCCGGCAGAAGGAAGAAAGAACCGGAGAGCGAGAGAAGAACCGGAGAGCGCGGAGATGACACCGGAGACCCCCGAAGTCGGAAGAGACCCCCAGAGTCGGAAGAAGACCCCCGAAGTCGGAAGAGACCCCCGAAGTCGGAAGAAGACCCCCAGAGCTGTGTAATAAATTACTTTAAAAACCTGTGTGTGTTTTTTTATTGCCATTTTGTTCCACCAGGTGAATGGGTAGAGGTACGATGTACCCCATACTCATTCACATAGGGTGGGGGGCCAGGATCTGGGGCCCCCTTATTAAAGGGGGCTCCTGGATTCCGATAAGCCCCCGCCCGCAGACCCCGACAACCAACGGCCAAGGTTGTCGGGAAGAGGCCCTGTCCTCATCAACATGGGGGCAGGGTGCTTTGGGGTGGGGGGGCCGCAGGTGGCCCCCCTGCTCCAAAGCATCAAACCCCCCATGTTGGGGGCATGCGGCCTGGTCCTGTTCAGGAGGGAGGGGGGGCCGCTCCTGTGGCCTGCCAGGTTGTGTGCTCGGATAAGGGTCTGGTTTAGATTTTGGGGGAACCCCCACGCCGTTTTTTCGGCGTAGGGGTTCCCCTTAAAAACCATAACAGACCGAAGGGCCTGGTATGCTCCTGGAGGGGAACCCATGCCGTTTTTTTTATTTAAAATTTGGCGTGGAGTTCCCCCTCAAGATCAGCAGAGCACAAGTCGCATGCCAAAGTCAGATCATGCAAGACTGCGGTCTGACTTTGATCCAACTTCAATGATAGTCAATGGGCTGAAGTCGGATCAAAGTCGGACCAAAGTAGTACAGGGAGCATTTTCAAAGTCGGACCGACATGTGTCGGACCAGTTAAGACGGCTCCCATAGGGAAACATTGATTTTCACACGTCATGCGACATGAGCTCCCAATGTCGGAGCGTTTGTCGCCCCAGTGTGAACCCGGCCTCATACTACACCAACAGATCACAATACACAGCAAAAAGAATTTAGAAATCACTACATCCCTACACAGACAAAGAAAAAAAAACATTTAGAAGGGAAATCGAAGGAAAAGGTAAGTGAACCAACAATGCACTAGCTTAAAGGAACCTATTTAGAAAATAAAAAGCAAACCTTTACTACCCCTTTAACTGCAAACCTCGAGGAAGGCCTATATTGCTGGGGAAAATGCCTTGTAGCCCCTTCGATAAAACAGCTCTGCCTGTAGGATATGGGCTAATTATGTTTGTTGACTTGTTTTTTTGTATCACGATGGTATGGGAGAAACAATGGAAAGTCTTCTCCGAGCAGGTAATAAAAGACAAAATATTTATTTCATGCTAAGAGATGTAACGGTAGCCTGAACCCAAGCTTAATATGTTGCATTTTACAAGACAGATAGATAATGACTGGGAAGTGGCAATTAAAATGTCATTGGATTGTCTTGTGACAGACTGCTGAAAGCCATTAAAATCCAACTAAATCCCTTATTTTCAAAGATTATTTATTTAAATGTCAGGCAATGCCTGTTTTGTGGCTTTTACAGAGGCCTCCATGACAGTAATCCTAAAGACTGAGGTGTTTGTACATCTGATGTAAATTTCATCTTCTGCTGTGCATAAAGATTTTTGTCCCGCCATGAATACTGATTTTATTTCCTAATCTTTTGGCTATTTGTGTGTCTCAGGTGGTAAATAAAACAGTTTTTGCACAATACTTAATCTAGGTTCACACTTGTCCATGGGCTGCTGTACCTGAAGTAAATGCAGGGAAAAAGTCCTTGACCTTTTATACAATTGCAGTTGCATGCATGGTGTTGTGGCATCATTTGATTTCGCACATCCAAAAATATGGCACATTTTTAGATGTGTGGGGATGCTATTAAGAATTAACGGCACCATTGTGTGTCTGCAAAAGAGCAGCGCGTTTTGCCTGCGTGTTGGGAATACGGTTGCCACCTGTCCGGGATTCACCCGGACAGTCCGGGTTTTGAATCATGTGTCCGGGTTTCAGGCAGACTAAAACCTGGACACATTATTTAGACTGGGGTGTGGCTCCTCAAGTAACCAAGATAGTCACACACTGATCTGTTAAAAAAAAGAAAAAAGAAGAAGATAGTCACAAACAAATCTGTTGCCGTTGGGGAACTGCGGGCCGCTGTCTGTGGGCAGGTTTGACATCACTGGGGGGCAGGGTGATGATGTCAGCGTGAGCAATTTGGCTACACCTAATGCTCTCTACTCTCCTTGGGGTACCAAAAAGTTTTCCAGGCCGCTAAAGTGTTCAAGTTTGCATACCTCCCAACAGTCCCGGATTGGGCGGGACTTTCCCACATTCACACCTCTGTCCCGCCCTATAGGGTAATTTCCTTCATAATTATGTTGATTATGTGATAGTTCTGGCTCAGTAGGACCGGCATTAGTGTGATCATCTAGTACAGCCAGGGATTGGTGGACAAACTGGCTGGATGTGTACTGTGCAGTCAGGAAGAGAGACTGCACCTGTCAAATTGAGAGAGTGATGTCGGGTATGGGCGGGACTGCTACCCAGACCCGCCCCTCTGTCAAACCAATGCATAGGGAAAGAGCCGTCATTCATACATTGCTGGCTGCAATCATGGGCGTAACGTGAGGAGTATGACTCCGTCTTTGCTTCGGGGGGGGGGGGCATAGGGCTCCCTGTTACAATTTGTTTAATGTCGCATGTGTGTGGGCAGCGGGCTGGCATGAGGGGTATGTTGTAGGACAGACCACTCCCCTCCCCTGCACACAGGTGCCGTTGAAACGGGGCCGCTGAGTTAAGGAGGCAGGTCATCTGCTAAGAGGCCGTTCTCTTGCTTAGAATGACGCTGCCTCCCAACCCCCTGTCCTCCCTATCCATGCACCTCCGTGAGCTGGCCCCGCCCCTTCCGTAAGTATGCCCCATTGTTCTGCCGAGATGTGTCACCGGCATGGGCTGGCTCCGCCCCCTCCCTGAGCTGGTCCGACCCCCTTCGTGAGCTGACTCCACCCCTCCGTGAGCTGACCCCGGTGTTCTGCCGAGATGTGTCACCAGTGTTCTGCCGAATAAGTTCCCCCGGCGGATAAGTTCCTCCCTGTACTGCGCAGGCGTGAACTGAGCTCCGAAAATAGCCGAACATGTAGAGCTGAGAGTCAGCTCTAGACGGCGCCTGCGCAATGAAATAGTTATTACAGCAGGTCCAGGGCGACGTGGACCTCGCTGTAAGTGGCCAGTCGGCCTCACGTCCTCGCTTTGCTCGCTCGGCCTCCTGGCTTTTTTTTTTATTATCTCCATGTCCACGGGGATGGTAAGGAAAGAGCCTGGATGTCAGAAGTGTAGCAATTTGGTGTGCGCAGGCACCGTCTAGAGCTGACTCTCAGCTCTACATGTTCGGCTATTTTTGGAGGCACAGTTCACGCCTGTGCTGTACAGGGGGGGGGGGTCCTTATCCGCCGGGGGAACTTTTTCGGCAAGACACCGGCATGGACTGGCTCTGCCCCCTCCGTGAGCTGGTCCGGGCCCCCTCCGTGAGCTGGCTCCGCCCCCTCCCCGAGATGGTCCTGCCTCCTCCGCGAGATGGTCATGCCTCCTCACCTCTCGCTCCAATTCAATCCCTGCTGATCTCTCCTGGCCTCGTAGATCCTACAAGCAAGCATGTTTGAGGAGGATGGGGTAGACTAGAGTACATTCTACTGTCCAGGAAACTGACAGGGCTGGGGGGCTTCTATTAAAAGGGAGAAGGAGGGGGACTGAGACTTGCTGGTACTTGTAGTGTGCAAGCAGCGGTGGGACCCCTGTGGACATAAAAAGGGACCCCAGAACTGGCATAGTGCTGGGCCCACACTCCAGGGGCCCATTCCACCTCCCTGTCACATTATGTCAGGGGTGCTCAGCCACTGGCCTGTGGGCCACATGTGGGTATGGCTTGCTTTCTGCCCCCCCCCCAGGGTGGGTATAACTGCCTTGGGGACAGCAGCAGTCACAAGCCATACCCGTGGGGGACAGCAGCCGCTGCCACCAGCCATACCTGTCCTGGGGGACAGCAGCTGCAACCGCCAGCCATACCCGCCCTGGGGGGCAGCAGCTGCAACCGCCAGCCATACCCACCCTTGGGAACAGCAGCTGCAGCCGCCAGCCATACCCACCCTTGGGGACAGCAGCTGCAGCCACCAGCCATACCCGCCCTGGAGGACAGCAGCTGCAGCCGCCAGCCATACCCACCCTGGAGGACAGCAGCTGCAGCCGCCAGCCATACCCGCCCTGGAGGACAGCAGCTGAAGCCACCAGCCATACCCGCCCTGGAGGACAGTAGCTGCAGCCGCCAGCCATATCGGCCCTGGAGGACAGCAGCTGCAGCCGCCAGCCATATCCGCCATGGAGGACAGCAGCTGCAGCCGCCAGCCATATCCGCCCTGGAGGACAGCAGCTGCAGCCGCCAGCCATATCCGCCCTGGAGGACAGCAGCTGCAGCCGCCAGCCATATCCACCCTGGAGGACAGCAGCTGCAGCCGCCAGCCATACCCGCCCTGGGGGACAGCAGCTGCAGCCGCCAGCCATACCCGCCCTGGGGGACAGCAGCAGCCGCCAGCCATACCCTCCCTGGAGGACAGCAGCAGCCGCCAGCCATACCCGCCCTGGAGGACAGCAGAAGCCGCCAGCCATACCCACCCTGGGAGGACAGCAGCAGCCGCCAGCCATACCCACCCTGGAGGACAGCAGCCGCCAGCCATACCCGCCCTGGAGGACAGCAGCAGCCAGCTATACCCGCCCTGGAGGACAGCAGCCGCCAGCCGCTAGCCATAACCACCCTGGAGGACAGCAGCAGCCAGCCATACCTGCAGGAATCCTGACGAAGAAGTGAAGATTCAGGTCAGTTTTTAATTCAAATCAAACAGCAATGGACATGTCTGTTCTTTACACTGGTACACTAGCTACACTGGGCTGCTTTCAAACAGATTCGGAGGTACAGCGCAGAACACCTGGGAGTTACCTGCACTGAGCCAAAGACTTCTGTTATTACCTGCAGGTTTGGTGCACTTTCAGAAAGTGCATCCATCACACCGGCAGTATATAATAGAATTCTATGGCAACTAACCCACAGGAAAGCCACAGGTACACTGTGCTGCACCCATCAGTGTGAAAGCAGCCTTAAGCCCCTTTCATACGATCAATCCAATCGGGTCCGCTTGTCTGTTTTACAGGTGGGCCCAATCGGACCCTCTATTCACTTCTATGGAGCGGCAGAAGTTTTGTGTCCATGTACACTTGCCTACCTCCAATCTAAACCGATAAAAAAAAACAGAAGGGGATACATCCCCTTCCATCTGAGCGGATCATCTTCCCGCTCCACTCATTGTGGCCCACGACTCGTTACCAAGTTGCTGAAGTGGCCATCGCTCTTCAAAAGGTTGAGCACTCCTGCATTTAGGGTCCTACACCTGGACAGGAGGTGCAGCATACACAGGAAACGCCCCCCTCCATTTTCCTTCTGCAACCGCTGAAATCTGGCGGGAGAGGAGGAGATGGCAGGAGGAAAATGGAGGGGGTCGGTTCCTGTATATGCTGCCCCCCTGTCCAGGTTACTCTTATTTTTGCTGCCCAGGCCCTCTGTGACTCCTCTGCAAGTTCAGATAGAGCTGTTGCCTACCCCTGCTCCAGAGAATTCAAAAGATTTTGGAGAAACTGTCCACATTTTGACAAGTATAAAATGTGAAGTGACTAAAGCGCTGATAGTATATCAAAATTAGGAATAAAAACCACTGTGCAAAAATATAAATAATAGATAATCAAATGATAAAAGCAGCAACTAAAATAATAGTGTTTACAATCACTGTGACATGTATAATATAGTTGCGCTAAAATCAACCTATTAAATATCAAAGACATCTGTGAAAGAAAGTGCTAGAGTGTAATAAAAATTATAAATATATATAAAAAGAAATGTCCACATAACAGGTGAGCTTGTTTGTATCCTGGGGTAATTACTGCAGATGACACCTGACTACAGATAGTTTCTGGCTTGCAGTGAACACTGCCCCACACAAGGCTTAATGATGACCGGCACGAATACTGTATACCAAGGTTCCAAACAGTTGCTTCAAATCTCAAAGAAAACAAAGATAATAGGACATAGCGCAGTATGCTCGCACTAAAGGAAAGATAAGTCTTTGCGATAGATAGTCCACTCACATGTACCCAGCCGGGTAAAAGCGAATAGAGCGGTCAGATACGATGCTATACTCCTCAGCTTCCTGTATCTCGTCACTAGGCTCCTCCCCTACGCGTTACGTCACTAGACACGTGACTTTTTCAAGGTAACTTGAGGTTTCTTATATTCTCTTTGCAATATTAGATATTTAGAATTTTTATTGCACTCTAGCACTTTCTTTCACAGGTGTCTTTGATATTTAATAGGTTGATTTTAGCGCAACTATATTATCCTATATTTCACATTTTGACATACTGTTCCTCCAAAATCTTTTGAATAATCCTCTCAGTATGTAAATAAAGATCTGAAATTACTCTTTAGCCACTTGGAGTATCTTGGCATGCGGTGGAAGGTGGTAGTGGGGGGTGTCCAGGTCAAATTTTGCATTAACCTTTTGTTCAACCATGTCCATTAAGCAGCTCCCACTGTTAAGAGTTTGACCACGCCCACTTTTGCTGTAGCGCACATAGCACGCTGTCGGCCGCTTCCTTTCTCAAGTGTCCCTCATTCTGAAGTTCAAAAGTTGGGAGGTATGACACACAGCATCTTTGAAGTGAATGTGGCAAGCATCAACTTTTCTGTACAAGGACCACATCATATATTTTACAAATATTCACAGGCTGGAAAAAAATATATATTTTATAAATGAACGAATAAGCGGAAGTAAACCCATCCATAAAACTGTTTCGTTTCCGGCACGTCCTGGAAATGTAACACTCCAGTTGGTTGTGCTCTCAACCAAACTGTCAAACCATCCAATGACTGGTGTCATAAGTGATCACATGTGCAGCATCCTGGCAGTTGTAGATTAAACAGAGGCAAAGATGGCCGCTTTCTTGGCTGAAAAGAATAGGGGGGTTTACTTGCACTTTAAGCCCTAGTTCACACTGGTGTATTTTGACATGCGATTTGACATGTCAAATCGCATGTCAAATCGGCGGCATTTGCTGGCAATGGCACCGTCCTAATCGGTGCGACGACACATCTGCGGCGCTGCACCGATTTCAAAAAGTAATTTCTGTACTACTTTTTGCTATTTACATTTGTGCAGAAAACTGCACAGATGTCTCTGAAATCGCGGGAGTGAAATTGTACGAGTTTAGCTTTTTTCCCCGCAGCCCAGTGTGAACCTGGGCTTAATGAATGAATACGTTTTACAGGGATTTTTTTGTCATCGGCATGATATGATTTAGAACAACAGAGAAAGATCTTCAGTAAAAGAAATCAAAGAAATTACAAATAAACTTGAGCCCACCAGGGTTCCCATCAGCATCCGCCTTACATCAGAGCCCCCCCAACATCAGAGTCCCCATCAGAGCCCCCCCAACATCAGAGTCCCCATCAGAGCCCTCCCAACATCAGAGTTTCCATCAGAATTCAGAGCCTCAATCAGAGTGCCCCCTTACATCAGAGTACCCATCATAAGTGCCATCCTTGTCCTGCGAGTGCCAGGGCAAGCACATAACTGTTTTTTATGATGCCAGCGGTCCTAGCAGCCGATGACGGTACAATGACAGCACAGCCCAAGGAACTAGTACTGGGTATCGGGAAGGGGAGTTTTGGGGGGCATATGGAGATCTTAGGCTGAATACCTGAGAGAGACCTGTGCTAGAGGTCACTGCCCCCGGCTGCATGAAGCCTTGCAGCGGGCTGCTGTGTTGGACTGTGCACCATAGTTTGGAGACCCCCTGATTTATAGCAGAACTAAACTGTCTAACACAAACTGAAAACACTATTTAATTCATTTTTATTATTCAGCGCAAACTTCCCCATCCATCCATGACTCCATGCTTTATTTTGTTGAGAAATCCCTTTGAAAAAGCACCTCTAGCATTTCTAGTTGCGGCCATCTCAATTAAGGGCAGATGATTCAGGTAGCATTTACTTCCTGGATTCCATCTGCCCTTAGCTCATGCATGCAGACAGGATGGCATGCTTTGCAAGGAATCTCCTCCTCCAAATGAAAGAAAAAAAATACCCATGAAGATTTCTGGAATGTATGACATCATTTTGGCCCGGGAAGCAACTGAAGAAATGTCTAAAACGTTTTAAAGCGGTAGTAAACTCTTTAAAAAAAAAAAAAGTTTCTCCTGCAAGGCAATATCATAATGTGCTAGTATGCATCGCATACTAGCACATTATGAGAGTCTTAACCTTAAAAACAAAGCCCTCCAGCGATGCGCTGACAGGACTTCCATCTTCGCCCTGTCTTCCTTCCAGGTTTATGGGCTCTGGCTGTCTGACTGGCCAAACCGCGACGACATCACTCCCACGCATGTGCACAGGATTCTCAGCCATGGCACACAGCTCTGAAGGAACGGCACAACCCATGCACCGGTGAGGTCACTGGCTGCTGCCCGCTGGAATATCTCCTAAATGATGCACATTTAGGAGATGATTATTTTACCTACAGGTAAGCTTTATTATGAGCTTTGCTCTTGTTCAGTTGTTTAGTCAAGTACGACGCTTCGTGACCTCATGGACCATAGCACACCAGGCTTTTCTGTCCTCCACTGCCTCCCGGAGCTTGCTTAACTCCATGATCATTGTTTCGATGATGCTATCTATCCATCTTGTTTTCTGTCATCCTTCTCCTTTTTCCTTCCAAGTTTCCCAGCATCAGGGTCTTTCCCAATGAGTCCTCTCTTCGCATTAGGTGGCCAAAGTTTTTCTGCTTCAGGATCCGTCCTCCCAGTGAATATTCAGGGTTGATTTCCTTCAGGATTGGCTGGTTTGATCTTCTTGCCATCCAATGGACTTTCAAGAGGTCTTCTCCAACACCATAGTTCAAACCAGAGTAATACAGCGTACACACGACCGTTTTTCATGACGAGAAAAATGCAATTTTTTTAAATTGGTCATTAAAAATGATCGTGTGTAGGCTCCAGAGCATTTTTCTCGACAAGAAAAATGGCCATTAAAAATGTAGAACATGCTCTTTCTTGTGAAAAAAAAAAGTAGAACATGCTCTATTTTTTTCTCGTCGTTTTTCACATCGTCGTTTTTCTTGTCGTGAAAAACGGGCGTGTGTACGCTTCAATGACGGCAAAAAAACGCGCATGTTTAGAAGCAAGTTATGGGAAGGAAGCGCTCGTTCTGGTAAAACTAGCAATGGAGAGAGCACATTCGTCACGCTGTAACGGACTGAAAAGCACAGAGGCTGAAAAGCGCGAATCGTCTCTCACCAAACTTTTACTAACACGCGGTAACACGAAATCAGCAAAAGCAGCCCAAAGGGTGGTGCCATCCGGATGAAACTTCCCCTTTATAGTGCCGTCGTACGTGTTGTACGTCACTGCGCTTTGCTCGAGCATTTTTTTTAACGATAGTGTGTGTAGCACACAGATCCTTTTCCCCCCTTACCTTCCTTTAGGGGGGTCAGACACACCATGCCACATGCCCGCGTCCTCTGGATTAGAGGTCGAGCAGTGTTATGTATTTGGGTCCTGCAGCAAGTTGCTTCCTTTCACTGGTTCTTCCCTCTAGATTATAGAGGCAAGTCTTTACCTTTCCCAAAGAAGGTCAATGTCCACACAACACTTCAACTCCAACAAGAGTTTATTTTCTCTTTTTTGCTTCAGTAACCAGAAAGTTGAAGAGAAGAAAGGGGTTAGCAGAATAGGATAGATTCAGGCACACTCTTGGCTTCGTCGCCACTCGGTCCCGAGTGGGTATAGCTCACCCGGAAAGTCAGTCAATAGCACTAGCAGCCGGCATGAAGCTCAAACAGTGACTTAGTCCCCTCCAAGGACAAAGTCAAGGAGATCCCTCCTTTAGTAACGACACTCCGCAAAGGCAGTCTGCGCAGAAAGAAATCCTTCCCTCCGACAGGTCACCAGGCCTCTCCCGAGACAGCAATCTTGTATTACCAGTCTCCTCTATGGGACCGATCCTTCCCCGGTTTCCTCTATGTCAGAGTGGTCGCCCTCACCTGGGCTCCCTGGGTTTCCCTTCTGGCTTTGTAGACCCAGTGAAAGGTACTGGGACTACCTGGAACTCCACAGCCTCGGCCGAAGGTGCCCGAGACTCCTCAGTCAAAGTTGGGCGCACCCCCCCTTAGAGGAGCACACTCCTCCGGGTACAGGTCCCCAGGTACTACCAACCTGAACAATGGTGTCTGCCCCTTTTATACCCTCTCCCGGCATGCACAGCAGGCCGGAACCACCCACCGTATGGCAGCCGAGAGAGGACATCCAATAGCCACTCCATCACCTGTGGTTCAACCCCTGATATAAGTGACAGTACCACCTATACGCCTAAAGGGGAACTGCACGCCAGGTGACACAGCAACAAGACAGAGTCCAAACAATTAAAAGACCCGAGCCAACTACCGCTCAGGTCACCCCTAAATTTAAGCATAGCGACTCCCCTAGGTAGGGACCCGCTACATGTGTATGCAAGGCAGACTTGAGAAGAATCACGTTGAGAAAAACGTTGTTTTTTTCAATGACATTAAAAACGGGCGTGTGTACGCGGCATTACAACGATACCACTTTTTTAAGACCGAGTACAAGCACCAATACTTTTTTTCAAGTACTCGCCGATACCGATTACCGATACTTTTTTTTTAGTGTTGTGTGACAGTGGCACTAATATGCAGCACTGGTGGGCACTGATGAGGTGTGGACTGTCAGTCGTTTTTTTTACAATTTAATTCCTTGCAATTTATATATTTTTTATTATTTTTTTACAATGCTTTTTTGGGGGAGGGAAGGGGAGGGTCGAGTGGACGGTGTCAGTCTTTTTTTTATTTTTATTATTATTTTTACAATTTAACCTTTAAATTTGTATTTATTATAATTCTTTATATGTATTTATTTTTCATCAGCCCTGTTGGGAGGTAGAGGGGCTTTAGTGAGATGTCAGGGGTCTAAACAGACCCCTGACATCTCCCCTTTGAGACAGGGAAAGGGACTGAAGACACAGATTCCCCAGTCCCTTTCTCAGCAGCCTCAGCTGCACTGAAGATGAATGGAGAGGAGACAGAGGCTCCTCTCCATTCATAAAATGAAACATCGTAAACACAGATTACAATGCTCAGTTATGAATGGACAGAGTCAGTGATCTCTGACTCTGTGCATTCGGTAAATGAGAGATTTACCAGCTCCTTCCTCCACTCTCCATCCTGACAGATCCGGGACAAGGGGGACCGGAGGAGGACCGGGCCAGAACGAGGAGCACATGGGGGAGCTGGAGGGGGACCCGACAGAGCAAGGAGCACAACACGGCAGGGCTCGGGGGGGGGGGGGTGGTCCCAACAGAGCGAGGCGCACATGGGGGGAGCCGGAGGGGGACCCAGGGGAGGACACGGGGGGACAGTCAGTGCAGCGGTGGGGGGAGGTACAAACACTGATCCCCTGTATTGCTGTATAGATCTCGCACCGCGCCCTGCGTGTCCTTCTTCCTATAACAAACAATAATAATTTCATCAAATTCTCCAAATGATATGGCAGCAGTGCGCATGCAAGTGAACACCAACATCCCCTGTCACATCTTCCGACCGTGTCACACATAAAAAAAAGGAGATACATGGACAGTAAAGCAAAAATACAGCGTTTTTTATTTTTTGAATCTTTATCTGCTATAGAAAAAGCCGCCCTTCAGTTGAGTAAACACGCCCCGCAAGCGTCCAGGAAGAATAGAAGATAAAGATTTGTTTTGCCGAATGTTGCTCCTTGCTTGCTTTTATCTGGCCCTTGGGGCATTTTTCCTCCCTCTATCAGCAACAGTGGGGCATAATTCCTGCTACTGACACTGACAATGGGACACTATTGATCTTTTATTGAAAAGAATCAAGCAACCAATTTTTATACAAAAGTAAAAAACAAAACCATAGTACAAAACTTCAACAGAAAACAAAGGAATACACATCCATGTTCAGAATATATACAATATATACATAATCCACTACCAAAACATCCCTAGAAAACTATCTACATAAAGCAGCAGAGAGGGCCTAAGAGGCACAACCCATCACCTATGTACGCAGCCATTTATCAAAAATTCATCAAAAATACTGATAATCTAGGGTGATAAGAGACAGACAGCCACACCCGGGAAAGAGACTCCTGGCAGTCAGGGAGGCTTGAAACCCCTCCACGCCTTCAACCAAGCCCCCTGACCCCGCTTGTCTCTCTCAAGCTCCCGAATCTTCCCCACCTCATGCAAAATGTCATACACCACCACCTCAACAGGAAGGAGTTTTTGCCGAATGCTGACCTGACACCGTGCATTCCAGGTGAAATAATGGACTACTAGGCTAACTAAAAAAAGTGTATCCAAACAAAAAACTCCACCGGTATTGAATGCTCCGTACACCCACTCAGCATAACCCAGCCTGGAGAGGAAAGGGACACCGAGGGCCCGCCCCACCTGTTTGTACACCTCTATGTTAAAAGGGCAATGAAGCAGAAAATGGTCCATAGTCTCCTCCTCATCTGCACACTCCTCCCGAGGACAGCTACGATCCATCCCACTGCGGATTTTCAAATTGCCCCGAACATAGAGCTTCCCATGGAAGCACAACCAGGCCAGATCCCTAAATTTAGGGGGTACACTATCCAAATTAATCAGTCTTAACCCCACCCTCAAAACTGGGCCCGGGCAATCCCTTAAGGCCAGTGGGTCATGAAAGACTTCGCTCAAGACTCGACTCATAAGGACTTTCCTTGGAACCGATCTGAGATCTTCAGCCGACAATCGCCACTGCCGCAGTAACTTCAGGCACGGAGCGACATAGGCTGGTAGCTGACCACGATGACCCCTGCGATTCTTCACTTGGCCACCTTCTTCCCAAAGTCATAGAAAAGGCCTAAACCAAGATCTAAATATGCCTACCCATCCAGGAGGTTCCACTGCAAGCATATTACCAATGTTAAACTTTAGAAATAGCAGTGAAAAGAAAAGAACTGGGTTGACCATACCTAAGCCACCCTCCCTCCTGGATAGGTAGGTGACATTCCTCTTGATGGGGTTCAGTCTGTTCCCCCACAGCATCTGGAAGAACACACTACTGACCCTAGCATAGAGAGACACTGGCAAGATGCAGACAAAGCTGACATACAAGAAGATCGGAATCAGGTAAGTCTTAATCAGATCAACCCTTTCCCTCATAGATAACTTCCATCTCTTCCAGCTGACCACCTTAGTATTGGCAATTTCCAGTCTGCCTTCCCAGTTTTTGAGGCCATAATCGCCGGGTCCAAAATCAATGCCTAGTATCTTAATTCTTTCCTGGGGCACTGGAAAGGTGTCCGGGAGATCAAAACCCTCACCATCCTTTCCCATCCAGAAAACTTCAGTCTTTTCCTGATTGATCTTGGAGCCTGATGCTTCAGAATACCGTGATGTCAGAGAGACCACCTCCTCCGCTTCATCCGTCCCAGTGACAATCACCGACACATCATCCGCATAGGCAACAACCCTCAATGGCGGCTTACCCGGGAGCCCCACTGGTACCCCACACAACATGCCGCTCTCTAGCCTCCTGACGAAGGGGTCGATTGCAAACACATAGAGCAGGGGACTCAGGGGACAACCCTGGCGCACCCCGGAGCCAACCCCAAAGGACTGTCCAACCCAACCATTAACAAGAGGGAAGCTTTCTGCCCCCTTATACAAGACTTTCAGCCAATCGACAAAACCACCCGGCAGACCGTACTTACTAAGGAGCAACCACAGGTACTCATGGTTAACACGATCAAAAGCCTTTGCCTGATCCAATGTCAGCAAATACTTTCCCCAGCCTGCAGCCCTGCACCGCTCCAAGGCCTCCCGGACAGCTAAAACCGCTGTGAAGGTGCTCCTACCCTGGACCGAACAGTGCTGATGGCGAGAAAGCAAAGACTCTGCCACTGACGATAGGCGCCAGAAAAATATCTTTGCCAGTATCTTTCTATCGACATTAAGAAGGCTGATGGGGCGCCAATTCTCAATCATCGAAGGATCTTTACCCTTTGAAAGAAGAATCACAGCCGAGTGCCTCATGGAAGGGGAAAGCACCCCCTCAGCAAGGCAACTGTTAAAAACCTCTACCAAATGCGGGGCCAGAATAGACTTAAAGGCTTTGTAAAACTCAGCCGTCAAGCCATCCGGTCCAGGCGACTTTTTGATGGCAAGCTGTTCAATTGCCCTCATCACCTCTTCGACTGTGATCTCCTCTGTCAAATTCATCAATGGAACATCTCCACCATTTAGACCTGGAGTAGAGTCCAAAAAGCTTTCCATCTTGTCACGATCAAGCTCTTTCCTCCCAAGAAGGTCGGCATAAAAGGACCTCACGACCTCCAGAATCCCTGACCTGGACTTTGTCAAGGAACCTGTACTGTCCTTAAGGCCAACGACCATTTTAACAGCTACACCTTGTTTGCAGTTCTGGTAAGGGTCAGGCGAGTGGTACTTCCCATAGTCCCTCTCCAGAACCAAAGAGGCATGCCGGTCATATTGACACTTCCTGAGAAGGAGTTTCACTTCGGAGATTGCCCCAGGATCTCCTCCTCTCGAGACAAGAATATCCAGCTTCCTCCGTAAACGTTGGTAGGTCATGTATTTATTAAACTGATTTCTATTGGCTAGGCCCCTGAAGAATCCAGCGATCCTCTTTTTGGTCAACTCCCACCACTCAGCCTTGCTGCTACAAAAGTCCAGGATGGTCACCTGTGCCTGAAAGAATTCCTCAAAGGATTGTCTAACATGTTCTTCCTTGAGTAGTGTCGAATTTAATCTCCAGATGCCCTTGCCCCTCTGAGGGGCGTCTGAAGCATTCAGTACCACAGATAGCATACAGTGATCAGAGAACTCTACTGCCTGCACCACTGGGGGCGAGAAAGCAGAGGCCTCCTTCAAAAAAAAACCTATCTATCCTACTCTGACTATTACCACAATGAAAAGTGAACCCGGTGTCATCTGGGAGGTGCTTAATGTGCACATCCACAAGACCAGCATCCCTAACCATACTATTTAAAAAAACGCTATCATATCCCAGCCTGTCCTTGAAGTCCTTCCTGTCCTTGGGCCTAGTTACTGTATTAAAGTCACCTCCAAAGACCACTTGCCGGGATGTAAAAAGAAATGGCTTGATCCTTGTAAAAAGGCATTTCCTGTCCCACTTTGTGTGCGGCCCATAAACATTGATTAGGCGCAGGTCCTGCCCTCCCACAAGGACGTCTAAGACCATACATCTCCCAATCTCCACCTCAATAACCCGCCGGACAGTTACCATGCCGGTTTTAAACAACACCGCCACACCGCCGTAAGGCTCGGCCGCAAGAGACCAGTAAGATGGACCATACCTCCACTCTCTCTTGGCCATATGAATATCTGCCAAGGAGGTGAGCCTAGTCTCTTGCAAAAATAAAATTTCAGCATCTAATTGGCTGAACAAAAAGAAGGCCATAGAACGAGCTCTTACTGACTTAATGCTGGCGACATTAATTGTCACCACTTTTAACGGAGGGGGAACCGCCATTTGGGTTATTGGGTGGATTGCTTCTTAGCTCCCCTCTGCTGCTCATCACCAGAAGCCTCTCTCTTTCTAGAGGCCGCCTCAAAGTCCATTTCGGAATCGGAACTTCTCTCAGAAGAAGCTCCGGATGAAGAAATATCCCACTTGGAGGACCTATGACGGCTGGAGACAGGAACCGGAGCTTCCCGTCCCCGTTCCGTCCTCACCGCCTGCCTCTTCCGCCTCCCAACCTTCCTTCTCTCTTCCAGGTACTGCAGGTCAGCCTCAGAGATGCCCTCATCTCTTACTTTTTTCTTTAAAGTCTTTCTAGAAGACTTCTTTACAGAGGAAGAAGCAACCTTTTTAGTACACGCTGGTGGGGGGGGGGGGGGGGGTGATCCCTTTAAGTCAGACTCAGGAGGGGTAGACTCCTGGGGGGTAACTGACTCGGGGGGCACAGACTTGGAAGGTTCTGACACAAGAGGAAAGGGTACAGTAGGCTGGGGGGACACAGAGACAGAAACAGAAGGAGTACTTACAGACACAGGAGGGGTGGCCACAGGAACTGGAGAGGGATCCTGAGCAGGACCGGGGAGGGGGTCACCGCAGAGGAGGATGGTACACCAGGGGTCTCACCCTCCATCCTGTCCAGCCTTGACATGTCATCTACTACCTCCTTCTCCATATTGTGCCAGGTGTGAGGGGGTTAGCTCGGCAGCGGGTGTGTGTGACCCCCGGGATGGGCTCCCCACACAAAAACAGGCCCAGCAAACGGAGGTTGTGGTTTTCAAAATCAAAAAAAAGGTGCGGTTTATTTTCTATTCACAGTGACAAAACACAGCAAAGCCAAAAGAAACATAAACAAAATAAATCCTGGTCAACTTGACCTCTGACTAAACATACAGGTTTCCTAACTAACAACTGGGATCAGCCTAGTGCTGTCCTAGTCCCTAAGTCCCTGGTTTTAAATGTCCAAGCAAATAGCCACACAGGCTTTGTCTCACCGCACAGGGGTTCACTCTCCCTAGACAGTCCACACAGGTCTGGGTCCAGGCATGAGCTAACATCTAATGAAGCTGGGAGTTCTTATAGAGGCCTAAATGAGCTGACAAGCTTCAGCTGGTCTCATCAACTCCCTGTCTGCACGACGCCCCACACTCTCCCTAGAGGTATGAGTCATCCATGAGCCCACTAGCCTCAGCTGGGCTTATACAACACTCCACCTAGTTGTATAAGTCGGCGTAAAGCCTGAATCTGGGCGAAATATATCTACCCCCCTGGATGCAACCAGGTGACTTTACCTTCCTGCTGTCACACAGGCTTCAGGACACCTGCTGTAGGGGTGGCCAAGGCGCAGGCACAGGTTGCACCTGATCTTCCTGGTACAGTCCTTAGCCATATGACCCTGCCCCCGACACACTGAACACATCAAGGCTGAACAGGAGGAGCTCAAGTGCCCCTTTTCTCCACAGCGGTGACACAGCTTCGGCTGACCAGGGTAGAAAACAGTCATCCTATCCCTCCCTATGAAAGCTGAGGAGGGCAGGTGACGGACAACATTCTCATCCCTGGCCAACCTGATTGTTACCGACCATCCCCCAGTCCAGATGTTACGCTCATCATGGATTTTATTAGGTTTGGTCAAAACTTCCCCATAGTTCCTTAACCAGACCTCTAGATCCCGAGCAGGAACACTCTCATTGGTCAGGATAATGGTAATTTTTTTTACTGTTGACCTCTGAGAAACCGCAACTGGGACCAGACCTTCCCATTCAGGTCTTGACCTGCACCGAGCCTCATATCGCTCCCAGAACAGGTCAAGACCCTCTGGCCTGGTGAAACTAACCGTATAGTCCCTTGTCCCAGCTACGTGTATAAAGGCATACAGGTCATTTGCACCAAAACCCATCTCCAATATCATATCTACCACTGCACGCCGTGCTGGCGGGATGGCACCACCTTCCCATTTCAGAATAACTACATTCCGTCTGGGACCCCCAGCAGAAGCCAGAGACCCAAGACCAGATCCTGGGGCGCTCAAAGTGGCAGCTTGTAGGGGAAAACCCCGCTTGGGAGCGGGACTACCAGGAGCAGAGTGTGCCACCTCTGCAAATGTAGGTTTCTCAGGGCCAGGGGCCCACACTGAAGTCACATTAGTCTGCACATTATCTGCATGAACAGAGTTGGTAGGATTGTCCATCACACTTGTACTGGGACCATTGTTCATCACACTTGTACTGGGACCATTGTTCATCACACCTGAACTGGGAGGATTTTTTTCAGCCACACACACATTCCCATCAGCAATAGTCACAGTTGCTGTAATACCAGTTGTCTCCTGATGCTGCACTGTAGAGCCCTCAGCAGCAGTGGGGCAAACAGCTTTGGACTCAGCCAAAGAAGGGTTAATGGGCTCTTCTGACACTTGCAGTTCATTTGCAGAAATGACATTTTTTAAATGCAAACCTTGCTGCATTGCAGCCTCAGCAGGCACAACATTGTCATTAGGCACATTATCAGTCATGGTGCTAGATGGTACAAAAACAGTCTTATCCACAACATGGGACTTAGCAGGCTTTACTTTATCAGGTACATCATCAGTAATGTCTTCCTCATTAAATATCATCTGATTCCCCCGCATAGGAGACTCCATTACCTGGATGGCCCTTAGCATGCCTCCTGAGTCCTGGGAAGGCCTGGGGCTTCTTACCTCTCCCTGGGGGGCAGGGGGTCAGAACTGGGGGTCTCCTCCTCCTCCACCTCCATCTTTGTCACCCTTCCAAACCTCTTGTCGTTGCAAAACTTCTCTTTAAAGGGCCCATCTCTGCCTTCCATCATGGCCACGATGGTCTCCTGATGATCCACACGGACCTTGGCCAGCTGGATTTCCGGATCCATGGATCCCCGTTTCTGGCTGTGTAAGCCCTCACGTTGCCTTCGCAGGCGCTTCAACTCCGCTCTCAGCTTGTAGAGCTTGTCCCTCTCCCTGTTCAGGACCTTAATCCCGGCCACCACTCACTCCCGAATGGCCTCCGAGCCTTCATCCTCACCAGGGGTAGAGAGATCAGCTTGTGCAGAGGAAGGCAGTTCACCTGATGGCCCAGGAGATGGCTGGGAGCCTCCAGCAGGAGAAGCCCCGCTGCCCTCCATGGCCTCCCCAGAAAGGGGGCCAGGGAGCTGGGATAGATTTCACCACCACTCCCTTCTCACAGAGCAGCTTCAGAGGCACCTTCCTCCTGACACACCTGTGCTCCAATGATGGGCGGGGCACTATTCCTCCCACTGACACCAATGATGGGGCACTATTCCTCTCACTGACACCAATTAGGGGACACTATTCCTTCCACTGATACCAATGATGGGGAACTATTCCTCCCACTGATAACAATGATGGGGCACTATTCCTCCCACTGACACCAATGATGGGGCACTATTCCTCCCACTGACACCAATGATGGGGCACTATTCCTCCCACTGATGGCAATGATGGGGCACTATTCCTCCCACTGATATCAATGACAGGGGAAATTTTCTTCCCACTGACACCAATGATAGGGCACTATTTCTCCCACTAATACCAATGATGGGGCACTATTCCTCCCACTGACACCAATGATGGGGCACTATTCCTCCCACTGACACCAATGAATGGACACTATGCCTCCCATTGATACCAATGATGGGGCACTATTTCTCCTACTGACACCAATGATGGGGAACTATTTCTCCCACTGATACCAATGATGGGGCACTATTTATCCTACTGACACCAATGATGGGGCACTATTTTTCCCCCTAATACAGGGCTCAATAAAACCCAGGCCCCAGGTAAAACTGGTATAGGTCGAGAACTGATTAATGCATGAAATAGGTGGACAAATATTGCAATGCATCATATCTTGTGTGATTCGGGGACTAGTACAATGTGTGTCTAAGGATGGGTTGGTGAATGTGGACGGTCCACAGAAACCGCGTTTATGTTTTCCTGAAGAAGTGGAGTGAGAAGATCTTTGCTATGTTTATAAAATGTAATAATCGTGCCATCGGGGCCCCGCCTCTTCCCAGATGGCAGGCTTCACACCACCTGAAGCACAGGGCTTTATTGAGTGTTAAAGCAGGGAAGCGCAGTTCCGGCACCTCCAGTGCTGAATGTATGTAATTACATGGGGTGCTGGAGGGTCTATTGATGCTGGCTGCTGGGGGATCTATTATTCCATGGGGGTCTATTGTTGCTGGCGGGGAAACTGTTGTTACTGTTGAGGAAGGGGTCTACTGATGCTGGCTCCTGGTGGGGGATCTATTGTTGCTGGAGTTCTGTTGTTTCCGGGGGGGGGGGGGTTCTGTCTATTGGTGCCAGCTGCAGGGGATCCATTTTACTGCTTTTCTTTTCATTAACCTCTTCAATACCGGACACTATCACCCGCTTCCTGCTCAGGCCAATTTTCAGCTTTCAGTGCTGTCCCAGTTTGAATGACAATTGCACGGTCATGTAACATTGTACCCATATGACATTTTTATATATTTTTTTCACACAAATAGAACTTTTGGTGGCATTTAACCACTTGCCGGCCTGCCGTCGTCATTATACTGTGGCAGGTCGGCACAATCCCACGAGCCGTCCTAGTTGTACGTCGGCTCCTTTAAGCGGGATAGCAGGCGCAGGTGCGCCCGGTGAACTGCGGGGGTGCCGATGCTCGAGATCGGCGGCTGCGATGACGGGCACGCGCGTTCACGGGCACGAGAGGAAGAACACACACATCCCTGTTCTGTGAGGAGAAGAGATGCAGAACGTGAGCTCCTAATAGCTAGGAACCACGATCTGTCATCTCCTATAGCAGTGATGGAGAACCTTGGCACCCCAGATGTTTTGGAACTACATTTCCCATGATGCTCGACTACACTGCAGAGTGCAGGAGCATCATGGGACATGTAGTTCCAAAACATCTGGGGTGCCAAGGTTCGCCACCACTGTCCTATAGCGAGTCCCCTCCCCCCACAGTTAGAACACACCTAGGGAACACAGTTAACCCCTTGATTGCCCCCTAGTGTTTACTCATTCCCTGCCAAAAAAATGGGGATATTTATTATAGCAAAAAGTACAAAATATTGTGTTTTTTTTCAAAATAGTCACTCTTCTTTTGTTTATAGCGCAAATTTTTTTAAAACCGCTGAGATGATAAAATACCACCAAAAGAAAGATCTATTTGTGGGAAAAAAAGGACGTAAATTTTGTTTCGGTACAGCGTCGTACAACCGCGCTATTGTCAGTTAAAGCGACGCAGTGCCGTATTTGCAAAAAATGGCCTGGTCATTGAGCAGCCAAAGCTTCCGGGGCTGAAGTGGTTAATCACCACTGGGTTTTTTACATTTTTATTATATAAACAAAATAAGACCAAAAATATTGAAAAACACATTTTTCTTTGTTTCTGTTATAAAACAGAACAATTAAATAATAATTCTTCGTAAATTTAGGCCAAAATGTATTCTGCTACATTTCTTTGGTGAATATAACCCAAATAAGTGTATATTATTTAGTCCGTAGGAAAGTTTACAAGCTATGGGATATCTACCTGCAAGTTTACAAGCTATGGGATATCTACCTGCATCCTGGGCCTCCATAACACCTCAGCAGTGCCACAGGCTGGTTGCCTCCATGCCACGCCGCATTGAAGCAGTCATTTCTGCAAAAGGATTCCCGACCAAGTATTGAGTGCATAACTGAACATAATTATTTGAAGGTTGACTTTTTTTGTATTAAAAACACTTTTCTTTTATTGGTCGGATGAAATATGCTAATTTTTTGAGATAGGATTTTGGGGTTTTCATGAGCTGTATGCCAAAATCATCAATATTAAAACAAGAAAAGGCTTGAACTACTTCAGTTGTGTGTAATGAATCTAAAATATATGAAAGTCTAATGTTTATCAGTACATTACAGAAAATAATGAACTTTATCACAATATGCTAATTTTTTGAGAAGGACCTGTAGATCAATCCTGATGTACTTACAGCCAATTAATCTAATTTCTTGAGGACCAGAAAATGCCAGAACAGTACAAATACCCCCCAAATTACTCCTTTTTGTAACGTAGACAGTCTGAGGTATTTAGTAAGAGGCACGGTGGGTTTTTTAACCACTTGCCGCCCGCCCTATAGCGGATTGACGTCGGTAAAGTGGTTTCAAAATCCTGACTGGACGTCATATGACGTCCTCAGGATTTTGAGCCGCTGCGCGCCCCCGGCATCCATTAGTACAGTACAGTGTCACCTATCAGTGCCCATCCATGCCACCTATCAGTGCCCATCCATGCCGCCTATCCATGCCCATCAGTGCCCACCCGTGCGGCCTATCTGTGCCCACCCGTGCCGCCGATCGTTGCCCATCCGTGCCGCCGATCGTTGGCCATCCGTGCCGCCGATCGTTGCCCATCCGTGCCACCTCATTGGTGCCCATCCGTGCCGCCTTATCCGTGCCCGTCAGTGCAGCCCCATCAGTGGCCATCAGTGAAGGAGAAAACTAACTTATTTACAAAGTTTTGTAACTGAAACAAAAAAATATATTTTTTTTCAAAATTTTCGGTCTTTTTTTTATTTTTTAGCAGAAAATAAAAATTGCAGAGGTGATCAAATACCACCAAAAGAAAGCTCTATTTGTGGGAACAAAATGATAAAAATTTAGTTTGGGTACAGTGTACCATGACCGCGCAATTGTCATTCAAAGTGCAACAGCGCAGAAAGCTGAAAATTGGTCTGGGCAGGAAGGTGTATAAGTGCCCAGTATGGAAGTGGTTAAAGTTGTAATAATTTGTTGCAATTTTTTGGAAAATGAAGGAAAAAAAATGTTTCCCCCTTTTTTTTTTTTTTACATACTGTCACCAGTGCAGTAGTGTCATAATATAACTGGTGTGGCAGTGATCAGGGACACTGACTGGTGACAGTATGCAAAAAAAAAAAAAAAAAAAATTTATATAATTTTTTCAATTTTCTACATTTATTTTACTTTTTTATTAATTTTTTTTTTTTTTAATATTTTATTTTGTTTCTTTATGATTTTTTTTTACATACTGTGGCCAGCGCAATACAGGGTTCCTATACATAGTAACACTATACTACTCTGGGGAGGTGATCAGGATTTTTTTTTTTTTTTTTACACACAATGCTTATATTTCACTGGTATAAGAAACCATTTTTGCTGAATGAAATCTATTCATTCCGTATTTACTGTTGTGATTAGTTACAGCTAATCACATGGTACAGATAGGCTGTGATTGGCCCTGTCTGTGCCATGTGATCACTGTGGGCAATCACAGAGAGCAATACAATAGTACACAATCAAAGGCATGAATAGAAACCTTTCATTGTGTACAATTGTCATGTGGTCTGCGGCGATTGGTCACAGCGATCACATGGCACTGGCAGCACGCCGGTATACTGATTTGTCATCCGTTGTCTCCGGCTGCAGCATGGTGTGTGGGGCGTGCGAGTTGCATTCTGGAGAGGACATCATATGACATCCACCGAGAACAGCGAATATCCCGTCCAGCCCTCATTTTACGGCCGGGTGGGAAGGTGTTAAAGGCACAGGGACACATTAGAAACCCAACAAGAGCGCAATGGCAGCTGAAGGCATCCATTGTGTCACCACGTCAAATCCAGGGAGCAAGCCATACAAAAAGATGGCAACCCTCCCAATGTATAACTTGCCTTCGCAGTAAGGTGCACATGGAAGAAGCAAAAAGCAAATCCACACCAAAACCTCCTGTGCTTGGGAGTGGATCCACACAATGTAAGTTGGCTATATATCAGTCCTGGCTTGTATGGATGCACTTCGTCTGGCTGCCTCTTAGGACTGGGGGAGTCTGGAACAACTAAAACCATAAAAAGACAGAGAGGGTGCACAGATCTAGTGCTGTAGATCCCTTTCACACTGGGGCGGTGTGCTTGTGGGACGTTACAAAAAGTCCTGCAAGCAGCATCTTTGGCGCGGTTTGGTAGCGCTGTATACAGCGCTCCCAAAATGCCTCTGCCCATTGGAATGAATGGGCAGTGATTCCGAAGCACCTGAAAAGCGATTTGGAAGTGCCGCAACACGGGCGCTTTTAACCCCTTGTTCGGCCACTAGGAGGGGGTTAAAGCACCCCGATAGCGGTCGAAAAGTGCTGCTAAAACGAGCGGCGCTTTAGTGCTAAAGTAGCCTTATCTTAAAACCATTGCTTTATTAATATAAAAAGTGGTAAGTATTATACTCACAAAATGACAAATGTATCAAGCACATGACATAGTACACCATCATCCAATCCAAATTGCACATACCTCCCAACTGTCACAAATTTGTCGGGACACTCCCGGAATTTCAAGCAAATCCCGCTGTCCCCCGAATTCCGTGCTGAGTCCCGCAGCAGAGCCCAGTACCAGAACAAGTTCCGATACTGGACTCCACTAATCCTCCAGTCCGGTGCGTGTGGGGCGGCTGCGCCGTACTGTAGCAGTCCCCTGTCTGCCCCGCCCCCTCTGTGTGTGTCGGCTCCTCTCACAGACAGCTGCGGCTGATGAAGACTTCTGGTTGACCGGAGCTTCTACCAATCATCCCCTGCACTCCCAGAAATGCCCTCTGAGTCCCGCCCTCCTAGCAACCGAAGATGCCACGTATGCCCCACCCCCTGCAATGTGCTCCTGCTCCCAGCGCACCTGAGCTACAGGGACTTATTGGACAGGTACAGCTCTAATGATCTGGGGACACCTGCTGTGGGGGGGGGGGGGCTCTGATGGGGACACCACCTGCTGTGGTGTGACTCTGCTGGGGATACCTGCTGTGGAGTGGACTCTGATGGGGACACCTGCTGTGGGGTGGACTCTGATGGGGACACCTGCTGTGGGGGGACTCTGATGGGGAGGCTCTGGTGGGGATACCTGCTGAGGGGGACTCTGATGGGGACACCTTCTGTGAGGGGGGGCTTTGATGAGGACACCTGCTCTGGTGGGGACTCTGACAGGGAGGCTCTGATGGGAACACCTGCTGTGGGGGAGACTCTGATGGGGACACCTGCTGTGGGGGACTCTGATGGGGACACCTGCTGTGGGGTGGACTCTGATGGGGACACCTGCTGTGGGGGGACTCTGATGGGGAGGCTCTGGTGGGGATACCTGCTGAGGGGGACTCTGATGGGGACACCTTCTGTGAGGGGGGGCTCTGATGAGGACACCTGCTCTGGTGGGGACTCTGACAGGGAGGCTCTGATGGGAACACCTGCTGTGGGGGAGACTCTGATGGGGACACCTGCTGTGGGGGACTCTGATGGGGACACTTGCTGTGGGGGGGGGGCTCTGATGGGGACACCTGCTGTGGGGGGGCTCTGATAGGGACACCTGCTGTGGGGGGGGGGGCTCTGATGGGGACACCTTCTGTGAGGGGGGGCTCTGATGAGGACACCTGCTCTGGTGGGGACTCTGACAGGGAGGCTCTGATGAGGACACCTGCTGTGGGGGGGACTCTGATGGGGACACCTGCTGTGGGAGACTCTGATGGGGACACCTGCTGTGGGGGTAACTCTGACAGGGAGGCTCTGATGGGGACACCTGCTGTGGGGGGGGCTCTGATGGGGACACCTGCTGTGGGGGGCTCTGATGGGGACACCTGCTGTGGGGGGGGGCTCTGATGGGGACACCTGCTGTGGGGGGGCTCTGATGGGGACACCTGCTGTAAGGGGGCTCTGATGGGGACACCTGCTGTGGGGGGGTCTGATGAGGACACTTGCTGTGGAGGGGGCTTTGACGGGGACTTTGATATAAGCTGCACCCACCGCAGGTCACTCTCCCCCCCAAAATGTCCCTCATTCTCAACTTCAAAAGTTGGGAGGTATGGGTTTGGCTTGAAGAAAAGGTGGCAACCCTAGTTGGGAATATGTGCGATTTATGCATGGGTTCCCGACCTGCACAGATGTCAACCATAGCCTTAGGCATTTTCCAGTCCTGTTGACAGCATTCATATAGTTCTATCTTGCAGACATGCTGTAAACACTGCCCATGTATCCAGAATAGTATGAAGATAAAATGTGAAGATTAATAAAAAGATTATACTGTGTATATATATATATATATATATATATATATATATATATATATATACCGTATTTATCGGCGTATAACACACACTTTTTTCCCCTTAAAATCCGTCGAATTCCCCTGCTGAAACGAGCGAGAGGAGCGAGCGGAGCCGAAGCCGAAGTACACTCGGCTTTACTCGGCTCCTCTCGCAGTCCCCCCCATCTCTGACTGCGCCGCTGACATAGAGAAAGCCGAGTGTACTTCGGCTAGTCTCGGCTCCTCTCACAGTCCTGCCTGTGACTGTGAGCAGAGCCGAGTCTAGCCGAAGTACACTCGGCTTTCTCTGTCAGCGGCGCAGTCAGTGGAGATGGGCGGGACTGCGAGAGGAGCCGAGTCTAGCCGAAGTACACTCGGCCCCGCTCGCTCCTCTCCACAGAAATCGGCGCCAAATTTAAAAAAACGCCGAGACTACAAGATTGCAAAGGCACTGGGCAAGGCTGCAGATGGACAGATGGACACTGGGCAAGGCTGCAGATGGACAGATGGACACTGGGCAAGGCTGCAGATGGACAGATGGACACTGGGCACGGCTGCAGATGGACACTGGGCAAGGCTGCATGCTGCATTTAAATGTAAGTTTTTTTTCCTTGAATTTCCCTCCTAAACTTGGGGTGCGTGTTATACGCCGGCGCATGTTATACGCCGATAAATACGGTATATATATATACACATAAACACATACACACACTCACCGGCCACTTTATTAGGTACACCTGTTCAATTGTTTGGTAACACAAATTGCTGATCGGTCAATCACGTGGCAGCAACTCAATGCATTTAGGCATCTAGATGTGGTGAAGACGACTTGCTGAAGTTAATACCGAGCATCGGAATGGGGAAGAAAGGGAATTTAAATGACTCTGAACGTGGCATGGTTGTTGGTGCCAGACGGGCTGGTCTGATTTTTTGAAAAACTGCTGATCTACGGGTATTTTCATGCACAACCATCTCTAGTGTTAACAGAGAATGGTCTGAAAAAGAGAAAATATCCAGTGAGTGGCAGTTGTGTGGATGAAAATGCCTTGTCGATGTCAGAGGAGAATGGGCAAACTGGTTTGAGATGATAGCAAGACAGCAGTAACTCAAATAACCACTCGTTACAACCAAGGTATGCAGAATACCATCTCTGAATGCACAACACATAGAACCTTGAAGCAGACGGGCTACAGCAGCAGAAGATCACACCGGGTGCCACTCCTGTCAGTTAAGAACAGGAAACTGAGGCTGCAATTCCCACAGGCTCACCAAAATTGGACAATTTAAGATTGGAAAAACATTTACCTGGTCTGATGAGTCTCGATTTGAACTGCGACATTCAGATGGTAGGGTAAGAATTTGGTGTAAATAACATGAAAGCATGGATCCATCCTGCTTTGTATTAACGGTTCAGGCTGGTGGTGGTGTTGTAATGGTGTGAGGGATATTTTCTTGGCACACTTTTGGCCTCTTAGTACCAACTGAGCATCGATTAAATGCCACGGCCTACCTGAGTATTGTTGCTGACCATGTCCATCACTTATGACTACAGTGTCATAATGGCTCCTTCCAGCAGGATAATGCACCATGTCACAAAGCTCCAATCATCTCACCACTGGTTTCTTAAACATGACAATGAGATCACTGCACTCCAATGGCCTCCACAGTCACCAGATCTCAAGTAATAAAGTCTAAGTCGTTTTACTAGGGAAGAATTAGTGTGAGAACAAGGTGTAACAATGGTGTATAAAGAACTTAACTCCGAGGGTTAACATGAATTCACTCCCAGTTTTAAGAAGAGACAATTACAACCAAGTTACCATTGCGGTTCAGTGTATGCAAGTGAACATTACAGTCAATCTTTATGGTTGTGGAGCAGATTAGTAGAAGCCAGCCAGCAGTGGAAGGGGGTGACAGGTGATAGGGACCCTGGTGACCCCGGTGGTGAGGAAATAGGTGTATTTCGTGTTCCCCTCCTAGTGGCTTAGTCTCCATCTTGGAGCCTGTTGTGGTACAGGTTTCGTTTGGGATCACGTTTTCCAAAACCTTGCAAATCAGATGTATGGTGGCTTCCCTGTGTGCCCAAGAGACGGAATCAATTCAAAGTACAGAGCTGAGAGGGTGATATAGGTGAAGATGTGAGAGGTCTCGTGGACTTTAGGACATGCTCAGCATTACCTGCTCTTACGTTACGGAGCGTTATGGAGTCCATTGTCCAGGCAGGTAGGAGACATATATATATTTTATGTATAGCTGGATCAGCTCAGTACCAGCTTCAAGGCACTTTTACTTGTGAGTGGATGTAATTTTTTTTAAATCTTATGTAGCGCCCTCCTCACTCCCCTCTTTTTCTTCAGCTCGTCTGTCTCTTGTCTAGGGGTACCTTAGAGGGGAAGGGAGCGGGGACACCACACCAGGCCTTCACCTCAGGTGTCAGTGTGATACAAGCAAAGTTCTTTTACCTTCGGGTCAGTGCTGTGCATCTGGAGCCTCCACCAAGAGTTACCTTGAACAATGTCTGTCAGGAAATGAGCCCCACACCATTAAAGTCCAACACTCCTTTATTCTTCTCGAATGAACACAATCAGTTGAACTCCCTTGGTAGAAACAGAACAGAAAAGGAGGTGTGGATGCAAGTAGGCCCAGACACAATGTGTTCTCCACTTTCCTCCCTGAAAGTGAGTTGCGGTCTCTGAGCGGGGAGGGGGGGATTTCCCTCCAGGCGGTCTCCGATGAGAGGCTCACCCGTCACTGGCAATATGCTGCACCAGGTCTTCGAGTGAGGAGCTCCCCCCGGTCCATTACGCCTTCCGGATTTGGGTACCCAATCCCTGGGTACCCTAGGATCTCCTTCCCTCGCGGAACTCAGTGTTGGGCACTGAGCTCCAGACCTCCATCCGAGTACCTCACCCCAGGCTAAAGGTGCCTGGGATGGAACACGACCTCCGGCTGTCCTCTAGGCCTAGGCCGCCTGGCGGACCGACACGAACCACCGCCCACAGGCTGAAGGTGCCTGGGACTCGACCCCGTGACAAAGATGGCCGGCCCCTTTATACCCTCTCCCAGCAAGCACGGCGGGTTCCCCGCCCCACCATACCGCTGCCGAGGAAGGACAAAAAGGAGGCACGGCACACAGCAATGATTCAACCCCAGCCCAGGGTGACAGCGCCACCTGCTGGGCTGCAGGGAATTACACATCACTGATGTCTCTGCCAAGTTCAAATTACACCCGGGAAAGTACATACCTGCTACACTTAATAAAAAAATTTATGATATACTACACCATGATAGTCCTTTATATGTTCCATGAGCGATCATAGAGCAAGATTTTCCACCAGTACATTGGGAGGGACTGCTGACAAGTCTGAGAGACGGAGTGGTTATCATTATGAACCAAAGGCGAATAATCTAGCCTATCTGGTGAGTGGCCATTCTACTTGGTGGTGGTGTAGGCACAAATTCATTGAAGGTGGAAGCACAGCAAGTCACCAGTGAAAAGAGCAATTATTCGCATAGGAGTCTTTGTGCATTTTTTATTGCAGCTATTTGGTCATTGAAGTTATATTTCACTGCTTACCTCCTTTTATTTATATAACATATCTAATGGACTAAATGAATTATAATATGAGTTTTTTGGCACTTATATATATATATCCTTTTTGGACATTGCAGTTTATATATTTTATGTTTATAATAGCAGCAGGATTTTTGTTGTTAATGGCACGTATAATTTGATTGGTATTATACAAGCAATTGTGGATACCACACCCATATGCCGTGTACACACGATCGATTTTCTCGACGGTGAAAACACAGCCGAGAAAATCGACATGAAAAACGAGGACCGGCTTGGTCCCCTACACATGGCCGTTTTTCATGACATTTTTTCTTTTGGTCGAGAAAAACGACCGTGTGTAGGCTCCCTGGCAGTGTTTCCCTATGGGAAAACTGCAGCGGAAAAAAATGCAGTGAATCACGACGAGAAAAATTAGAGCATGTCCTAATTTTTCTCGTCGTGATTCTTGCCGTTTTTCTCGTCGGGAAAAATGCTGGAAAGCCCACACACAGGCGTTTTTTTCGTCAAAGAGAAAAAATGAAATTTTTCCCGACGAGAAAAATGGTCGTGTGTACGCGGCATTACAGTAGAAAGTTCACAAGACTCACACACCTAATTGTTTTGACAAACATAGGGATATAGGATTGGACATTTATTTTATAAGTTAGCGCAATTCACTTTATTTTCATATATTTTCATTCAGCCTATATTGATTGTATATTTAATTGCTGCAAACTGTTTGTAGTAGATAAGCATCTTGGCGCCGGTAACACATTTATTCTACAGGTAGGAGATGTAGTTATCGGGCTGAAGAGATGGGATTTAGTCATTTTGTAAATGTGTGCATGAGCTTACTTGTTTGTAAATTGGATCACACTGCTGCGATGGGAGGGGAAAGGGAAATTTACCTAGATTAAAGTGGAGCTCCACCCTAAATAGCAACTTCTGCTAATCGGAACCCTCCCCCCCTCCGGTGTCACAATTGACACCTTTCAGGGGGGAGGGGGGGTGAAGATACCTGTCTAAGACAGGTATTTTCACCCACATCCGGGAGTCCTCTCTCCGGGAATCTGCGGGAGTGACGTCACTTCCCTCAGACTTCCCGTAGTGTTCTGGGAGACACTCGGCTCCCAGAACACAGGAGGACGAATCAGAACGGCGCAGCGCGACTCGCGCATGCGCCGTAGGGAACCGGGCATGAAGCCGCAGGGCTTCACTTCCTGGTTCCCTCAGCGAGGATGGCGGAGGGAGCAGCAGAGCGACGAGCGATCGCTCGTCCTCTGCTGCGGACGTCGCTGGACTCCAGGACAGGTAAGTGTCCAAATATTAAAAGCCAGCAGCTGCTGTAGCTGTAGCTGCTGGCTTTTAATATTTTTTTTTCCGGCGGAGCTCCGCTTTAAACTGGCTCTATGGAACTTGCATGCAGCTATGGCACCCCAGAGGTTTTGGAACTACATTTCCCATGATTCTCATGCACTCTGAAGTGTAGCTGAGCATCATGGGAAATATAGTTCCAAAACATCTGGGGTACAAAGTTTCACCATCCTTGCTCTATAGCCTAGGAGGTGTATCTTTGACACTCAGTGGGTCTTGTGAGAGACTGGGTGTCACCTGACAGGAAGTGTACATACTGCCATGTCAGTCATTGAATATTTAGAGTCCCACAGTGCAGAGGAGTAGCAGAATTTTCCACTAAGCACCAGGAGCAGAAATAGATGAGTCAGAAACAGGTGAGGCTTTAGTACCCATTTAAATTGTTAATATTAATAGACCATTAATGAGATGGGAGCTGGAAAAAGTATAATTTTTCAAAATGAAGTCACCATTTACATTTAGGGCCAAGATGAGAGTTCTAATAAAAACTTTTAAAGTTATGTCCAGGCACTTCTTGGGTATAATACTTGCAATAACATCCTGGTGCCAGTATGAAATCCTATAACTTGGTATACATTTATCCAAATGTAGCGGGGTCCTCAAATTGATGGGATACACCTGGGGAATAGTGTGACCCAGGTGTATAATTGTGTTAGGGTTCAGACCCCTTTTTGTTTTGTGGAGGATTGGAGGATGTAGTATTCTCCTTTGCCTGTGGGTGGCGGGGTACCCACAGGCTTCAGGTAGAATCATCTCCTGCAGTGCTCCCTGTTTTGTCCCTTCCCGGAGATGGTATGGCTGGGGCGGGGAACCCACCGGGCCGTTGATGGGAGGAGATAAAAGGGGGAGACGCCCTTACCACGAGGTCTTGCGGAGAAGGAGGTCCTCGGAGGAGGAGGGTTGCGGTCCGCACCCAGGGCCCTTAGGCCTGGGTGCTGGAGATCCAGGAGTCTGGTCCAGGTGCCCATGGCCTGGTCCGGAGTCATGTTGGTGTCCATCCCAGGCACCTTTAGCCTGGGGTGAGGTACTATCGAGGAGGCCTGGGGCCCAGTACCTTCGACTGGGTCCCGCTAGGGTGGACTGTCCGAGGGTCCCTGAGCGGAGGGACTCGTATCTGAGGTGAGGAGGCCAGAGAGGTTACCCACTGGAGACCCGGAGCAGCACCAACCCGGTGACAGTGGGCCTCTGGGAACTCTCTTGGGAGGACACATCCCCCTGATAGGGGCCACAGCGTATCGAAGAGGGCTCCATTGCTGTTCATAGGGGTTGCTGGAAGAGACCCCATCTTTCCTGTTCTGTAACAGCCGGATTGGCTTAGGCGCCGCTGGTCATAGTACAGTGGCATAGAACTTAAACTTTAGGAAGTGCCTCGATCTGCTCGCCCCACCGTTGGCAAGGTTATAGGTCCCAACCAGTTTGCTGCAAAAGAACTGTTTATTGTGCTTTGCGTATTGGAGTGTCAAATAAACAAGTATTGGACCTTTCTCCGGTGTGTGAACTCCAGTTACTGGAAGCAAAGGGGAGGCTGGTGAGCTTGCAATTACAGACTCAGTGCATTCACAGAACACACCGGCCCGAGGAAACATCAGTAAGTGGCCTTCACCTCCCTACTACAATGGGGAGGACATGGGCCGTGGCGCATCTCACTCTCACAACCCAGGAACCCCTAGACATGAGTTGGTGTGTAACCGATAAAGATGGAGAGAGAGTGAGGCCGCTACACGTGGGGGCTCGTGAGTCCGGGATAGAGTGTGTTCTAGAGATGGACTTGAGAATGTCTACATTTGAACTTTGCTGCCCAGAGGAGTTCCGAGCAGATCGGCCATATTACTGGCCAAAGTGCGTCCCTGCTCGGAGTTGTGGAAATGACCCTAACACGGGAAAGGCCCATGCGGAGGAGCGGAAAAAGGGAGAGGTCCAGCCGTGTGACGTACTACACGTGGGGACTGTTAACGCACTGCGCCACGAGGCACCCCATGGCGACATCGTTCGTGGGCGGAGTCAAGAGGAAGCCCGCGAAAATGTACAGCTCATGGGAGGAGTCTGGCCAAGTGTGGGGATACACGTGGAGACTCCGGCGCGGGGTCAGTGCATGATGGAGCAGCAGATAGTCGGGATGACCTCAAGTGCCCCGTGGATTATGGTTCCTCACCCCACGAGAATGACTTCCTTTGCTGCCCCCATCAGAGACACGGGGATAAGACTTAGGCCCCGAGGGCGGTTGGCTCTGTACACTTGCAGAGACACGGAGGCCCTCGGTGTGATCTGTCCCGGCTGCTCGGGACTGGTGGTCACCCTGAAGCCATTCGGGCGATGTGAGGAGTGCAGAGAATTCCTTTTTGAGGTCGAGTCGTCCACAGCAAGGCCCCGGGCCCTTCGCCTCAACCACCTCACGGGTACCGCTACTCCGGAAGGGGAGATCAAGGCCTTTGTCGAGGTTCCCGTGCGCGCTGACCAGGGCGATGGACTGCCCAACAGAGAAAAATCCGAGGATGCTGCCTCGGTCGCCACAAGTTCTCTGCTCCCACCCCCGAAGAGGAAAGTTGGCCTAGTACAGGCATCCTATGGACGTGGTCGAGCTTCACCCCGCTGCTTGCCTGGCCTGGATGGCGCCGGTCGAGAAGGAAGTCCCGGACATCCCAGTCCTCTACAAGGGTCAGGTGAGCCAGGGGCTGGGACTGTGGTGGTGGTTGGAGGTGTCGGGGGCCCATTGGAGGTGGAGCCCCCCAGGGAGGATGATTCTGTGTCCACCGGAAGATATCTGCCTGCGGAGATGTATGACACCTCCGACCTAGAGTCGCTGTCTGACTGCGGAGAAGATGGCGAGATAGACGAACTGTTCAGCCGCAAGGGCTGGGATAGAATGCCACTTCTTGCTTCCCGTGCGGTACGGGATTCACCTATGTACACAGGAGACAGCACACCTCGGGTGGAAGACCCGCAGCTTACGAGGGAACCTACCCCTCCACCGGTGTCCTCATCTACTGTTACCTCACCTGCTTTGGTTGTGGGGACACCCCGCGCTTCTCTGAGAGCGCCGAAAGTCAGTTTCAGGGAGCTGGTAAAGGCACCTCGGCATCCGGAAGCTATTGTGCTGCCTGGAACTGGAGAGAAAGCCACTATGCCACCTTTGGCCCGCTTGCAGAGACTGTTTTGCCACAAAGTAGCTCGGGAATATGGGTGGGAGTATCCGTATCTACCCCGGGACTTGCTGTATGAGGTGGAAGTCTGGAGAACAAGATGGTATGACGAGTTTGTGTGGGACAAGTTGAAGGTGCCTCATGCTCGCAGGTACCTGGAATGTGTGCCGGCAGTGTCTAAGAGGTTTGAGGACTGCAGAGCTGAATGGAAATTGGGGCGCCATATCCATGCTGACAAGATAGTCATTTGCAGAAGAGAAGGAGAAGATGTCGAGTATTCGATAGAGGCATTTGACAAACACCTGAAACCCCTGTATCTGCCGGATCCAAAGTTTTACTTATAGGAGAAAAGAACTCCTGTTTATTTCCTTTGTGCACTTGAACTTTCTGGAAGAGCCATTCCCAGACACCCAGGACTGTGCCCTGCTTTTGTTTTTATTTGGGCTTTTCTTTTTCTCATTGGAGACTTGGGGCTGTTGTGTTTTTTGTGTTTCCCCTTTTCTTCATGTGCCAAAGGCAAGGACATTTGGGAATAGTGGCAGAGTAGGGAAAAGCTGGAAGAACGAAGACTCGTTGAGTGTCATGACCGCGGCGTTGTCACCAGGTGGCAGTGTTGCGCAACAAATGTTTGAAAATGTTTCACACACACATCACCTTGCTTGTTGGAGTGAGTGGGTCTCTCGGCTGACGGGCCCACTCATCCCAAATGACACGAAATTATGTTAGGATGTTGTTTTTTTCTTTCCCCTGCAGGAGGATCGTCAATCAAGATCATTGAGAGTGGGTGGCTCTTAGACAGTGTGGGAGAGGGGTTGTGATTATGCAGATGTTTAAAGTGTTTTATGACATAAGTTGTTTTATATGTTCCCCATTCCCTGAGCAGGTCTTGGCACTTGGGAAAAATTTAGAGGAACTGCCTCAGGGGTTTCACTCCATGTCACCACTTTATGGGAGGCATGGGTGTGCACCTGACGCTGGGGACCAGCGTCCAATCACAGGGGGGAATGTGTAGCGGGGTCCTCAAATTGATGGGATACACCTGGGGAATAGTGTGACCCAGGTGTATAATTGTGTTAGGGTTCAGACCCCTTTTTGTTTCGTGGAGGATTGGAGGATGTAGTATTCTCCTTTGCCTGTGGGTGGCGGGGTACCCACAGGCTTCAGGTAGAATCATCTCCTGCAGTGCTCCCTGTTTTGTCCCTTCCCGGAGATGGTATGGCTGGGGCGGGGAACCCGCCGGGCCGTTGATGGGAGGAGATAAAAGGGGGAGACGCCCTTACCACGAGGTCTTGCGGAGAAGGAGGTCCTCGGAGGAGGAGGGTTGCGGTCCGCACCCAGGGCCCTTAGGCCTGGGTGCTGGAGATCCAGGAGTCTGGTCCAGGTGCCCATGGCCTGGTCCGGAGTCATGTTGGCGTCCATCCCAGGCACCTTTAGCCTGGGGTGAGGTACTATCGAGGAGGCCTGGGGCCCAGTACCTTCGACTGGGTCCCGCTAGGGTGGACTGTCCGAGGGTCCCTGAGCGGAGAGACTCGTATCTGAGGTGAGGAGGCCAGAGAGGTTACCCACTGGAGACCCGGAGCAGCACCAACCCGGTGACAGTGGGCCTCTGGGAACTCTCTTGGGAGGACACATCCCCCTGATAGGGGCCACAGCGTATCGAAGAGGGCTCCATTGCTGTTCATAGGGGTTGCTGGAAGAGACCCCATCTTTCCTGTTCTGTAACAGCCGGATTGGCTTAGGCGCCGCTGGTCATAGTACAGTGGCATAGAACTTAAACTTTAGGAAGTGCCTCGATCTGCTCGCCCCACCGTTGGCAAGGTTATGGGTCCCAACCAGTTTGCTGCAAAAGAACTGTTTATTGTGCTTTGCGTATTGGAGTGTCAAATAAACAAGTGTTGGACCTTTCTCCGGTGTGTGAACTCCAGTTACTGGAAGCAAAGGGGAGGCTGGTGAGCTTGCAATTACAGACTCAGTGCATTCACAGAACACACCGGCCCGAGGAAACATCAGTAAGTGGCCTTCACCTCCCTACTACAATGGGGAGGACATGGGCCATGGCGCATCTCACTCTCACAACCCAGGAACCCCTAGACATGAGTTGGTGTGTAACCGATAAAGATGGAGAGAGAGTGAGGCCGCTACACAAATATTTATATACGTTCAATTTGCTTTTTTATATATAATGTATAACTTTGTCACCTACCTACCACCAGCCTCAATTGAATCTGACATACAGGAAGATAAGGGGGACTAATTAATGTGACACATGTAGAAATGTCACAAGGAAGGAAGATACAGGGAATTATTTTAAACATGACACATGGGGCGTTGAGGGGAAATAATGTGATACATGGGGATATTAGGTACACAAAGGAACAATACACACTTTGTGATTAGTAAGGACACAAAACAATGTAACACACAGGAAGGGGACACTATAGAATGCCAAACAGAGGCTATAAAGGTAACAAATGTTTCACATAAGTAGATGAGGAATTGATAACGAATGTAACATAGGGAAATAAAAGGGGACACTAATGAATAATGTGTAACCTACTGAAAATATGTTTGTTAATTACAGAAGAACTCCAGGTAAAAAAAAAACTCCCTGCTGGATTGCAAATAGTTACATTTTGGGAGGTATATGCCACAGGTGGGATCGCTACCTGTTATTTACAATTCATACCTTTAACTTTTATTTTACCTCTGGCCCTCTGATTGAAGACTTATGGCTCTTTTCTGCTGTTGTGATCCAACTTCCTGTTAGAGGGTGGCTATGTTCATTCTCCATTGTCCCACTGTATGTAGGAGTGTGGTCACCCTCTCATGCTCACATTCGATATGGACTAGGGATGTGTAGCATACCTCCCAACTGTCCCGGATTCGCCGGGACCGCCAGGATTTGATGTAAGTCCTGGCAAATCAAAGCAAGTCCTGGAGTGGAGCCCAGTGCCGAGGCTCCACTGACTTTCAGCACAGACCCCCCCTCCCATCTAGAAGAGCAGGATGGGGCAGGGAATCTGCCCAGCCGCACATCTCAGCAGAGAAGAGGAGGGAGGGGCGAGGAATCTGCCCGGCCCTGAGGAATAAGCTTCCATGTCGGCAGCCTGCAGCCAGATGGTGTAAGTTGTAGCTGCCCTTTTGCAGCAGCCCCACTTTTTCAGAGATGTGTACTTGAATGGGGGAAGGGGTGAGCTCTGTACTGGAATCTGTACTGTTCTTGGGGAGAGAACTTGAGAGTACACAGCGCACCCTTCAACCCTTTACACAGTACACAGCGCACCCCTCAATCCTGCATGCAGTACACGGCGCACCCCCTCAATCCTGCACACAGTACACAGCACAACCCCTCAACCCTGCACGCAGTACACAGCGCACCCCCCCAATCCTGCATGCAGTACACAGCGCATCTCCTCAAACCTGCACACAGTATACAGCACACCCCCTCAAACCTGCAAGCAGTACACAGTGCACCCCTTCAACCCTGAACGCAGTACACAGGTCACCCCTCAACCCTGCACTCTGTACGTAGTGCACCCCTCAACCCTGGACTCAGTACACAGCGCATCCCTCAACCCTCCACTCTGTACACAGTGCTCCCCTCGACCCTCCACTCTGTAAACAGCGCACCCTTCACTCTGTACACAGCGCTCTCCTCAACCCTGCACTCTGTACGTAGCGCTCTCCTCAACCCTGCAATCTGTATGTAGTGCTCTCCTCAACCCTGCACTCTGTACGTAGCACTCTCCTCAACCCTGCACTCTGTACGTAGCACTCTCCTCAACCCTGCACTCTGTACGTAGCACTCTCCTCAACCCTGCACTCTGTACGTAGTGCACTGTTAAACCCTTCACTCTGTATGTAGCGCAGTCTTCAAATATGCACTCTGTATGTAGCCCACTCCTAAACACCACGCTTTGTATGTAGCGCACCCCTCAACTGTGCACTCTGTATGTAGTGTACTCCTAAACCCTGCTCTCTGTCCATAGCACACGCCTGAACTGTGCACTCTGTCCATAGCGTACTCCAGAACTCCTGGTATGTAGCAAAGCCCCACTTCTGTGTTCCTGTGTGATTCATATGCAATCCAGTTGCAGTGTGATTTCAGCCCATTTTTTTTTGTTGGAGGGGAGGGAGTGGGATTTTTTACTGAAAGGGTAAAGTGGGGGAAAGTTTTGCTTGCGGGGGGGCTTTTGCACTCTCCTTACCCCTACATTTTGCGTTAATTATACCTGACTCCTGCACTCTTTTTGTTTTGCACCCCTGACTCTTACTATACGTTACACACTCGTGTCTCCTGCAGTCTGTGCATTACACACTTCTGGACCCAGGGGCGGATCTAGGGGGGGCAAAGGGCAATTGCCACCCCCGAGAAATTAGTTTTAGTTGCGGAACTTGCATGCACATGAGAGTCTGAGCGGCCGGCTCCACGGGTGGGGGACAGCGTGGGCTGCCGGGTGCCTCGGTGTGTGGGCGGGCGGCGAGTGAGAGTCAGAGAGTGGGCACGTCAGCTGGTCGGCTCTGTGGGTGAGCGGGCGGCTAGCCAATCAACAAGCCGGCAGCCAGGGGAGCAGAGAGATGACATCATCTCTCACCGCTGTGACAGCAGGAAGGTAAAGTCACCTGGTTGCATCCAGGGGGGTAGATATATTTCGCCCAGATTCAGGCTTTACGCCGATTTATACAGCTAGGTGGAGAGTTGTATAAGCCCAGCTGAGACTAGTGGGCTCATTGATGACTCATACCTCTAGGGAGAGGGCTGGGCGTCGTGCAGACAGGGAGTTGATGAGGCCAGCTGAAGCCTGTCAGTTCGTTTAAGGCCTCTATAAAAACTCCCAAATTCATTAGATGTTAGCTCATGCCTGGAAGCAGACCTGTGTGGACTGTCTAGGGAGAGTGAACCCCTGTGCGGTGAGAGAAAGCCTGTGTGGCTATATTTTGCTTGGACATTTAAAACCAGGGACTAGGACAGCACTAGGCTGATCCCAGTCGTTAGTTAGGAAACCTGTAAGTTTAGTCAGAGGTCAAGTTGACCAGGATTTATTTTGTGTTTGTTTTTTTTGCCTTGCTGTGTTTTTGTCACTGTAAATAGAAAATAAACCGCACCTTTTTGATTTTGAAAACCACAACCTCCGTCTGCTGGGCCTGTTTTTGTGTGGGGAGCCCATCCCGGGGGTCACACACACCCGCTGCCGAGCTAGCCCCCTCACAGTTGGTGGAGAACCAGTGGCAGTTTTTTTTTTTTAAGCCAGCATGGAGGAGATACTGAAACAGCTGGCTCTAGCAAATGCCAATCAACAGCAGACAAATGCAGGTTTGCAAAGGAGCCTTGCAGCCCAGCAGCAAGCTCATCAACAGAGCCTTGCAACTTTACAACAGAGTCTGGAGGCTCAGCAACAAGCCCAACAGCAATCTGAGGCCCGCTTCATAGACCTGTTGCAGAAGCAAGAGCAGAGACTACAACAACAGATGGAAGCAGTAATGCAGCAACGTCCGCAGACCGGTGAGGAAAGCCGTCCCACTAATACCGCGTCCTTTGGGGTGAGTCGTTTATTGACAAAAATGACTGGAGAGGATGATCCAGAGGTATTTTTGACCACATTTGAAAGGACCGCTGAAAGAGAAAAGTGGCCTGAGGAGCAGTGGGCTGGACTGGTGGCTCCTCTGTTAACGGGTGAATCGCAGAAAGCTTACTATGACCTAGAGCCTGACCAAGCAAAAGACTATGTGATGCTAAAAGCTGAAATATTGGCAAGGCTGGGTGTCACCCTGGCTGTCCGGGCTCAGCGTGTGCATAACTGGACTTTCCAGCTTGGAAAACCCCCCAGGTCTCAAATGTATGATCTCATTCACCTGAGCAGAAAGTGGCTACAGCCAGAGACTTTGTCCGCACCAAAGATTGTGGAACGTGTTGTAATGGATCGGTTTTTGAGAGCTCTTCCTACTGCCATCCAAAAGTGGGTAAGCCATGGAGACCCAGAGACGGCCGATGGTCTTGTGGATCGTGTGGAGAAATACTTGGCTACAGAGAACCTGACGGCCTCTTCCAGAGACACTCGGACTTTCCACCCTAAGACCAGACCATCCCCAGGGGCGGATAAGATGATTCCAAGGGGTAAGGGTGGAGAGAGTGAGAGGGTGGGAGCTCTACCCCAAGTTTGGCGAGAACAGCCTGGGAAATCAGCGGCTCAAGAGGCGGCAAGAAGGATCATTTGCTACCGCTGCCGGCAAGCGGGACATATTGCAGCAAATTGCCCGGTTTTGGAGGAACCCATGCAGTGTGACTTTCTGACGGGCAGACGTCAGTCGCTGTGTGCGACAGTCGCATGCACTGCCATTCGGGGAACTGAGAAACATTTATGCAAAATGTGTATTAATGGTAGAAATGTTGTGGTATTGCTGGATTCAGGTAGCCTTGTGACCCTGATAAAGGCTGAGTTAGTTAAAACAGAGGTCTCTGGGAATAGCAAGGTAGCCGTTATTTGTGTGCATGGGGACACCCGAGAGTATCCAGTGACTACAGTGTGTTTCGAGACCCCCAAAGGTACCCTTTCTCATCCAGTGGGCTTAGTGTCTCAGTTACCGCATGACGCCATTGTGGGAAGGGATTTTCCGAAGTTCTGGGAACTGTGGGATGATCCTGAGCCCCCCACTGGTGCCCCTATGTACCAGGAATATGATAGCCAGAACTCCTCTGAGAGTGGTGAGGACTCTCCCGAATTTCCCTTGTCAGTATTGGCAGGGGAGACTCAAGAAACTGGAGAGGAGCCCACCTCCTCAGACGAAAACCTACCGTCTGTGGAGTTTTCTGATCTTGAGGTTCACAGGGAAAACTTTGCCACAGAACAGTTGAAAGACCCCGCCCTAATAAAGGCACGGGAAAACGTAGTGAAAATAGATGGCGAGTTAGTGAACCCAGATAATACCTGCACTTACCCATACTTCAGCGTAGAGAAGGACCTACTGTATCGGGTGGCAAAAAGGGCAGAAGAAACCGTTGAGCAGCTGGTGGTGCCCAAACCTTACAGGAAGTTGGTGTTGGAGTTGGCCCATGGGCACATTCTTGGAGGTCATCTGGGGACAGAGAAAACCCGAGAGAGGGTATTACAGAGATTCTATTGGCCTGGGGTGATGAAGGACATAGAAAATTATTGTTCCTCCTGCCCTGTGTGTCAGAGGTCGGCCCCGATGCCACACTTCCGTAGCCCGCTGGTCCCTCTACCCATCATTGAGGTCCCGTTTGAGAGAATCGCAATGGATTTGGTAGGTCCTATAATCAAGTCCGCTAGGGGGCACCAGTACATATTGGTTATAATGGACTATGCCACCCGTTATCCAGAAGCGATCCCTCTCAGAAATACCTCGGCCAAAACCATAGCCAAAGAGCTATCTCTTGTTTTTAGCCGGGTGGGTATTTGTAAAGAACTGCTTACGGACCAAGGTACACCCTTTATGTCCCGGGTTATGAAGGAGCTGTGTAAATTGTTCAAAGTGACGCAATTACGTACATCTGTGTATCACCCCCAAACCGATGGGCTGGTTGAAAGATTCAACAAAACCCTAAAACAAATGTTGAAGAAAGTGGTGGATAGGGATGGAAAGGATTGGGACTGTCTACTTCCTTATTTGATGTTTGCTATTAGGGAGGTGCCCCAATCCTCTACGGGATTCTCCCCCTTTGAGTTACTGTATGGGAGACACCCAAGAGGGCTGTTGGATATTGCCAAGGAAACTTGGGAAAGTGAGAGTTCTCCCCACAGGAGTGTGATTGAGCATGTCGCCCTGATGCAAGATCGAATTGCACAGGTAATGCCCATCGTGAAGGAACATTTGGCCCAAGCGCAGTTGGCACAGCAGAGAGTGTACAACCGTGGAGCCAAGACCCGTACCTTTTCCCCGGGGGATAGGATATTGGTACTTGTCCCTACGGTTGAAAGTAAATTCCTTGCCAAATGGCAAGGCCCCTACGAGATAATGGAAAAAGTGAGCGAAGTGAATTACAAGGTCAGACAACCAGGAAGGCGAAAGCCCGAACAGATCTATCACGTTAATCTGTTGAAAGCCTGGAGGGATAGAGAGTCCCTAGTCGCAGACACTTGGTCACCAGCTCAAACTGGTTGCGTGATTCCTGAGGTTGGAATCGCAGCCACCTTGTCACAACCCCAACAACAGGAGGTTAAGGAGTTTGTGCTTCGCAACAAGGAGGTATTCTCTGAGCTGCCGGGACAAACATCTGGGGTAGAGCATGACATTATTACCCCGCCCGGTGAAAGGGTGAAGTTAAAACCCTATCGGATCCCAGAGGCCCGACGGGAGGCAATACGGGAGGAAGTACAGAAAATGCTGAACTTAGGGGTGATAGAGGAGTCCCAAAGTGATTGGTCTAGTCCCATTGTGTTGGTGCCTAAACCGGATGGGAGCTGGCGATTTTGTAACGATTTTCGTCAGTTGAACAAAGTTACAAAATTTGACACCTACCCCATGCCACGTATAGATGAGTTGATCGACCGGCTGGGAACAGCCCGATACATGACGACTCTTGACCTCACAAAAGGGTATTGGCAAATCCCCCTGGCCAAGTCAGCCAAAGAGAAAACCGCATTTGTAACCCCAGACGGGGCGTTCCAATATAAAAGAATGCCGTTCGGGTTACAGAATGCGCCGGCCACATTCCAGCGGAAAATGGACCAGATGCTGAGGCCCCATCGGAAGTATGCTGCGGCTTACCTGGATGACGTAATTGTCCATAGCACAGATTGGGCCTCACATCTGCCAAAAGTGCAAGCAGTCCTGGACTCTGTTCGGGAAGCAGGGTTTACGGCTAACCCCAAGAAGTGTACCATTGGGCAGGAGGAGGCCAAATATCTTGGGTACACCATTGGGAGGGGAGTAATAAAACCCCAACTCAACAAAGTCGAGGCCATCCAGAGTTGGCCACGTCCCAACAGCAAGAAGCAGGTACGAGCCTTTCTGGGAATCGCTGGGTATTATCGGCGATTCATTCCCCACTTTGCTTCTAAGGCTGTGCCCCTAACCAACCTGACGAAGGGGAAAGGGTCGGTCATGATTAAATGGACCCCCGAGGCTGAGGCAGCATTCCAATTCTTGAAACAAGCCTTATGTAGCCAGCCAGTGTTGTACTCACCCGACTTCTCTAAAGACTTTGTCGTACAAAGTGATGCGTCAGATGTGGGGTTAGGAGCAGTATTGTCCCAGGTCTGGAACGGGGAAGAGCACCCAGTCATTTACCTCAGCAGGAAGTTGAAGTCCCATGAGGTAAATTACGCCACCGTTGAAAAGGAGTGTTTAGCGGTGAAGTGGGCTCTAGATTCCCTTCGGTACTACCTGCTAGGTAGGCACTTTGACATGGTTACGGATCACGCTCCGTTAAAGTGGATGGCTCAAAACAAGGAAACAAATAGAAGAGTGAATAGGTGGTTCCTGGCCCTCCAGGAATTCAACTTCACAGTAAAGCATCGCCCTGGCGTTCAAATGGGGAATGTGGATGCTTTGTCTCGAGTACATGAATGCCTGATTGCTGGTGTTCCAACCCCGAGGTTAAAACAAGAGGGGGGGGTATGTGACAGCAGGAAGGTAAAGTCACCTGGTTGCATCCAGGGGGGTAGATATATTTCGCCCAGATTCAGGCTTTACGCCGATTTATACAGCTAGGTGGAGAGTTGTATAAGCCCAGCTGAGACTAGTGGGCTCATTGATGACTCATACCTCTAGGGAGAGGGCTGGGCGTCGTGCAGACAGGGAGTTGATGAGGCCAGCTGAAGCCTGTCAGTTCGTTTAAGGCCTCTATAAAAACTCCCAAATTCATTAGATGTTAGCTCATGCCTGGAAGCAGACCTGTGTGGACTGTCTAGGGAGAGTGAACCCCTGTGCGGTGAGAGAAAGCCTGTGTGGCTATATTTTGCTTGGACATTTAAAACCAGGGACTAGGACAGCACTAGGCTGATCCCAGTCGTTAGTTAGGAAACCTGTAAGTTTAGTCAGAGGTCAAGTTGACCAGGATTTATTTTGTGTTTGTTTTTTTTGCCTTGCTGTGTTTTTGTCACTGTAAATAGAAAATAAACCGCACCTTTTTGATTTTGAAAACCACAACCTCCGTCTGCTGGGCCTGTTTTTGTGTGGGGAGCCCATCCCGGGGGTCACACACACCCGCTGCCGAGCTAGCCCCCTCACACCGCCCAGCGCCCTCCCTGCATCCCTGCAGTAACTTCCGCCTCACTGTGCAGGCAGCAGAGAGATTACATCATCTCTCTGCTGCCTGACTCTGACAAGCAAAACACCACCTTAGCAAGTGACAATCCGCAAGGTGTGGCAGGTGAGGTGGCAAGTGACAATCTGCATCTGGTGGCAGGTAAGTGACATTCCGCAACTTGTGGCAAGTGACAATCCACAACATGTGGCAAGTGACAATCCTCAACTTGTGGCAGGTGACGTAGCAAGTGACAATCTGCAACATGTGGCAGGTGACGTGGCAAGTGACAATCTGCATCTGGTGGCAGGCAAGTGACATTCCGCAACATGTGGCAGGTGATGTGGCAAGTGACAATCCGCAACGTGTGGCAGGCGACGTGGCAAGTGACAATCCGCAACGTGTGGCAGGCAACGTGGTAAGTGACAATCCGCAACGTGTGGCAGGTGACGTGGCAAGTGACAAGCTGCATCTGGTGGCAGGTGACGTGGCAAGTGACACACTTGGGGCACCCACTGATTCGGCATTATGGTGAGTTGAACCATTTCATTTTATATTACAATGTAATAAGATAAATAATGCGCTTCAATCATCCTGACACCATAAAAACCATGGTGCCGTGATCATTGAAGCGCCAACACCAGCCATTGCCCTGATAAATTACCCCCCAAAAAAAATATTTTCTGGTAGTGCCCCTCCCGAGACTAGACTCTGGATCCTCCCCTGTCTGGACCCTGCTCTCTGCGTGTTATGTACTCCTAAACGCAGCACTGACTACACCCCTCTGTGCATTACATATTCGTGATCCTTGAACACATTGTATTACACACCCTGGGCCCCTGCAGTCAGCGTTATATATCCTAAACTTGTCACTGACTGCAGCACTCCTCAACCCCTGTGCTCTGCTTTACACACTCCTGTACTATATACACAATACTGTATATTATATGCTTATCACCAAAGTGGTCATTGTCTCAACAGTTGCTGGTTGCTATGCGGTCCCTGACTATTTTAATGAAGTTCTTCTGTAAAGTAGGCTCAGACAAAGCAATCAAAGCATGGTTTATACAAGGAAGCATGGGTTTTGTTTAACCACGCCTCTTAAGTCCCTCCCACTGTCAAGTTTTTCCACACCCACATTTTGCCATGGCGCACTACTGGCGCGTCAGGTCCCCCTTCTCTAAAGTGTCCCTCGTTCTGAAGTTCAAAAGTTGGGAGGCATGCATGTCTGAGCCAAGGGCATATGGATTCCAGGAAATAAATGCTACTTGAATCATCTGCACTTAGGCTACATTCACATTTATGCAGGAGTGTGTGTAAGTCACACGCATTCCTCCACCCGCAGGCTGCCGCACTCAAAACGATGTGCTGCACAGAAAACCTGGGGGTGCCATTAACTCTTAACGTCACCCCCACACACTGAAAAATGCAGCATGGTTTGCCGGGCATGCGATTTCCATTCAGCCGTGTTTTAAAAAGGTGCAGGCACAGCAGCCCACTCAAATGAATGGGCTGCCGTGCCTACTCACCCCCAGCACGCAGAGCCACAAACATGTGAATCGGGGCTCAAGATGGCTAGAAACACTAGGAGAAAATAAAGCATGGAGGCATGAAGGGATGGGCGAGTTTGCTTTGAATATTAAAAATGAATTAAATAGCATTTTCGGTTTGTGGTGCTCAGACATAGTGAAGTTCCACTTAAAGTAGTGGATGTGTATGGATTATTTTTTTTAAATAAGAACATTGTTAACCATCACTTTAAATGAGAGGTAATGAATGCTTTTCTATCTGTTCCCCTTTGATTTGCTACACTTTTAAACATCCTGCACACCATTTATGTAAAATATTCTACACACCAACTTCCTACTCAGAGGAACCAAGATGTCCAGTAGATGGGTGCAAACTCAAAACTGGTAATTGGAGCCAAAATCAGTTTTATGATAAACTCAAATGAGTCAATAGTATAGTCTGAAAAGTATACAGAATAAAATATCTTCAGATAGGTAGATAATGCCACCTAGTGGTCAGAGGAAGTAACTGGTAATAATAAAGTGTATGCCTATGTCCAAAACTTGTTACTTAGTTTTGGACAGAGGGAAAAGGGCTAGCACCCCTTTCATGTTTTTTTTTTTTTTTTTCACTACAGCCTGGGCCCTGTTAAACAGATTCACTCTCATTTCATTTCCTGCTGAAAACCTTTTACCAGACGGGAAATGGGGAACGACTCTTTAACCACTTGTCGACCGCCGCACAGATGTACATCGACAAAATGGCACAGGCAGGCACATTGGCGTACAGGTACGTCCCTTTAAATTTTTCACCCTGCGGGTGTGCGTCGCGTGCCTCGTGAGGATGTTCGCATGTCCTGGGAACTTGATGTTCCCGGGCGGCCCGCGATTGTGGTCGGCAAAGGCAGAACAGGGGGATGCCTTTGTAAACAAGGCATTCCCCTATTCTGCCTAGTGACATATCACTGATGGCTGTTCCCCGTGATCGGGAACGGTCATCAGTGACATGTCACGTGTAGCCACGCCCCCTAACAGTAAGAATCACTCCCTAGTACTGACTTAACCCCTACAGTGCCACCTAGTGGTTAAACCCTTCACTGCCAGTGTCATTTTCACAGTAAGCAGTGCATTTTTATATGACAATGGTCCCGAAAATGTGTCAAAAGTGTCCGATGTGTCCGCCATAATGTCACAGTAATGATAAAAATCGCTGATCGCCGCCATTACTAGTAAAAAAAAAAAATTATTAATTAAAATGCCATAAAACTATCCCCTATTTTGTAGACGCTATAACGTCGCTCTATTTTTGTTTATAGCGCAAAAAATAAAAACCGCAGAGGTTATCAAATACCACCAAAAGAAAGCTCTATTTGTGGGAAAAAAAGGACGTCAATTTTGTTTGGGAGTCACGTCGCATGACTGCGAAATTGTCAGTTAAAGCGACACAGTGCCGTATCGCAAAAAGTGGCCTGATCTTTGACCAGCGAAATGGTCCGGGGCTTAAGTGGTTAACAGCAGCAGTGAAATAAAATACTTCTCTGTAGTAAAGTGTGGGAAAGCTCTAGGTAGCTGTAAAAACCCAGCAGGAATTGTAACCTTTAGGCTCCATGCACACTAGCATTTTTTTAAGCTAAAAAAACGCTGAAAAAATTGCTGGATAAAAAACGTAATAGCTTTTTGTAGTAGCGTTTTAGGAGCATTCGTGCTTTATTAGTGTTTTTGCAGTAAATGGGGAAAAAAGCTCAAAAAACACTATTAGTAGCATTTTGGAGCTATTAACTCTCCAAGAAACTCTACAAAAACGATTTTATTTCTGCTCCTAGATGCTGAAGCTCAAAAAACGCTAATAGCCTAAAGTAGTTTGCATAGACACATAGGATAACCACCCCACCAAAAAAAGAAATTATAATCACGCCTACCAAAAGGCCCCCACATTTATTATTTTATATCATGACAATTAAAACCAAAATTTTATTTATTAGGAAGTCAGATTTACACACAACAGTGGTGGTGGGGTTCAGACAGAGGCAGCAGAGGTTGTGGTGAGGAGGGAGGGGGGTTAGACACAGGCAGGGGTGGTAGGGAAGGGATTAGACACAGGCAGGGGAGTTAGCGGAATTAGACACAGGCAGGGGAGTTAGGGGAATTAGACACAGGCAGGGGTGGAAGGGGAGGTTAGACACAGGCAGGGGTGGAAGGGGAGGTTAGACACAGGCAGAGGAGGTAGGGGAGGTTAGGCACAGGCAGGGGAGGTAGGGGGGATTAGACACAGGCAGGGGAAGTAGGGGGGTTTAGACACAGGCAGGGGAGGTAGGGAAGGGATTAGACACAGGCAGAGGTGGTAGGAGAATTAGACACAGGCAGAGGTGGTAGGGGGATTAGACACAGGCAGAGGTGGTAGGGGGATTAGACACAGGCAGAGGTGGTAGGGGGATTAGACACAGGCAGAGATGGTAGGGGGATTAGACACAGGCAGAGGTGGTAGGGGGATTAGACACAGGCAGAGGTGGTAGGAGGATTAGACACAGACAGAGGTGGTAGGGGGATTAGACACAGGCAGAGGTGGTAGGGGAGGTTAGACACAGGCAGAGGTGGTGGAGATGGGATTAGTGACACTTACTTTCTCTCAGTGTCAGCCGCGCCTTTAGCGATCCCTCTTCCATCATGGGGTCTCTGCTCAGCCGAAAGCTCCTCCCCTTTACGCTGTTGGCCATCAGCCTGTCAGCTGACTTTCTCGCTAGCAGCAAAGGGGGCGGGGGCGGCCAGCTGTGCGGGTATGGCAGCGAGTGCTCTGCCAATGCCTCCAATAGCAGCGGCGCCGGGCCATCCACATAGTGGGATGAAGAGCGGAGTGGTGGGTGGAGCTGAGTACGATCGGGCGGGACCACTGTATTTATGGGCGTCAATGTGCCACCCCTCAGAACCTGCCGCCTGGGACCAATGGTCCCATCGGGTCCCATGGTAGGGCCGGCCCTGACAAGTTATACTGATTGTTTTTTTTCTATAGGGGATATACCCAGACGCATTAGCAGCAATCTGACAGAGTAAGTGATCTTTTAACTGTCAATTTCTGAACTGTGTTTGGGCAGTGTGTCATGGTGTAATTGTTAGCAAGCCTGACTGCCAGTGCTGACGGCCATAGGATCGAATCACCATGGGGCTGCTACGAGAGCAGGGTCTAAAGAGTGGGCCAGTCATTTATTTATTTATTTTTGTTGTAAAATAATAAATACACAAATGCCTGGCCCACCTCTGTGGACCCCGCTATTGTAGCAGCTCCATGGTGATTCGATCCTATGGTCACCAGCACTGGTAGTCAGGCTTGCTAACCATTACACCACAACACTCTGCCCAAACATAGTTCAGAAATTGACAGTTAAAAGATCACTTAATCTGTCAGATTGCTGCTACTGTGTCTGTTTTTTTCTATAGGGGATATACCCAATCAGTATAACTTATTGCTGTCAAAAGTCATATTCTTATGATGATCCACGTTGGTCACAGTATATTTTCAAAAGGGGCCACAGTATATTTTCAGATGGGGTCACAGTATATTTTCAGATGGGGGTTCACGGTATATTTTCGGATAGGGGGTCACAGTATATTTTAAGATGGGATTCACAGTATATTTTCGGATAGGGGGTTACAGTATATTTTCAGATGGGGTTTACAGTATATTTTCGGATAGGGGGTCACAGTATGTTTTCAGATGGGGTTCACAGTATATTTTCGGATAGGGGTCACAGTATATTTTAGGATGGGGTTCACAGTATATTTTCAGATGGGATTCACAGTATATTTTCAGATGGGGGTCACAGTATATTTTGAGATGAGGGTCACAGTATATTTTCAGATAGGGGGTCACAGTATATTTTCAGATAGGGGGTCACAGTATATTTTCAGATAGGGGGTCACAGTATATTTTCGGATTGGGGGTCACGGTATATTTTTGGCTAGGGGGTCACGGTATATTTTCAGATAGGGGGGTCACAGTATATTTTCAGATAGGGGCAGTGCCGGGCCAAGACATTGTGCTGCCTGGGCCCAGGATCAAAATGCTGCCCCCCTCCTCCCTACCACCCCCCCCCAAAAAAAAATATAATCACGCCTACCAAAAGGCCCCCACATTTATTATTTTATATCATGACAATTAAAACCAAAATTAAATTTATTAGGAAGTCAGATTTACACACAACAGTGGTGGTGGGGTTCAGACAGAGGCAGCGTCAGTTGTGGTAGGGGAGGTTGTGGTAGGGGAGGTTAGACACAGGCAGAGGTGGTGGAGATGGGATTAGTGACACTTACTTTCTCTCAGTGTCAGCCGCGTCTTTAGCGATCCCTCTTCCATCATGGGGTCTGTGCTCAGCCGAAAGCTCCTCCCCCTTTATGCTGTTGGACGTCAGCCTGTCAGCTGACTTTCTCGGTAGCAGCAAAGGGGGGGGGGGGGCACAGAGAGAATGGGCGGGCGGCCAGCTGTGCGGGTATGGCAAAGAGTGCTCTGCCAATACCTCCAATAGCAGCCATCCACATAGTAGGATAAAGAGCGGAGCGGGTGGGCGGAGCGGAGTCCGATCGGGCGGGACGGCTGTATTTATGGGCGTCAATGTGCCGCTCCTCAGAACCTGCCACCTGGGACCAATGGTCCCATCGGGTCCCATGGTAGGGCCGGCCCTGTATGCACTCTATAAGAGTGCCAACTATGCCGTCCTTTGCGGTCTCCTCCAGTCACTGAATTTGTACTACAGAATGAAATACAATTTTTGATTGGATGGGGTGGATCTTTCATTCATCTGCCCATCCTTCATTAATAGATCATATTATATTCATGGAAGCTATAGTACAGCTTCTATGAATGGAGAAGTTGGGCATTAAGGGTTGGGATAGTAGGCACTTATGATGAGTGCATATGACATGTCTCTGTAACCCCTGCAGCACCGTATGATTATGGTGTTAGGGGTGGGGGGTCAGAGGATAATTTTAGCTAAAGCAGCACAAGGGGTACATTGCATTAATAGTAAGTATTGTCCTTTGTTCAGATTTTTTATTTTTTTTACTAAACATAGGCTTTAAATGTGTATGTCAAGCCAAAACCTTTATTTCATCTGTGCATTTAGCTGTTTGTCTACAGTTACACTTTACAGACACAGATTGAACTTGTGCCATTTATTTTGTCTGATTCTCCTTTCCAGGCCTCTTAGGAAAATAGGTGCAGGAAGTCAACTATGACCCCACCGCACTCCCATTATAGGTGTTGGCAGAGCATGCCGCATCAAATGGTAGGTATGTCCAAATTGCACAGTGGGGCGGTCTTAATGGGGCATTGCTATACCAATGCTTCCTAACAACATCATTATAGACCAGTGGCGGCTGGTGCTCAAAATTTTTTGGGGGGCACAAACAAACTGAAAAATTCTGGAAAAATTAAAAACATCAATTGCAGCCTTACTGTGCCCATCAAACGTAGCCACTGTGCCATCAAATGCAGCCACTGTACCCATCAAATGCTGCCACTGTGCCCAGCAAATGCTGCCACTGTGCCCAGCAAATGCTGCCACTGTGCCCCAGCAAATGCTGCCACTGTGCCCCATCAAATGGTGCCACTGTGCCCCATCAAATGCTGCCACTGTGCCCCATCAAATGCTGCCACTGTGCCAATTAAACGCAGCCACTGTGCCCATCAATAGCAGCCACTGTGTCCATCAAACTCAGCCACTGTGCCCATCAAATGCAGCCACTGTGCCCATCAAATGCAGCCACTGTGCCCATCAAATGCAGCCACTGTGCCATCAAATGCAGCCACTGTACCCATCAAATGCTGCCACTGTGCCCAGCAAATGCTGCCACTGTGCCCATCATAGCGCCACTGTGCCCCATTAAATAGAGCCACTGTGCCCCATCAATTAGTGCCACTGTGCCCATCAATTAGTGCCACTGTGCCCATCAAATGAAGCCACTGTGCCCATCAAACGCAGCCACTGTGCCCATCAAACGCAGCCACTGTGCCCCATCAAATGCTGCCACTTTAGTGGGACTGCAACATTGCGGCAGACAAATCTGACCCCAAATGATAATTTTTGGGGGCCAGTGACATTATTACATTGATCAGTGCTATAAAATGCACTGATCAATGTAAAAATGTCACTGGCAGGGAAGGGGTTGAACACTAGAGGGCGATCAAGGGGTTAAGGGTGTTTCCTCAGCGTGTTCTAACTGTAGGGGGGATGGGCTCACTGGGATATGACAGAGATCACTGTTCCCGATCACTGGGAACAGAATATCTCTGACATATCCCCTGTCAGAATGGGGTCCGCCTTGTTTACACTGGCAGATCCCCATTCTGCCTCTGTACTAGGCGATTGCGGGTACTCGGCAGACACCGAGTCCGCCCGACCCGCGGGCACACAACTGCGACTGCGCGAGCCGCTGTACAGGTATGGCGATTCGCGCAGCGCTGACAACCTGCCGCAATATATCTGTTTGAGCAGGTCGGCTAGTGGTTAATAGACAATTGAAGATTGAGTGGAATTTTGTACCCCGTTTGTGTATAAAATAGTCCTTATAACATACCAATAGGCAACACCCTGCTACACACATGTATGTTGCTGTGTTGGTGTCAGGAAAATGGAAAATTGTGTTAAATACTTACCATAATTTTCTTTTCCGGAGACCAATCCATGGCAGCATACAGACCCTCACTCTTGATCTTTATATTTTTAATAAGAATGGGGGAGGTTGCACTCGCATTCCTTTTTATAGATTTAAACAGGTCCTGTGGGTGAAAATGGGAGGAGCCATGGATTGGCGTCAAGAAATTTAAACTGCTATTTAGGAACTGAATGTGTTCAGCGCGGGAAGCATGTCCCCAAGTTATTCCAGCTTCAAGTGTATGGGAGTTTCCTGCACTGGTTTCAGTTACTAGTAATCATGGTGTAAAAAATTAAAGCAATAAACCGCGCTAGCCAGTAACATAAATAAATATACAGCAGCACCTGTGATATGTGATAACATATAAAGTATACAAAAGAATAAAAAGGAACAAGTGCGCTAATGTGTCACCAGAAGCCTCTCTCTTTCTAGAGGCCGCCTCAAAGTCCATTTCGGAATCGGAACTTCTCTCAGAAGAAGCTCCGGATGAAGAAATATCCCACTTGGAGGACCTATGACGGCTGGAGACAGGAACCGGAGCTTCCCGTCCCCGTTCCGTCCTCACCGCCTGCCTCTTCCGCCTCCCAACCTTCCTTCTCTCTTCCAGGTACTGCAGGTCAGCCTCAGAGATGCCCTCATCTCTTACTTTTTTCTTTAAAGTCTTTCTAGAAGACTTCTTTACAGAGGAAGAAGCAACCTTTTTAGTACACGCTGGTGGGGGGGGGGGGGGGGGGTGATCCCTTTAAGTCAGACTCAGGAGGGGTAGACTCCTGGGGGGTAACTGACTCGGGGGGCACAGACTTGGAAGGTTCTGACACAAGAGGAAAGGGTACAGTAGGCTGGGGGGACACAGAGACAGAAACAGAAGGAGTACTTACAGACACAGGAGGGGTGGCCACAGGAACTGGAGAGGGATCCTGAGCAGGACCGGGGAGGGGGTCACCGCAGAGGAGGATGGTACACCAGGGGTCTCACCCTCCATCCTGTCCAGCCTTGACATGTCATCTACTACCTCCTTCTCCATATTGTGCCAGGTGTGAGGGGGTTAGCTCGGCAGCGGGTGTGTGTGACCCCCGGGATGGGCTCCCCACACAAAAACAGGCCCAGCAAACGGAGGTTGTGGTTTTCAAAATCAAAAAAAAGGTGCGGTTTATTTTCTATTCACAGTGACAAAACACAGCAAAGCCAAAAGAAACATAAACAAAATAAATCCTGGTCAACTTGACCTCTGACTAAACATACAGGTTTCCTAACTAACAACTGGGATCAGCCTAGTGCTGTCCTAGTCCCTAAGTCCCTGGTTTTAAATGTCCAAGCAAATAGCCACACAGGCTTTGTCTCACCGCACAGGGGTTCACTCTCCCTAGACAGTCCACACAGGTCTGGGTCCAGGCATGAGCTAACATCTAATGAAGCTGGGAGTTCTTATAGAGGCCTAAATGAGCTGACAAGCTTCAGCTGGTCTCATCAACTCCCTGTCTGCACGACGCCCCACACTCTCCCTAGAGGTATGAGTCATCCATGAGCCCACTAGCCTCAGCTGGGCTTATACAACACTCCACCTAGTTGTATAAGTCGGCGTAAAGCCTGAATCTGGGCGAAATATATCTACCCCCCTGGATGCAACCAGGTGACTTTACCTTCCTGCTGTCACACAGGCTTCAGGACACCTGCTGTAGGGGTGGCCAAGGCGCAGGCACAGGTTGCACCTGATCTTCCTGGTACAGTCCTTAGCCATATGACCCTGCCCCCGACACACTGAACACATCAAGGCTGAACAGGAGGAGCTCAAGTGCCCCTTTTCTCCACAGCGGTGACACAGCTTCGGCTGACCAGGGTAGAAAACAGTCATCCTATCCCTCCCTATGAAAGCTGAGGAGGGCAGGTGACGGACAACATTCTCATCCCTGGCCAACCTGATTGTTACCGACCATCCCCCAGTCCAGATGTTACGCTCATCATGGATTTTATTAGGTTTGGTCAAAACTTCCCCATAGTTCCTTAACCAGACCTCTAGATCCCGAGCAGGAACACTCTCATTGGTCAGGATAATGGTAATTTTTTTTACTGTTGACCTCTGAGAAACCGCAACTGGGACCAGACCTTCCCATTCAGGTCTTGACCTGCACCGAGCCTCATATCGCTCCCAGAACAGGTCAAGACCCTCTGGCCTGGTGAAACTAACCGTATAGTCCCTTGTCCCAGCTACGTGTATAAAGGCATACAGGTCATTTGCACCAAAACCCATCTCCAATATCATATCTACCACTGCACGCCGTGCTGGCGGGATGGCACCACCTTCCCATTTCAGAATAACTACATTCCGTCTGGGACCCCCAGCAGAAGCCAGAGACCCAAGACCAGATCCTGGGGCGCTCAAAGTGGCAGCTTGTAGGGGAAAACCCCGCTTGGGAGCGGGACTACCAGGAGCAGAGTGTGCCACCTCTGCAAATGTAGGTTTCTCAGGGCCAGGGGCCCACACTGAAGTCACATTAGTCTGCACATTATCTGCATGAACAGAGTTGGTAGGATTGTCCATCACACTTGTACTGGGACCATTGTTCATCACACTTGTACTGGGACCATTGTTCATCACACCTGAACTGGGAGGATTTTTTTCAGCCACACACACATTCCCATCAGCAATAGTCACAGTTGCTGTAATACCAGTTGTCTCCTGATGCTGCACTGTAGAGCCCTCAGCAGCAGTGGGGCAAACAGCTTTGGACTCAGCCAAAGAAGGGTTAATGGGCTCTTCTGACACTTGCAGTTCATTTGCAGAAATGACATTTTTTAAATGCAAACCTTGCTGCATTGCAGCCTCAGCAGGCACAACATTGTCATTAGGCACATTATCAGTCATGGTGCTAGATGGTACAAAAACAGTCTTATCCACAACATGGGACTTAGCAGGCTTTACTTTATCAGGTACATCATCAGTAATGTCTTCCTCATTAAATATCATCTGATTCCCCCGCATAGGAGACTCCATTACCTGGATGGCCCTTAGCATGCCTCCTGAGTCCTGGGAAGGCCTGGGGCTTCTTACCTCTCCCTGGGGGGCAGGGGGTCAGAACTGGGGGTCTCCTCCTCCTCCACCTCCATCTTTGTCACCCTTCCAAACCTCTTGTCGTTGCAAAACTTCTCTTTAAAGGGCCCATCTCTGCCTTCCATCATGGCCACGATGGTCTCCTGATGATCCACACGGACCTTGGCCAGCTGGATTTCCGGATCCATGGATCCCCGTTTCTGGCTGTGTAAGCCCTCACGTTGCCTTCGCAGGCGCTTCAACTCCGCTCTCAGCTTGTAGAGCTTGTCCCTCTCCCTGTTCAGGACCTTAATCCCGGCCACCACTCACTCCCGAATGGCCTCCGAGCCTTCATCCTCACCAGGGGTAGAGAGATCAGCTTGTGCAGAGGAAGGCAGTTCACCTGATGGCCCAGGAGATGGCTGGGAGCCTCCAGCAGGAGAAGCCCCGCTGCCCTCCATGGCCTCCCCAGAAAGGGGGCCAGGGAGCTGGGATAGATTTCACCACCACTCCCTTCTCACAGAGCAGCTTCAGAGGCACCTTCCTCCTGACACACCTGTGCTCCAATGATGGGCGGGGCACTATTCCTCCCACTGACACCAATGATGGGGCACTATTCCTCTCACTGACACCAATTAGGGGACACTATTCCTTCCACTGATACCAATGATGGGGAACTATTCCTCCCACTGATAACAATGATGGGGCACTATTCCTCCCACTGACACCAATGATGGGGCACTATTCCTCCCACTGACACCAATGATGGGGCACTATTCCTCCCACTGATGGCAATGATGGGGCACTATTCCTCCCACTGATATCAATGACAGGGGAAATTTTCTTCCCACTGACACCAATGATAGGGCACTATTTCTCCCACTAATACCAATGATGGGGCACTATTCCTCCCACTGACACCAATGATGGGGCACTATTCCTCCCACTGACACCAATGAATGGACACTATGCCTCCCATTGATACCAATGATGGGGCACTATTTCTCCTACTGACACCAATGATGGGGAACTATTTCTCCCACTGATACCAATGATGGGGCACTATTTATCCTACTGACACCAATGATGGGGCACTATTTTTCCCCCTAATACAGGGCTCAATAAAACCCAGGCCCCAGGTAAAACTGGTATAGGTCGAGAACTGATTAATGCATGAAATAGGTGGACAAATATTGCAATGCATCATATCTTGTGTGATTCGGGGACTAGTACAATGTGTGTCTAAGGATGGGTTGGTGAATGTGGACGGTCCACAGAAACCGCGTTTATGTTTTCCTGAAGAAGTGGAGTGAGAAGATCTTTGCTATGTTTATAAAATGTAATAATCGTGCCATCGGGGCCCCGCCTCTTCCCAGATGGCAGGCTTCACACCACCTGAAGCACAGGGCTTTATTGAGTGTTAAAGCAGGGAAGCGCAGTTCCGGCACCTCCAGTGCTGAATGTATGTAATTACATGGGGTGCTGGAGGGTCTATTGATGCTGGCTGCTGGGGGATCTATTATTCCATGGGGGTCTATTGTTGCTGGCGGGGAAACTGTTGTTACTGTTGAGGAAGGGGTCTACTGATGCTGGCTCCTGGTGGGGGATCTATTGTTGCTGGAGTTCTGTTGTTTCCGGGGGGGGGGGGGTTCTGTCTATTGGTGCCAGCTGCAGGGGATCCATTTTACTGCTTTTCTTTTCATTAACCTCTTCAATACCGGACACTATCACCCGCTTCCTGCTCAGGCCAATTTTCAGCTTTCAGTGCTGTCCCAGTTTGAATGACAATTGCACGGTCATGTAACATTGTACCCATATGACATTTTTATATATTTTTTTCACACAAATAGAACTTTTGGTGGCATTTAACCACTTGCCGGCCTGCCGTCGTCATTATACTGTGGCAGGTCGGCACAATCCCACGAGCCGTCCTAGTTGTACGTCGGCTCCTTTAAGCGGGATAGCAGGCGCAGGTGCGCCCGGTGAACTGCGGGGGTGCCGATGCTCGAGATCGGCGGCTGCGATGACGGGCACGCGCGTTCACGGGCACGAGAGGAAGAACACACACATCCCTGTTCTGTGAGGAGAAGAGATGCAGAACGTGAGCTCCTAATAGCTAGGAACCACGATCTGTCATCTCCTATAGCAGTGATGGAGAACCTTGGCACCCCAGATGTTTTGGAACTACATTTCCCATGATGCTCGACTACACTGCAGAGTGCAGGAGCATCATGGGACATGTAGTTCCAAAACATCTGGGGTGCCAAGGTTCGCCACCACTGTCCTATAGCGAGTCCCCTCCCCCCACAGTTAGAACACACCTAGGGAACACAGTTAACCCCTTGATTGCCCCCTAGTGTTTACTCATTCCCTGCCAAAAAAATGGGGATATTTATTATAGCAAAAAGTACAAAATATTGTGTTTTTTTTCAAAATAGTCACTCTTCTTTTGTTTATAGCGCAAATTTTTTTAAAACCGCTGAGATGATAAAATACCACCAAAAGAAAGATCTATTTGTGGGAAAAAAAGGACGTAAATTTTGTTTCGGTACAGCGTCGTACAACCGCGCTATTGTCAGTTAAAGCGACGCAGTGCCGTATTTGCAAAAAATGGCCTGGTCATTGAGCAGCCAAAGCTTCCGGGGCTGAAGTGGTTAATCACCACTGGGTTTTTTACATTTTTATTATATAAACAAAATAAGACCAAAAATATTGAAAAACACATTTTTCTTTGTTTCTGTTATAAAACAGAACAATTAAATAATAATTCTTCGTAAATTTAGGCCAAAATGTATTCTGCTACATTTCTTTGGTGAATATAACCCAAATAAGTGTATATTATTTAGTCCGTAGGAAAGTTTACAAGCTATGGGATATCTACCTGCAAGTTTACAAGCTATGGGATATCTACCTGCATCCTGGGCCTCCATAACACCTCAGCAGTGCCACAGGCTGGTTGCCTCCATGCCACGCCGCATTGAAGCAGTCATTTCTGCAAAAGGATTCCCGACCAAGTATTGAGTGCATAACTGAACATAATTATTTGAAGGTTGACTTTTTTTGTATTAAAAACACTTTTCTTTTATTGGTCGGATGAAATATGCTAATTTTTTGAGATAGGATTTTGGGGTTTTCATGAGCTGTATGCCAAAATCATCAATATTAAAACAAGAAAAGGCTTGAACTACTTCAGTTGTGTGTAATGAATCTAAAATATATGAAAGTCTAATGTTTATCAGTACATTACAGAAAATAATGAACTTTATCACAATATGCTAATTTTTTGAGAAGGACCTGTAGATCAATCCTGATGTACTTACAGCCAATTAATCTAATTTCTTGAGGACCAGAAAATGCCAGAACAGTACAAATACCCCCCAAATTACTCCTTTTTGTAACGTAGACAGTCTGAGGTATTTAGTAAGAGGCACGGTGGGTTTTTTAACCACTTGCCGCCCGCCCTATAGCGGATTGACGTCGGTAAAGTGGTTTCAAAATCCTGACTGGACGTCATATGACGTCCTCAGGATTTTGAGCCGCTGCGCGCCCCCGGCATCCATTAGTACAGTACAGTGTCACCTATCAGTGCCCATCCATGCCACCTATCAGTGCCCATCCATGCCGCCTATCCATGCCCATCAGTGCCCACCCGTGCGGCCTATCTGTGCCCACCCGTGCCGCCGATCGTTGCCCATCCGTGCCGCCGATCGTTGGCCATCCGTGCCGCCGATCGTTGCCCATCCGTGCCACCTCATTGGTGCCCATCCGTGCCGCCTTATCCGTGCCCGTCAGTGCAGCCCCATCAGTGGCCATCAGTGAAGGAGAAAACTAACTTATTTACAAAGTTTTGTAACTGAAACAAAAAAATATATTTTTTTTCAAAATTTTCGGTCTTTTTTTTATTTTTTAGCAGAAAATAAAAATTGCAGAGGTGATCAAATACCACCAAAAGAAAGCTCTATTTGTGGGAACAAAATGATAAAAATTTAGTTTGGGTACAGTGTACCATGACCGCGCAATTGTCATTCAAAGTGCAACAGCGCAGAAAGCTGAAAATTGGTCTGGGCAGGAAGGTGTATAAGTGCCCAGTATGGAAGTGGTTAAAGTTGTAATAATTTGTTGCAATTTTTTGGAAAATGAAGGAAAAAAAATGTTTCCCCCTTTTTTTTTTTTTTACATACTGTCACCAGTGCAGTAGTGTCATAATATAACTGGTGTGGCAGTGATCAGGGACACTGACTGGTGACAGTATGCAAAAAAAAAAAAAAAAAAAATTTATATAATTTTTTCAATTTTCTACATTTATTTTACTTTTTTATTAATTTTTTTTTTTTTTAATATTTTATTTTGTTTCTTTATGATTTTTTTTTACATACTGTGGCCAGCGCAATACAGGGTTCCTATACATAGTAACACTATACTACTCTGGGGAGGTGATCAGGATTTTTTTTTTTTTTTTTACACACAATGCTTATATTTCACTGGTATAAGAAACCATTTTTGCTGAATGAAATCTATTCATTCCGTATTTACTGTTGTGATTAGTTACAGCTAATCACATGGTACAGATAGGCTGTGATTGGCCCTGTCTGTGCCATGTGATCACTGTGGGCAATCACAGAGAGCAATACAATAGTACACAATCAAAGGCATGAATAGAAACCTTTCATTGTGTACAATTGTCATGTGGTCTGCGGCGATTGGTCACAGCGATCACATGGCACTGGCAGCACGCCGGTATACTGATTTGTCATCCGTTGTCTCCGGCTGCAGCATGGTGTGTGGGGCGTGCGAGTTGCATTCTGGAGAGGACATCATATGACATCCACCGAGAACAGCGAATATCCCGTCCAGCCCTCATTTTACGGCCGGGTGGGAAGGTGTTAAAGGCACAGGGACACATTAGAAACCCAACAAGAGCGCAATGGCAGCTGAAGGCATCCATTGTGTCACCACGTCAAATCCAGGGAGCAAGCCATACAAAAAGATGGCAACCCTCCCAATGTATAACTTGCCTTCGCAGTAAGGTGCACATGGAAGAAGCAAAAAGCAAATCCACACCAAAACCTCCTGTGCTTGGGAGTGGATCCACACAATGTAAGTTGGCTATATATCAGTCCTGGCTTGTATGGATGCACTTCGTCTGGCTGCCTCTTAGGACTGGGGGAGTCTGGAACAACTAAAACCATAAAAAGACAGAGAGGGTGCACAGATCTAGTGCTGTAGATCCCTTTCACACTGGGGCGGTGTGCTTGTGGGACGTTACAAAAAGTCCTGCAAGCAGCATCTTTGGCGCGGTTTGGTAGCGCTGTATACAGCGCTCCCAAAATGCCTCTGCCCATTGGAATGAATGGGCAGTGATTCCGAAGCACCTGAAAAGCGATTTGGAAGTGCCGCAACACGGGCGCTTTTAACCCCTTGTTCGGCCACTAGGAGGGGGTTAAAGCACCCCGATAGCGGTCGAAAAGTGCTGCTAAAACGAGCGGCGCTTTAGTGCTAAAGTAGCCTTATCTTAAAACCATTGCTTTATTAATATAAAAAGTGGTAAGTATTATACTCACAAAATGACAAATGTATCAAGCACATGACATAGTACACCATCATCCAATCCAAATTGCACATACCTCCCAACTGTCACAAATTTGTCGGGACACTCCCGGAATTTCAAGCAAATCCCGCTGTCCCCCGAATTCCGTGCTGAGTCCCGCAGCAGAGCCCAGTACCAGAACAAGTTCCGATACTGGACTCCACTAATCCTCCAGTCCGGTGCGTGTGGGGCGGCTGCGCCGTACTGTAGCAGTCCCCTGTCTGCCCCGCCCCCTCTGTGTGTGTCGGCTCCTCTCACAGACAGCTGCGGCTGATGAAGACTTCTGGTTGACCGGAGCTTCTACCAATCATCCCCTGCACTCCCAGAAATGCCCTCTGAGTCCCGCCCTCCTAGCAACCGAAGATGCCACGTATGCCCCACCCCCTGCAATGTGCTCCTGCTCCCAGCGCACCTGAGCTACAGGGACTTATTGGACAGGTACAGCTCTAATGATCTGGGGACACCTGCTGTGGGGGGGGGGGGGCTCTGATGGGGACACCACCTGCTGTGGTGTGACTCTGCTGGGGATACCTGCTGTGGAGTGGACTCTGATGGGGACACCTGCTGTGGGGTGGACTCTGATGGGGACACCTGCTGTGGGGGGACTCTGATGGGGAGGCTCTGGTGGGGATACCTGCTGAGGGGGACTCTGATGGGGACACCTTCTGTGAGGGGGGGCTTTGATGAGGACACCTGCTCTGGTGGGGACTCTGACAGGGAGGCTCTGATGGGAACACCTGCTGTGGGGGAGACTCTGATGGGGACACCTGCTGTGGGGGACTCTGATGGGGACACCTGCTGTGGGGTGGACTCTGATGGGGACACCTGCTGTGGGGGGACTCTGATGGGGAGGCTCTGGTGGGGATACCTGCTGAGGGGGACTCTGATGGGGACACCTTCTGTGAGGGGGGGCTCTGATGAGGACACCTGCTCTGGTGGGGACTCTGACAGGGAGGCTCTGATGGGAACACCTGCTGTGGGGGAGACTCTGATGGGGACACCTGCTGTGGGGGACTCTGATGGGGACACTTGCTGTGGGGGGGGGGCTCTGATGGGGACACCTGCTGTGGGGGGGCTCTGATAGGGACACCTGCTGTGGGGGGGGGGGCTCTGATGGGGACACCTTCTGTGAGGGGGGGCTCTGATGAGGACACCTGCTCTGGTGGGGACTCTGACAGGGAGGCTCTGATGAGGACACCTGCTGTGGGGGGGACTCTGATGGGGACACCTGCTGTGGGAGACTCTGATGGGGACACCTGCTGTGGGGGTAACTCTGACAGGGAGGCTCTGATGGGGACACCTGCTGTGGGGGGGGCTCTGATGGGGACACCTGCTGTGGGGGGCTCTGATGGGGACACCTGCTGTGGGGGGGGGCTCTGATGGGGACACCTGCTGTGGGGGGGCTCTGATGGGGACACCTGCTGTAAGGGGGCTCTGATGGGGACACCTGCTGTGGGGGGGTCTGATGAGGACACTTGCTGTGGAGGGGGCTTTGACGGGGACTTTGATATAAGCTGCACCCACCGCAGGTCACTCTCCCCCCCAAAATGTCCCTCATTCTCAACTTCAAAAGTTGGGAGGTATGGGTTTGGCTTGAAGAAAAGGTGGCAACCCTAGTTGGGAATATGTGCGATTTATGCATGGGTTCCCGACCTGCACAGATGTCAACCATAGCCTTAGGCATTTTCCAGTCCTGTTGACAGCATTCATATAGTTCTATCTTGCAGACATGCTGTAAACACTGCCCATGTATCCAGAATAGTATGAAGATAAAATGTGAAGATTAATAAAAAGATTATACTGTGTATATATATATATATATATATATATATATATATATATATATATACCGTATTTATCGGCGTATAACACACACTTTTTTCCCCTTAAAATCCGTCGAATTCCCCTGCTGAAACGAGCGAGAGGAGCGAGCGGAGCCGAAGCCGAAGTACACTCGGCTTTACTCGGCTCCTCTCGCAGTCCCCCCCATCTCTGACTGCGCCGCTGACATAGAGAAAGCCGAGTGTACTTCGGCTAGTCTCGGCTCCTCTCACAGTCCTGCCTGTGACTGTGAGCAGAGCCGAGTCTAGCCGAAGTACACTCGGCTTTCTCTGTCAGCGGCGCAGTCAGTGGAGATGGGCGGGACTGCGAGAGGAGCCGAGTCTAGCCGAAGTACACTCGGCCCCGCTCGCTCCTCTCCACAGAAATCGGCGCCAAATTTAAAAAAACGCCGAGACTACAAGATTGCAAAGGCACTGGGCAAGGCTGCAGATGGACAGATGGACACTGGGCAAGGCTGCAGATGGACAGATGGACACTGGGCAAGGCTGCAGATGGACAGATGGACACTGGGCACGGCTGCAGATGGACACTGGGCAAGGCTGCATGCTGCATTTAAATGTAAGTTTTTTTTCCTTGAATTTCCCTCCTAAACTTGGGGTGCGTGTTATACGCCGGCGCATGTTATACGCCGATAAATACGGTATATATATATACACATAAACACATACACACACTCACCGGCCACTTTATTAGGTACACCTGTTCAATTGTTTGGTAACACAAATTGCTGATCGGTCAATCACGTGGCAGCAACTCAATGCATTTAGGCATCTAGATGTGGTGAAGACGACTTGCTGAAGTTAATACCGAGCATCGGAATGGGGAAGAAAGGGAATTTAAATGACTCTGAACGTGGCATGGTTGTTGGTGCCAGACGGGCTGGTCTGATTTTTTGAAAAACTGCTGATCTACGGGTATTTTCATGCACAACCATCTCTAGTGTTAACAGAGAATGGTCTGAAAAAGAGAAAATATCCAGTGAGTGGCAGTTGTGTGGATGAAAATGCCTTGTCGATGTCAGAGGAGAATGGGCAAACTGGTTTGAGATGATAGCAAGACAGCAGTAACTCAAATAACCACTCGTTACAACCAAGGTATGCAGAATACCATCTCTGAATGCACAACACATAGAACCTTGAAGCAGACGGGCTACAGCAGCAGAAGATCACACCGGGTGCCACTCCTGTCAGTTAAGAACAGGAAACTGAGGCTGCAATTCCCACAGGCTCACCAAAATTGGACAATTTAAGATTGGAAAAACATTTACCTGGTCTGATGAGTCTCGATTTGAACTGCGACATTCAGATGGTAGGGTAAGAATTTGGTGTAAATAACATGAAAGCATGGATCCATCCTGCTTTGTATTAACGGTTCAGGCTGGTGGTGGTGTTGTAATGGTGTGAGGGATATTTTCTTGGCACACTTTTGGCCTCTTAGTACCAACTGAGCATCGATTAAATGCCACGGCCTACCTGAGTATTGTTGCTGACCATGTCCATCACTTATGACTACAGTGTCATAATGGCTCCTTCCAGCAGGATAATGCACCATGTCACAAAGCTCCAATCATCTCACCACTGGTTTCTTAAACATGACAATGAGATCACTGCACTCCAATGGCCTCCACAGTCACCAGATCTCAAGTAATAAAGTCTAAGTCGTTTTACTAGGGAAGAATTAGTGTGAGAACAAGGTGTAACAATGGTGTATAAAGAACTTAACTCCGAGGGTTAACATGAATTCACTCCCAGTTTTAAGAAGAGACAATTACAACCAAGTTACCATTGCGGTTCAGTGTATGCAAGTGAACATTACAGTCAATCTTTATGGTTGTGGAGCAGATTAGTAGAAGCCAGCCAGCAGTGGAAGGGGGTGACAGGTGATAGGGACCCTGGTGACCCCGGTGGTGAGGAAATAGGTGTATTTCGTGTTCCCCTCCTAGTGGCTTAGTCTCCATCTTGGAGCCTGTTGTGGTACAGGTTTCGTTTGGGATCACGTTTTCCAAAACCTTGCAAATCAGATGTATGGTGGCTTCCCTGTGTGCCCAAGAGACGGAATCAATTCAAAGTACAGAGCTGAGAGGGTGATATAGGTGAAGATGTGAGAGGTCTCGTGGACTTTAGGACATGCTCAGCATTACCTGCTCTTACGTTACGGAGCGTTATGGAGTCCATTGTCCAGGCAGGTAGGAGACATATATATATTTTATGTATAGCTGGATCAGCTCAGTACCAGCTTCAAGGCACTTTTACTTGTGAGTGGATGTAATTTTTTTTAAATCTTATGTAGCGCCCTCCTCACTCCCCTCTTTTTCTTCAGCTCGTCTGTCTCTTGTCTAGGGGTACCTTAGAGGGGAAGGGAGCGGGGACACCACACCAGGCCTTCACCTCAGGTGTCAGTGTGATACAAGCAAAGTTCTTTTACCTTCGGGTCAGTGCTGTGCATCTGGAGCCTCCACCAAGAGTTACCTTGAACAATGTCTGTCAGGAAATGAGCCCCACACCATTAAAGTCCAACACTCCTTTATTCTTCTCGAATGAACACAATCAGTTGAACTCCCTTGGTAGAAACAGAACAGAAAAGGAGGTGTGGATGCAAGTAGGCCCAGACACAATGTGTTCTCCACTTTCCTCCCTGAAAGTGAGTTGCGGTCTCTGAGCGGGGAGGGGGGGATTTCCCTCCAGGCGGTCTCCGATGAGAGGCTCACCCGTCACTGGCAATATGCTGCACCAGGTCTTCGAGTGAGGAGCTCCCCCCGGTCCATTACGCCTTCCGGATTTGGGTACCCAATCCCTGGGTACCCTAGGATCTCCTTCCCTCGCGGAACTCAGTGTTGGGCACTGAGCTCCAGACCTCCATCCGAGTACCTCACCCCAGGCTAAAGGTGCCTGGGATGGAACACGACCTCCGGCTGTCCTCTAGGCCTAGGCCGCCTGGCGGACCGACACGAACCACCGCCCACAGGCTGAAGGTGCCTGGGACTCGACCCCGTGACAAAGATGGCCGGCCCCTTTATACCCTCTCCCAGCAAGCACGGCGGGTTCCCCGCCCCACCATACCGCTGCCGAGGAAGGACAAAAAGGAGGCACGGCACACAGCAATGATTCAACCCCAGCCCAGGGTGACAGCGCCACCTGCTGGGCTGCAGGGAATTACACATCACTGATGTCTCTGCCAAGTTCAAATTACACCCGGGAAAGTACATACCTGCTACACTTAATAAAAAAATTTATGATATACTACACCATGATAGTCCTTTATATGTTCCATGAGCGATCATAGAGCAAGATTTTCCACCAGTACATTGGGAGGGACTGCTGACAAGTCTGAGAGACGGAGTGGTTATCATTATGAACCAAAGGCGAATAATCTAGCCTATCTGGTGAGTGGCCATTCTACTTGGTGGTGGTGTAGGCACAAATTCATTGAAGGTGGAAGCACAGCAAGTCACCAGTGAAAAGAGCAATTATTCGCATAGGAGTCTTTGTGCATTTTTTATTGCAGCTATTTGGTCATTGAAGTTATATTTCACTGCTTACCTCCTTTTATTTATATAACATATCTAATGGACTAAATGAATTATAATATGAGTTTTTTGGCACTTATATATATATATCCTTTTTGGACATTGCAGTTTATATATTTTATGTTTATAATAGCAGCAGGATTTTTGTTGTTAATGGCACGTATAATTTGATTGGTATTATACAAGCAATTGTGGATACCACACCCATATGCCGTGTACACACGATCGATTTTCTCGACGGTGAAAACACAGCCGAGAAAATCGACATGAAAAACGAGGACCGGCTTGGTCCCCTACACATGGCCGTTTTTCATGACATTTTTTCTTTTGGTCGAGAAAAACGACCGTGTGTAGGCTCCCTGGCAGTGTTTCCCTATGGGAAAACTGCAGCGGAAAAAAATGCAGTGAATCACGACGAGAAAAATTAGAGCATGTCCTAATTTTTCTCGTCGTGATTCTTGCCGTTTTTCTCGTCGGGAAAAATGCTGGAAAGCCCACACACAGGCGTTTTTTTCGTCAAAGAGAAAAAATGAAATTTTTCCCGACGAGAAAAATGGTCGTGTGTACGCGGCATTACAGTAGAAAGTTCACAAGACTCACACACCTAATTGTTTTGACAAACATAGGGATATAGGATTGGACATTTATTTTATAAGTTAGCGCAATTCACTTTATTTTCATATATTTTCATTCAGCCTATATTGATTGTATATTTAATTGCTGCAAACTGTTTGTAGTAGATAAGCATCTTGGCGCCGGTAACACATTTATTCTACAGGTAGGAGATGTAGTTATCGGGCTGAAGAGATGGGATTTAGTCATTTTGTAAATGTGTGCATGAGCTTACTTGTTTGTAAATTGGATCACACTGCTGCGATGGGAGGGGAAAGGGAAATTTACCTAGATTAAAGTGGAGCTCCACCCTAAATAGCAACTTCTGCTAATCGGAACCCTCCCCCCCTCCGGTGTCACAATTGACACCTTTCAGGGGGGAGGGGGGGTGAAGATACCTGTCTAAGACAGGTATTTTCACCCACATCCGGGAGTCCTCTCTCCGGGAATCTGCGGGAGTGACGTCACTTCCCTCAGACTTCCCGTAGTGTTCTGGGAGACACTCGGCTCCCAGAACACAGGAGGACGAATCAGAACGGCGCAGCGCGACTCGCGCATGCGCCGTAGGGAACCGGGCATGAAGCCGCAGGGCTTCACTTCCTGGTTCCCTCAGCGAGGATGGCGGAGGGAGCAGCAGAGCGACGAGCGATCGCTCGTCCTCTGCTGCGGACGTCGCTGGACTCCAGGACAGGTAAGTGTCCAAATATTAAAAGCCAGCAGCTGCTGTAGCTGTAGCTGCTGGCTTTTAATATTTTTTTTTCCGGCGGAGCTCCGCTTTAAACTGGCTCTATGGAACTTGCATGCAGCTATGGCACCCCAGAGGTTTTGGAACTACATTTCCCATGATTCTCATGCACTCTGAAGTGTAGCTGAGCATCATGGGAAATATAGTTCCAAAACATCTGGGGTACAAAGTTTCACCATCCTTGCTCTATAGCCTAGGAGGTGTATCTTTGACACTCAGTGGGTCTTGTGAGAGACTGGGTGTCACCTGACAGGAAGTGTACATACTGCCATGTCAGTCATTGAATATTTAGAGTCCCACAGTGCAGAGGAGTAGCAGAATTTTCCACTAAGCACCAGGAGCAGAAATAGATGAGTCAGAAACAGGTGAGGCTTTAGTACCCATTTAAATTGTTAATATTAATAGACCATTAATGAGATGGGAGCTGGAAAAAGTATAATTTTTCAAAATGAAGTCACCATTTACATTTAGGGCCAAGATGAGAGTTCTAATAAAAACTTTTAAAGTTATGTCCAGGCACTTCTTGGGTATAATACTTGCAATAACATCCTGGTGCCAGTATGAAATCCTATAACTTGGTATACATTTATCCAAATGTAGCGGGGTCCTCAAATTGATGGGATACACCTGGGGAATAGTGTGACCCAGGTGTATAATTGTGTTAGGGTTCAGACCCCTTTTTGTTTTGTGGAGGATTGGAGGATGTAGTATTCTCCTTTGCCTGTGGGTGGCGGGGTACCCACAGGCTTCAGGTAGAATCATCTCCTGCAGTGCTCCCTGTTTTGTCCCTTCCCGGAGATGGTATGGCTGGGGCGGGGAACCCACCGGGCCGTTGATGGGAGGAGATAAAAGGGGGAGACGCCCTTACCACGAGGTCTTGCGGAGAAGGAGGTCCTCGGAGGAGGAGGGTTGCGGTCCGCACCCAGGGCCCTTAGGCCTGGGTGCTGGAGATCCAGGAGTCTGGTCCAGGTGCCCATGGCCTGGTCCGGAGTCATGTTGGTGTCCATCCCAGGCACCTTTAGCCTGGGGTGAGGTACTATCGAGGAGGCCTGGGGCCCAGTACCTTCGACTGGGTCCCGCTAGGGTGGACTGTCCGAGGGTCCCTGAGCGGAGGGACTCGTATCTGAGGTGAGGAGGCCAGAGAGGTTACCCACTGGAGACCCGGAGCAGCACCAACCCGGTGACAGTGGGCCTCTGGGAACTCTCTTGGGAGGACACATCCCCCTGATAGGGGCCACAGCGTATCGAAGAGGGCTCCATTGCTGTTCATAGGGGTTGCTGGAAGAGACCCCATCTTTCCTGTTCTGTAACAGCCGGATTGGCTTAGGCGCCGCTGGTCATAGTACAGTGGCATAGAACTTAAACTTTAGGAAGTGCCTCGATCTGCTCGCCCCACCGTTGGCAAGGTTATAGGTCCCAACCAGTTTGCTGCAAAAGAACTGTTTATTGTGCTTTGCGTATTGGAGTGTCAAATAAACAAGTATTGGACCTTTCTCCGGTGTGTGAACTCCAGTTACTGGAAGCAAAGGGGAGGCTGGTGAGCTTGCAATTACAGACTCAGTGCATTCACAGAACACACCGGCCCGAGGAAACATCAGTAAGTGGCCTTCACCTCCCTACTACAATGGGGAGGACATGGGCCGTGGCGCATCTCACTCTCACAACCCAGGAACCCCTAGACATGAGTTGGTGTGTAACCGATAAAGATGGAGAGAGAGTGAGGCCGCTACACGTGGGGGCTCGTGAGTCCGGGATAGAGTGTGTTCTAGAGATGGACTTGAGAATGTCTACATTTGAACTTTGCTGCCCAGAGGAGTTCCGAGCAGATCGGCCATATTACTGGCCAAAGTGCGTCCCTGCTCGGAGTTGTGGAAATGACCCTAACACGGGAAAGGCCCATGCGGAGGAGCGGAAAAAGGGAGAGGTCCAGCCGTGTGACGTACTACACGTGGGGACTGTTAACGCACTGCGCCACGAGGCACCCCATGGCGACATCGTTCGTGGGCGGAGTCAAGAGGAAGCCCGCGAAAATGTACAGCTCATGGGAGGAGTCTGGCCAAGTGTGGGGATACACGTGGAGACTCCGGCGCGGGGTCAGTGCATGATGGAGCAGCAGATAGTCGGGATGACCTCAAGTGCCCCGTGGATTATGGTTCCTCACCCCACGAGAATGACTTCCTTTGCTGCCCCCATCAGAGACACGGGGATAAGACTTAGGCCCCGAGGGCGGTTGGCTCTGTACACTTGCAGAGACACGGAGGCCCTCGGTGTGATCTGTCCCGGCTGCTCGGGACTGGTGGTCACCCTGAAGCCATTCGGGCGATGTGAGGAGTGCAGAGAATTCCTTTTTGAGGTCGAGTCGTCCACAGCAAGGCCCCGGGCCCTTCGCCTCAACCACCTCACGGGTACCGCTACTCCGGAAGGGGAGATCAAGGCCTTTGTCGAGGTTCCCGTGCGCGCTGACCAGGGCGATGGACTGCCCAACAGAGAAAAATCCGAGGATGCTGCCTCGGTCGCCACAAGTTCTCTGCTCCCACCCCCGAAGAGGAAAGTTGGCCTAGTACAGGCATCCTATGGACGTGGTCGAGCTTCACCCCGCTGCTTGCCTGGCCTGGATGGCGCCGGTCGAGAAGGAAGTCCCGGACATCCCAGTCCTCTACAAGGGTCAGGTGAGCCAGGGGCTGGGACTGTGGTGGTGGTTGGAGGTGTCGGGGGCCCATTGGAGGTGGAGCCCCCCAGGGAGGATGATTCTGTGTCCACCGGAAGATATCTGCCTGCGGAGATGTATGACACCTCCGACCTAGAGTCGCTGTCTGACTGCGGAGAAGATGGCGAGATAGACGAACTGTTCAGCCGCAAGGGCTGGGATAGAATGCCACTTCTTGCTTCCCGTGCGGTACGGGATTCACCTATGTACACAGGAGACAGCACACCTCGGGTGGAAGACCCGCAGCTTACGAGGGAACCTACCCCTCCACCGGTGTCCTCATCTACTGTTACCTCACCTGCTTTGGTTGTGGGGACACCCCGCGCTTCTCTGAGAGCGCCGAAAGTCAGTTTCAGGGAGCTGGTAAAGGCACCTCGGCATCCGGAAGCTATTGTGCTGCCTGGAACTGGAGAGAAAGCCACTATGCCACCTTTGGCCCGCTTGCAGAGACTGTTTTGCCACAAAGTAGCTCGGGAATATGGGTGGGAGTATCCGTATCTACCCCGGGACTTGCTGTATGAGGTGGAAGTCTGGAGAACAAGATGGTATGACGAGTTTGTGTGGGACAAGTTGAAGGTGCCTCATGCTCGCAGGTACCTGGAATGTGTGCCGGCAGTGTCTAAGAGGTTTGAGGACTGCAGAGCTGAATGGAAATTGGGGCGCCATATCCATGCTGACAAGATAGTCATTTGCAGAAGAGAAGGAGAAGATGTCGAGTATTCGATAGAGGCATTTGACAAACACCTGAAACCCCTGTATCTGCCGGATCCAAAGTTTTACTTATAGGAGAAAAGAACTCCTGTTTATTTCCTTTGTGCACTTGAACTTTCTGGAAGAGCCATTCCCAGACACCCAGGACTGTGCCCTGCTTTTGTTTTTATTTGGGCTTTTCTTTTTCTCATTGGAGACTTGGGGCTGTTGTGTTTTTTGTGTTTCCCCTTTTCTTCATGTGCCAAAGGCAAGGACATTTGGGAATAGTGGCAGAGTAGGGAAAAGCTGGAAGAACGAAGACTCGTTGAGTGTCATGACCGCGGCGTTGTCACCAGGTGGCAGTGTTGCGCAACAAATGTTTGAAAATGTTTCACACACACATCACCTTGCTTGTTGGAGTGAGTGGGTCTCTCGGCTGACGGGCCCACTCATCCCAAATGACACGAAATTATGTTAGGATGTTGTTTTTTTCTTTCCCCTGCAGGAGGATCGTCAATCAAGATCATTGAGAGTGGGTGGCTCTTAGACAGTGTGGGAGAGGGGTTGTGATTATGCAGATGTTTAAAGTGTTTTATGACATAAGTTGTTTTATATGTTCCCCATTCCCTGAGCAGGTCTTGGCACTTGGGAAAAATTTAGAGGAACTGCCTCAGGGGTTTCACTCCATGTCACCACTTTATGGGAGGCATGGGTGTGCACCTGACGCTGGGGACCAGCGTCCAATCACAGGGGGGAATGTGTAGCGGGGTCCTCAAATTGATGGGATACACCTGGGGAATAGTGTGACCCAGGTGTATAATTGTGTTAGGGTTCAGACCCCTTTTTGTTTCGTGGAGGATTGGAGGATGTAGTATTCTCCTTTGCCTGTGGGTGGCGGGGTACCCACAGGCTTCAGGTAGAATCATCTCCTGCAGTGCTCCCTGTTTTGTCCCTTCCCGGAGATGGTATGGCTGGGGCGGGGAACCCGCCGGGCCGTTGATGGGAGGAGATAAAAGGGGGAGACGCCCTTACCACGAGGTCTTGCGGAGAAGGAGGTCCTCGGAGGAGGAGGGTTGCGGTCCGCACCCAGGGCCCTTAGGCCTGGGTGCTGGAGATCCAGGAGTCTGGTCCAGGTGCCCATGGCCTGGTCCGGAGTCATGTTGGCGTCCATCCCAGGCACCTTTAGCCTGGGGTGAGGTACTATCGAGGAGGCCTGGGGCCCAGTACCTTCGACTGGGTCCCGCTAGGGTGGACTGTCCGAGGGTCCCTGAGCGGAGAGACTCGTATCTGAGGTGAGGAGGCCAGAGAGGTTACCCACTGGAGACCCGGAGCAGCACCAACCCGGTGACAGTGGGCCTCTGGGAACTCTCTTGGGAGGACACATCCCCCTGATAGGGGCCACAGCGTATCGAAGAGGGCTCCATTGCTGTTCATAGGGGTTGCTGGAAGAGACCCCATCTTTCCTGTTCTGTAACAGCCGGATTGGCTTAGGCGCCGCTGGTCATAGTACAGTGGCATAGAACTTAAACTTTAGGAAGTGCCTCGATCTGCTCGCCCCACCGTTGGCAAGGTTATGGGTCCCAACCAGTTTGCTGCAAAAGAACTGTTTATTGTGCTTTGCGTATTGGAGTGTCAAATAAACAAGTGTTGGACCTTTCTCCGGTGTGTGAACTCCAGTTACTGGAAGCAAAGGGGAGGCTGGTGAGCTTGCAATTACAGACTCAGTGCATTCACAGAACACACCGGCCCGAGGAAACATCAGTAAGTGGCCTTCACCTCCCTACTACAATGGGGAGGACATGGGCCATGGCGCATCTCACTCTCACAACCCAGGAACCCCTAGACATGAGTTGGTGTGTAACCGATAAAGATGGAGAGAGAGTGAGGCCGCTACACAAATATTTATATACGTTCAATTTGCTTTTTTATATATAATGTATAACTTTGTCACCTACCTACCACCAGCCTCAATTGAATCTGACATACAGGAAGATAAGGGGGACTAATTAATGTGACACATGTAGAAATGTCACAAGGAAGGAAGATACAGGGAATTATTTTAAACATGACACATGGGGCGTTGAGGGGAAATAATGTGATACATGGGGATATTAGGTACACAAAGGAACAATACACACTTTGTGATTAGTAAGGACACAAAACAATGTAACACACAGGAAGGGGACACTATAGAATGCCAAACAGAGGCTATAAAGGTAACAAATGTTTCACATAAGTAGATGAGGAATTGATAACGAATGTAACATAGGGAAATAAAAGGGGACACTAATGAATAATGTGTAACCTACTGAAAATATGTTTGTTAATTACAGAAGAACTCCAGGTAAAAAAAAAACTCCCTGCTGGATTGCAAATAGTTACATTTTGGGAGGTATATGCCACAGGTGGGATCGCTACCTGTTATTTACAATTCATACCTTTAACTTTTATTTTACCTCTGGCCCTCTGATTGAAGACTTATGGCTCTTTTCTGCTGTTGTGATCCAACTTCCTGTTAGAGGGTGGCTATGTTCATTCTCCATTGTCCCACTGTATGTAGGAGTGTGGTCACCCTCTCATGCTCACATTCGATATGGACTAGGGATGTGTAGCATACCTCCCAACTGTCCCGGATTCGCCGGGACCGCCAGGATTTGATGTAAGTCCTGGCAAATCAAAGCAAGTCCTGGAGTGGAGCCCAGTGCCGAGGCTCCACTGACTTTCAGCACAGACCCCCCCTCCCATCTAGAAGAGCAGGATGGGGCAGGGAATCTGCCCAGCCGCACATCTCAGCAGAGAAGAGGAGGGAGGGGCGAGGAATCTGCCCGGCCCTGAGGAATAAGCTTCCATGTCGGCAGCCTGCAGCCAGATGGTGTAAGTTGTAGCTGCCCTTTTGCAGCAGCCCCACTTTTTCAGAGATGTGTACTTGAATGGGGGAAGGGGTGAGCTCTGTACTGGAATCTGTACTGTTCTTGGGGAGAGAACTTGAGAGTACACAGCGCACCCTTCAACCCTTTACACAGTACACAGCGCACCCCTCAATCCTGCATGCAGTACACGGCGCACCCCCTCAATCCTGCACACAGTACACAGCACAACCCCTCAACCCTGCACGCAGTACACAGCGCACCCCCCCAATCCTGCATGCAGTACACAGCGCATCTCCTCAAACCTGCACACAGTATACAGCACACCCCCTCAAACCTGCAAGCAGTACACAGTGCACCCCTTCAACCCTGAACGCAGTACACAGGTCACCCCTCAACCCTGCACTCTGTACGTAGTGCACCCCTCAACCCTGGACTCAGTACACAGCGCATCCCTCAACCCTCCACTCTGTACACAGTGCTCCCCTCGACCCTCCACTCTGTAAACAGCGCACCCTTCACTCTGTACACAGCGCTCTCCTCAACCCTGCACTCTGTACGTAGCGCTCTCCTCAACCCTGCAATCTGTATGTAGTGCTCTCCTCAACCCTGCACTCTGTACGTAGCACTCTCCTCAACCCTGCACTCTGTACGTAGCACTCTCCTCAACCCTGCACTCTGTACGTAGCACTCTCCTCAACCCTGCACTCTGTACGTAGTGCACTGTTAAACCCTTCACTCTGTATGTAGCGCAGTCTTCAAATATGCACTCTGTATGTAGCCCACTCCTAAACACCACGCTTTGTATGTAGCGCACCCCTCAACTGTGCACTCTGTATGTAGTGTACTCCTAAACCCTGCTCTCTGTCCATAGCACACGCCTGAACTGTGCACTCTGTCCATAGCGTACTCCAGAACTCCTGGTATGTAGCAAAGCCCCACTTCTGTGTTCCTGTGTGATTCATATGCAATCCAGTTGCAGTGTGATTTCAGCCCATTTTTTTTTGTTGGAGGGGAGGGAGTGGGATTTTTTACTGAAAGGGTAAAGTGGGGGAAAGTTTTGCTTGCGGGGGGGCTTTTGCACTCTCCTTACCCCTACATTTTGCGTTAATTATACCTGACTCCTGCACTCTTTTTGTTTTGCACCCCTGACTCTTACTATACGTTACACACTCGTGTCTCCTGCAGTCTGTGCATTACACACTTCTGGACCCAGGGGCGGATCTAGGGGGGGCAAAGGGCAATTGCCACCCCCGAGAAATTAGTTTTAGTTGCGGAACTTGCATGCACATGAGAGTCTGAGCGGCCGGCTCCACGGGTGGGGGACAGCGTGGGCTGCCGGGTGCCTCGGTGTGTGGGCGGGCGGCGAGTGAGAGTCAGAGAGTGGGCACGTCAGCTGGTCGGCTCTGTGGGTGAGCGGGCGGCTAGCCAATCAACAAGCCGGCAGCCAGGGGAGCAGAGAGATGACATCATCTCTCACCGCTGTGACAGCAGGAAGGTAAAGTCACCTGGTTGCATCCAGGGGGGTAGATATATTTCGCCCAGATTCAGGCTTTACGCCGATTTATACAGCTAGGTGGAGAGTTGTATAAGCCCAGCTGAGACTAGTGGGCTCATTGATGACTCATACCTCTAGGGAGAGGGCTGGGCGTCGTGCAGACAGGGAGTTGATGAGGCCAGCTGAAGCCTGTCAGTTCGTTTAAGGCCTCTATAAAAACTCCCAAATTCATTAGATGTTAGCTCATGCCTGGAAGCAGACCTGTGTGGACTGTCTAGGGAGAGTGAACCCCTGTGCGGTGAGAGAAAGCCTGTGTGGCTATATTTTGCTTGGACATTTAAAACCAGGGACTAGGACAGCACTAGGCTGATCCCAGTCGTTAGTTAGGAAACCTGTAAGTTTAGTCAGAGGTCAAGTTGACCAGGATTTATTTTGTGTTTGTTTTTTTTGCCTTGCTGTGTTTTTGTCACTGTAAATAGAAAATAAACCGCACCTTTTTGATTTTGAAAACCACAACCTCCGTCTGCTGGGCCTGTTTTTGTGTGGGGAGCCCATCCCGGGGGTCACACACACCCGCTGCCGAGCTAGCCCCCTCACAGTTGGTGGAGAACCAGTGGCAGTTTTTTTTTTTTAAGCCAGCATGGAGGAGATACTGAAACAGCTGGCTCTAGCAAATGCCAATCAACAGCAGACAAATGCAGGTTTGCAAAGGAGCCTTGCAGCCCAGCAGCAAGCTCATCAACAGAGCCTTGCAACTTTACAACAGAGTCTGGAGGCTCAGCAACAAGCCCAACAGCAATCTGAGGCCCGCTTCATAGACCTGTTGCAGAAGCAAGAGCAGAGACTACAACAACAGATGGAAGCAGTAATGCAGCAACGTCCGCAGACCGGTGAGGAAAGCCGTCCCACTAATACCGCGTCCTTTGGGGTGAGTCGTTTATTGACAAAAATGACTGGAGAGGATGATCCAGAGGTATTTTTGACCACATTTGAAAGGACCGCTGAAAGAGAAAAGTGGCCTGAGGAGCAGTGGGCTGGACTGGTGGCTCCTCTGTTAACGGGTGAATCGCAGAAAGCTTACTATGACCTAGAGCCTGACCAAGCAAAAGACTATGTGATGCTAAAAGCTGAAATATTGGCAAGGCTGGGTGTCACCCTGGCTGTCCGGGCTCAGCGTGTGCATAACTGGACTTTCCAGCTTGGAAAACCCCCCAGGTCTCAAATGTATGATCTCATTCACCTGAGCAGAAAGTGGCTACAGCCAGAGACTTTGTCCGCACCAAAGATTGTGGAACGTGTTGTAATGGATCGGTTTTTGAGAGCTCTTCCTACTGCCATCCAAAAGTGGGTAAGCCATGGAGACCCAGAGACGGCCGATGGTCTTGTGGATCGTGTGGAGAAATACTTGGCTACAGAGAACCTGACGGCCTCTTCCAGAGACACTCGGACTTTCCACCCTAAGACCAGACCATCCCCAGGGGCGGATAAGATGATTCCAAGGGGTAAGGGTGGAGAGAGTGAGAGGGTGGGAGCTCTACCCCAAGTTTGGCGAGAACAGCCTGGGAAATCAGCGGCTCAAGAGGCGGCAAGAAGGATCATTTGCTACCGCTGCCGGCAAGCGGGACATATTGCAGCAAATTGCCCGGTTTTGGAGGAACCCATGCAGTGTGACTTTCTGACGGGCAGACGTCAGTCGCTGTGTGCGACAGTCGCATGCACTGCCATTCGGGGAACTGAGAAACATTTATGCAAAATGTGTATTAATGGTAGAAATGTTGTGGTATTGCTGGATTCAGGTAGCCTTGTGACCCTGATAAAGGCTGAGTTAGTTAAAACAGAGGTCTCTGGGAATAGCAAGGTAGCCGTTATTTGTGTGCATGGGGACACCCGAGAGTATCCAGTGACTACAGTGTGTTTCGAGACCCCCAAAGGTACCCTTTCTCATCCAGTGGGCTTAGTGTCTCAGTTACCGCATGACGCCATTGTGGGAAGGGATTTTCCGAAGTTCTGGGAACTGTGGGATGATCCTGAGCCCCCCACTGGTGCCCCTATGTACCAGGAATATGATAGCCAGAACTCCTCTGAGAGTGGTGAGGACTCTCCCGAATTTCCCTTGTCAGTATTGGCAGGGGAGACTCAAGAAACTGGAGAGGAGCCCACCTCCTCAGACGAAAACCTACCGTCTGTGGAGTTTTCTGATCTTGAGGTTCACAGGGAAAACTTTGCCACAGAACAGTTGAAAGACCCCGCCCTAATAAAGGCACGGGAAAACGTAGTGAAAATAGATGGCGAGTTAGTGAACCCAGATAATACCTGCACTTACCCATACTTCAGCGTAGAGAAGGACCTACTGTATCGGGTGGCAAAAAGGGCAGAAGAAACCGTTGAGCAGCTGGTGGTGCCCAAACCTTACAGGAAGTTGGTGTTGGAGTTGGCCCATGGGCACATTCTTGGAGGTCATCTGGGGACAGAGAAAACCCGAGAGAGGGTATTACAGAGATTCTATTGGCCTGGGGTGATGAAGGACATAGAAAATTATTGTTCCTCCTGCCCTGTGTGTCAGAGGTCGGCCCCGATGCCACACTTCCGTAGCCCGCTGGTCCCTCTACCCATCATTGAGGTCCCGTTTGAGAGAATCGCAATGGATTTGGTAGGTCCTATAATCAAGTCCGCTAGGGGGCACCAGTACATATTGGTTATAATGGACTATGCCACCCGTTATCCAGAAGCGATCCCTCTCAGAAATACCTCGGCCAAAACCATAGCCAAAGAGCTATCTCTTGTTTTTAGCCGGGTGGGTATTTGTAAAGAACTGCTTACGGACCAAGGTACACCCTTTATGTCCCGGGTTATGAAGGAGCTGTGTAAATTGTTCAAAGTGACGCAATTACGTACATCTGTGTATCACCCCCAAACCGATGGGCTGGTTGAAAGATTCAACAAAACCCTAAAACAAATGTTGAAGAAAGTGGTGGATAGGGATGGAAAGGATTGGGACTGTCTACTTCCTTATTTGATGTTTGCTATTAGGGAGGTGCCCCAATCCTCTACGGGATTCTCCCCCTTTGAGTTACTGTATGGGAGACACCCAAGAGGGCTGTTGGATATTGCCAAGGAAACTTGGGAAAGTGAGAGTTCTCCCCACAGGAGTGTGATTGAGCATGTCGCCCTGATGCAAGATCGAATTGCACAGGTAATGCCCATCGTGAAGGAACATTTGGCCCAAGCGCAGTTGGCACAGCAGAGAGTGTACAACCGTGGAGCCAAGACCCGTACCTTTTCCCCGGGGGATAGGATATTGGTACTTGTCCCTACGGTTGAAAGTAAATTCCTTGCCAAATGGCAAGGCCCCTACGAGATAATGGAAAAAGTGAGCGAAGTGAATTACAAGGTCAGACAACCAGGAAGGCGAAAGCCCGAACAGATCTATCACGTTAATCTGTTGAAAGCCTGGAGGGATAGAGAGTCCCTAGTCGCAGACACTTGGTCACCAGCTCAAACTGGTTGCGTGATTCCTGAGGTTGGAATCGCAGCCACCTTGTCACAACCCCAACAACAGGAGGTTAAGGAGTTTGTGCTTCGCAACAAGGAGGTATTCTCTGAGCTGCCGGGACAAACATCTGGGGTAGAGCATGACATTATTACCCCGCCCGGTGAAAGGGTGAAGTTAAAACCCTATCGGATCCCAGAGGCCCGACGGGAGGCAATACGGGAGGAAGTACAGAAAATGCTGAACTTAGGGGTGATAGAGGAGTCCCAAAGTGATTGGTCTAGTCCCATTGTGTTGGTGCCTAAACCGGATGGGAGCTGGCGATTTTGTAACGATTTTCGTCAGTTGAACAAAGTTACAAAATTTGACACCTACCCCATGCCACGTATAGATGAGTTGATCGACCGGCTGGGAACAGCCCGATACATGACGACTCTTGACCTCACAAAAGGGTATTGGCAAATCCCCCTGGCCAAGTCAGCCAAAGAGAAAACCGCATTTGTAACCCCAGACGGGGCGTTCCAATATAAAAGAATGCCGTTCGGGTTACAGAATGCGCCGGCCACATTCCAGCGGAAAATGGACCAGATGCTGAGGCCCCATCGGAAGTATGCTGCGGCTTACCTGGATGACGTAATTGTCCATAGCACAGATTGGGCCTCACATCTGCCAAAAGTGCAAGCAGTCCTGGACTCTGTTCGGGAAGCAGGGTTTACGGCTAACCCCAAGAAGTGTACCATTGGGCAGGAGGAGGCCAAATATCTTGGGTACACCATTGGGAGGGGAGTAATAAAACCCCAACTCAACAAAGTCGAGGCCATCCAGAGTTGGCCACGTCCCAACAGCAAGAAGCAGGTACGAGCCTTTCTGGGAATCGCTGGGTATTATCGGCGATTCATTCCCCACTTTGCTTCTAAGGCTGTGCCCCTAACCAACCTGACGAAGGGGAAAGGGTCGGTCATGATTAAATGGACCCCCGAGGCTGAGGCAGCATTCCAATTCTTGAAACAAGCCTTATGTAGCCAGCCAGTGTTGTACTCACCCGACTTCTCTAAAGACTTTGTCGTACAAAGTGATGCGTCAGATGTGGGGTTAGGAGCAGTATTGTCCCAGGTCTGGAACGGGGAAGAGCACCCAGTCATTTACCTCAGCAGGAAGTTGAAGTCCCATGAGGTAAATTACGCCACCGTTGAAAAGGAGTGTTTAGCGGTGAAGTGGGCTCTAGATTCCCTTCGGTACTACCTGCTAGGTAGGCACTTTGACATGGTTACGGATCACGCTCCGTTAAAGTGGATGGCTCAAAACAAGGAAACAAATAGAAGAGTGAATAGGTGGTTCCTGGCCCTCCAGGAATTCAACTTCACAGTAAAGCATCGCCCTGGCGTTCAAATGGGGAATGTGGATGCTTTGTCTCGAGTACATGAATGCCTGATTGCTGGTGTTCCAACCCCGAGGTTAAAACAAGAGGGGGGGGTATGTGACAGCAGGAAGGTAAAGTCACCTGGTTGCATCCAGGGGGGTAGATATATTTCGCCCAGATTCAGGCTTTACGCCGATTTATACAGCTAGGTGGAGAGTTGTATAAGCCCAGCTGAGACTAGTGGGCTCATTGATGACTCATACCTCTAGGGAGAGGGCTGGGCGTCGTGCAGACAGGGAGTTGATGAGGCCAGCTGAAGCCTGTCAGTTCGTTTAAGGCCTCTATAAAAACTCCCAAATTCATTAGATGTTAGCTCATGCCTGGAAGCAGACCTGTGTGGACTGTCTAGGGAGAGTGAACCCCTGTGCGGTGAGAGAAAGCCTGTGTGGCTATATTTTGCTTGGACATTTAAAACCAGGGACTAGGACAGCACTAGGCTGATCCCAGTCGTTAGTTAGGAAACCTGTAAGTTTAGTCAGAGGTCAAGTTGACCAGGATTTATTTTGTGTTTGTTTTTTTTGCCTTGCTGTGTTTTTGTCACTGTAAATAGAAAATAAACCGCACCTTTTTGATTTTGAAAACCACAACCTCCGTCTGCTGGGCCTGTTTTTGTGTGGGGAGCCCATCCCGGGGGTCACACACACCCGCTGCCGAGCTAGCCCCCTCACACCGCCCAGCGCCCTCCCTGCATCCCTGCAGTAACTTCCGCCTCACTGTGCAGGCAGCAGAGAGATTACATCATCTCTCTGCTGCCTGACTCTGACAAGCAAAACACCACCTTAGCAAGTGACAATCCGCAAGGTGTGGCAGGTGAGGTGGCAAGTGACAATCTGCATCTGGTGGCAGGTAAGTGACATTCCGCAACTTGTGGCAAGTGACAATCCACAACATGTGGCAAGTGACAATCCTCAACTTGTGGCAGGTGACGTAGCAAGTGACAATCTGCAACATGTGGCAGGTGACGTGGCAAGTGACAATCTGCATCTGGTGGCAGGCAAGTGACATTCCGCAACATGTGGCAGGTGATGTGGCAAGTGACAATCCGCAACGTGTGGCAGGCGACGTGGCAAGTGACAATCCGCAACGTGTGGCAGGCAACGTGGTAAGTGACAATCCGCAACGTGTGGCAGGTGACGTGGCAAGTGACAAGCTGCATCTGGTGGCAGGTGACGTGGCAAGTGACACACTTGGGGCACCCACTGATTCGGCATTATGGTGAGTTGAACCATTTCATTTTATATTACAATGTAATAAGATAAATAATGCGCTTCAATCATCCTGACACCATAAAAACCATGGTGCCGTGATCATTGAAGCGCCAACACCAGCCATTGCCCTGATAAATTACCCCCCAAAAAAAATATTTTCTGGTAGTGCCCCTCCCGAGACTAGACTCTGGATCCTCCCCTGTCTGGACCCTGCTCTCTGCGTGTTATGTACTCCTAAACGCAGCACTGACTACACCCCTCTGTGCATTACATATTCGTGATCCTTGAACACATTGTATTACACACCCTGGGCCCCTGCAGTCAGCGTTATATATCCTAAACTTGTCACTGACTGCAGCACTCCTCAACCCCTGTGCTCTGCTTTACACACTCCTGTACTATATACACAATACTGTATATTATATGCTTATCACCAAAGTGGTCATTGTCTCAACAGTTGCTGGTTGCTATGCGGTCCCTGACTATTTTAATGAAGTTCTTCTGTAAAGTAGGCTCAGACAAAGCAATCAAAGCATGGTTTATACAAGGAAGCATGGGTTTTGTTTAACCACGCCTCTTAAGTCCCTCCCACTGTCAAGTTTTTCCACACCCACATTTTGCCATGGCGCACTACTGGCGCGTCAGGTCCCCCTTCTCTAAAGTGTCCCTCGTTCTGAAGTTCAAAAGTTGGGAGGCATGCATGTCTGAGCCAAGGGCATATGGATTCCAGGAAATAAATGCTACTTGAATCATCTGCACTTAGGCTACATTCACATTTATGCAGGAGTGTGTGTAAGTCACACGCATTCCTCCACCCGCAGGCTGCCGCACTCAAAACGATGTGCTGCACAGAAAACCTGGGGGTGCCATTAACTCTTAACGTCACCCCCACACACTGAAAAATGCAGCATGGTTTGCCGGGCATGCGATTTCCATTCAGCCGTGTTTTAAAAAGGTGCAGGCACAGCAGCCCACTCAAATGAATGGGCTGCCGTGCCTACTCACCCCCAGCACGCAGAGCCACAAACATGTGAATCGGGGCTCAAGATGGCTAGAAACACTAGGAGAAAATAAAGCATGGAGGCATGAAGGGATGGGCGAGTTTGCTTTGAATATTAAAAATGAATTAAATAGCATTTTCGGTTTGTGGTGCTCAGACATAGTGAAGTTCCACTTAAAGTAGTGGATGTGTATGGATTATTTTTTTTAAATAAGAACATTGTTAACCATCACTTTAAATGAGAGGTAATGAATGCTTTTCTATCTGTTCCCCTTTGATTTGCTACACTTTTAAACATCCTGCACACCATTTATGTAAAATATTCTACACACCAACTTCCTACTCAGAGGAACCAAGATGTCCAGTAGATGGGTGCAAACTCAAAACTGGTAATTGGAGCCAAAATCAGTTTTATGATAAACTCAAATGAGTCAATAGTATAGTCTGAAAAGTATACAGAATAAAATATCTTCAGATAGGTAGATAATGCCACCTAGTGGTCAGAGGAAGTAACTGGTAATAATAAAGTGTATGCCTATGTCCAAAACTTGTTACTTAGTTTTGGACAGAGGGAAAAGGGCTAGCACCCCTTTCATGTTTTTTTTTTTTTTTTTCACTACAGCCTGGGCCCTGTTAAACAGATTCACTCTCATTTCATTTCCTGCTGAAAACCTTTTACCAGACGGGAAATGGGGAACGACTCTTTAACCACTTGTCGACCGCCGCACAGATGTACATCGACAAAATGGCACAGGCAGGCACATTGGCGTACAGGTACGTCCCTTTAAATTTTTCACCCTGCGGGTGTGCGTCGCGTGCCTCGTGAGGATGTTCGCATGTCCTGGGAACTTGATGTTCCCGGGCGGCCCGCGATTGTGGTCGGCAAAGGCAGAACAGGGGGATGCCTTTGTAAACAAGGCATTCCCCTATTCTGCCTAGTGACATATCACTGATGGCTGTTCCCCGTGATCGGGAACGGTCATCAGTGACATGTCACGTGTAGCCACGCCCCCTAACAGTAAGAATCACTCCCTAGTACTGACTTAACCCCTACAGTGCCACCTAGTGGTTAAACCCTTCACTGCCAGTGTCATTTTCACAGTAAGCAGTGCATTTTTATATGACAATGGTCCCGAAAATGTGTCAAAAGTGTCCGATGTGTCCGCCATAATGTCACAGTAATGATAAAAATCGCTGATCGCCGCCATTACTAGTAAAAAAAAAAAATTATTAATTAAAATGCCATAAAACTATCCCCTATTTTGTAGACGCTATAACGTCGCTCTATTTTTGTTTATAGCGCAAAAAATAAAAACCGCAGAGGTTATCAAATACCACCAAAAGAAAGCTCTATTTGTGGGAAAAAAAGGACGTCAATTTTGTTTGGGAGTCACGTCGCATGACTGCGAAATTGTCAGTTAAAGCGACACAGTGCCGTATCGCAAAAAGTGGCCTGATCTTTGACCAGCGAAATGGTCCGGGGCTTAAGTGGTTAACAGCAGCAGTGAAATAAAATACTTCTCTGTAGTAAAGTGTGGGAAAGCTCTAGGTAGCTGTAAAAACCCAGCAGGAATTGTAACCTTTAGGCTCCATGCACACTAGCATTTTTTTAAGCTAAAAAAACGCTGAAAAAATTGCTGGATAAAAAACGTAATAGCTTTTTGTAGTAGCGTTTTAGGAGCATTCGTGCTTTATTAGTGTTTTTGCAGTAAATGGGGAAAAAAGCTCAAAAAACACTATTAGTAGCATTTTGGAGCTATTAACTCTCCAAGAAACTCTACAAAAACGATTTTATTTCTGCTCCTAGATGCTGAAGCTCAAAAAACGCTAATAGCCTAAAGTAGTTTGCATAGACACATAGGATAACCACCCCACCAAAAAAAGAAATTATAATCACGCCTACCAAAAGGCCCCCACATTTATTATTTTATATCATGACAATTAAAACCAAAATTTTATTTATTAGGAAGTCAGATTTACACACAACAGTGGTGGTGGGGTTCAGACAGAGGCAGCAGAGGTTGTGGTGAGGAGGGAGGGGGGTTAGACACAGGCAGGGGTGGTAGGGAAGGGATTAGACACAGGCAGGGGAGTTAGCGGAATTAGACACAGGCAGGGGAGTTAGGGGAATTAGACACAGGCAGGGGTGGAAGGGGAGGTTAGACACAGGCAGGGGTGGAAGGGGAGGTTAGACACAGGCAGAGGAGGTAGGGGAGGTTAGGCACAGGCAGGGGAGGTAGGGGGGATTAGACACAGGCAGGGGAAGTAGGGGGGTTTAGACACAGGCAGGGGAGGTAGGGAAGGGATTAGACACAGGCAGAGGTGGTAGGAGAATTAGACACAGGCAGAGGTGGTAGGGGGATTAGACACAGGCAGAGGTGGTAGGGGGATTAGACACAGGCAGAGGTGGTAGGGGGATTAGACACAGGCAGAGATGGTAGGGGGATTAGACACAGGCAGAGGTGGTAGGGGGATTAGACACAGGCAGAGGTGGTAGGAGGATTAGACACAGACAGAGGTGGTAGGGGGATTAGACACAGGCAGAGGTGGTAGGGGAGGTTAGACACAGGCAGAGGTGGTGGAGATGGGATTAGTGACACTTACTTTCTCTCAGTGTCAGCCGCGCCTTTAGCGATCCCTCTTCCATCATGGGGTCTCTGCTCAGCCGAAAGCTCCTCCCCTTTACGCTGTTGGCCATCAGCCTGTCAGCTGACTTTCTCGCTAGCAGCAAAGGGGGCGGGGGCGGCCAGCTGTGCGGGTATGGCAGCGAGTGCTCTGCCAATGCCTCCAATAGCAGCGGCGCCGGGCCATCCACATAGTGGGATGAAGAGCGGAGTGGTGGGTGGAGCTGAGTACGATCGGGCGGGACCACTGTATTTATGGGCGTCAATGTGCCACCCCTCAGAACCTGCCGCCTGGGACCAATGGTCCCATCGGGTCCCATGGTAGGGCCGGCCCTGACAAGTTATACTGATTGTTTTTTTTCTATAGGGGATATACCCAGACGCATTAGCAGCAATCTGACAGAGTAAGTGATCTTTTAACTGTCAATTTCTGAACTGTGTTTGGGCAGTGTGTCATGGTGTAATTGTTAGCAAGCCTGACTGCCAGTGCTGACGGCCATAGGATCGAATCACCATGGGGCTGCTACGAGAGCAGGGTCTAAAGAGTGGGCCAGTCATTTATTTATTTATTTTTGTTGTAAAATAATAAATACACAAATGCCTGGCCCACCTCTGTGGACCCCGCTATTGTAGCAGCTCCATGGTGATTCGATCCTATGGTCACCAGCACTGGTAGTCAGGCTTGCTAACCATTACACCACAACACTCTGCCCAAACATAGTTCAGAAATTGACAGTTAAAAGATCACTTAATCTGTCAGATTGCTGCTACTGTGTCTGTTTTTTTCTATAGGGGATATACCCAATCAGTATAACTTATTGCTGTCAAAAGTCATATTCTTATGATGATCCACGTTGGTCACAGTATATTTTCAAAAGGGGCCACAGTATATTTTCAGATGGGGTCACAGTATATTTTCAGATGGGGGTTCACGGTATATTTTCGGATAGGGGGTCACAGTATATTTTAAGATGGGATTCACAGTATATTTTCGGATAGGGGGTTACAGTATATTTTCAGATGGGGTTTACAGTATATTTTCGGATAGGGGGTCACAGTATGTTTTCAGATGGGGTTCACAGTATATTTTCGGATAGGGGTCACAGTATATTTTAGGATGGGGTTCACAGTATATTTTCAGATGGGATTCACAGTATATTTTCAGATGGGGGTCACAGTATATTTTGAGATGAGGGTCACAGTATATTTTCAGATAGGGGGTCACAGTATATTTTCAGATAGGGGGTCACAGTATATTTTCAGATAGGGGGTCACAGTATATTTTCGGATTGGGGGTCACGGTATATTTTTGGCTAGGGGGTCACGGTATATTTTCAGATAGGGGGGTCACAGTATATTTTCAGATAGGGGCAGTGCCGGGCCAAGACATTGTGCTGCCTGGGCCCAGGATCAAAATGCTGCCCCCCTCCTCCCTACCACCCCCCCCCAAAAAAAAATATAATCACGCCTACCAAAAGGCCCCCACATTTATTATTTTATATCATGACAATTAAAACCAAAATTAAATTTATTAGGAAGTCAGATTTACACACAACAGTGGTGGTGGGGTTCAGACAGAGGCAGCGTCAGTTGTGGTAGGGGAGGTTGTGGTAGGGGAGGTTAGACACAGGCAGAGGTGGTGGAGATGGGATTAGTGACACTTACTTTCTCTCAGTGTCAGCCGCGTCTTTAGCGATCCCTCTTCCATCATGGGGTCTGTGCTCAGCCGAAAGCTCCTCCCCCTTTATGCTGTTGGACGTCAGCCTGTCAGCTGACTTTCTCGGTAGCAGCAAAGGGGGGGGGGGGGGCACAGAGAGAATGGGCGGGCGGCCAGCTGTGCGGGTATGGCAAAGAGTGCTCTGCCAATACCTCCAATAGCAGCCATCCACATAGTAGGATAAAGAGCGGAGCGGGTGGGCGGAGCGGAGTCCGATCGGGCGGGACGGCTGTATTTATGGGCGTCAATGTGCCGCTCCTCAGAACCTGCCACCTGGGACCAATGGTCCCATCGGGTCCCATGGTAGGGCCGGCCCTGTATGCACTCTATAAGAGTGCCAACTATGCCGTCCTTTGCGGTCTCCTCCAGTCACTGAATTTGTACTACAGAATGAAATACAATTTTTGATTGGATGGGGTGGATCTTTCATTCATCTGCCCATCCTTCATTAATAGATCATATTATATTCATGGAAGCTATAGTACAGCTTCTATGAATGGAGAAGTTGGGCATTAAGGGTTGGGATAGTAGGCACTTATGATGAGTGCATATGACATGTCTCTGTAACCCCTGCAGCACCGTATGATTATGGTGTTAGGGGTGGGGGGTCAGAGGATAATTTTAGCTAAAGCAGCACAAGGGGTACATTGCATTAATAGTAAGTATTGTCCTTTGTTCAGATTTTTTATTTTTTTTACTAAACATAGGCTTTAAATGTGTATGTCAAGCCAAAACCTTTATTTCATCTGTGCATTTAGCTGTTTGTCTACAGTTACACTTTACAGACACAGATTGAACTTGTGCCATTTATTTTGTCTGATTCTCCTTTCCAGGCCTCTTAGGAAAATAGGTGCAGGAAGTCAACTATGACCCCACCGCACTCCCATTATAGGTGTTGGCAGAGCATGCCGCATCAAATGGTAGGTATGTCCAAATTGCACAGTGGGGCGGTCTTAATGGGGCATTGCTATACCAATGCTTCCTAACAACATCATTATAGACCAGTGGCGGCTGGTGCTCAAAATTTTTTGGGGGGCACAAACAAACTGAAAAATTCTGGAAAAATTAAAAACATCAATTGCAGCCTTACTGTGCCCATCAAACGTAGCCACTGTGCCATCAAATGCAGCCACTGTACCCATCAAATGCTGCCACTGTGCCCAGCAAATGCTGCCACTGTGCCCAGCAAATGCTGCCACTGTGCCCCAGCAAATGCTGCCACTGTGCCCCATCAAATGGTGCCACTGTGCCCCATCAAATGCTGCCACTGTGCCCCATCAAATGCTGCCACTGTGCCAATTAAACGCAGCCACTGTGCCCATCAATAGCAGCCACTGTGTCCATCAAACTCAGCCACTGTGCCCATCAAATGCAGCCACTGTGCCCATCAAATGCAGCCACTGTGCCCATCAAATGCAGCCACTGTGCCATCAAATGCAGCCACTGTACCCATCAAATGCTGCCACTGTGCCCAGCAAATGCTGCCACTGTGCCCATCATAGCGCCACTGTGCCCCATTAAATAGAGCCACTGTGCCCCATCAATTAGTGCCACTGTGCCCATCAATTAGTGCCACTGTGCCCATCAAATGAAGCCACTGTGCCCATCAAACGCAGCCACTGTGCCCATCAAACGCAGCCACTGTGCCCCATCAAATGCTGCCACTTTAGTGGGACTGCAACATTGCGGCAGACAAATCTGACCCCAAATGATAATTTTTGGGGGCCAGTGACATTATTACATTGATCAGTGCTATAAAATGCACTGATCAATGTAAAAATGTCACTGGCAGGGAAGGGGTTGAACACTAGAGGGCGATCAAGGGGTTAAGGGTGTTTCCTCAGCGTGTTCTAACTGTAGGGGGGATGGGCTCACTGGGATATGACAGAGATCACTGTTCCCGATCACTGGGAACAGAATATCTCTGACATATCCCCTGTCAGAATGGGGTCCGCCTTGTTTACACTGGCAGATCCCCATTCTGCCTCTGTACTAGGCGATTGCGGGTACTCGGCAGACACCGAGTCCGCCCGACCCGCGGGCACACAACTGCGACTGCGCGAGCCGCTGTACAGGTATGGCGATTCGCGCAGCGCTGACAACCTGCCGCAATATATCTGTTTGAGCAGGTCGGCTAGTGGTTAATAGACAATTGAAGATTGAGTGGAATTTTGTACCCCGTTTGTGTATAAAATAGTCCTTATAACATACCAATAGGCAACACCCTGCTACACACATGTATGTTGCTGTGTTGGTGTCAGGAAAATGGAAAATTGTGTTAAATACTTACCATAATTTTCTTTTCCGGAGACCAATCCATGGCAGCATACAGACCCTCACTCTTGATCTTTATATTTTTAATAAGAATGGGGGAGGTTGCACTCGCATTCCTTTTTATAGATTTAAACAGGTCCTGTGGGTGAAAATGGGAGGAGCCATGGATTGGCGTCAAGAAATTTAAACTGCTATTTAGGAACTGAATGTGTTCAGCGCGGGAAGCATGTCCCCAAGTTATTCCAGCTTCAAGTGTATGGGAGTTTCCTGCACTGGTTTCAGTTACTAGTAATCATGGTGTAAAAAATTAAAGCAATAAACCGCGCTAGCCAGTAACATAAATAAATATACAGCAGCACCTGTGATATGTGATAACATATAAAGTATACAAAAGAATAAAAAGGAACAAGTGCGCTAATGTGAATTGACTAATAATCAAAAATTATGAATCCACACATATATTGAATAAATGAAGTCCAACAGTGATAACAATGAATGTGTCCTGTAAAAATGAATATATCCTAAATAAGTCCCATCAAAAATCAGCAATGAAGGGAAGCCGTGAAGAGGTGAACCGCAAAAAGTTTGAAATTCGGTGCATGCACACCCGTGTCCACCACCAACAATCAAGCTGCTTACCAGAGGTAAGAAACAAATAAGCCCATCCGCAATCCCAGGGGGAGATCCAGAGAAATCCAGATAAACTTTGCAGAGTTCCAACGTCACTTGATAGGCAGTGGATACAGCAAAGATTTCCCAAGGAGAGAGAGGAGGCTCAATAGTGCATTACCCAATGTAAAATTTATTTTTAAAAACGGGTTTAAAAACACTTACACAATGTACAATTTAAAGAACATAACAACCGGCCGGTCCGCCGTACCTGTCCCGTAGTGATGACGTCAGCACGCACACCTCCCGACGTACGTTTCGTGTTCCTACACGTCGTCTTGGGGATCAGGTGACGTGCTGACGCATCACAAGATATAGGAAGAAGGAATCCAGGCCTCGCTCTGAGCGGCCAATGGAGCTGCGGCAATTACACCGAACCTCCACACCGCCTACAAGGCCCGGCCCAGAACCAAGCCTCGCTCTAAGCGGCCAATGGAGTCATGGCAGTTATACCAAGCCTCCACGCCGCCCACAAGGCCCGGCCCAGAACCAAAATAAGACCAAGCCTTACTTTGAAGTACAGGCAGCGGTATATAAATGGGCAAATGTAGCCCCAAATATATTCTAAATAAGAGGGTACCACATAAAATGACATCTAGGTGATAAAACCCAATGGAAATTAGCCATGTCGTGTAAGTGGACAGGTTTAATGCCTGATATAAAAGAACATCCACATGTCCACCACAGCACGGTATACCATTTGAATCTAAAAATAAAAAAGGTATATTATGAAAAATATATACATATGTGTGTGTCATAATGAAAACACACGTATGTATAAATGGTATTGAAAAAGATTATAAAAAAGATTTATATCTTTTCTTCTCAATGAGGAAAGAAACCTTTGTAAAATATCATGTATGATGGAGGTCAAAAAAAGACAAAAAAATATACCTCCACCAAACCTGATAATAAAGGAGAAGAGGGGGGGGGGGGTGTTATTCTGGCACGTAAGGGCCCAATAGGGGTCCATATTGTGACAAAATTACACACATATAAATGTATATTGGCAGACAGTTCAAATCAACAAAATGCCAGACCTCACATAGCGCTCAGATATATGGACATAGCCCCCACTCGCACCAAACTAAGAGTTATCGATGAAAGCGTTGAGATCTACCTCAACGTTCATCCCAAACGGTACATAACTCTTCAGTTTGTGGATCCAGGACATCTCTAGTCTGGAAATACTTCTAATCATAGAGTCTCCTCTCCATCTGGTAGAATATTTATCAATCCCCAGAAAGATCGTATTAATGGGGTCTTTATCATGGATCTCTAAATAGTGCCGGGATACTGGGTGTTTTGGGAAACCTGTGAGGATATTTGTGATATGTTCATTCAATCTAACACGGAGAGGTCGCTTGGTCCTGCCCACATATTGAAGCCCACATGGGCATTGCAGGAGATATACGACCCTCTCCGTGGAGCAAGTAATGAAAGGCAATATTTTATGCTCAACATTAGTTACGGTGGATTTAAACATATTGGTACGCCTATGGGTACATCCGCTCAACGAACATACTCTGCACCTCCTACACTGATAGAAACCTACCAACTGATCAAGAAAGGTCTTATGCACAGACGGAGGATCTAGTATATTAGGTGCCACTCTCCCACGTATGGAGGGTGCACCTTTGTATACGACCTGAGGATGAACAGGTAATACTTCATGTAAAACAGGATCATTGGTAAGTATATGCCAATGTTTTTTAATCAACTGTTTAATGCCCCTACATTGGGCTGAATAGGTGGTAACAAATGGGATGGATGGTACTCTTGATTGAGACCTAGGCTTCTCAGCCAATAGGTCTTTCCTATCCAACAATGCCACTTCGTTTAAGGTATGAGTAAGTGAGTCATTGGAATACCCTTTTTCCACAAATCGACCAATCAAAATCTGAGCCTGTGTTAGGAATTCCTTATGGTCTGTACAGTTCCGTTTCAGCCTAATGAATTGGCTCTTCAGTACGGATTTAAGCCATGATGGATGATGGCAGCTATTGATAGGTATATATGAATTTCTATCAGTATTTTTAAAGAAGGTGGAGGTAGTGAAGGAGCCATCCTTAATACATATCTTTAAATCCAAAAAATGAATCTCCTCCTGGCTTGCCTCAAAATTCAAAACAATACCCCTAGTGTTGTTGTTGAGGTGCTCCATATAGACATCCAAATCTTGGCGCTCTCCATCCCACAGGAGGAGGACGTCATCAATGTACCTCGCCCACAACATAAGTTGGGGCGGGCGTTGAACATAGACGACGTCCTCCTCCCATAGGGCCATGAAGAGGTTGGCCAGGCTGGGGGCATACTTTGCCCCCATAGCCACACCCCTATCCTGCCTGTAGAATTGGTTGTTGAACCAGAAATAACTCCTAGAAGCAGCAAATGTTAATAATTCAAGAATATATGAAATCTGTTCATCAAACAATCCAGAGTCACGCCTCAAGTAGTATTCTACTGCAAATAAACCCAAATTGTGGGGAATAATGGTATATAAGGACGTGACGTCCGCCGTTACCAACCACATATTGTTTTTGGGGGTAATTCCAGTCATGATATTAATAACCTGGCGTGAGTCCTTAAGATGCGAGGGCATCATCGAAACTAACGGTTGTAAAAAGCCATCAATGTAACGTCCTACCCGGGACGTGATGGAATCGATGCCACTAATGATAGGCCGTCCCGGGGGGTGGGTGGCATCTTTGTGTATCTTGGGAAGATAATAGAGAACAGGTGTACGTGGCGCCCTAGGCACCAAATACTCACTCTCCTTTCTATTCAATATCCCAAGATCAAGACCTCTTTGGACCAATCCTGATAGCTCTCTGGTGTAAAGGGCCTTTGGGTCAGAGGGTAAGGGAGTGTATGTGTCCCGATCGTTGACAATCCGGAACATCTCAGAGAGGTAATCAGCCTTGTCTAAGATGATGATACCCCCCCCCCTTTGTCCGCAGGCCTAATGACAAGATCTCTATTTTTGCAAAGAGAATCAAGGCCTTCAGTGAGAGTCCTATCGGAGTGTACTTTTTTAAGTGGCAACTGGTCCAAATCCCTAAGAACCACATCCCTAAATACTTTAAGAGGAGGAGCCAATGCTCCGGGAGGGTTGAACAGAGAAGCATTGGATAGTCCCGAGTGGGTAAACCCAGGTGTCAAGTCATTATTTGTCCCAATGGGATTACATAAAAAATGGCGTTTAATGCTGACTCTCCTGATAAATCGATGAACATCCATATAGGTCTGGAATTTATTCAGCCTACATGGGGGGACATATTTAAGACCCTTATCGAGTACAATCTGTTCTGCATCAGTTAGAATGACAGAACTTAAATTAAAAATTCCTGAGCCCCTTATGATTTTTGTCTTTTTGTTTCTAGCCCTAACCCCCCCTCTAGTTCCTCTCGTGCGTCGCACGACCTTTTTGTGCCTTGGCCCAATTTGTGAAAACCCCAATTATGTCCCTCCTGTCCAGATGGACCGGGGTTGTCACAGATCTTATGATGAGTGGCACCAGAGTGCTGTATCTGACTCTGGTAATCATTCCCATGGTCGGATAGGGGGCCATATCGGTCACTAAGGGGAAAAAAATTGTTCGATACATCCACATTGTATTCGTAATCATCCCTGTATGTGGACGGACCTGGGGGTTGGAAATGGTAGGATGTAGCACCCTCTTTTTCCAAATGGCCCAAACCGTAACTTAAATGGGGACCTTGATAATACCCCTGAGCCCAACTCTGATTGGGATTGTGTGGGTACGGTGGTGCATTCCTATATGCATTCCCCTGATTGGGTATATAGGGTGGCCGAGGCTGATTAAATCCTGTAGGGCCATGGCCATAACCACGCCCCCGTTGGCCCTGAGATTGGCCCTGGGGTCCTGGTCTACGAAAGGGACGTGGAGGTTTGGGAGCCTGTGAGGGTAATCCCCTACCCCCCACCCTGTCTGGAGGGTGACTGGTATGAACCCCGCCTCCCCTTTTGTGGGGCTTGTGTGCGACCCCCTGTTAAATATTTATTGGCAAGTTGAGGGTTAGGAACAGATGGACCAATGTTCCCACTGTTCACAGTAGCCTGAGTAATAACCTCCATCTCTTGACTTATAGGGGCAGGCTGTTCGGCTAAAAGTTTCTTTTGCCAATCAAATACGATGCTATTCTGATAGTCAACCAAATCCCGATTGTACTTTTTCTTTTTTTTTAATTTCTGTTCCCTCTCCTCTTTCTCTAATATTTTTAAAAGTGGTAATGACCTCTCCTTATATTCATTGGTCCCGTTAAATGGGGTGAGTTGTTCCTTTAGGACCTTAATCTCCTCATCCAACCGGGCCAATTTGATGTTTTTCCTCTCAATGAGAAACTGGAGGAAATTGATCCCAGCTGTATTGAAATACCTGAACCATTCCTCTAATTGTGTTTCTCCTTTCTGTGGACTTACTTCCCACCTGAGACTGCGTGGAACCATCTTGTTTTTAACATATGTTTCCAAATAGGCGATATCCCATTGGGTGTGCGTCTCTGAAATCATGAGATTCTTAAGACGCATAAACATGCCCCCAAGGTCGCCTCCCTCATTAGAAAAAGCCTCAAACACACCCTCGGTGTTAACCACTCTAGTGGCTCTAAACTCAAAAATATCCATCACCCCTGGATATGGGACGGATTATTTAGAGGATAGAGTTTGTGATAATATAAATTGTAAACAAATTCTATATAATACAAAATGAACTGTATGAGCAAGCTGCAGTGCAAATATCAAAAAATACAATGGTGTAAAAAATTAAAGCAATAAACCGCGCTAGCCAGTAACATAAATAAATATACAGCAGCACCTGTGATATGTGATAACATATAAAGTATACAAAAGAATAAAAAGGAACAAGTGCGCTAATGTGAATTGACTAATAATCAAAAATTATGAATCCACACATATATTGAATAAATGAAGTCCAACAGTGATAACAATGAATGTGTCCTGTAAAAATGAATATATCCTAAATAAGTCCCATCAAAAATCAGCAATGAAGGGAAGCCGTGAAGAGGTGAACCGCAAAAAGTTTGAAATTCGGTGCATGCACACCCGTGTCCACCACCAACAATCAAGCTGCTTACCAGAGGTAAGAAACAAATAAGCCCATCCGCAATCCCAGGGGGAGATCCAGAGAAATCCAGATAAACTTCGCAGAGTTCCAACGTCACTTGATAGGCAGTGGATACAGCAAAGATTTCCCAAGGAGAGAGAGGAGGCTCAATAGTGCATTACCCAATGTAAATTTTATTTTTAAAAACGGGTTTAAAAACACTTACACAATGTACAATTTAAAGAACATAACAACCGGCCGGTCCGCCGTACCTGTCCCGTAGTGATGACGTCAGCACGCACACCTCCCGACGTACGTTTCGTGTTCCTACACGTCGTCTTGGGGATCAGGTGACGTGCTGACGCATCACAAGATATAGGAAGAAGGAATCCAGGCCTCGCTCTGAGCGGCCAATGGAGCTGCGGCAATTACACCGAACCTCCACACCACCTACAAGGCCCGGCCCAGAACCAAGCCTCGCTCTAAGCGGCCAATGGAGTCATGGCAGTTATACCAAGCCTCCACGCCGCCCACAAGGCCCGGCCCAGAACCAAAATAAGACCAAGCCTCACTTTGAAGTACAGGCAGCGGTATATAAATGGGCAAATGTAGCCCCAAATATATTCTAAATAAGAGGGTACCACATAAAATGACATCTAGGTGATAAAACCCAATGGAAATTAGCCATGTCGTGTAAGTGGACAGGTTTAATGCCTGATATAAAAGAACATCCACATGTCCACCACAGCACGGTATACCATTTGAATCTAAAAATAAAAAAGGTATATTATGAAAAATATATACATATGTGTGTGTCATAATGAAAACACACGTATGTATAAATGGTATTGAAAAAGATTATAAAAAAGATTTATATCTTTTCTTCTCAATGAGGAAAGAAACCTTTGTAAAATATCATGTATGATGGAGGTAAAAAAAAGACAAAAAAATATACCTCCACCAAACCTGATAATAAAGGAGAAGAGGGGGGGGGGGGTGTTATTCTGGCACGTAAGGGCCCAATAGGGGTCCATATTGTGACAAAATTACACACATATAAATGTATATTGGCAGACGGTTCAAATCAACAAAATGCCAGACCTCACATAGCTCTCAGATATATGGACATAGCCCCCACTCGCACCAAACTAAGAGTTATCGATGAAAGCGTTGAGATCTACCTCAACGTTCATCCCAAACGGTACATAACTCTTCAGTTTGTGGATCCAGGACATCTCTAGTCTAGAAATACTTCTAATCATAGAGTCTCCTCTCCATCTGGTAGAATATTTATCAATCCCCAGAAAGATCGTATTAATGGGGTCTTTATCATGGATCTCTAAATAGTGCCGGGATACTGGGTGTTTTGGGAAACCTGTGAGGATATTTGTGATATGTTCATTCAATCTAACACAGAGAGGTCGCTTGGTCCTGCCCACATATTGAAGCCCACATGGGCATTGCAGGAGATATACGACCCTCTCAGATATATGGACATAGCCCCCACTCGCTTATTTGTTTCTTACCTCTGGTAAGCAGCTTGATTGTTGGTGGTGGACACGGGTGTGCATGCACCGAATTTCAAACTTTTTGCGGTTCACCTCTTCACGGCTTCCCTTCATTGCTGATTTTTGATGGGACTTATTTAGGATATATTCATTTTTACTAGTAATCATGGCCTTGCCCTTCAGCGAATTTGCTTTTATTTTGTTTTTATTTTATTTTTCCATATGTAGCGGCCTCCTCTCTCTCTCTCTTATATCAGCTCGTCTGTCTCTTGTCTAGGGGTACCTTAGGTCGGTGTTCTGCATCTGGAGCCTCCTCCTGGTGGTTTCTTGAACAATGTCTGCCAGAAAATGAGCCCCACACCAATAAAGTCGAACACTCCTTTATTCTTCCGATAACAGAGTAATGCACAGACAGTTGGACTCCCTCAACGAGTAGAACAGACAGAGGTGTGTGGATACGAGTAAGCCCAGACACAATGAACTCTCCACTTTCCTTCCTGAAAGTGGGTTGCGGTCTCCAATCGAGGGGAAATATCCTTCCAGGCGGTCTCCGGTGGAGGCTCACCCGTCACTGGCAATATGCTGCACCAGGTCTTCAAGCAAGTACCCCCTCCCGGTCCATTACGCCTCTGGATTCGGGTACCCCATTCCCGGGGTTCCCTAGGATCTCCTTCCCTCGCGGAACTCAGTGGTGGGCACTGAGCTCCAGACCTCCATCCGAGTACCTCACCCCAGGCTAAAGGTGCCTGGGATGGAACACGACCTCCGAACGTCCTTTAGGCCTAGGTCGCCTAGGACCTCCACACGACCACGGCCCTCAGGCTGAAGGTGCCTGGGACTCCGACCGCGTGACAAAGATGGCCGGCCCCTTTATACCCTCTCCCAGAAAGCACGGCGGGTACCCCGCCCCACCATACCACTGCCGAGGGAGGACAAAAAGGGGTACGGCACACAGCAATGGTTCAACCCCAGCCCAAGGCGACAGTGCCACCCGCTGGACTGCAGGGAACTGCACATTACTGGTGTCTGCCAGTTTTAAATACACAGGGAAAGTGCATACCCGCTACACATACTTAAAAAGCCCTCACTGGACCCCACCAACCTGAACAACTTAAGACCCATCTCATTGCTCCCATTCAACTCTAAACTTCTAGAACGCTTAGTCTACAACCGTCTTGGCTCCTACCTCAGTGAAAATAACCTTCTTGACCCCTTACAGTCTGGCTTTCGCTCGCAGCACTCCACGGAAACTGCCTTACTAAAACTCACTAACGATTTACTAACTGCTAAAACCAACAGCCAGTACTCCATACTCCTTCTACTTAACCTCTCTGCAGCCTTTGATACCGTTGACCACCTGCTCCTTCTCAAACTACATTCCCTTGGCCTTCAAGATTCTGCTCTATCCTGGTTCTTTGCCTATCTATCACAGCGCTCCTTCAGTGTTACCTAAAACTCTGTCTCCTCCTCTCCATTGCCCCTTTCTGTGGGGATCCCCCAAGGCTCTGTTCTTGGACCCCTTCTCTTAACCGCCCACGGCTTCCAATACAAGCCTTTACGCCGATGACACCCAAATTTATCTCTCTACTCCTCACCTCACTCCTTCAGTCTCCTCTCGCATTACTAACTTACTAACTGACATCTCAGCATGGATGTCGCACCACTTCCTTAAACTAAATCTCCCTAAAACTGAGTTACTAATCTTCCCTCCTGCCCGTGCCCCCCTCCATGACTTTTCCATCAAAATCAACAATGCAACCATCAGTCCCTCCCCTCACGCCAGGGTACTAGGTGTAATCCTAGACTCTGACTTGTCATTTCAGCCTCAAGTCCAATCATTGTCAAAATTTTGTAGATTTCACCTCTATAACATCTCTAAAATTCACCCCTTTTTAACAAATTAAACCACCAAACTCCTCATTCACTCCCTTGTTATCTCTCGCCTTGACTATTGCAACTCCCTTTTCATTGGCCTGCCTCTCCATAGGCTATCCCCACTTCAGTCTATCATGAATGCTGCTGCCAGACTTATCCACCTTACCAACCACTCAGTGTCTGCCAACCCTCTCCTCCAATCCCTACACTGGTTCCCGATCACCCAGCGAATTAAATTCAAAATACTAACCACAACCTACAAAGCCATTCACAACTCTGCCCCGAGCTAGGGCTGGGCGATTTCCCCCCCCCCCCCCCTACCAAAAAAATCGGCGATTTTTTTTATAAAAAACTTGATTTA